>OZ010573.1:29586395-29688895 GCA_963932145.1 Acanthosepion lycidas
CAGGACACTGTTGTTGATCAAATTTCAAATAATTTCATTCACTTGTGAATAAGTCCTTAAAATCAAACAATTAATTAATTTTTGCAAGAATTTCCAAATCAGTGAATTTTTTCAGCACACGAAAAAAAACAAAAAAACACTAAAGATTTCCAACATTAACCTTTGGTTTGAAACTGCTGGTGCAAGATTCTTAATCGAAAGATCCTTTGGTCTTTTCTCTTAATAATAACATAAAGATCTTTGTTTTTATTAAGTTTGGGGCATTTCTTCATCATGGTATGCTCATTTTTTAGCGAATTTGTGGAGGTACCTAGATATATGTGACATATGGCCATTTTATTGCAGTTTCCATGAAAATGACACTAATCAGGAACACATAAGTAAAAATCTCTCTATTACATAGCCTGAGCATAAGACTTTTAGAATATACAAGATTTGATCAAAAAGTTTTGGGACTGACTCTATAAAAAGAAAACTACAGCACATATCAATTCGGCATTTAATCTCCTTCAAAATAGTCCTCTTCTGAAGCCACACAATTTATCATGCATTTTTTTCATTGATAAAAGAATTCCTGGAACTACTTTTTGGGGATAGTGAGCTGGCTGGTTGCATTCTTTTGGATTTCCTTGATGTCTTCAAATCTTGTTCCTTTCAAGTATGATTTGATTTTTGAAGAAGAAAAGTCACAAGGGGAAAGATCTGGGGAATACGGGAGATATCAGACCTGAGGAATGTGGTGCACTGCTAAAAACTGTGGCACAAGCCATGAACACTGATGGTAACTCTGTGATGTGGTGAAATGACCAATCTACACACTTTCCTTCCAACCACTGCTATAAAGAACAGAAGTGAGTAAAAACATTATAGCTTTTTGTGTATGTGTTACAGCATTTAAGGTCAATCTGAGCCAAGTGATATCACTCTGCATATTTTAGCTCTGTTACCACAGCAAAAGGTCTGATACTTTTTGATCAGACCTCGTACATAGCATAAAAGGTTTAGCTTGCATAGATAGCTCACAAATTGAATTTCGGGCTACCTTAAAACTAATAAAAATAAATTCAATTTGGAAAAGGTTAAATTCTAAGTAATTAAGGAATTTCACATCAAAATATTTGACAATTTAGCCAAAAATATTTTTTAAAAATGCATAATTTTGTCAGTTTGTTTTAGTTTACAACATCAATTCTACATATTTTAAGGCATTTTGTTTTGGCACAGATAGCCAAATTTCCATATTTCTTTAATTTAGAATCTAATAAGGGTTTATTATTCCCATCATAAATCTTTCAAAGATATTTCTGGTAATCAAATATTTGAAAGGAAAACAGGATTATGAAGAGTTAAATTTCTTGAATTTAAAAACTAATTAGAAGTTATTTCATCATTATCTTTATTTCATCATCTTGTATAATCAAGTACACATCAAGTTTTGCATGAACAATATATATATATATATATATATAGAGAGAGAGAGAGAGAGAGAGAGAGAGAGAGAAATAGATATAGAGAGACCTTATTGTCTAAACAAAATATCGTTAAAAATGTCATCATTAATAGATTTCTTCAATTGCATTACATTAATTTATCTTAAGGCCAAACAATACCAGATTCTTCCTGCAGAAATAGTCATGTATTTCCTCTTTTTTCTGCTGACTGCAAATTAAGCAAGGCTTCCAATTGCCATATAATCTAATTATAATGCAGCAATTCTTCCTATCTTGATTCCAAATATTTCTTGTTCAATAAGAACAGCTCTTTAGAATTTGGCAAGAAGTGTGCCTTCTTGTATGATCTTTAATCAGCGGCCTTATTCATTCCAAAGTTGGTCAGTGCAATGCCAAATGATTGCAGGTCAGGTTTATAGAGATCTCTTAAGATGAGGACACTTAATGTAACATTGCCATTCAGTCTATAGAATTCTCTTTACAATATCATCATTTTCTATATATTATATCCAACCACTGAAGCCAAGACAGTCAATATCATTGAAATGTTTGAAAAGAATATACATCCAAAACCTATAATACAGTGCTTTCCACTTTTTTATTATTCAAC
This sequence comes from Acanthosepion lycidas, assembly GCA_963932145.1. Taxonomy (NCBI): domain Eukaryota; kingdom Metazoa; phylum Mollusca; class Cephalopoda; order Sepiida; family Sepiidae; genus Acanthosepion; species Acanthosepion lycidas. The sequence continues at coordinate 29,588,457 of OZ010573.1, forward strand.
AAGTCATAATTTAATGTTAATACTTCTTGAATGTGTCACTGATTTAAAAAAAAACTCTACTGATTAATAAATGGGTATAAGACAAGAATGTATCTCCTCACCAAACTTCGTGAGATATATGATTATTGAGGTGAATTACAAGTGTTATCAGGATTCATTTTTGGTAGCCATAATCTTAACAACATAAGATATGGAGATGATACAGTGATGTATTGTAGATATGGAAAGGAAACTACAAGAACTCCTAGAGAACGTATTGCAGAAAAACACAATTTACACATAGAAATAATAAATTAAAGTCTAATTTACACAATTATCAGTAAACATATATCTCTAACTACAAACCAATTTTCATCTAAGCCACACTCTACTCAAAACAAATTTTAAAAGAAACACAAATCTATCATTACTGAAGTGAATCTCTTTTGCTACAGATGCTTTCAACTACATCCACACATTTCCCTTAAATAGGCTATAAGAACCCAAACAGTAGCACACCAACAGAAAGCAGAGAGAGACTTCATGTACACACACACATGCATGGCTGACTAACCATTAGGCTTTGTAAATGACCTTCTGTAAACACAGTAAATGAACAGACCCCATCAACACAACAAGCACAAATTGATAACTACCAAGCAGAAGCTGGGTGTTGAATATTGGTTAATTGCAAGTCGTTTGACACACAGGTAGTCTGGTGTAGTCACTCAAAATGGAAATGCACAACTGAGTGATTTAATGGAGAGATATATGAGTGAGTAGAGTCCACTCATGCAAATGTGTTGGGCAGGTCCATTATAGTAAAGTGTACTAACCCACCTGCTGTATTAGGTAATCTCCTATAAATGAGGTAGATTAGCTGGCCTGCCTTTCTACAAGGAGACACAAGGAGGCAGCCATGTTTGAAGGTAAGTTATTTGACTTCTACACTGGGGTTAAACATATACCTTTTTCCTGCTCTCACTTCACAACTAGTACACTGCTCATTCAACCCACTACAGTATACCACTTAGAAGAGACATTTTATAACTTGTATATAAAAATAAATTTTTAGTCATTTGTGATACTATTTGTTGTTACCATTGGAAAGTTTTCTTATGGATAGAAGGAGCGATATACTGAAAGACATTGGAACAAGAAGGGTTAATACCTAAAAGCTGTGGAAAAAGATTGACGATTTAATTCACACATAGATGACTCCTGGAAATGGTGTTTGAGGGTTTGAACAATGGAAAATGATCCAGACTTAGAGGGCAATGATGATTGATATGTGTTCTACACGGCTGGAAAAGCAAGCTGTAAAGTGAAAACTTCATTTTTGTAAACAATGAATTTGGAGTTGATTTCTCCTGGTCGAAAGTTGAGTTGAAATACCAGGAGGGGTGCATAAGCCACCCACGCTCACTAAAGAGATTTAGGTAATAATATGAGAGAGTGGAAAAAGGGAATTCTCTAGAATTATGAAGTAAGCTGACAACAAAGGAAATTTACCGAAATTCCACTATGCACCACGCCTCATGCTAGTTTGAGTGAATGTCAATAAATGCAAATGAACAAAGCAAATTTGTCAGATGAGACAGAGACAGGAAAGAGATGGCAGAGAGTTTGTCCCAGCTACCAACTGTGATACCTCACACCTGTGATTGTTAACGAAGAACCCCCACACAACTTTAACAAAAAAAAAAACAAACCAAATTTTACCATGTCAACAACAATATCACATCCAATTTAGATGCAGGGTGGGCTGATAATTAATTGCATGTAAACTCTGATATGACCAATTATTGTACGAAGGACTGATATAAAAACATTATTTACTTTTTGTTCAATTTATTCAAGTGTTATGTTTTTTCCTGTATGTCTTCACCCTGCTTGGACCATTCCAACATGAAGATACCTGCAACGATTTGATCTTGACCTCCTTATGATCAAACTTAAATCACAATGTAGGATCGGGCAGGTCTGAGATCGAAGTGATCTTCATCAATTAGCCATGGTGTTGGAAGTCTTGGACAACTGAGGAGGGTGTTGTACAATTACACATTTATCTAAACCAACATCCAACCCTAAGATCAACAAAAGTAGTGAAGGAAAGCAAGAAGAAAGGATGAAATATCAGTTTAGAAGATGAAATGCATTGTTGTTAGCAAAAGAAACAGCCCAACATGCAAATTGCATACAGGGGATACCAAAATCAAACAAAAACAAAATTTTTAACTATCTGGGAAGTGTTTTGACAGAGAGTGTGACAGTGAAATCTGAAGGCACATTGAGATAACCAAAGATGCACCCTAAAAGCTAAGCAGAGTATTAAGAAACAGAAAAATTTCATTAGAAACAAAGAAGAGTACTGAAATGTTATGTAATAGCAGTCCTCCTATATGGCAGTGAATGTTGGATAATCTTCTCACAGATGAAGAAGAAACTTGAAGCAACAGAATTGTGACTCTACAGATAGAGCAAAAATGTTTTAGAGAAAATAGAAACAAAAATAGAAAATTATACTTAACATCGGGAAAAGATATTTGAAAAAAATCTTGTGCACATAATGAAGAAAGAGAGCTTGGAAAATCTGATACTCACAGGACAAATTGAAAGCAAGAGAGACATGAAAACAATGCATAACATACTTAGTGAGCTTGAGTAAATGGATAGCAGAACAAGGTTTAGGAGAGGTAACAAAAAAAAAAAAAAAAAATTTATTAAGTGCTATGAAAGACAGGAAATTCTTGAGAGCCATGATCTCCAACGTCCTGAAGATCAATGAAAAAAATCATCCCTTCTGTCCATTTATTCATCTGATCAAATTTATGCCTCAGATTTCTTGATCACCTGTCTGATACTTTTCTCTCAAACAATGTTAACTGATCTTTAATGGTGATGCTCATTCTCACAGCAATGTATAACACATTTGCTGCTGCATTATTACAGCATTGTTGCCTGGTTGTACTGGCCCATGTTGGTAAAAATAGGAAATTCCTATATACTGAAAATAAATGACTATAATGATGCAGTACAGAATATGGAACATGACACTCCTAAAAGAAAATATGTCACAGAACAGTATCTGTCTATATTTTTGAGATGAGGTATTATGTACACTATTTACATTATTCATTTTTGTCACCATATTTATTACAACATTTCAGCACATGGCACAGTGGATAAAGGCATTAGTTAGATCCAGTGACAGGACCCAAAGAATGTGAGTTCAATACCTGGTTAAGGCGGTGGAGAACTTCGAGTGGGGAAATAACTGACATCTATGGCACATGGAACTAGAACAGTCTACCCAAGTGAGCAAAATAAAGGGGTCAGTTTGACATTCCAACCATCTGAAGAAGACCAGAGCATACAACGACCGAAACACTGTAATAAATATGGCGACAAAGATGAGGACAATAGTCTGAATAATGTAAATAGTGTCACAAAACAGGTTGTACTGAACACTATTATTATTATCCTTACACTAATCTAGGAAGATAACTACGTCATAGTTTAAAACAAATGCTAGAGACCAACATTTCCCAGGGTCTTGAAAATGTACTGAGTGTAACAGCAAAATTGTCCAAATCATATAACAGCAAAATTGTCCAATTAAGTTCTGAGCCATTGTATTTTAAAAATGAGTAAAGCTATCTTACTGGAATTCTCTGAGATTTTTATAACACTATTGGACTCTTCTTTGAGCAATAAGAATGTATAATTACTCTCCAAGCTTAACAGAAAAATTGTCATGAAATCGATCATAAACGAAAATGATATGTTCATTATTAATTAATCATAGCTAAGGATCGGATGCTCATGAAGGATTGAAAAAAAGTTCAAATATGTATATATTATTCCAGGATCATTTTCCAACTTATTCAAGATAATCTTCATCCTCAGTAACCTTCTAACTTTCTGTCCTGAAGTAACAAGGTGCCTCACAGGTTTCATATATGATTTCATTTTCAAGTCATTTTTTTTTTTTACTTTCATAGCTCATCTCTCACTAACCAAATGTCTTATGGATTCAGCTGGATCTTTTCTAATTGATCTCTTTAGCTCGAAGTTGAAATAATGACCCCTCTTTCTGTTGTGACTTCCTGATCCAGTTTTTCCTCTCTACTGTTCCCTCTTTTTTAAACTTATTCACTCTTCTCTTAATGGTTTTTGAATGAACTTTGAAAATGGAAGGTAGAGTATAAATGTTGGTACCATTGCTGAAAGTCTGAATGATCTTTTTCCTCTCACCATTGTTCAGTTGAGAAGACAGTGGGACTGACACAAAACAATTTTAACCTGTTCTCTTTTTAGCTGAATAGCTCAAAGGGTTTTTCATTGATTCATACAACGAATGGTGTCAAGATGGCTAAAAGCCTTATTTGAAACCTGGAAAAAAGAAACTCAATTAGCTCAGTGGGTTTTTAAATATTAAACATTTTGTGGGATGGATAATTATACATGGTTTGGATAATTTTTCTGTTAAACCTAGTTTATATTTGTTGACAGCAGGCAATGTAAGTTTTGCAAAGACATATAAATATGCCCACGAGCACTTTGATGTGGTGCAATGATTAGCAAGCCTGTCTTGCCAGATCAATTATGACTGAGTAATGAGTTTGATACTTACTTACTTGATGCTCCACACATTCAGTCTTGTGCCACATCTAAGGTACCCTTATAAAACCACCAAATAAATATGTCCACAAAAAATTTTATGCATTTTTCAGGAAAAATTATGTCCCTCCCCAACAAAAAATGTCACCGTGACAGAATCACCCAATTTCCTTACTGACTGATGTACATAATGCTTGTTAAGAATATTCACTTCTAGACACCATCAAATTAACATTGGCTATGTGGTTTTGGGTTTTTCTTTGAACATTTGATAGTCTTGCATGTATGTGAGAGATTCTCTCTCCCCTCACAGGTTAAGCATTGAAATAATTTCACATGTTTTCAACTGGGTTCATTTCCTTGTTTATATTGGTACACCCACCAACAGGCATTGAGTCACAGTTCAGCACTTGGTGGCTTTGTGGTTACCTTCTGAGTAACCGTTCTTTATTATCTGTGAATTACCATCGTGATCTTGGGAATGATTTTTACATAACATGTCACTTTCGTATAAGTAACCTTATGTTAATTTACTCTATACGTGTTAGTGGTATTTAGTCCTGGTTATAGGTGATAAACTACATTTGGCATCAAGGCTTCTGATCAAGAGATTGGAGTTTTTGAGGAGTGTGGTACTACCTCCTAATTGCTGTTGTTCCAGATCCACACTGACCCAGTTGTGGTAGCACCTGTTACGGTCTCAGCTATGGGCAAATAATGAACCCTCTCAAACAAAACACTATGAAACTATAAAAATAATTTTTTATATTAAAAATACAAGCAATACATTTTTATATGAAAAAGATGACAACTATACATTTTATCTGTAGTTGAAGGCATATAATTGTGTTCAAAATACATTTAGCTGAAGTCATAAAATTACGTTAAAAATATTTAGATTTCAGTATTAAATAAAACAGAGGTTGATATGCCGCTAAACAAAATTAACCAACCAATTAGTGGCAGCATGTAACCCAATACTACAAACTGCACAGTTGGGTAACCATGATTTTCTGGTAAGGAAATTGGCTAGACATTTAACAGGATTACAAACAAGACCTGTCAAAAAGAGAATGAACCTTTTTGTTGGGTCAACAGCCATCTAGAACAATGGATATAGAGCTTCCTAGACTGAAGTCAATGACTAAGCCAAAGGGTTCCCCAGTGGTATCAACAGACAAATATCTGTGACCAAGGCAAACCTTCAAGTTTGAGGACATTGACTGTAGTTTGATCAGGAGAGGGATGGGTTTTGTCAGGTTTCCTTACCTAAGACAAGCTATGCATCAATAGAAATCTCTCTGGCTTTCAAGCTAGATATATGGTGAGAACTGTTCAGGTGCTCAACTGCACAGTAACCCTATGATCACACCCAGTCATGGAACTGATCGTCACAACAGATGAAGCCAGAATTTGAACTCAGCTGGTAGATCCCACTTTCTCCTCTGATAACTGTTACACTACCCACACATCCCATCAGCCCATTACATGTTAAATAGCATATGTACCTTGCCTCGATACCTTTTCAGAAAGACTATCTTGACTTATAATGCTGAAAAATTCTAGGCTTGAACCAGATGTCCATCCATACAAACATTTAGTCACATTTTGGCAAGTGGGAATTTTGCAGAAATGCCTTCATATGAAACAAAGTGCACCTTGCAGCTTTTCTTTGACTGCTATCTTGAAAGACACTTGAAGTGAATTTCATATGAAGCAAATGGAATTATCAATTTGCAACTGGTTTCTCAATTGATCCATGAATACTTGAGCCTCCAGTACTGAATCAAGTTGATCCTTCTTAAACAGCTGAGTGCATTTGCAAAGAGGCAAATTTGATCCTTGGGATTCAAATCATGCAGAAAAGCTAACCTCCAGGATAGCAAATCTTTGTGCCTTCTTGATCTCACATTTGAAGTGGAGTGATTATATTGAATCAATTTCTAGGTATACCGCTAGGAAAGTTGGTTCACTGTGTTGTGCTAGTGTTTTTCTTGTCAGAATTCATTTTACACATTTATAAAATTACCATTCGTCCATGCATTGAATATTGCTGCCACATCTCTTTCTACATAATTTGAGATCCTTGGCAAAATTTAAAGAAGTCTATTATATTATCTATCCTAAATTGGCCTCTCAATTTCAATTACTTTCTCACTGCTGTGACATAGCTACCCTCTGTCTTTTCCATAAATATTTTCATGGTTAATATTCTAATGAGCTCTCTTCTTTGCTACTGCATGAACTTATACTACTAGATTGGCAACTAGGTCTCACTGTTTTATTGTTGAATTAATGTAACTTCTTTTCACACACTACTTGCCAGTGGAACTCTCTTTGAGTTTCTTGCTTCCCATATGTTCTTCAAAATTTTAAATGTAACATCAATCGCTATCTTCTGTTTCCTTAAATCTTGTTTTTACTGTCCTTTATCCTTACTAAAGTCTTCTCTTCCTCTCCCAGTAAACCCTTGTGTCTTAGTGACATGAAATAACTAAAAACAAAAACAAAAAATGATTCACCATACAATCTTCTATAAATATGCACATATAAATCATAATGGTATGATACATATTTGTGTGTGAATTAATCTTATGTGTAGATTAAGGTTTGATTCATAGCAAAGAAATTTATGACATGCCTTACATACAAAATGAGATCCACTGTTTGTGGATAATGAAACACTAAAAAACACTATAGATACTAAGACAATAAAATTATTGTAGTACAAAAAATGCTGCCTTCTATATCTGCCATTTTAAGTCCTCCAATTTCTTTACTGACCAATGGAGATTCTATAAATAATAACAGTTCAAGTTTTATTACTCTTTTTCCTATATGTGTCAAATTAGTCATTCTTTAGGGTGCATTTCAGAATTCATAACTATCAAACCTTTTCTTTGGCTACTACTCATCAAACATGGACTAAAGATTTGCAATAAAAAAATGAAAGATATATATTGTGATGGTGTTTTACCACAAATCACCTGGTGTTTTTATTACTGTTGTAGCTGTTATTTGTTTTTAATCAACTCACCTGAAACAAGGCAGGAATACCATGAGTATGCAGGGGGGGTCATAGGGAGTGAAAGTTAGAAAAAAAGACTTGGTATAGGGAGGATTGAGGAAAGGATAAAAGATGAATGAGATAGAAGATAGCAATTGATGTTGCATTTAAATTTTTGAAGATTGTAGTTATCAAGGAATCAAGGTAGTTCCACAGGTGGGAAGTGTGAGAAAAGAAACTGCTGGAGTAGAAGTGGCAGTTGCATTTAGCTATTTCCACAGTAAAAGGGTGGGACCAAGATGCCAACCTAGTAGCACCTTTAAATTCATGTAGTTGGGACACCAGGAAAAAAAGATTATCAGAGCAGTTGCCCTAAAATTACTTCTAGGAAAGACAGAGAGAAACCACATCATGTTGGTGAGAAAGTGACTGAAGTCAAGAGGCCAAGTCAGTTACTGATCCATCTTTGGATTTTGTCAAGAATCTCAAAATGAATACCCAGAGCACAAAACCAGATATGACAACAGTATTCAATGCATAAACAAATGGTAGATTTGTAAATGTGCAAGATGGATATTGACAAGAAAAAATTTCTGGCATGACTCAGTGACCCAACTTTCATTGCAGTAGATGCAGCTATTGATTCAATGTATTAGGTTGGTGCAAAAATAATGACGTAATAATGTTGTTTTTTGACGTTAACGTCAAAAAACGACATTATTACGTCATTATTTTTGCACCAACCTAATAGTTGCTGCACTTCAAGTCAGTTGAAAACTTTAGGCCAAGAAGGTGCAATGTGTTGCTCTCCAAGAGTCTAGCATCAGCCAAGGCAGAAAAGTTTCTCTATGTTGATTAAATGGGTTTAACCCCAAATCAGTCATGAATGGTCACTGGTCCAGTGCCAACTACCTTGACCAACCACTCACTCTAAACACTGAAGAGAGCATAACTACTGCAAATCTCATCTTTAAAAGAGCATTAATTAGCTAAGATCTTGCAAGTGGGATTTACTAAACAATTACATCAAAACCAATATTCATTCTAATCTGTATATATCATTTTGAAGGTCTTTTTTGTCTATTTACTATGCATGGTGAAACTATTTGACTTGTAGTTCTCAAAGTTGATATGCTTATTTACAGGGAGGGTTTCAAGTGGGGGAAAATTGATCCTTGTTTTATTTCAGTTTCAACATTTTTTTAATTGAGATAGCTCGATGCAAGGCAATAAAGCCACTAGGACTGCAGATAGCAATTGAAATTGGCTGGAATGCATGGAACCAGAAGGGAGTTCTACAAGCAAGAAATGCAAGAAAAACTGTTAGCATAGAATTTATGGTTACATCTAGCCAACTCAACTATAAACTGATGAGATCTCAACACCAGTCTAGTACCGTGCTTAAATTCAAAAAGCCTTGGTCAAAAAATGATACACAAGTCTGAATAATTCCACTCCCCAAAATTTCAAATGAAGCTAAATAAATAAAGAAACATGTCAAAATTATAAGGATTTCTTACTTATATAAATTGTAAAGATCTCCTGCTGAACATCTACTGAATTATCATGAGCATGGAATATTTGAATAAAAGACATTTGACAATAACGTAAAGAGTTTGAGAAAAAAATGATCAAAACATTTTTTAAATATTCAATAGAGAAATGCAAATGAAACAAACAGAATTAATATTGTCATTGTTTACACAGACTACACTCAGAATATTTAGTTTCATGTGCAAGACAAAAAATAAACGAGTTCAGAAATCAAGATTAAAATTAATAAAAACGTAGGTTTAAAAATTCATAACTTGGGTTTTACCATCAATAGTAGATAACCTTTGAGAAGCATTGGCCTTAATAAGAAGACTGGTCAGAATTTCAATAAGGTAGTCATAATATTAATTTCTTTAAGAAAGAATTAATAAAAGCAAATATGAAAGCTTTTCAAAGATGTATACACACACACCAAATCACAAATAGTAGCAAAAATAAATGCCAAATTCTTAGACAGTACAAACTTGCATAAAAAAAGTTAAAGAAACTTTGTTCACAAAGAAAAGTTATGAAACTTGGGCCATTTTAGGATATGCATTTACACACTATTCAGGCATGCTTATATTAAAACCAATGTCAATTCTTTTTTTTTTCCTTTCCTTTTTCTTTCTAAGATGAGCACAAACTGACTCCTAGCATATATAGACAAGAACCTCAAGGTCTTTTTTTATATATTTATATTATTTCAACTTATAACTGGTTCGAAGTAACACACATACATTCCTAGCCAATAGAAAAATCAAACAAAAATCAAATGAAATCAATAATCATGTTCAGAATCTGCTCTACATGAAGACCTGCTATGAAATTGATAACCATTTTCTTGATATAAGCATCCAAAAATCTTTCTTAGTCCTTTTTCAACATCCATTGCTTTCTTTCTTTCTTTTATTCATTTTCAGATTAATTTTCCCCCTTCTCCCACTTTTTTTAGAATTATCTCCCATTATTTTCTTCTATTTTTATCTCCCTTTAGTCTTTTCTTTCTTTGGTTGCTCTCAGCCTTTTTTTTTTATTCTAATTTTAATTTTGTTTTTTATTTCTTTCACATTATTTTCTTTCATACTTCCATATTTATTTCAAAGTTTTATCCTTCCTTTAGTTTTTTATCAACTTATTCACTTTTTTCCCTTTTCAAAGTATCTCTGATCTTTTGCCTTTCTTATCAGTATTTCTTACTACTTTTTAATTAAACCATAACCTCTTTGTTCTTTTCATTCATTTTTCCTAATACTGAATGTTTTCTCCTTCATGTAATCTTCAAAGATTTTTGCCATTAATTTGATTTCTTTCATTATTCATTTGTTTCTACCAATTTTTCATTCTTCATTTTGTTTATTTTAGCATACCTTGCTTTTTCTTTTTTTCTTTTACTCTTTATTTTTTAATCAGTATTTACTGATTTGTTCTTTCCCTTCATAGTTTGCATTTTCAATTTTTCTTTCAGTCTTTTCAAATATTTTGCACAATTTCTTCAATTTTTCTTCTTTCAATTTTGTTTTTTTTTTACACTTCTTTTAGCTTATTTCTTATTTCAGTCCTCGTTCAGCTTTTTGTGTTTTAATCTTTAATTTGAATTTGTATTTCGTTCCTAGAGCTTTCTCTTTTTCTTTGATAGCACAATTTCTTTTAATTATTCTTTCAACTTATTCACTCATTTTTAAAATGAATCCTTTTCATTCTTTATTTTTTGTTATTTCTTAAATTCTGTAAATATTTTTATACTGATTACTCAAAACCCCTTCGTTTCTTTTCCATTTGCTTTTCGTTCTTTGTCAACATTATTTTTCCATCCCTTAAAACCATAGTTTTTTTGTTTTATTCTCAAATTTTTCTTCATTTTTATTTCTACTATTTTCTTTCTTCACTATGCTTCTCCTATACTTTCTCTTATTTCCCCACCTTCAGCAATTTCATTTTTCTTCCTTATTTTTCACTGCAGTTGTTATGGCTCTCTCTCTCTCTCTCTCGCACACACACACACACACACACACACATACATACATACATATATATATATAAAGAGAAAATGCCTAGACAAAGAACAATGGTAAGGATTAGTCTATGGATGTGGAAAGAGGAAAAACAAAAAGATTTCTGCTTGAGATAACTTTCAGAGAACTGCCTTCCATTTCTCGAAGAATAAGAACAAAAAAAAATTCTTCTCATCAGTTTTATCAAAGATATTGCCTAAGATGAACGAACACAGCATAAGATCGGCATCTGTGATAACCCAAGGACCCTTTTACATTTGGTTCTGCTTCCTCATTATCATGTCATGTGGACAGATGGATGGTGTAATGTATAGTGGCTCAGAATGTGAGCAGAGCTTGATTTCCAGTTGAGTTCATTGCATCCATTTATGTGCAAATAACCTTGGGAAAATGTATCTCTTCTTCCCCCAGCTATATGTTAAATAGTAGAAAAACTGGGTTAACTGTGGTTGGTAACCAGTCTAGGAGAAAGACAACACTGAATTTAAAATTAGTTGGGCATAGGGCTAGCAACACCATTCTGTAAAGACCTATTACTTGCAATGGAAACCACAGCAGCAATGCCTGGCATGCTGAGAACTGTGGTCCCAAACTCATGGGGAGTCTACAGGACTTGAGAGCTCTACTCATCAGAGGGTCTACTGGATTTGAGAGAGCATATTATCATCACCAAACAGCATTAACCACTGATGCATGGTTTATAAGAACTTCGAAATTAAATTTTTCCTGTTGAAGTTTGGCTGACCTGTGTTTAATCTTTTTATATGCCTTTCACGACATTAGTGATCATTGCTCTCCACAACTTCCTGTCTTGTGTTGCTCTCAATAATACTTGCTCCTTTACAGCTTCTTTTTGTCTTTGTGACACTTATTCTGTCAAAGTAGGTTATTTTCATTTTCCCCCTGCCTCTCTTGCTTTGTATATGCCCTGGGAATGTTATATTCTCCAAGTCTTCTTTCCTCATGTTGACTAACAAAATAGTGTTGCTTCTATTCTGCAATATTATATAGAGATTTCAAAAATATTTTTTGTAGAATCTCCACAACATACCGCATGACATTACCTTGTAACATTTAAAATACAAATTGTCTTGTAATGTTACCTTAACAGAAAATGGATAATTGCAAAAATATATTACAACAACCATTTTTCTCAATATCCCCTTTTCTTCATATCCCAGAATGTCATTCCCTGCCTTTCGAAGATTGTTTGACTCAAAAGGTGCATTCCAAATAATATGCATATATTACTGAAAATCTTCATTCTTTGCCATATTAGTAGATTTACATAGATTATTTTTTATGAAGGATTTTTTGGCACTCATTATTGGCTCCAAATTCTGCAAATAAAAAAAAAAAAAACAAGAAAAAGTAAAAGATTTCCAAAATTTCTATCGTATCTTCCTAATTGCAAGCAGTAATTTCTCTGTCATTCCTGTTTTCTTTAAACTTCCTAATTAGATGTATGTTCTGTCTAATCAAATTAATTACATATGAAAAAATATATTTGCTTTTCTATGAGACATGTTTTACAAAAATCATTTTTCTAGGACAACTGCTCCAAGTTCTTTAATTACAGAGATTCAGACACACATACTTTTCTGTATAATATCTGCTAGACATAGCATAAAATTTGGATGCTTTTTAAAGAAAATAGTATATATGTGTGTGCCAGAAATACCACTCACATTTGTAAGAAATTAGTGGCAATTGCTTCTTCATCTAGCTAATGTCTTACTATTATGTGGGAGGTATTTCTGCCACACCCTGCATTTGAAGATGGCAATTATGATTAAAGAAATAAGAAACAATTGAAGGTCTTTCTTTAAAATCCTTTCTTTATGCCATAAATTTGCAAATGACTAAACTATTTTAATCACTGACAGAAATATCCAAGATATATCCAATGGAATAAGTGGAAGTGTCTTCCAGAAATTAAGCAAAGTAATAGTAATATCTAATCTTCCACATGGTAGGGAAGCTGGAAAATTTCCAAACAGATAAAGAAGATATGATGAAACAGAGATGTGATTCTCTTGACAAATGCTTAGAATACAATGAACAGACACTGTCTTATAATTAAAGTCAATACAGATGGGGGGGCGGGTATTAAAAAATGTATAAAATATCATAGACAGAACATGTGAGCAGTGAGGAAGTTTTAAACAAAGTAGGAACAAAGAAATTTATACTTATAATCAAAAATAGACAGATGAAATTTCTGAGACCTATAATAAAGACAGAGGGTCTACAGACATGATCCCAAATGTAGGGTGTATGCCCCATGGGGGGGACAATTTTTGGGGGAGTAATTTGAGAATTAGTTATTAAGTAAATTTTTTCCTAGTGAGTCTGTGTGAGTATGAATCTGTGTATGAGTTAATACATACAGTGCATATACAGTATGCATATATAAAAATATTTGTATATGTATGTACATGTGTAATTACATATGTACTGCATATATATATATATATATATATATATATATATATATATATATATATATATATTAGTAGCACAATATTTTTATGAATATTATAAAATTCTAAAATTACTGCAATTCCCTATGTATAATACGCCTTCATCCATAATATGTACCCCTAAAATTGTGCTGAAAGTGTGGGAAAATGCTTCTACTCATGCATAATACGCACCCATTGTTTGATAATCAAACCCTATAAATTGTACCTCTCTAATTTCATTACAGCCATTGTTTCCTACTCTTATTCAAGCTGTAATTAAAGATATTTATCAAAATTTCTGATCAGCACAAATCTAAAAGAAAATGGAAATACCTATGTGCTTACTGAGCAGACTCATTAATCTGTTTTTTTTGATAAAATGTACAACTTACCTGATCTGTATGTAGTTTTTCACTAGAAATGGTTTTGAACATAAAATAATATCATTCTAATTTAGTATTATGATAATTTTTATTTTATTTTACATTTGTAAGTATTGTTAGGTACATATGATTGTATTTGACGTCCTTATAGATCGCAACTGCCCAATATTAGTGTTAAATTGTCATATGTTTCTGGTTAATAGTCATTTCACACCTGAAATCAACCTATGAAATGACAATTTTTCAAGATATTTTGTAGCTGTGTATAATATGCACCCCTAATTTTGCTTAATATTTTTTAGAAAAAAATGTGTATTATACATGGAGAATTATGGTAAATGATAATACTATTGCATATATGCAGTCTTAAGTCCTTAAGGAAACTCATGAGAGTATACAAAGGTATAATAAAACATAGTACCTCTAATAAGAGAAATTACATATCTATTTAATAAAATTTTTCTTGTTGCTGTTTTCTTTTGAGACAATCTATTGATATTTCAGTATTTCTATTTTCTCAATCTCTTTCTCTATTACCAGTGAATACTCTTATTATTATTATTATTATTATTATTATTATTATTATTATTATTATTATTATTTTCATTTTAATATCACTTCATATTATAACTTTTAAACAATTTATAATTTTTCTTCCTCAATCCTTCAACTGTCCTTTTATGTTTTATTTTTCTCTTTCATGGATGTCATGTTCTTTGGAAGCTTGTTTAGACCAAGTTAATGGCCTTCTACATGAATAATAAGAATTATGTCACAGAGGGGCGTCAGGATTTTAGAGATGCTAAGGTGGGGCATAGCCAAAAAAAGGTTGGGAATCACTGATAAAGAGAATTTTTTAAAAAAGCCATATTGAAGAGAAATAAGGTGAAACAGCGAGTAACCTACTTAATCAGTTTGAGTGAATGGATAGAAGAATAGGGACAAAGAAGGATAGTAAAAGGGTCAAAGATTGCTGAGAGGGATTTGTGGAGAGCAAACTTCCTCCACACCTAAAAGAGACATGACAAAAATTTGCATTAGTTTTAGAATTATAGACATGTGGGACCCCATTAAAAATTGTATTAAAATTCAATAGATTCAAATAATATCAATAAATTTCTGCCCCCTAAACCCTGTATGGCTATAGACATGACAGTGACACACACTGCAGATGTAAGGGTGATGTCTTGGCCACAGATCTCTGGGTGAAAAAGGTTGCACCTTTCAACATGATCCAGCATGGGATGAAATTGAAGGTGGATAAGAGATAGCTGTCATCACTGCCTGCTCCAGCATGCAGTATCATCATTATCAGCATCATCACAGACTGTTCACTCTTTGTCCTATCTTCCATGTCTAAGAAGAAAGAACAGCCGTCTCCTTCACTGATGGACCTCTTGCCTTCACTTGTGCTGTGAAGGGCAGGACTATTAAGGACAACCTTCATTTAGTTCACGTGATCATCAAAAAAGTCAATGAAGTTGTGTTGATCAATTTGGATAAGTCCAAGGCATTTTGTAGGGTGGACCATCATTTTCTTGAGGCTGTTCTTGTGTCTGCTGATTTCAGGTTGTACTTTCACTTCTAGATCCATCTCTTGTACAAGTACCCAGGAGCACTGGTGGAAGTAAACAGTATAAGATTGGAGCCTTTCACTGTGTCTTGGTCTATTCATCAGTATTATCTGCTTTCACCTATGCTTCACATTTTCGTGTTGGGGCCTTTCCTGTACGAGTTAAAGCTGAATCTGGTCCTTCATGGAATTTCTTTGTCATGTGCCACGAGCTCAGCCAGGTATTCCACCTATGCTGACGATGTGTCTATTTGTAAAGAAAACTGCCAAAATAGATGAAGTCAGCAAAGAAATTTCCAAGTTGAGACAGTGTCCAAAATCAATTACAATAAATCTGTTGGTTTGTGATTGGTTAAATAGGAGGATGTTTCTTTTACTGGGCTCTTCAGTTAGATGGACAAGCTGGTCAAGATGCTTGGTATCTGGTGTGAACCTGGCCTGCAGCCATGGCTGAACTAGTTAGAGGTTTGGAAGTAGGTCGAGGAAGCAGTGCATCTGTGAACTTAAAGGAAGAGAGAAGTTCAGAAGGAAAGAAAATGTTATGTTACATTTGTCATTTTAATTGTAAAATGCTTTTACATTTTCATTTTCGTATTACTACAGTCTTTGTTTTGAAAACAAACTGTCAAAAATGTTTACAAATTAATATAATGGAATAACCAGTCACCCCCATGAATGATTACACTACAGGTAGTACCTATAAAGTCAACTGTCTACAAGAGACTTGAGGAAGAGTGAGAGTGAGAAGACGTAAGCATGTCTGACCTTTCAATTAGTGGCACTCACTACTAGATTGACCTGTACTGTATTTCATATTGTACTTGTTGGGTACAATAAACCTTTCTTCTATTATCCACCTGGTGTTAAGTATTTATTCCCTTAGCATGGAATATAACACAAATTTATCACTTCTTAACATAAAACAGACAGTAAGCAACTAATACACCAGGGATGCTGTTAAAAGACATGCAACTAAAAACAGAGATTACAAATAGCTCCTAGAAATTCATTTGAGAAAATAATAGACATTTTTACTGAATTGTAATTGAATAGAAGACCTTACTAAACTTACATAAAGCAATCTTAGTATGGTACAAGAAAAAAAAGGAATAAAGACTATGTTGTACCATTAAATATCCATTAGTAGCTGTTATTACTTATGAATAAACAAACCATAGTAAAGTGTTACCTTTTTTTAACTTTTAACTGTGACTTGAATAAATTACGTTTCTGTCTGCAATGAGAAGATTGGCCTTATTTTTCATTTAACATGAGATGCATGTTAATGGGTTTTTTAGGTTCAAAGTATAAGCTAAGTCCCACTCCACTGACCTACTATCCAGGAAAGGCAACCATACACTGACCCAGAGTCCCAAAGGTTTACTAAATATATCAGGCAATAAAGTCATTATCAAGAGCATGATAACACTGACCCAGAGATGTGAATATGTTTTCAAGGTTCCTAATGCAACCTTATCCTATATCACAATAAGGCAATCAGGTGCCACTGATGGTGGTAGTGGCAGACAGTAGTGTTTCAGTGCTATAGAAAAAAAAAAACAGATTCCCCTCCCCTGCTTTCATCAGACTCCACTTGGGGCAATAGGTTTAATCTATCATGAACATAATTTGCTTAAGATAGGGTCATTTAAAATTGTCTACCCATTTTATCATTTAATTGCTACAAGGGGGAGTATTTCTAGATCAATGGATTTCTGATTTCCCTATCTTTCATGTGAAAATGAGGCTGATATTACAACCAGGAACTGGCATTGCAACTATTTGGGACATGGACTTTTAACAAGTCATGTCAAAATTAAACATAGAATTTGAATCAGTAAATGAATTGTGAGAAACTTTTGCTAACAATGAGAAAGAGTGGACAATTCCCAGACACTTCTTTTTTATACTAAATATTATCTTTTTTTTTTGTTTAATAAAGCTCACCCAATACCTAAGAGCCACTCAAGGTAGGAGCTGACTGTGTGGAATTGTATTAGCATAAGAAAGGGCAAGAAGTCATTGGGTCAATGCAGGAAAGATAACTAATTCTACGCTTGAAGATTTAATTAGTTAATAAAATTTCAGAGTTCAGGCTTAGAAGTATAGAGTTGAAGTAAACTTAAAAAGGAATTGGAAACCTAATCCAAAACAAGGGATAAACCTCTGCTCCTGTTCAAAATGCCAAAGAGGAGTGTGAACCAGATGATAGGTGAACCTATCTATTCTTATTGAGGAGAAAATAAATAAATAAATATTTAGTTAAAAAAAATGTCAGAGTTCAGGCAGAGACATGAGAAGTATAGAGTTGAAGTAAACTTCAGAAAGAAATGGAAATCTAATCCTAAACAGGAAACAAGAGATGAACCTCTACTCCTGTCCAAAAAACTGGGGAGGAGCATGAACTACGCTAACATATCTACTTCTGTTTCAACCAATACAAGGCTAGATAACCACTCAAGGTAGAGGTTACTGCTAAAATGGCAATAATGAAAGAAGTGTAATATAAGATGGGTGGAGGTGAAGATTATATGAGGATAATGAGGATAGATAAATCTGACCCTTGAGTGGAAGAGGTTAAGATTGTAGTGTTTAGGGAAGCATCCATGAGTAGCAGTCCTATTTTCTTCATACATTTGGAATATGGAGAAAATGAGGCTGATTCAAATTCGTGGAAGTAGCAGTAAAGGTCTGAGCTGGTGGAAGTAAAGAATGGAGCTTATCCAAATATTTACCATCTAAGTAACAATAGATTTGGAATATTGCTTCTATGGGAAGGAAGTAGCAGAGTGGGGAATAGATCATCCCCTATAAAACCATGTAAATGAAAGTGTGGATTGTGCAGCTCCAGCCCAGATCGGACAGCAATAAAATCTGTTTTTGGTCTATTTTGACTCTTGCAAGGATAAGACTGGACAGGTGTCAGGTACTTCTTGGGTCAAGAGAATGGGCGAGCCAATTTTCCAGCATTTTTAGCAAATGAATTGTATACAAGTTCACTTAATGTTGAAAGAGAACTTGAGACTTCAAGTATTTCAAATCATAGGATAGAATTGAAAACAAGAGAACTGGAGTTGCCATTAACCTTGTACTAATGCCTTTGGAAAAGGCAGAACCTGTTCCCCCTATCTCCTGTTACAAGTGGATATAGAATAGTACACTGGTATCTTTAGACTTGAGTGGCAGTTAGTCTGGAAGAACTATTATGAAATGAAAACTACTCCACTATCTTTCCTCAGAAAGCATGCCAATTCATAGAAAATTCTATGAAAGGACATGGTATCTAAATAAAAAATGAAAAGAAGAACAAGCATCTCAAAGAGTAAGACAAGTCATAAATTTAAGCCATGGAGAGCTATGATTATCTATGTCTTAGATCCATTTCAGTACAAGTTTCTTTTAGGTACTTTTATAATGGCATTGGCTTTTAACTTTTCAAGGATGTGCTTCGTCACCAAGGAGGCATGGTGGAGTAATGGATAGTGGCTGGGATTGAGGAATCGGAGAGTTGAGTTCGAATTCCACTTGAATCCATTACATGCACTTACATACTAATACCCTTGTGAAAGGTATGAATCCTCTTCTTCCCCCAGCTATGGGTAATAGCAGGAAAGAATAGGTTCTATAGCCTTGGATGGCAACTGGTCTACTGCAGAAAGAAATGGCAATCTACTGTGGGAAAAAATCTGCCTTGTCAGTCATGTATCAAAAGATACATGATTGCCTAAGCATGTATCATGGATGGCAAATAAATGACTGTCTTGTCGTCAAATTTATTTAATGCATACAGGGAAGTTCTGTCAGGCGGGGAAAATCTTGACAGGATAAGAAATGCAAATGACACTGTCTTGATAGGAAACATAAATACAGGAACTCTGAGACAAAAGTTGTAAAAATAAATGAGAAGAAAAGACTTGCCATCAATTGTAAGGAGACAGAATGTATGATTGTCAGAAAAAGGAATTGTCCAAGATGTAAGTCATGAAGTGGTGGACTCTCCCATTGGATTTGATGTATGATGGTCAAACAGGTTAGTTCCTAGGAACTGACAGCCCAAACCAAGCACACATGATTTGATTTCAGTAGTGAAGGCTTTGTGCAGGACCAACCACACTTTTTGAAGGGCTGAATACAGAGACCTGGTGCACTATGTGCCACAAGGTCCCCAAATGACCCCCCCCACAAGTTTTGAATTCAGAGTTGTCCTTCTCCTAGACTAGTTGCTATCCAAGGCTATAGAAGCCAGTCTGCCCTGCTATTTACCCATAGCTGGGGGGAGAAGAAGTGAATTCATACCTTTCCTAAAGGTATTAGCATGTAAGTGAATGTAACAGATTCAACTGGAATTTGAACCCGCCTCTCCAATTCCTCAATCTGAGCCACTATCCACTACTCCACCCTGCCTCCTTCATGTAAGTCATGAAGTAGAGATGTTGAAATCAAATTTTAACAGATGATGATAGATAAGATAGTAAAAATGAAAAAACATTACTAAAAGCCACAAAGGAGAGGATGCTGTGGAGTGCCATGATCATCCACATCCTGAAGAGACATTGAACTCAGAAGAGAAAAATAGAAGGATGTGTTTTCTGATCATTATTAGCAAGAAATTATATTTCTGATTCTTTAGATTAAAATAGTTTGAATTGATGAATACCCTAGGTAAAAGAAATGAATATTGTGACTTCTTGAAATTGACTGACTTCATTATGAATGTTATTGTTACTATTTATCAAGACAATCTGGGTTACACCATCTTTAATTACAAGAGGAAACAGTTTAGGATTGAACTTACATTCAACACCATGGAAATCTGTCTTGCATGGAATATCACCTGAACTACCTAAACCATGGAAGCTTTGATAATTAAGGTAACACATAGAGAATAGGCTATGATAGAAGTAGTTTTGCCCAATACCACTAATTGCTACAAAACCAAAACATTAACCAAAAAACTAGTCATGTTCTTAAACAGTTTCTTATCAGATCAAAACTTTCATATAGATATCCTTTCTAAAATATCAGCTGTATACAACCACTTTCTAGTATCAATGATTAAAAATGTCTTTGAGTGAGTGAAGCCAGTCGGCCTTGGTGAAGACCATCCTTTTTTTAACCTTGTGGACTGGTGCTACAGAATTGCAAACAAACAACTGTACCACATATTAGAAACCATATCACTACGGGACTTTCAACAGCAGCAGCAACAACCAAAATATCACATGTAACTCAAAGCTAAAATAATGACATAATCAAGATATTGATGTTCCACACTAAGTCAGATAAAAGGTTAGGAAGGAAACCCCAATCAATACTGGAAAGAGTAGTAACTGATGCTGGTCTTGAGAAACCTATTTTCCTGAAAAATTCTTTTAAGAGATCCCACAGAGTGACAACAAAATATTAAATAAAATTAAAATATTAATATATAAAAAAATAGCAACATTAAAAAGCAATAAAATTATAAAGCAAATAATAACAATGTTTGTTACAATCTCTGGGAATGTCATATAAATGTTAACACTCTGCAAATTTGTAGACACATCTGACAGATGCATGCTGGTATTTCTTTTTAGTCATTAAAAATGGATATTTTTTTTCTTTTTTGCCTTGAAGTCAGAAGGCAAAAATCACTTGACTCTATTGTGTTTGTGCATGAACTCTGTTTCTTTTTCATTTAATTTTATTTGGCAATTGTCTTATAGTTGCTTTGGCTTACATTACATTGTTGAATTTTTGTATTATTTTGCCTTTTTCTTCTTTTTTATTATTGGAAATATTGTCACTTCCACTTAAAAATGCTTGCTTATTCAGCTAACAAATATATGCCTCTCAACATGGCTCAAAACTGCTTCACATTTTTAATCTAAGAAACTATCTCTAGCTCAGGTGTGCATTACAATTCGGATACAAGAAACCATTACAGCAAAGCAAGGCTCAATTACTTTATATAATTAATACACATTGGGGCCTTTCAAATTGTATATCTGCTAAATTCATTTTCATATTCAAAGAGAGGTTCATAGAGGTTGAAAGTATTATTAAAGAAAGTGTGCTTTACAGCATGAATCAAATGGGTATTCTTTTTTTAATCTAAGAAGCTACCTTCAAGTCAGATTTGCTTTACCATTTTTTTTTTTAAGCATTTCACCCCAGGTAAGAATTAAGTACCACTAGCACGCAAGGGTGTTGCAGAGAGTGGGTGCAAGAGTAAAGAGGCATGATGGAGGAAAGGATGAAGAGAAGGACAGGGAATAAGATCAAGGCATCTGGAGATGCCGACTGACATTGCATTTGAATATTTGGAGATTATAGCTATCAGAGAAGAAAGTAAGAGGAAGGAAGTTCCACAGACAGAAAGTGTGAGACATGAATCTATTGGAGTAGAAGAGATGGCTACATTTAACCATTTTGACAGTGAAAGGGTGGCACTGAGATGCCAAGCTAGTAGCAAGTTTAAATTCATGCAGTTTGGGAACCAACAAAAGTAGCTCATCGGAGCAGTTACCATGAAAGTATTTGTAGAAAAGACTGAGGGAAGCGACGGCACATCTGTGAGAGAGCAACTGTAAATGTGATGCCAGATCAGGGCCAAACACATTGCATATCCATCTCTGGATTTTGTCAAGGTTTGTTTTGGTTTATTTTGTTTAATGCCATATCAACCTCAATGGGTTATTTAATGCCGACAACATTTTTAAGATAAATTTGTATGAATAGAGTATGTATTCTTTGGTTTAGATTGGTTTGGTTTATTTTGTTTTATGGCATATCAACCTGAATGGGTTATTTAATGCTGACAAAAACTTTTACTGCTGGTTATATTTTGTTTTGTCAAAAATCTGTTTCTGGTAATATATTTCCTTCATAATTGTATTGCTGTTAATAATTTTTTTTTTAAAGTATTGCTGTTAACAGTTAACTATTTTCCCATATCTGGGACCCTAACAGGTGCTACCACCCCGGGTCAGGGTGGACCTCGGAACACCAGCAATTAAGAGGTGGTTCCACACTCCTCAAAACCTCCTGATCAGAGGCCTTGCTTCTGGACATAGTTTAATGTCTTACCTAGGATGAGGATTTTGTCAAGGACCTTAAGATGAACAGCGGGATCTCCAGGCTACAAGGGGCCATGACAGTAAAGCAAGGCTGACTTAATTAATGTACATTAGAGCCTTTCAAAGTCTGTCTCTTAACTTTATTTTCACATCAAAAATGTAAGCAAAGTAATTTTTAAGAAATTAGTGATTTTTTGTTAATCTGACAGTATTTTCTATCACTATAAATATTATATTTAATAGGTGTTTTTGTTTTTCAAATACTGAGATTAATATGTACTGGCTTAGAGATAAATTGTCTTATTAAAACATGTTTCTCCTGGCAGGAACCGAACCTGTATTCCCGTTTCAATTTTGGCTTGTGTTGTAACCTAGGGAAGGTTACTGAATAGAATAATCAAATGAAGGTTGGTAAGGAATAATAATACTTAAGACAAGAACAACACATATAAGATTCACCAGTGGCATGTAGAAGTAGTAGTCAACTGCTAGAAGTAAGTCAAGTGAATTTCACAAAGAATCTCCAACTGCAGACCAACATACAGTATTTACTACTGTATTTATGTAAATGGGGACATAACCATTATCGTCTGTAGGTATGCTACAACACTATCTAAATGCAACAAAAATCCAATTGTGGGAAGCATTTTAATGTGCAAAAGTATGTCAGGCACCAGTACCATATTCATGCTATTATTTAATTATATAATAGTAATCCAAGAAAATATTATTTGAACATTCGTAGTATTATTCATTTATACCAGGCAAATATAATGAATATAATACAAGTGGCATCATTTTTTTTTATTTTATATTGATTTTGTAAACAACTATTTCAATATTACAATATAAATAAAAAAGTATTAACTGATCAACTCACAAAGCCTTGTGACACAGATATAAATGTATGTATATAAATAATAAAATGAAAAATTATAATGTATAAAGTAGGTTAAAATATTATTTATCTGTTGTAACCTAGGGAAGGTTACTGAATAGAATAATCAAGCAAGGATTGGTAATGAATGATAATACTTAGGACAAGAACAACACATATAAGATTCGCCAATGGCATATAGAAGAAATAGTCAACTGCAAGAAGTGAGTCAAGTGGATTCCACAATAAAACTGCAGACCAACATACAATATTTACTACTGTATTTATGTGAATGGGGACAAACTCATTATCGTCTGTAGATATGCTACAACAGCTTGAAAATGGTTTCCAAGATTAAAAAAGAAGTACAAATTCTCTTGTTGGGAGGTACATTTTCTTTATAAAGACTAAAAAGTACTAAAAAGTAGTCCTTTTAGACTCACTGCCACCCAAGGCTAGAGATACCAATACTTTATTTGAAAAAATTAAAAAGTGAAATGTGTGCTCATGTTTAATCACATGTTTTTAAACAATGAAATTCTATCTACTGGCCTAGGTATTGAAAGACACAAAAAATATCTGCACCTCACAACGGGAATCAAAACAATATTTCCTTTTTAATCTAGGAAAACACTTTCAAGCAAAAAGGGAATACAGGTTCAATTTTTTTAATAAGACAAAATATATTAATTTTGTCATTTAAAAAAACAAAGAACAAAACAAAAAAGATTTATACTCAAACAAATGTACCTATTAAAAATAGCATTTATAACAGTAAGAAATATTGTCGGATTAAAAAAAATTATTAATTGCTTAAAAATTACTTTGCTTACATTTTGGATATATAAAGAAAGTTAAGAGATAGAGACTTTGAAAGGCTGGAATGTGTTTTAATTAAGGTAAGTGAACCTTGCTTTATTGTCATGGCTTCTTGTAGCTTAATGGTAAAGCATTCCCCAGCCTAGAGACAGTGTCTCAGATTAAAAAAGGAATACAGGTTTGCTTCGTACATAATTTCTTTAATAAGACTTTCAACCTCTAGACAGGTAGGTATTTTAAATCATCAGGGATATCTACTCAAATGTGATTACCCACTGAATATAATGTTCATAATACTAAGAAAAAGGCTATAAAATTTAAAAAGTTGATATGCAAAAGTTTCAAAAAGATCATCATGTGTTGACAGAGATTTTACCAATAAATAAAACATGAATTTTGCTAACATATAAAACCTGACCCATTTCCCTGTCACCAAATGAAAAGCTTGTAGCAAATGCACAAAAAGAAACTCATTTTGAACTGGGCTGAAGAGAAAAACCGATGAAGTTCCAGTCACATTCAATATACCATTCAACAATTTTTTTCCCCCTTTGTATTCCTTGGCGTAATGCTAAGTTTTGTATATGCCATCAAGTACGGTATTATTTATAGATTATTATGGTTACTTGGTGCGTTCTTTTTACATCCTGTACAAGTTACTTTTTCTTCAAAAACTATGACGAGAAATGTTTTTATGCCTCTCGGTCTACAAGATATTGCAACTATCTCTCAATTGATCAATTTCTAATTGATTTTCTTAGCAATATTTAACACATTATTAACCCTGAGCAATGCTGTAAAAGACACAGTTTAGTAGCTAAATAGTTTGACAAATTCATGGTTGCCAAGGTTCATGGCGTAATTTCTATATAGACAAGGAAAAGATTGTTACTGTGAGATGATGTCTCCCCATTGATATGGTAGTCAAAGCTAAACAATTTTGTAACAATGAAAAAAAAAGCCTTGAAGCAACTCAGATATGGTTTTAATGATGAATGCTGTGAATATCATGGACAGAACATAAGACAAATGAGACCAGTCCTTACTAAAATTTCATGGTAGCAAATACCAAAAAGTATATATTGGGCCCAACCAAAGAGACACCAAAGTAGGCTTTGCATTTAATTAAAATAGAAAGTAATTTACCAAGGCAAAAATGTATAGAAAGTGCTCTGATTTCAGATTCTTTCACAGTAAATTTGCATCCAGATTCTTAAAACATATCCCTTTCTTAGCACATCTTCTGTTGTCACAATGTCGGATATTTGATAACAACAGTGAAAAAAAAAAATGAAAGCATTGGGAAAATAAATAAATGCGTTTTTGCATCTAGATATATCAAGCAACAGAAAAAAGATTTCTGTTTATATTTACTGCCTTCTTCTACATATATATAATTCCATCAATAAGAACATTATTTTCATCTGATGAAGTCCCTTCCAATGGATGAAACATGTTGCATAATTTTTTTTTCTATTTGTCATTTTATGACCCAACATTGTTTTGATATATAGAAATTATAAATTTCTCCTATTAATTCCTGACCACTGAAAATACCTTCCTTTCTTCATTTCAATGCAATCATATAGTAACTGAGAATAAAATAATTTATAGAGAATTTCTATTCTAAAACAATTTTGTTTAAATGTTATATCCCTTCAGGACATAGGCAAGCATGGCTCTCCAGAGATTTCTTTTATTTATCTGTGAACTGAAATGCTTTTTGCAAAAGATACATTGGTTTCTCATTGCTTTCACAATGATTTGGAAATCAGTTTTCCTTTTCTTAGACTTGTTGCCACCTAAGGCCAGAGAGCCATGTGTATCAATAGGGGAGGGGTGGGAGAAGAGATAGATTCATGCCTTTCCTAAGATCATGAATGCAAAAGTGAATGTCATAGACTTGAGAAGAATTCCAGAACTTGAAACTGGTTTGCTGATTTCACTTTGTGCTGATAACCATTACACTACCCACACATCCATTAACAATGCAATTATTATTATTATTATAAATATAACCTTCTTTTATCAGTAATTCAGGTATTAATTTCTGGCCACTGACAATCTCCTTATTGATTTGAATTGCATGTCTATACTAAAATCATTAATGATGCATTTAGACTATACATGTAATAAAACTGCTGTCTCAAGAAAGCTTGCATTAACTCCTGATTATGATATCCCCCTTCTCACGCAATTCCAATGCTTTTCTATACTAAAAATCATGAGTAAAGCAACTCTATTCTACAACCTGTAATCATGTTGATTTTTCGGAAAATAGTAAGAAACAAAAGAACACATACTGATGAGCTTATTTCATACAATTCAATTCTTTAATTTTTTTTTAATTAAACTTTTTTCGGTTAATTTCTAACAGAATTTACTGTTATATAAACTATTTACCCTAGAACCATTGTCTTCGTCCTGGTTGCCATCAGCACAACATTTCATTTGATATGCCCTCCAGCCATCTCCAGATACTGTCAATCCAGGTAACCATCAGAGAATTTCAAACTTGATCCTTGACAGCTTCAAAAACTTCTCTTTTCCTAATGAGATTCAACAATTTGTCAGCCTTCAGCTTAAATACTGAGGATACAATGACATGATGGTCAGTAGCAGATTGACCTTCTATCAAATTGTTGGTCATTTCAAGCCATAATGGATTGCATGTAAACGTAATGAAGTGGTCAGGCCTCCCAAAATTTCTGACATATGTCAGATGTTAGTCTTTTCATGCATGTATCTGTCACCTCCTATAAATGATGATGGAACAGTGACTTTCTTTCCAGTGTTCATTGGATTGCCATAATTTTGAACAGCAACCTGAAGATGAATGTAGTTTTCTGCTCAAAGTTCTCGTTGGTGGCATGTGATAAAGAGCTATCTCTCTGTTTCGATTTTTGCATACATATCAACCAAGAACTTGTTGAAGAGCTGCTTGTATCTCATTAGTTGATTGAAGTTGTTGGCTCTTAACATGTTTCTGTAGAATTTCAAACTAAACACATTTATTTAATCTATGTGGGTAGATTGTTCTTGTTCTCAGGATATCAGCCATGATGCTATTGGAAACTAGAGGGAACCATTATTGTGTCTGTATATAGAGACACTCTTACATGGGATTCCTCAGTTGGCATTAATGGTGAGGCACCAGACTGAAAATGGGTATTATATGATCATGCATTCAAAATGAAATATCAGGCAGGGTTTTTTAACAAAGATATCACATCATCCAGATTTGTCAGTTCCTGTACAGATGTTGCTCCTTGTAACTTCAAGCTTTACTTAAACTGCTATTGCTAGGGAAGTCTCACACCACAGACAAGAGTAAGAAACAAAATCAAGCAGCTGATGGCAGTCCCAAACAAGAATTCTGCATTGCAAAAAATTAAGACGAGTAGTTATCAAAATCCAACTTTCTTATGAAACAAATATCATTTATTTAATAACACTGAATTTTTTTGTGATAATACATACTGTGCGAATTTGTATAATATATTTATAAAAGTCGACATTGAAGTCAACACACAGTTGAAACACTCCATATGCATGGTGTTTTTGCTTGATTATATATTCAGTTCATTGAGGAATTGTGGGTAGTCTACTGAAAAAAAAAGTCAAATGATCAATTCAAGGAAAAATTAAAAATGGCAGAGATCTACCTCTGAAAGAATTTATTTATCTATTTATTATTTTCAATTAATTTATTTTACTTGTTCTAATTTATTTATTTTTTTTATACAGCAGACTATCCACAATGCATCACTGAACTGTATACATAGTCAGGCAAAAACACAATGCATGTGGCCTGATTATTACATATTAGGATTAAAGAAACTGTCACCTCCGGGTGTTGACTTCAATGTCTACTTTTATCTTTACTTATGCTCTACTCTTGATACTGAGAAATTTAACCCATAAATATAGCATACCTTAAAACTATATATATATATAGAGAGAGAGAGAGAGAGAGATCACAGGGACATTCTGTCTAGGTAGAGAAGGCAAGCAGTCGTTACCCTGAATAAAATAGATCAGCTGCTACACTTTCCTTCTGTGGCAAAATATGCACCTAATCCAACAAAACTCTGATTATTATACATAAAATATTTTATTTTTTGTAGCTTTACATGAGTAATTACTAACAGCACATGCCTTATATATATATATATATATATATATATACATACACACACACACTGACCTATATATTATGATATGGATAATTGAAAGAAATTTATAGATATGAATGATTATACAAGTATGTCAAAATAGGTATAGAATATATCTTTATCCAGTTTGTATGTAAAAAAAAAAAACTAATCTTTAAGCCATTTCATTAAGAACATCAATATAATAAATACAAATGTCACACTTTTTCAATTAAAGGTACACAACTCTCAACTTTTAAATATCTCATCTTTATTATCACTGCGATAGTTTTTGTCTATTTTTTTATGTGGTTTTTTGCGACAGAATTTTTTGTATGAAAACAATTTTTATAATTTGGAAATAAATTTGGGAATAATCAAAATTAGTTGTGACATCTCATGAAAGTCACCCATAAAATAAAAATAATTGTTTTTTACCAAAAGGAAGATCGTATGTACATCAAATTGTGTTAAAATTAAATGGTGTCAGAAGAATTATCTTTGAACTTTTAAAAGTTAAGCTTAAATATTAATGCAATACTTAAATGCAGTGAATAATTTTGAGTTCTGAAGTTTATTGTTGCCCATTGCATACGTATGCCTCACAAAAAGAAACTTCCACCAACAACAAACAACCAGATTGCAATCAAAAGAGTCAAGGCTGTGCTCAAGAAAAGAATGTCTTGTGCAAAGGAAAACCCAGATCAAACAGCAGGCAGGAGAGCTTCTAGTGCTGAGAATATGCAGACTTTCCAAATCCGGACCAAGATTCACCCAGGATAGTATCAAATGCTCCTACCAAGAGTAGAGAAAGGGCATTAGAAACACATGAACAAGCTGACCCTGGGAGAGCTTCCAATGTAATCAAAATGAGAAGAGAAAAGGATTCAGAATCACTAGAGCAATCAGAAACCATGAAGAGCTTCAAATATTGTACAGCAAAGAAGATCAAGACAGAATGAAGTCCAACTTGAGAAACTTTGCTTTTCAATATGAAGCTAATCAAGACTACTCCTTCCTACCTATTGTGGTTGTTGGAAAGCCAAACAAAGAATGCAACAATTGTGGAGCATTGAAGCTTTAGGATGAATCCCAAGGTCTCTGTTGCTCCAATGGAAAGATCAAACTACAGGACTTTTCAACTCCACTAGAACAACTCAAGTCATTATTGGCTGGATCCACCTATGAGTCCCAGAATTTCCTGATGAAGATTAGAATTTACAACAATGTATTTCCAATGACTTCTTTTGTCATAAATAATGCAACTCTGCCTGGATGGCAGACCACATTCAGAATCCAAGAACAAGTGTACCATTAGATTAGCAGTCTGCAGCCTCTGCCAAATGAACCCCAAATGTTTCTCCAAATCTATTTTCTAGAAGATCACTAAGTCCAAGCTGAGACAAGAAATAATCTTTCAGGATATGAAACTAAGCATAATTCTGATCTTACAGGAATTTCTTCACCAAATAAATACATATGTTCAAAAGTTCAAATCTGCTCTCTGGAGAGATGGACTGGAGAACTTGAGATTAGTCATTAGAACTGATAAGACACCAGATGGAGAGCTTCAAAGATGATTCAATGCACCATATATCAATGAAGTGCTTGTAGATCAGAATTTCAAAAAAAGAGATATAGTGATAGGGAAAAAAAATGAATCCCCAAGGAAAGTTTCTGAAACATACAGGAGTTATGATGCTCTCCAGTATATCCATTTATTTTCTGGCAAGGGCATGATTGTTATCACTTTCTTCTGAAACAAATTGTCCCTAAAACTGGGGAAATTACAGGAAAGAAAGTTTCAGCACAAGATGTCTATTGCTACAAAAACATGTTAAGATCCAACAACTTCAATCAACTAACGAAATACAAGCAGCTCTTCAACAAGTTCTTGGTTGATATGTATGCAAAAATCAAAACAGAGAGATTGCTCTTTATCACATGCCACCAATGAAAACTTTGAGCGGGGAAACTACATTCATCTTCAGGTTGCTGTTCAAAATTATGTCAATGCAATGAACACTGGAAAGAAAGTCACTGTTCCATCATCATTTATAGGAGGTGACAGATACATGCATGAAAAGACTAACATTTGACATATGTCAGAAATTTTGGGAGGGCTGACCACTTCATTATGTTTACATGCAATCCATTATGGCTTGAAATGACCAACAATTTGATAGAAGGTCAATCTGCTACTGACCATCATGTCATTGTATCCTCAGTATTTAAGCTGAAGGCTGACAAATTGTTGAATCTCATTAGGAAACGTTTTTGGAGATGTCAAGGCTCAAACTGAATGGCAGAAATAGGACAACCACATTGTAATCCATCAGTTTGGTTCAAGCAGAAAATTGATCCAATGGTATCATCAGTGCTGAGCTGCCAAATCCCACTGAAGATCTAGTCCTTTTTGAAATCAACAAAAAAAAAAATGATTTATGGCCCATGTGGTTCTCTCAATCTTGAATCTCCTTGCATGATTGACAATAAGTGCAGCAAAGAATTTCCAAAGTAGTTTACCATGGAGACTCGGTCTGATTTTGATGGTTATCCAAAATACAAAAGTGGAAAGCCAGTAGATGGAGGTCACACATTCATTCTGAACAAAAGAGGACAAAAAATTGTTATTGACAATTGATGGGTTGTTCCTTTTTGGCCACTGCTCAGCAAAGTAATTGGTGCTCATATGAATGGAGAGTACTGCAACAACATCAAGTCAATTAAATATGTATGTAAATACATTAATAAGGGAAGTGACCAAGCAGTACTTGGTCTGAAAAATCAAGATGAAATACAAAAGTTCCCAGTGGGTCATTACATCTCTTCCAATTGAGGCTGCCTGGAGGATCCTTGTTTTTCTAATTTGTGACTTAATTTCTTCAGTTCAGCACCTGTTGGTTCACTTAGAAAATGGACAAAGAGATTACTTTACAGAAGAAAACACAAGAGAACTGTCTGAAACTTCTAAGAACACAACACTAATGTCATTTTTAGAACTGTGTCAAAATGATGACTTTGCAAGAAAAATCTTATACCCTGAAGTTTACTAATACCTACACCTACAAGGCTGGAAAATTTCAGAGGAGAAAGCAAGGAGAATCTCATCTAACTGAACTTGGAATCAAAATGATAGATGTACTTGAAAGAGTATATACAGTCCACCCAAGAAATCTTGAAAACTTCTTCCTCAGACTGTTGCTTCATCACATCCCAAATCATTTCAAGACTTGAGAAAAATTGATGGAATTGTCAAAAAGATTTACAGACAAGCATATGTTGAGCTTGGACTTAGAGATGATCGTCATTGGCATATGACTCTGGAGGAATTCTCCAAAACAAGTCAGAGATCTGTTTGAAGTAATGATTTCCATCTGCAAACTTTCCAACCTGGTTACTCTTTGGGAAGAATATCAGGAGGTTCTCAGTGAGGATATTCTTCATCAAATGAGACTTGCTAATCCAGGATTGGAATTGAATCCTCAGACTGCAAATTTAGCTCTCTGTGAAATTGAAGACAAAGTGATGAACTTGGTTCAAAGAGATCTCAGCAATTTTGGTCTGCTAAATCCAAACACAGAAACTGAACAAATCAACAGAGAAATTTTCAGAGAAACAGGATACAACATAGAAGAACTGTAGCAATGTGTTCAAAGCAATGAGCTCCTGTTGAACTAAGACCAACAGCAAGTGTATCAGAAGATCCTTGATGACATCAGCAACAACAGTGGAGGGATTTTCCTCTTGGATGCACTTGAAGGTAATGGTAAAACTTTTATAACTAACCTTCTTTTACCTGCAGTGAAACTCCCCCCCGCCAAAATAGCTCTAGCTATGGAATTGCTGCTATCCTCCTGCCTGGAGGGTGTACAGTATACAGCATATTGAAACTTCCATTGAATTTGTACTTCAATGAAATCCTTATTTGCAACATCAAAAGAGGAACCAACTTTGCTAAGCTACTGGAGGAGAGAAACTTCATTGTCTGGAATTAATGTGCCATGGCACACAAGCGAGCATTTGAGGCCATGGACAAAACACTCAAAGACATTGGATAGAATTCACAAATCATGGGAAGTATCACTGTGCTACTCTCTGGCGATTTTAGACAAACATTACCAGTCATTGCAAGATGAACTCCAGCTGATGAAATTAATGCTTGCCTGAAAAGTTCTTACACCTGGAGCCATGTTCAAAGATTCAGCCTGAAACAAACATGAGTGTTAGAATCACAGGTGACCTTGAAGCAGGAAGATTTCCTACTTTACTGTTGCAACTTGGCAATGGAACCATCAAAATGGAACAAAATAGAGATATTCCACTTCCAAATAATTATGGAGTTTCAATCTCAAGTATCCAAGACTTTATTAACCATGTTTATTCAAACATTAAATACCATTTCATGGATTCAAACTGACTTTGTGATTGAGCTATATTAGTTCCCAAGAATCAAACTGTGGATAGTATCAACTGAAAACTTCTCCAAAAAATTTCAAAAGAAAGCATGAAATATTTTTCCATTGACTTTGTTGTTGAACGTGAGCAGGCAGTGAATTATTCAATAGAGTTCCTGAACTTATTGAATCCTTTTGGAATGCCATCACATAAGCAGAAATGAAAAGAAAATGTGCTAGTTATACTACTGGGAAATCTGGATCCTCCAAAAATTTGTAATGGTTAACTGTTAATAAGATGCTTCCTCATCTCTTGGAAGCAGAGATCCTTACTAGTCCAGGAAATAGTTTTAATTCAAAGAATCCCCTTAATTTCTCTAGATCATTTTGAATTCAAAAGACATCAGTTTCCAGTGAGAGCAAGCTATGCAATGTCAATCAATAAGTCCCAAGGACAATCATTAAAAGTAACTGTACTTCATTTGATGGAACCTTGCTTTACTCATGGCCAGCTTTATGCTGGTTGTACAGAGGCTAGGAATGGAAACAAGCTATATCATTGTTTTGATCCACAGTTAAGTGTTTGAAAAATATTGTTCAAGTTTAATAAAATTTAATATGTACTCAATGCATGAAGTGTCATTGCTGGGCCAAGGACCTGATGAAGTACATTCCACAAGAGCTATCTTAAATGCCATGGAATAGCGTGGCTTTTAAGCTAGTAATGAAATATTTTTGATTTGTTTTTTTTGTAGAAAACAATAAATTTATTTATTATAAAATCTTCAACTTCACAGTAATAGTTTTTTTTAACATTATTTTAAAATATCATTACTAATGAAATCTCTGTTCAGCTCTTTATCATTACAATGTCATATTAAAATGATTTAAAAAAAAAAACAATTTTAAATCAAGAATAATAATGTTTTTTTTTTCTGCATTTTTGTTCCAGTTTCTAATTGTTTGATGAAAAGAAAGTGGTTTGCAATTTTTAGAAATGCTGACATTTTAATATACACAGACAAATTTTAGACAATCATGTCTTCTCATCACTTACATGTGAGGAAACCAACAAGTGAATTTATTGGGGTACTGAATAGAAATTTTTCCTTGTCTTATTCCTGTTGCTTGAGCAAAAAAAGACCTTTTATCTTATTTCATTGAATTTTATGTGTTTAATTATTTCTTTCTCAAGTGGAATGTTAGTCTTATCTTAGACTCAAATGATATATTTTCTTATTCAATTATGTGTTTTTACTCTTCAAGTTTTATTTATTTTTTTAATCCAATGAGAATTCTTTGTTCAGGTATTCATTCCTTTCTTTATAGCTTCAACACATTTTCATTATCTTTCTTGGATTTTTGTATTATCAGCTCTATAAATTCCAACAGACTTTATTATTCAAGTCAATGTTTTCACAATAAAATTGGTACTAACTGATGTCCATAAAAATTCAGGATATATTCATTGTTCAATAAAGAATATATTAAATTATTTATATTTAGACTATGTGAAGTTATAAAGGATGAAACAGGTCACAGAAAATAAAAACTATTTCCGCTTTGTCATTAATTTTTTAACATTGTTCTGGCATACAAAAATTTATATATCATCTTCTCATATATATATATATATATATATATATATATATATATATATACACTTCGGGCACCAACTTCTTTTTTACCATCTACCTGTTTTTAAATCACTTATTAATTTGTGTTTATTATTATTGCAAATGGGTAAAGTGACTTTTGGCCATCCCTATATATATATATATATATATATATATATTTGTATCTGTGGATATTGTGTGTGAGAGTATTCTTGGTGTCATTCAGACCTTCGGCAATAAAACAGACTCAAGGGTGTAAAATAAATAACATATTTTTATTTATTTTCTTTACTATGATGAGCATGTCACAAAAATGTTTGTCTATGAGGCAGATATTGTTAGTATGATTGGAGTAAGTGCAGAGGTGGTAGCTTTTGAAGTCAGACCATGATATGGGGTAGTAGCAATATTAGAAATTAGGTCAGTATCAATCTACTGTGTTTTTCTTGACCCTAAGCAGGGCAGATATATTATTAGCAGATGATCTTCACTTCTTCACTCATCATATATGGCTGGTTTCACGTCTCTGTTTATCAACTCTCACCATGCTTTCTGCTTCGAGATCAAAGGTGTCAAATTATATCCTTTTGAGCAGACTCTGGTGTGAACATTGATTTTGGCTAACATCAAAAGATTCTTTGTGCCAATTTTTTGAATAGACAAAATTATTTTATTTTCCAGCATGCCTTTCTTTTTCATTTTTTTTTAATAATGGATGTATGGAGCTTCCCTGATTTTTGGAACTTTTCAGTCACAAATAAGTAGATTCTGATTCTGCAAAAATCTGGCATTTTTGGCCAAGTTCAGTCTTTTCTTCTTCTTCTACATCTTTTTAGTTGAAGGTTGTCTTCTCATTAATTGTGAGAAGTTCAGAAAGAGAGAGTGAGAAAGAAAGAAGAAGATAAGAGTTTTAAAGAAAAGCACAAATATTTTAATTTGAATACTTATATTTTTCATTATATTTTTTTTCAGGAGTCATATATATGTGCTATCATTTGCCAATGGAGCACTAGAGAGAAAGGGAAATTTTAAAACTGTGGCTGCTCCTGCTACGAACACTGCTATGAATCGCTCTTCAGTTATAATTTGAGTACTCGTGGCTACAGGTGTTTGCATATATCATGTATATAATACGTTAAAAATGTCCCCCCCATTCTATGCTGTGTGTCGATAACTTCGGGTTAGAATCTCTGACTGATGACAAATTGGTTGAGTTTCAATCCCGGCTTGAAGTAATCGAAGGTCTACCAAACTGATGAACTGTGATATGTATATGGATGACTATATATATATATAATCATACTCATTTTATATATATATATATATATATATATATATATATATAATCATTGTATATATATATATATATATATGTAAGCAAATATATGGATATAGATCCGACAGTATGAAGAAAAATATACGGAAAAAAACAAACAAAAATCCTTATCTGCAATTATGCTGTTTTAATGTTAATATAATGTCAACGTCGGACGTTTCGGTCTAATACACCATCTTCAGGACATATTCATAAAATATAATTAACATTATCAATTCAACATGACAAAGACGATGGAGATAAGAACAAGACATATCCAAACAGATAACTGAAAGTTTTATATGATCAGCTTTCCGTTTAAACATGGTCACATTGTCGTCACGTGGGCAACGCTGTGAAAATGTATTCCTAAAATTTGAGTATTTTGAATGAAAATTGAAAAATGAAAAGAATTCTATTTTGATCTAAAATTTATATGTACGCTTGTCGAGCATTAATCTCGTTAGAAAAGGGGAAATACTAAAGAAGCCAGGTCTAGTATTCACCGTGCGTAAGATGGATATTATGCCTGATTCATAAATCCTCCTAAGATTTTTATTATGAAAATATTTTAAAATCTTCACGGAATCAAAATCAAAATTATGATCTGCTTTAGTTGTGTGTACAACTAAAGCATTGTTTAAATTTCCGAGGCGAATATCTCGTTTATGTTCAAAAACATGAGATTTTACGGACCTACATGTTTCACCCACATATTTTAAGTCACAGTTTTTGCATGAGATTTTATGAAGCATGGCCGATTTTCATTTGATATTACAGCATTATGGAAATCAATATGAGTACTAAAGTAAGGTTTATAGTAATAAAAAATATTATCAGATTGATAAAAGTCTATTAATTGCTTTGTGTGTGTGTGTGTATATATATACATATATATATATATATATCTTTTATTTCACCCCAAACAAGGCAATAATGCCACTAAGATGCAAGCAGTTACTAAGAGTGAAAGAAAATAAGAAAACAATAAGAAGAAAGGACAATAACAAAACAGTGTTAAGAAAGACAAAAAATGCTGATTCATGATGCATTTAAATTTTTTTAATGTTTGACAGGAAAGCTGGAAGCAAGTTTCACGGGTGAAAAGTGAGAGGAAGGAAATCAAGATGTAACCATAAATTCTATTCTAATAATAGAATTTACAGTTACATCTAGCTTCTTCAACAATAAAATGATGAGAGCTAGTGTTGCCAATCTAGTAATATACTTAAATTCTTGTGGTTGAGGTAGCAAATTTAAAATCTCATGAGAACAA
The DNA here is from genome assembly GCA_963932145.1 of Acanthosepion lycidas. Lineage (NCBI taxonomy): Eukaryota > Metazoa > Mollusca > Cephalopoda > Sepiida > Sepiidae > Acanthosepion > Acanthosepion lycidas. The sequence continues at coordinate 29,625,547 of OZ010573.1, forward strand.
CTGCTATGATATATATAGACAAGATGCAGGAAAGTTATGTTATGGCAGTCGAAGAGTGACTGATATGAGATGCCAGGTCAGATTCTTCTTTGGATTTTGTCAAGAATTTTGAGAGATTTTGAAGGAGCATGAAACATGAGGTGGCAGCAATATTCAATGCATGAACCAATGGTAGATTTATAAATGTGCAAGTCATATTTTACTGGTAGAGAAACAAAAAAAGATTCTGTTTTTGCTTTATAATCATATCCTTATGCTAGACTGACAGAAAGATATTATCTTTGATCACAGGCAATAACAGTGAAGACAGATAAAATACACAACTTTCAAAGAAAGAATTTGCAGCTAAATCAACAAAGGAAAGAAAACCAATAAAAAAACAATCTATGAACTCATTCATTGTGTCTCTACTTTCTAAGTCTCGATTGTTTTCAACAATTGTTCACTGCAATTCCAATGCACATCATGTTCATCTCCCACATGCACTTGACTCGACAAAATATCACACCGATTCTTTGGCTCCCTCTTGGCATTTCTTTAGTCCCAAGTGACCATTAATGAAGTTTGCTTAATAGCTCTGGTCTAAGTTTTGCAGGTATGACAATTCTGTCCTGAAAACATAGTAAATTGTCATGAACTGATAATTCATTCTGACTTGGAAAATATGGCCTTCTTTTATTCTTCCTTCTTTGTGTGCCCATCCATTAAGTGTGAGTTGTATTATTTCCTGTAATACAGTGTTTTGTTGAGTGGCTATTTTTATTTCATTTAATGTCTTATCCGATGCTGGTCTGGTTCTCAACATGTAGTCTGGTATTACTATTAGTGTCGGATAAAGAACTTTTTGATAGTGTATTAGGTACAATTAGTGCCTTCCCTGGAATGTGTTCTGCTACTTGGTTATAGCTTCTCAGTCTCATCAGGAGTCTTTGACGTTGTAATGGGGTATTGTACAGATCATGTTTGTTTATTTATGATATAAGTGGTTTATAGTCCTTTAACAGTTTACAGGATTTGAATACAGTGACTTATTTGTCAAATTTTTCACATACCCATACACAGCTCAAACACTCTTTTTCAATTTGTGCATATTTTGTCTCAGTGTTATTGAGTGAGTGAGGCAAATGCTATTATTTTTAAATTTCCATCTATTTCTTGAAATAGAGCTGCTCCAAGATCATAACTGTTAGCATCAGCCTTAACTACTGTAGGTCTGGTGGGATCATAGTAAGATAGAATTGGTGCTTGAGTTAGTAATTCCTTTACTTTTTACAAGAATTCTCTTGTGGGTAATCCCACAAAAATATAGTGTCCTTTTTCAATAATTTGGTCATTGATTGTATTGTTTCAGACAAATCTGGTAAGAATTTTCCTAAATATTTGGCCATGCTAATTATATGATGTAATTCAATTTGTAGGTGCAAGCAACTTCTGAAAGGCTTTTACTCTTTTCTTGCTGGGCTGAATTCTGTTTCCAAAAATTATCTGTGCAAAATATTTTAGTGATGTCTTTTTCAATTGCCACTTTTCTTTATTAAACTTGAGTCCAGCTTTTTGTAATATTTTAAGAACAGTTTTTAATCTTTCATCATATTCTTCTCTAGTTCTACCATAGATTAGAACATCGTTGATAATTTTTTTGACTCCCTGAATATTTTTCTCTAAATCTGACATCTTTCTTTGAAAGATTTCTGGAGATAATGTTATACCAAAAGGTAATCTTTTGAAGCAAAGAAGTAATGAAAGTCACGAGTAGATAGCTTTCTTTACTTAATGGAATTTGGTGGAATCCACTGGTAGCATCCAATTTAGAAAAAAAATATTTAGCTTTATTTATTTTAGGTGCAATATCATCTAAATTTGGTAACATCTAATGTTCCATTTTCACCGCTAGACTCAGCTTCTTCAAATCTACAGATATTTGGACATTTTAATTTCTTTTTATTATATTTCTATAGGTGCACACCAACCAGTTTGTTCAGTAGCCTTTTCAATAATTCCCTCATTTTCCAGTCAAATGAATTCTTCCTTGATCTTTGATAAAATTGGGAATAGGGATGCTTCACCCTACACAGTTGGGTGAAGCATCCTTTTAAAGAATTATTTTTACTGTGTCACCATTGATACACCCACCAGCATCAAATGAAGTTTCTTGTTCTATTTTGTCTAAATGTTTCTAAATTTCACTAAATTCATTTTTACAATGTTTTTTTAGACAATAAGTTCTCTCCCTTTTACATATTTGATGACCTACATCTCCAAATATTTGCCCTTACCTTCTTCTGTCACAGTATTAAATTCTGCAATTCATAAGACCATTCCACCAGGAGTTGTAAAGATGCCATATACTAGTTTTAATATAGTTTTTTCTGTATCTGTCTATATTTCTGTGATGAGGTATTATGTACATTATTTACATTATTCGAACTATTGTCCTCATCTTTGTCGCCATATTTATCACAACGTTTCGACTGTTGTATGCTCCAGCCTTCTTCAGGTGGTTGGAATGTTGAACTGAACCCTTTATTTTGCTCACTGGGGTAGACTGTTCTAGTTCCATGTGCCAATAGTCTGAATAATGTAAATAATAGGTTTTCTCTTAGAATTTTGTAAGTTTCAGTTGAGATAATGTTTATATCGGCACCTGTATAGATTTTAAATTTCACCGCTAACTGCCTCTGGACATCTCTGTAGCTTTCTTGGGTTTTAAATCAGGAATTAACTGTAATCTTTCAGATAGGTCTTTATTCTGTAGTCCTATCACAAGACAGTCTCTGATTTGGTCTTTTTTCTTCAGAAACTCACATGCTTCTGTTAATTCATGTAATGTGCAAATAAAGGTTTCCACTGGTTCTCCTGGTAATTGAACTTGAAGATAAAATTTTGCCCTTTCATTACTTTTAGGCATGAAATAGGCATTTCATTTTTCCCAAATTGAGTTGTACACATTTGTGTCTTCTCGTTTTGAGAAAGAAAATGTCCGGAATATATTTTCAGCTTTGCTTCCCACTTAATATATTTTTGTACTTTTTTTTTTTTTTTTTTTTAAGCATTTCACCCGAAGCAAGGCGGGAAGCCACTAGGATGCAAGGGGTTACAGAAAATTTAGAGCAAGATCAGATAGGAGTGATAGAAGGAAGGATGAGGGTAGTGGATAGATCAAAGCAACTGGAGATGTTGATTGACATTACACTTGAATAGCTGGAGATTATAGCTCACAGGGAAACAGGAATAGAGAAGGGAGTTCCACAGGCGAGAGGTGTGAGACATGAAGCTATTGGAATAGAAGAGACAGCTACATTTAGGAGTTTTGACAGTGAAGGGGTGAGAGCAGGATGCCAGCCTCGTAAGGCGCTGGTACTCATGACGTCTGGGAACCAGCGAATGCAGCTCCTCAGAGCAATTTCCATGAAAGTATTTGTAGAACAGACAGAGGGAGGTGATGGTGCGTCTGTGAGAAAGTGACTGTAGACGAGACATCAGGACAGGGCCAACTACATTGCATATCTGCCTCTGGAGCCTATCAAGAACCCCGAGGCAAACAGAAGGGGCACCAGACCATATATGGCAGCAATACTCCATGCAAGGATGAATTGTTTATTTGTAGATGTGAAGAATCGACTCTGGGGAGAAAAACTCCCTGGTGCGGCTCAGGGAGCCAATTTTCCTTGCAGTGGATGAGGCAATTGACTCAATGTATTTATTCCATCTCAGGTCAGCAGTCAACATGAGACCAAGAAGCTGCAGAGAGTTGGTCTCGTGAAGTTAAGCATCAGACATTCTAATGGAGGGAAGGGAAGGATCTCTGTGGTGATTAATAGAGAGCAGTTTTGTCTTAGAAGTGTTGAAGTTGACCAGCCAATTCGTGCCCCAGTTCACAATCGATTGGAGGTTCTTTTCAATTGAGTTTTGGTATTTTCTTCCCAGAGTTTCATGAAAACATTGAAATCTCTGTGACCATCTCTGCCAATTTCCTGGGTTTGTAAAATCAAATGGCTCTGGTGTAGTTATTTGAAATTTTTTTTTTTTTTTAATTAGGGACTGTTCTTCTAGAAAATAATTTTCTTCATTTAGAAAAAAAATCCCTCTCTGATAACATGTCCCACTGGATTATGGTGGAAAGATATAGTATTTAGATTGGCCACTGTAAAAGTCAAAGCAACACAAAAACAATACAACATGTGGCAAACTTAAGAACTGATTTATTATAACTACCTGCTGGCATTTCCTAGTGGGACTGGAAGTCCTTACAATCATCATCATTACTACTATACTTTATATAATTCATTCTATCTGACAGAAACTCACATATTTCGTCTTAGTGTTTTGCCTGCATATGAAAAAATTGTGCCCCAAAGATGACAATTTGAAATTGTTGATAGTACTTGGCTCATTAATTCCATCTGACAACAACTCAAATTGTATTATTCAAGAAATTGATAGTAAATTAATGCCTCATTAAGTCTTGTTAGCAAAGTGATTTTGCCATTAATCTCATTAACATTGCTAATTAATTCTTTGTATAAGTTACTTCTTTATGATATAATATAAAAGCTGAACATTCTAATACACACACACACATATATATATATATACATATATATATATATATAGACCCTGATTAAAAGAGATTGCAAAATAGATTTTATGAACATTAATATAACATGCAACATTTAATATTCTCAGAACCCATTATTAATAACATTTCTTATATATCTATACACGCACACACACACAATCAAATATTACTGTACTTGATTAATTTGTAACGTTTGTATATATAATTTTACCTTCATACGTATAAACACATTAGATATATACCCGACCTATTACTCTTTAAACCCTTATATTATATTTACTCCCTGAGTATTAATTTTATTTAATTGGTATAACTATGGTATTTTATGCTTAAAAAGACAGTTATCCCCTTTGATATCTTTTTCAATTTTAAATTTAAATCATTTTTTTAAAATTCTTCACCTGAAGAATTTGAATGATATAAGTCATAAATAATTAATTCTAATATTTTAGGCAACAATAATTAAGTAAACAAGTTTTAACACACAATTTTGAATCATCGCCACAAGTGAACTCCATAACAGTCAGAATATTTCATTACCTGCCTATTAAATCTACATATTATAAGAAGCATGCATGAACCATCTTTTGTTTTAATTATATATATATATATATATATATATATATATATATATATATATATATATATATATATATAATAATAACTGGGTATTTGGGCAGTAATCTGTTTTTTATACAAGTTTCATTGAAGATGACTGTAAGATTTTTATTCATTTTTTTTCTTGTATACATACAAGTATTTTCTTTTCTGAACTGTGTTTGACTAATCTATTAACAAGGATTTTTTTTATTTTAACTAAATATTTAGATTGTTTTTAATATATATCCTTAGCGATTTATGAGTTCTTTTAATTTCTGAACATGGTCAGAATAATAAAAATAAGTAGTCAACTTTCAATAATATCAACTATGAAGACAGCCACAACATGCTGTGTTTGAAAATTAAAGAAACATTCCAATCCCAAACTTATATATATATATATATGTGTGTGTGTGTGTGTGTGTATGTATATATAAAGAAAAAATCAGGTCCACCAAGCTTACTGTTCAATTTCTGTTGATAGGAGATCTTTGGATTGATTCCATGAAGTGTTCCAAATACCTAACATATTACAAGGACTTGTCTGCTAGTGGGTTGACTATATCAACTAGGAATCTGCTCTGTGGGTGGTATGCTAAGCCCCTGTAAATGACTATAGGCTTAATGGAATACCAACTTTGTAAATCTTAGGGATATCATACATATGTGGCTACTTGGAATAATTTTGAATCAGTTGTCCATACTTATTCAGTTTTAAGTAGTCCTTGTTCTTATTTATAAGTGAAGTGACAGCAAGGCCTCAACTGCTGCAGCAGTAAAATGTGAAGCCTCACTGATTGTACTGATTGTATGACAAATAGCAGCAGGACTCATCAACAGGCTGGTTATGTTTAAGGCTCTGAGTTCTCCACACAGAATTGTCCCATGGGATAATAGCCAATTTGGTAAACATAGTTATTGAGAGTTCAATTCCCAAGTATGTACTTGGACTCAGTGGAATTAGGAGTTCAAGCAATAACTGATGAAGGCTGGAGGATGTAACGGCCGAAACATAATAAGGAAGATGAAAGATACAGAAAAGGTTGTTATTTACTCAGCTTAGCTTAATCTGGCACAAGGTCACAGTTATGGGGCCCCAAGTGAGAAATGAAATCACTACACAGTAGTAATGACCAAATTAGTGTCACTAAGCATTAATTAATACTTGAAAAGTACTTAGTTTACTCAGGCACAAGGTCACAAGTATGGGGTACCCAGGGAGGATTTAACTATACAGTATTTTACTATACAGTAGTAACGACCAGACTAGCTCATTAACCATTAACTCTTATTGAGGCATTCCTATAGTTGTTTACTTGCAGATATCAGAGATGGAAAAAATTTTTTGGGTGGGTGGGGTTGGATTGGCATTGAAAGCAAACAGGACTGCCAAAAATCTTCCTCTGTCCAGCTGAGTTCTATTATTTATCACACAGTTTAATGGTTGGATTGGTATTCTCGTTTTGGGTGAATAAGTTTAAGCCATTATACATGGATTCTTTTGGACTGTTTTTCTCATCTTTGTTGTTTTTATCACAGTATTTCAGTTGCTGGCTTCTACCCAGGCTGGAAAAACTTCCGGCAGTGGAAGTAGGTGGCTGAAGTGTACAGAATTCAAAACATGATAAAGAAGAGACAAACCAGTCTGAGCGAAACTATGTTTAAAATAAACAACAGATTTGTTTCAGAATTTCTTACAAAAACATCTGCATTTATTACATCCCTAACGTAATCGAGGAATGGCAGGCTCTACAAAGTTCTTCCAAAAACTAGCATGAACGTCCAGCTACCTGACATTCTTCTAGAGAGGCAAAGATCTAAAGGTTAATGACCTCCTATTACAGGTAGCTGTTTATTCCACCGATGCATCAGAGCTCAAGTTGTTGACTTTCAACAATCAGAGATGGAAACCTTTTCTGTTTTTTTTCTTCTATGGTTTATTTTCAAAGCAAACATGGCTGTTCAAAAATCTTCTACATCCAAGTGATTTCTTTTATTATACAGCTAAATTTGAATGCTCAGATAAGTTTAAAGGCTCAGATTATCACCCAATACAGAAATAGCAGTAAATAGAATGTTGTAAACTATAAATAGTTAAAAGTATTCACTAATATTTCTAGAGTAGTTTTGTCTTCAAGGTTAGGATTATGATGTAATCGAATAACCTGCCACCCCCATTAGTGACTACACTATAGGTAGTAACTACCTATAAGTATCCGTAAGGCAACGGACTACAAGAGGCTAACTGGAATCTGTTGAGTATGACTTAGACTTACGCAAGAACTACTGACTTTCCAATAGTAGCACTCACTACTGGACTGACTTGTGACGATCGTGCACATAACTGTTACCTTATTTGTTATTGTACTAGTTTTTACAATAAACCTTCATCCACCATGTTTTTCAAGTATATATTCCTATTAGCACTGGATATAACAGATCAGTTTAGCCTGCAGCTGCATCAACTGCTATTTATTTATAAGGTGGAGATTTGAATATGAATACAACAAGGCCCAAAAACCACTCAAGGTAGAGGGTTACTGAATAAATTTGTTGCATGAACATAAGAGGATTTGGCTTGGTTTGCTTTACGACATATCAACCTCAATAGGTTATTTAATGCTAAAAAAATTTTTATTGCTGGTAATGTTTTTCTTCAAAAATCTATTTCTGGGAATATTTTTTCTTGAAGAAATCTATAGCTGGTCATATTTTTTTTTTTAAAGAATGTATAGCTGTTTGTATTGCTGGTATTTTTTTTAAGTATTGCTGATAATAATTTTTCCTTCAAAAATTATTGCTGGTAATAATTTTTTTTATTACAAAGAATTTCTGGTATTAAAACCTATTTTTACACAAGTTTGGGTGTTAACTATTTGCCCATAGCTGGGACCCAAACAGGTGCTACCACCCCGGGTCAGGGTGGACCTGGGAACTCCAGCAATTAAGAGATGGTTCCACACTCCTCAAAACCTCCTGATCAGAGGCCTTGCTACCGGACGTAGTTTATCATCTTACCCAGAACAGGAACATAAGAGGAGTTGATAAGATATGCAGATTATTATATATAGGAAATATATACAGATTATTAGATGTAGGAAATATATGCAGATTATTAGATGTAGGAAAGATATGCAGATTATTAGATGTAGGTAAGATATGCAGATTATTAGATGTAGGAAAGGAAACAGTTGATACTAGGCTTGAAGAGTTTAAGCTTATAGCAACAAGGGAAGCGTCATCTTCGGCGTCTGTTCCACAAAATAGTTGTTCTTTGGAAGAGGATGTTCTCATGGAAGTTTCTCCTTACCAATGAAATATGAAGGAAAAGAGGATATTTTTTTTAGTGTGTATTACATGGCAAGTCTAAGCTGCAAAGATCTGAACTGGTAGAACTAATGAATATAGAATATTTTCCATGAAAATAAGGAAAGAGTAGTGAGAGTTTTTTTGATTTTTTAATATGTGGGGAAAGGGGTTGTAGAGTGGAAAATTATTTATCACCAAGATGGCTGCATAGCCACTTCTGAACTCTTTGTTGTGATACTGCAAGATGTTTATGAAGTTGGAAGGTGGAAATTCTGACTCCATGAAAGAAAATAATAAAATAATAATTATTGTAAGAAAGTATATTTAAAATGCTTTCATCTTTGACAGCATGGTTAAAAACTTCTGAGATATATAAGCTGTATTGGAATAGCGAAAGTTGCCTTCCCAAAGCTAATCAAGTATTAAGAAACAGGAAAAATTCATTAGAAGCAAAGAAAAAGAGTGATGAATTGATATGCCATCTCTAAAATGGCAGTAATTGCTGGATAATTTGCTCAAAGAAGAGAAGATTTGAGACTACAGATATGCAATTCTACAGAAGAAAGCTAGACAGGGCATGTTGGTAATGATGAAGTTTGAAGGAAAATGGAGAAAAAAAAGGATATACTTTATTTAGAATAAGAAAGATACAATCAAAATTTCTGGGACATAATGAGTAATTTGTTGCTGAAATGCTGGATAAAAAGGCCAGTTCTTTTGCCATTCCAGAAGGTACCTGACTCCTCTTGGAATGCCCTATCAGAAAGCACCCGACTCCTCTTGGAATGCCCTATCAGAAAGCACCTGACTTCTCTTGGAATGCCCTATCAGAAAGCACCCGACTCCTCTTGGAATCCCCTATCAGAAAGCACCCAACTCCTCTTGGAATCCCCTATCAGAAAGCACCCGACTCCTCTTGGAATGCCCTATCAGAAAGCACCTGACTCCTCCTGGCATGTCCTCTCTTTACAGAAGTCAGATTAGACCAAAAAATGAGGTATTGTTGCCATATCTTTGCTGGAACCACACAAATGTTATTTTCTAGTCTTGATAGAGTTCAAAAGTGTCCATGCAGCCTTATTTTCCACTTTAGACCTCCTTACCCACAAATGCAACATTGAAAGCCTCTCTGTACTGTTGATATTTTCATGAAAAATTTTCTGACAAGCTATGGTTCCACCAATTCAAATTTTTGCTTGGAGAATTTTACATTTGCAGGACACATTGAAGGCAAGAGAGGCTGAGAGGAAATAGTAAGTAAACAACCGAAAATAAACTTGTGTAAATGGATGGCAGAAGGGAGTGGAAAGGAGATTAAAAAAAACAAACAGTGATAAAGGATAGGAAATAGTGGAGAGCCATGGTAGCCTTGTCTAAAGGAACATGGCATATAAAAGAAAAAGATAGGGTAATGAGTGTATAAATAAATTAATGTTTACCAGTCAGTGTACTAAATTTGCATATGGTGAGAAAGAGAGCTTATTTATCAGAGGGAGACTTTAATAACACAGAAAGTCTTTTGAGTTGAGATCTGGCCAGAAGGAAAGAAAAAAAAAGGCAAGCAATTTGCAATTAATAGATTCCCTGTAAGACAGAGCAGCTAATGTCCAAATTTAAATGTGGGACTTGTGTTATCTAACACCTGGCCAGTTGAATAAACATAGATTATTTCTGTTTTGATGCAAATAAAATGGCTGAGGTGTAGACTCAGTGAAAAGGGACGACAAGAGATTTAAAGAGTTGCTTGTTGCTGGAGTGATTTTGCCATAAAACTTCAACTATCAATAGGGATAATGGCCACTTTGTGTTTTATTTTATGACTCATTTTGCTTGGCAGGAGAGTAGATAAATATGGTGTAATGAAATAAAAAAAATAATAATCAATAAAAATAAACAATTTTCAATAAATTTAGATGGCTTATTTTCTTACCTCCCACAGTATATTTTTGAAAAAAAAAATCCTATGAAAGTCACAAAAAATCTGTATTTAATAGGAGTAGATAGGTTTGCCTATTTTCCGGTTCACACTTCTCCTGTCTTTTGAACAGGAGTAGAGGGTTATCTTTTGTTTCTTGTTTATGATTAGATTTCTGGTTCCTTCTAAAGTCTATTTCAACTCTATATTTCTCATGTCTCCACCTGAACTATTTATTTGCTATTTATTTGTTTTGTTTTACGTAAATAGGAGTAGGTTGGTTCACCTATCGTCTGATTCATACTACTCCCCAGTCTTTTGAAAGGGAGTAGAGGTTTATATCTTGTTTCCAGATTTTTTTTGGCTTTTAAACAGGAGGTTTATACCTTGCTTACTGTTAAGGATTGAGTTTCCTTTTGAACAGGAGTAGGGGTTTATCCCTTTTTTCCTATTTAAGATTGAGTTTCTTCTAAAGTCTACTTCAATTCTATACTTCTAATATCTCTGCCTAAACTCTCAAATTTTATTTGCTATTTATTCATTTTTTTTTTTTTTTACCTCAATAATAGTTTGCCTATCACTTGGTTTACACTCCTCCCTGGTTTTTTAAACAAGAGTAGAGGTTTATCCTTGTTTCCTGTTTAAGATTGGGTTTCTGATTCATTCTAAATCTTTTATTCTCTTTCACTTCCAATATCTCCTTGTATTTTAGTGGCACTATCACCTTGCTTGGGGTGAATTGATTAAAAAAATATTTAGATTAGCTATCATTATAATTTAGACAGGTTTTTTTGTGTGATGTCAAAATTATTTGACACAATTTATATATCAACATTGTCTTCTCTTGCCTCCAGGCACTGAATAAACTAAGTTTATTCAATTTGTTAAAATCTCAGATCATTCCTAACCAGTCTTTTAGTCTTTTCATATAGTTTTAGGTGTAAAAATGCTTACATGAATATTAGTCTTTTCCTTATAAGGAAATGTTGAGCATTCATTGATGGAGCAGTCATTGCTATTTTCAGTTATAACTTATAAAATATTTCTATTAAAATTATATTTTGAAAAATGTTTTTCAAATCCACTGTAATCACTCTCACCAGTACTGATGGGGCTTCCTTCCTAACTTTTTGCCTGATGAAGTGTGGAATGACAATATCTTGATTATGTCATTATTTTCTCTTCAAGTTAAATGTAATATCCATTTTTGTTGTTGCTGCTGTTGGAAGTCCTCAGATGCTGGGAGCCATTTTTAACAATTGATCATGGTTGTGTATAGTTTAAATATTTCTGAACATGTTTACAATCATACATGACATCAATATAAAGGTTTTTATCTGTGTTGTGATGTGATGTCTGACACGATACAATACTTAACTCAACAGAGTCTGTTGTGATAGTAGTATACAATAATTAATAATTATTATTTATGGAAAATGTTGTGATGTGGGTTCTGGCAAGACACAACACTTAACTGAGTCAGTTGTGATAGTAGTATTCAATACTCATTTACACAAGTCACTGTAATAGTATTATCTTCTTTTTTCTAGACAATTACCCAGGACTACTTATCATGTATGGGTCAATCCATTCATGGATAGTAAGGAGGGCAAATGGTTCAGGGGAGGGAGAGGGTAACGATGGTTCAGGGGAGGGAGAGGGTAACGATGGTTCAGGAGAGGGAGAGCGCTGTCATTCCTTTAGACTATATTAACCTCTTCTATTTGCTTCTGATGTTTTCGAAGGATTTTGTTGTTTCGTGGACTGCTCTTTTCCAACTGGTTCTTTCTGCAGCTTCCATCTCCCAGTTGACCAGATCGATTTCTGTCCTCTGTAAGGCGTTTTTGAGCTGATCCTCAAATAGAGGATGTGGAGCTCCATTTGGTCTCTTGTAAGATGCGAGCTCTAAGAAAAAGATTTATTTGGGTAGGCAGATGTTTGGCATTCAGGCAAGGTGTCTGGCCCATCAAAGTCAATGGCTAGTCAGGTTACTAGGCTCTCCATCTTTGTGCAGAGACCATGGACCACCTCAAACAATTTGCAGCTAAAGACGACAACTTCTGTATTTGTGTAAATACAAAAGAAATAGAATCTGTTTCTATGGACGCATATACATATAACTTTAATATGTCTGAAAATGTAGAGATATTTTAAATCTGTTCATTCTTTTCCATGTAACAACTTGTTCTTTTCACGCCAAAATTGGTCATAGAAATGTATAAACATTTGTCTTACAAATGGATTTTTTCAAAATGTAAAAAATAATTTGCTGTTTAAAAATGGATGCTAGAAAGAAATTGGTCTTATAGATAAAAAAAAAAATTTAAAACAAATAGTTTTAAAAATGTGGTCTTAAAATTAGATGGAAAAAATTGTTGCAATAAAGTATTTTAAATCAAACTGACCATAAAAAGGAATCTTAAAATGAATTACTCTAAAAAATAATTTGGTTTTAAAAATAAAAACATGACCTTAAAATACATAAATTTAATTTCTTAATGGCATGTCCCTTCGATGCATAAGCAATCATGGTTTTCCACAGATTCTTTTTCTTTATTGTAAATTATCTTCACTTCTTTGGAAAGATAGTAGAATGGTTTTCAATTGGGTTCTCCAAGGTTTTTGTTGTAGCATACCTATGGACGATAATGGGTATGTCCCCATTCAAATAAATACCGTAGTAAATACTGTATGTTGGTCTGCATTTGAAGATTCATTTTGGAATTCACTTGACTCACATGTAATAGTTGACTACTTCTTCTATGTGCCACTGGCAAATCTTATATGTGTTGTTCTTGTCATAAGTATTACTGTTCATTACCAACCTTCATTTGGCTATTCTATTCAGTAACCTTCTCTAGGTTACAACATTTTGAGATCTCATCCTTGTCGCCAAAATGTTGTAACCTAGGGAAGGTGATTGAATAGAATAGTCAAATGAAGGTTGGTAATGAATAATAATACTTAGGACAAGAACAACACATATAAGATTTGGCAGTGGCACGTAGAAGAGGTAGTCAACTGCTAGAAGTGAGTCAAGTGAATTCCACAATGAATCTCCAACTGCAGACCAACATACAGTATTTACTACTGTATTTATGCAAATGGGGACATACACATTATCATCCGTAGGTAGGCTACAACAGTTTTGAATTCAGAATCATCCTTCTCTTAGAGTGGGTGCCACACAAGGCTACCAGGCTTGTTTATTCTGTTATTTTTAACAAATGTCTAACTCCCAATACAGCAGGATGCTAGTTCAAATCTTACCAGAGATCATTTCTTTATCTTCTAATACATGCTCATTATTTTATGGTTATAAGATGTTAATATGAGCTGAGTACTGAAATAAAAAAAAAAAACAAGACAAAAAGAAACATTGTTCATTAAAAACTTTTTCTTTGAAAATAAATCAATTTTTTAAAAGATAAAATTGTTAGTGTATTGAAATTCTCACATAGAAATCCAAAATTAAACTTTATTCTACATTTTTATCATCTTTTTTTTAAATATTTCTGCAGCTGTGGATATTGTTATACATCCTTTTTTTCTCTTTTAATCAATTTACCTCAAGCAAGATGATAATGCCACTAAGACGCTATTGAGAGTGAAAGAGAATGAAAAGACATTAGAAGGAACCAGAAACCCAATCCTAAACAAGGGACAAACCTCTACTCCTGTTCAAAAGACCGAGGCAGAGTGTGAAATGGATGATAGATGAACCTATCTACACCTTACATCACTCTCTCTTTCTCCCTCTCTCTCTCTCTCTCTCTCTCTATATATATATATATATATATATGAATGATATACCAATATATAATTTCATATAATTTTATAGATCAACAGTATTTACAAAAATAGTATGACAAATTGTAAGAAAAATTTTTACAATGAGTTTCAGAGTCTGATGAAATCCTTAGAGATGAAACACATCACAAAAGTAATCATCATACTTCATCTCAAAGATAGAGACATATATTGAAGGACTGGCATGGATCTCATATAACAAAAATATGGAAACAACTGGAAAAGTCATAGCAGAAGCTGACATGAATATCAAGTCATCTGACACTCCTATACCAAATTCTTTGCACTATCCTCAGATTGATAACCAGACACTCTGAAATATTTGTATTGTTGCTTCTAGCATGAATACCAAGCAACACTGCATGCCATTTCCAAATTTCTAGCTGAGTGAATTGTGTATCATGGAGGTTTTTTCTTACAGATGGTGCCCAATTGACCCTACTATACTGTGCAGTCAACAAAATCAAAAACAAACAATGTGCATGCATGAAATTAGAAATATAAAATGGTGACAAGTTACCCATCACACCATATATATATATATATATATATTCAAGGTGCTGTGAAATGTTTGCCTCTAGTGTTGGTATTATAAACTAACTAGCACTTAGTAATATTTTCAAACTAGTAGAGATATATAATAACATATAATATAACCGGTTTTGCGATGCATTTTTATTACATGGTGTGTTAGGGATGTTGTTTAGTTTAGTCAATATTGCCTTTTTTTCTGTTGAGACTTAAATGACTATACCCATGTCTTTATAGCAATTCATTTCCTGTTAATAGCAATTTCTTATTTTTTTTAAAAACAGGCCAGCACAGGCAGGCAACAATACTATGACAATGAAGCAATGAAAACTTAATAACTTCAACAAAATTTATCATCCAAGTAAAATTAATGTTTTTCTCAACAAACAGTAAACAAAGCAAATTTCATTTTAGTTGCTAATTAGCTAAGCTTTGCTAGAGAAAAGATTATTAATATTGAGGTTAACTTAAGCTTAGAAACAACTGAGATGACAATGAATTTTCTCAGATAAAATCATACACAATTTATAATGAAAAGATTCTTTGCATAAACCAATAAATGCAAAAAATATATGTTGATATATACTAATGCCAAATAACATCTGCTAGTAAACAATGGTTCATGACTTAGTCTCTTAAGTCATAGCTAATGACTTCATTTTGTATTTGATGCTTTATGACTGTAACCTTGTAATGAAAGTGGTTTAGTTCAATAAACATCTACTCTAATGCTTATAATTTCTCTTTGTCTCTGACTATGCCCCTCTTTTGGCAATTGAACAGCTGACCTTATTATTTCCAGATCAATACTTAATCCACAATGCTACTACCACCAATAACATGATTGTAATGTTTCACTGCTGGCTTATTCCAGACAGATTACTGTATAGACTTCTCTGAATGGCTCTACACGGATTTTTGATAAGCGAAATACAAACTTCAATGATATATTAAATGCTTAATCTTTTAATGTTACTCGCTTTTGAAATAATCAGTCATAGATCAATCCTTAAAAATTTCTGTAAAGGATCAATCCTTAAAAAATCAGTCATAGATCAATCCTTAAAAAATATGCAATGGATCAATCCTTACAAGATCTGTAATAGATCAATCCTTAAAAAAATCTGTAATAGATCAATCCTTTAAAAAATCTGTAATAGTTCAATCCTTTAAAAAAATCTGTAATAGATCAATCCTTTAAAAAAATCTGTAATAGATCAATCCTTACAAACAGCAAGTCATGTCTCCTTATTTACTATATTTATGTTTGGACTAAAGTCCTCACTTTGCTGTTAAAATATTTCAAGCATTGTGCCTGCCAGCTGTCTTCTTTAGGTGTTTATTGATCTGAGTAACATTTAAGGAATTCTAAACAAATGTCATTTAATCTATGGTATAAATTGTTCCTGTTCCACTGTCCACAAGACAATAGCAAAAAAAAAAATAAGTTTGATTTTGATAGATTTCAGCAAAAGGTGGGTGACTGAGGTGAACTTGGTTCGTGTGATTTTGATTTTATCTTTTAAATCCCCTTAATGCAATGGAGTAGTTTCCTGTGAACCCTTTCCTGATTAAGTTAGACATTGTTATGTTTTCCGACTTAATCTAAATAAGTGTGGTTCCCCGGTCTGTTTCCTGGCATTCTCTTTTGTTTTGGCCCATGTTGAGATTCCCAACATTCCTATTTTGCTTTTGTCCCCCATTTTTCATCGTGACTGGGTTAGCCTTTGATTTTTTCTATTCCACCATTTATTTTTCTTCTTCCCATTTCATTAATGAGTGTGCTTCTTGATTCTGTCAATCAGCAGAATACAGCAGTGTCTCTTATTATTTTGAGGGGTAGATGGTACCTACTAATATTGTTGTGTTTTAGTCTTATCTTTGATTTACATTTTGAGTTTGTTTTCTGGGTTCATCTCCGCCATCATCTCATGAATCATAAAATTTTTAAATTTTTATGTCATGGGATGTTTTGTAGATCCCCTGTGAATATGTGGTATTGTGGTATATATAGGATTGAGAAGTGATGGATGAGTTCTTGTGGTGAATGAGTAAATTGTTATGAATGAATGGTTCGTGAGTCAGGTTAACTAGGACTAGGATAGCTAATGAAGACCACCCCCTCACCATTTCCCCCTTAGCCTTGTGCCACAATTCTGTATTCAGAATAAATACCCTCTAGGTGTCTGTTGATTTGAGTAACCTTCAGGGAATTCCAAACAGATGTCATTTAATATATGGGATAAATTGTTCTTGTTCTACTGTCCATAGGGCAACAGCCAAGTGGATTAAGGTGTTGGTCTGTAAATTTGATCATATAGTAATTATGATTTCAATCTCTGGGCAGGGTGGTACAGACTCGGAAACAGGGTGAGCAATAACTGAACAGTACTAAAAAAAATAGACAAAATATCCCAAGATATGGATGGTGGAATGAGATTAAATAAAGTGTTCAGTTCAAAATTCCCTGAAGATGAGGACATTCATACGAATGTAAATGACAATAACTTCATATCCTAGATATTCAGACAGAAAATAATGGATCAATCCATGCAAAAATATCAACAAAATACTTTAGTTTAGTTCATGTTCACAAGAAAAGCATTTCAATGTTTTTCTAATTTGAAAATAAATGAAATCTGAACAAAGTTTAAAATTGTACCAAGTAAATTAAACAAAAAAAAAAAAAAATTCCCAAGTTTCAAATATTTCTCAGCAAGAAAACCAAAAATGCAATCAACCAGGGCAACTGTGGAAGACAACACATTCAAAGTGAACAGTCCTTGCAGATTTCAAACTCAATATCAATAGATAGAGCAATAATAATTATTCATAATAAAATAGGGACCTTCACAAAAAATGCCATGCCTAAGGTTTAAAATGAAAATATCTTTCTTGAAGCTTTTATTTCAGTCTTAAATTCAAGCTAATAGATTAAATTTAATATTTCCAATAAGCAAAATACTTTGCTGTATTTCAGAAGCTAAATTAAATTAAATTGACTGGAAGGAGTTTTCGTTTTGAAATCAATAATGTCACTGATTTTTGCACCAATTTTTTCTTTTTAAAAATAGCTAATTAGTGTGTTTTTTAGTTTCCTTTCATTGCAATGTAATTCTCTTCATTAAAAAATCTTCCAAAAATAAAATACATTTTTCTGAAATTTTATTTGAGGAATATTAGATGATTTCAAGTATAATTAATCTAATTTGAAACAAATATTTACTTTAATTTGAAAATATTGCAGAAAGGCATTTTTTAATGTGACAGTAACTTTGTTTTTAACAGGAGAGTATATGCTTTGATCTGTTTGACAAAATGATGACAAGTCTAATGTTTTATGGAGACTTTATCTGTCAAACATAATTGAAGCAAATGACAGAAGCACTTTTCCTATTTCATTTTTAAGTAGTCAGTAATCTTACAAATTTAGGAAAATATTCACTGTAATCTAATGTTTTATTGAATTTTTTAAATTTTGGCTTTAAATTTACTATAATTGTCACTCATATTTTCTGATAATGTTCTGTATGGTAATCTGTACTTACAGCACATTTATACGCTAGTAAAAAAAAAACAAAATTCAAAATTATTTTTAAAATATTGGTGTTTGATAATTGGCATTAAGCCTTTCCATTTATGATTAGTAAATATAGTTTTCACTTAATAATAATATCAAAACCACTGAAATTAATATAGAATTTTAAATGATTTAAAACTTAATAAATTTTTCTAATTAAAATTTAAAAAAAAACTGTAAACAATTCTTGTAAAAATTCATTATTCATCAAAAATTTTTTCTGAAGACAAATTCTTAATATGCCTTATTTATAAAAGCAATTAAAAATTTTTCTAATTAAATAATGTCATAGTTTTATTGCATTTTTTATTTTATGATTTAGTGCAGATTTTCGGTAAATGGTGTTTTCGTTTGACAAAAACAAATTAATGAGTTAAATTCTACAAGGAATCCTGCTTTTGACTAAGAAGTATAAAGATGCCAGAATTTTAATTTGAAATTTCATAAAATTAAGTGGGGTTAACGGGATGTAAAAAAAATTAAATTTTTACCAAGGTTTTCCAAAAAAAATATTTCAAAACTAATTTCTTTCATTTGTGAAGAAGTTCTGAATATTTCATCAAAAGCTGACAATTATTTGATTTTTACTGCAGAAAAGATGCTAAATTTCCCATACTAATCTTTGGCCCACCTGCTGATGCAAGGAATCCAGATTTTTAACCTAAATTTGGAACATGCTACAAAAGATTAATAAAATTTTTAAAAAATAATCGAAAAATCCTTTGGTCATTCTTCTTAATAATAACAAATATTTTGATTATAAAACATTGTTTTTATCCAATTTGGGGCATTTTCCATCATGTGGTGCTTTTTTTTATAAAATTTTTGGAGGTAAAATAAAACAATTCACTTATCTAATATAAACATACACTCATAGTTTCATGAATTTTTCTTACATCCAATTCTCAGCAGATTTTGGGTGAATTAAAATATAGATTAAATAAGGTATTTTTTGAGTACATATAATTTATATATACTGATTGCTTGATAAATTTTCTATGGTTTATCAACCCTTTGCAGTTTATTTAAAGTCAGAAAATATTTTTAGATTATAAGAATTTTTTTTTGTATATAATACCTAATCAGAATTTGATAAACAAACAAAATATAACGTGGGTATAAAGTGGGGGATCAAGTGCATATTACAATCAATATATAAATTGCTCTTTCACTTTGTGGCCCAAGGAGTTTCTGTACATTTATATTCCAGAGAATGTAAATAAATCTAATAGACATGCTTGTGTAGCTAATCAGTATTTGACTGATTCATTTATTTTCTATGTCTTGCCAAGCCATTGCATGTTATTTGCTGCCAGAAAATAAGAATTTTTAGCAGGGAAGATAATAATGGTTTAGCGATACAAGTCTTACTAATTAACTCATAGCTGTGTAGGGGTGAGGTGGATAGGTACTTTCCCCCAAGGGGTGTTTGGGCATTAGTGAATATAATGAACACAATGAGAATTAAATCTGGGCTCTTTGATTAACAATCAATTACATCACCTGTACATCCTGTTGGCGAGTGTACGGAAACTGTTGTTTCAACATGATCTAGCCGTAAGCCAATTTATATATAAAGCTAAAGAAAAATATATTATTCTGATGAAAATAAACTTCATCTCTTTAGGAAATATTCAATAAAAAATTTAGTTTAATAGGAAAAAAAAACAAATTGTCTCAAAAGTAAAGGTTTGATTTAAAAGATACATATTAAGCCAAACTGAACCTCGTCTTTGTATTCAACATTATGGCAGTAAATGTTCATTTTACTTTGTATAAATATATTATTAAATGGGGCACTGATTTTGTGTCCACCTCAATACAAATTTGTGGGTAATTTTCAATTATAGAAGCCAAAAGGAAAAGTAAACAAAAATGCAACTTCATGTTTTAAGTATATATATATATATATATATATATATATATATATATATATATATGAGTGTGTGTGTTTTCTATTAATCTTTGATGAAGCTTTAATAAAAAGTAAAACATGTTAGATTGTTATAAGTCGTATATATATATATATATATATATATATATATATATAAAAATAACTATATAATTTTTGTATGCTATATTTATGGGTAAAAGTGCTCAATATGAGAGACAGAGCATATGCAAATATAAAAGTGGACATTGATGTCAACACCAAGTGGCAGCATTCAATTTTATATTTGAATGCAATCTCCAGGCCACAGACTGTTGCAAATTGGTGTTGACTTCAGTGTCCACTTTATTTATATATATATATATATATACACACACGCACACAATTGCTGATATCTCTTGATTTCTGGTGGGTCTATCTACAAAACTAAGAGAATGCCAAAGGTAACACCAATCAGCTAAGTGACAAAACTTTTACTTGTATTTTATATATATATATATATATATATATGCACACACCTAGAAAGTACATATTCACATATATAAACATATTCATTCACATGTGCATATATGCACTAAGACACATGATCTTCAACACGTATGTGCATGACTTCCATAATCATAGATATATACATAAAAATAAAAATAAATTCTTACAATCTAAAAATAATTTTTCCCTGAGTACATTTAACTACATTCACCATCTTCAGAAAGCAAGGTAGTTTTCCATAAGTATAAGTTTTTTCTTTCTTCAACGTCTTATTTTGATGGCTTGTATATTGGATATTTGGATATTTTGAATTTGATTTTTTGGCAAAGTTTAACATACAGACCCACAAAAAAAAAAAAATCAATGTGTCAAAAATCCCTTTTTTTCCTCTTGATACTACTATTATTACTTGTCTATATTTCTGAAATGAGGTATTGTAATCATTTACACTATTTACATTGTTCGTACTGTTGTGCTCATCTTCATTGCCATATTCAAAATATTTCAGCCGTTGTATGGTCCAGCCTTCATAAGGTGAATCAAATTTCAAACTGAATCCTTTATTTCATCCACTGGGGTAGATTGCTCTAGTTCCAAATGCCATGCCTCTTCTGTATGTCTCATTATCAGTCATCTCCTTTTAACTCAGCTCTCCAAGTTTTTGCTCACCTTTGTTGTAGCCATGTATTGAACTCACAACCTCTTTGGATCAAGTCGTTGGATTCAACCAACCCTTTCCTCAGTTGAAAAAGCACTAGGTGAATGAGTTGAGTTAAAGGAAGATAGCTGAAAGACATCCAGAAGAGGCATTGCTCGTGGAACTAGAACAATCTACAAGGGTGGGTGAAATAAAGGGTTCAGTTTGAAATTCCAATCACCTGAAGAAGGTCAGAGTGTACAATGGCTGAAACATAATGAATATGGCAACAACACCAGCCTACACAATGTAAAAAAGTTTAAATAGCCACTATTAGTGGCAATTTTCATTGCTTTAAAAAGCTATTTTTATAGTTTTAGTAAAACCTAAATATATGAAACTCGATTTATGCATTCTCTTTTTGTCTTGATAATGTTCTCAACAAAAGTATTACACACTGTTCTAGTAAATAAATAGTTTTTACCATTTATATTTAAAACTATAAAGTATAAATCCAGATGCTCACAAACTATTTTAGTGCATTGATGTGGTGAGAGTAAATGAAAGAAATGTTCAGAAAATTCATTTACAAATTTTATAATCACATATAAATATAATAAAATCAGTATAATTTTCTTGTTCAGACATTTTTTATAAATTTATGAATAAAAAAAATGTTTTCATAGTTATTTCTTTAAAATAAGGTAAATAATAATTATTTCATTGTAGTTTGTTTTATAAATTTGTAAATCTAAAATTATTCTTGTAAATAAACAATCAAATAATATAGTATTTAATTCTTTTGGTGAGAAAATTCTCGAAAAAAAAAAAAAAAGAATACCTAAATCCAGTTTCATGTTTAGGGTTTATTAAAATTCTAAAAATTGATTATCAGAATAATAAAAATTGTAAAGGCAGTAAGCAGTAATAGCATTATCAGAAGAAAATATATTTTTAACATTTTGTAAGAAATATATATTAAACTTTGCTAATCTTTTGGAATTGTTTTAATACATAGCTTAGAAACAATAATTATAAAAGACCAACAATAAACACAGGAACTGCATCCCATATATGTATACACATAGTTTCAAATGTATGTATAGAGACATATACATATATAAGTGGACACTGAAGTCAACACCAAATGGTGACAGTCTGTTTCATGATTGAATCCAGTCTTCATGGCCTGGGGATTGTATAAAACAGATTATTGGAACTGTGTTTACCTTGGTGTCCACTTTTATATTTACATATGCTCTATCCCTGATACTGAGCACTTTTACCCATAAATATAGCATACGTTCAAACTATATTTTCATTATATATATGGTGGACTCACCCGTTGTATTCGACATACGAAGGTCAAGCAGCTCAGTTCCTGGTAACTGACAGCCCAGACACCAGCACATATAATTTGATAATAGTGGTGAAGGCTTTGGGCAGAACCAACTAGACTTTTTGAAGGGCTGAATACCGAGACCTGGTGCACTATATGCCACAAGGTCAACAAACAATCCTTCGAAGGTTTTGAATTCAAAGTTGTCCTTCTAGACCAAGTGTCATCAAAGGCTATAGAATCTACTCTGACCTACTATTTAACCATATCTAGAGGGAGAAGAAGAGGATTAATATCTTTCCAAAGGGTATTAGCACGTAAGTGAATATAATGGATTCAACTGGAATTAGAAATTCGGCACTCTGATTCCTCAATCTGTGCACTATCCATTACTACACTGTGCCTCTCTCTCTCTCTCTCTCTATATATATATATGTATATATATACATACACACACACACTTACAGTTATATATATATATATATATATATATATACACATACATACATACACTTATTGTTATATATATATATATATATATATATACACATACATACATACACTTATAGTTATATATATATATATATATATATATACACATACATACATACACTTATAGTTATATATATATATATACACATACATACATACACTTATAGTTATATATATATATATATATATATATACACATACATACATACACTTATAGTTATATATATATACACATACATACATACACTTATAGTTATATATATATATATATATATATATATATATACATACATACATACACTTATAGTTATATATATATATATATATATATATATATATATATACATACATACATACACTTATAGTTATATATATATATATATATATATATACATACATACATACACTTATAGTTATATATATATATATATATATATATACACATACATACATACACTTATAGTTTTATATATATATATATATATATACACATACATACATACACTTATAGTTATATATATATATATATATATATATATATATATATATATATATATATATACAAACATACACTTGTCAGAAGTCAATATACTGCATAACACCCTTGAGCACTTAGCCTTGGAGTGGGTAGAATGGAGATCAACATGTTTTAGTGGACTCAACAATTTTCAATCTACTTTTCTGAATCATCTTCAAGAGAGAGCAAGATCTAAAAGGTCAGCCAATCTAACAGTGATCTCATCTCAAAATCCACACACTTGCTCCAGATGTGGTCTCCTTTGTAAATCACTAGCAGTTTTTAAATGACACTTAAGATTATCATACAAAATTTCATAACTGAATCAAGTAAGCTGTCAGATCCTCATACATCGAAACCTATGGGAGAGTCCATTATCATTATACACACACACACACACACACACACACACACAGACAGATACTGTTTTCTTTATTTTCCATGATATTTTTGATGTGATTTGGTTTTTGTTTTTAATCTACCAGATATGTTTAGAGAGTCTTGTTCTGTTCACATATTTACTATTTGTAAAGGATGTTTTTGTGT
Source organism: Acanthosepion lycidas (assembly GCA_963932145.1). Lineage (NCBI taxonomy): Eukaryota > Metazoa > Mollusca > Cephalopoda > Sepiida > Sepiidae > Acanthosepion > Acanthosepion lycidas. The sequence goes on from OZ010573.1 coordinate 29,649,782, forward strand.
GGATAGTTTCTTTGTTTCCAGGGTCCTTCAGTTACTTCTATATATATATATTTTTTTTATCAGTTGATTTTACAGTTACTTGGTGTATTACATTGTTCAGCAAGCAAATGTCTATGTCCACTTTTATATTTACATATGCTCTATCCTTGATACTAAGCAATTTAACTCAGCAATATAGCATACCTTAAAACAATATTGTATCAGCCAATGCTACTTTCAGTTGAAATTTATAAAAAATTTCTATCAAAACAATTTTTCATGTAAACAGACACACACATGTATATATACACACACAAACACACAGTGTGTGTGTGTATGTATATATATATATATATATATATATATATATATATATATATATACATACATACATACATACATACATTCAAACACATCTATATACATACTCAGACATATATACACATATATATATATAGAAACACATATGCACGTATATACAGAAACACTCATGTAAACATGTATATATATACTCATGTTTGTACATATATATACACAGCTACATATATATATATATATATACACAAATAAAAACATTACATTTTCTTCTGCCACATCATGCCTTTTATTAGGTCTATTCTTAGACTTAATCTATGCTATCAAGTCTTCGATTTTCACTTCACACTATTTTTACTTCTCTTGTCCTAAAAGACTACGATCAAGCAAAACAAGCAAGCAAACAGATATGGCCTGCCAAGGACAGATACAAGTTGATTGAGGTAACGGCACAGGAGAAGCAGGTAATTGGAGAGAGAGAGAGAGAGAGGAAAGATAGAGTGAGCAGAGAAAACTGCAAGCAAAAGAAGAGGGAAAAGACGACGACAACGAATGTGAATAATCAATTTCGCCCAATATAAATCTGTGAGTGAAAATAATTCCTATTATGGCAGGAGGTCACATACACTTTCCAGTAGCATTTGTCTGATTCTATACCACTTTCACCTCTTCTCTTTTCCTGCTGCAATTGTGGCTGCTTCTCTCTTATGCGTATGGATGTACATACAGAGAAAACTCATCCATTAATTTTGCCTCCTAACTTCATATCAAGTTTGCCTCACATATAATGCTCTTTTTTTTATTTTATTTAGCTAAGTGGATAGGAAATTGGAGCGAAGATAAACAGATCTTTCAGTCCAGGTTAATATATAAAAATGCAAGTACAAGGAGCTTTGGATTATGAATTCTAAAATTTCTTGTGCCATTTTTCCGACCGAAATGGAATAATAGAAAGAGCATCTTCAGGAATTATGGCATTAGAGATCAGAATGATTATAGTTGCAGGTCATCTGTCAAGAAACTGACCACACTGAAGAAATATGAATAGAGCTTAAAGAAGAAAGATTTCTACTTCTGTCTATGAAGAAACTGAAGGAAATTATCTAAAAGTTGGTTTGTAAATACTGTTGAGGCAAGCAAAGCTGTTGCAGGTCAACAGGCAATTAAAATTCTACCACACTAGTGACAAAAATTAAGCATTTCCCTGTAGGAGAAAACAAGTCTAAAAAAAGAAGCATTATATACAACAAATAGTAAATGTTTTCAATTGTATGCTGGAGAATGGTGTTCAGATCTCTTATGTCATTTGGCTAAATGTAATAAACCATCATATATATATATATATATATATATATATATATATAGTACAGGTGATAGGTCCATTGGTATATAATCCAGGTGGATCCTAGTAATTGCAAAAATTAAAACTGATCCACAGAGAGCTCAATGTCTTTATTATAACAGAGCATATATATTTTTTATGGTAAAAACCAAAATGAGGTAATTTTGGTTTTTACTATTAATATATATATATATATATATGTATGTATGTGTATGTGTGAAAAATCATCTTTTAATTATCTTTTTAAATTTTTAAGAATTCTTTTTACCTTTACCTATGGCTAATACTAACCACCAGGAGAGTGATTCAATGCTCCTTGTCAAGACTAACGTTTTCAGCTGACATGAAGTAGAAAGAATATATTAAATTAATTATTAAGTCTGCACCAAAGAAAAAGGTTCACTATGTCACGCTAGACATTTTTTCTTGCCAGAATCTATAAATATTTATAAGTTTACCATTCTTCCTTGCTTTGAATATTGCTGCCACATCTAGTCTGGTTATCCTGCTATATATTTAGAGATTCTTGATAACATCCAAAGAAAAATCTGCAATGTTATTGGTTCTGACCTGGTATCCTATCTTCAGTCCCTTTCCCATCGTCATAATGTAGCTTCCCTTTTCTATAAATACATTCATGGGAATTGTTCTGATGAACTTTCTGCTGTGGTACATAGACTTTATCAATTTAAATGCAGTACTTGATTGGCAGCAAGGTCTCATCATTTTACAGTCAAAATGGATAGATGTAATCATGAGTTCTATGCTAACAGTTACTTCTATCACACCTCTTGCTTTTGGAAATCTCTTCCAGCTTCTTGCTTTCAAGTCAATATTGACCTTCAAAAATTTTAAATCCAATGTCAATCATTATCTTCTGTCTTCTTAATTCTTGTTCTTTTATTGTCCTCTCTCCTTAATAGTATATTTTTCACATATTCTCTAACACTCAGTAACCCTGTGCATCCTAGTGGCTTTACTGCCTTGTTTGGGGTGAAATGATATATATATATATATATATATATTATGAAATGGACAAAGTCTGACAATTATTTTAACACATTTTTATGCTTATACATTCTTTTTATAGATACAAATATTTAAGTAAATGCTCTGTTTATAATAAACAGTATTAACAACATTTAAAATAATTGCCGGACTTTGTCCATTTCATAATGTGTGATGTCATTTGTTTACATTTGGATATGCATTGAGCAGATATGAATGTAGGTGAGAAAATCATGGAAAATTGTAGTTTAAAAACAGTAAAATTGACCTTGCTAACCGAAATGCTCCTCTGTAGCGAAATCAGTAAAAGCACGTTAGGCTATATGACAGTTCCGTATAGGATACAGGTTTGATTCCTGTCGAAGGACACATATTTTCTATGACAATTTCTCGGACATTCAGGCCAGTAAATGTTGTTAATACTGTTATAAACAGAGCATTTACTTAAATATTTCTATGTATAAAAAGAATGTATAAACATAAAAATGTCTTCATATATATATATATATATAGCTACCCACAATTTACAAAAATACTTAAAAAAAATTCTGTCCAAAAACACTAAAGTTCTATTTAAATCACATTACTGAAACATCTCACTGTGAGAGAGGCCCTGTATATAAAACATCTCACTCCCACTATCAACCTCATGTTATTTAACTTTAGGAATGGTGCATTGCAAGTTTTTTTAAAAAAACATACAAAGACGTTAACTTGAATTCAAGCTGTGATCAACACGCAAAGCTCAGAATAAACACTCCTACTATTATACAAAACACAAAAAATAAATTTTAAACAGACAAGCATGAAGAAAGATTAACAACATCTAAAAAAGTAAAACCCTTGAAAATGGCTAAAGAAGTATTTGAAAACACTTGGGACAATGGAAAATATAGACAAGACAAAAAAAAAATGTAAGAATACTGAAAAAATAAATAAAAAATTAATTAAATTTTCCCTATGTGTGATATTCAGCAAAACATGCTTAAAAGAAAGGTTTCTGCCCAAATATACATTAATATACACCCTTGTGCAAATTAATTGAAACAACTGCTTTAGTTTCCTTTCTTTTGATAATTTTTTAATTTTTGCTTTATTGCTTAGTTTAAATTTAATGTAGGTCATATTTGATTGGTTGATCAGAGTAAAGCCCACAAACCTTATAACCCCCACTTCTTTTCTTTTTTCATAAAAAGAAGTTGTATTTTGACTTTAAGTAAATCATACATTTGCCAATAATTTACAATTTGCTGATGAGATGCACTGATATGCATTGAAACACAACCGCAATTGTGTAGTGATTTAGATATGTTTTCAGTATAATATCCTAAAATAAATATGTATTTTCACAGTACAAAGAGCAGTGAAAAAGACTTGAAAATGAAATAGTACATGAAATGTGTGAGGCTTCTTGTTATTCAAGGACAGAAAGTTAGATTAGAGAGGGCAAAGATCATCTTGAATAAGTTGGAAAGTAACCCTGGTATAATATATATATTTGAACTTTATTTGAATCCTTAGCTATGATTAATTTATGATGAACATGTTGTTTTTTTTTCCATTTGTAATTGATTTCATCGCAATTCTTCTGTTAAGATTGGAGAGTAATTATACATTATTATTGCTCAAAGCAGAATTATAAAAACATCAGAGAGTTCATGTAAGATATCTTTAATAATTTCTAAGATACAACAGTCAAAGTTAAATCTAACATTGGACAAATCTGCTGTTATACCTGGTATATATATCGCATATATATATGTATACACACACACATTTCAAATATACAAATATACATACATAAATATATTATATCACACACACACACATATATATATATCACATATATCCATAAACAGGCTGTCTGTGGATGACTATATATATATATATATATATATATATATATATATATATACATACATACATATACATACATACATACATATATATATATATATATATATATATATATATATATATATATATATATATATACATACATATACATACATATATATATATATATATATATATATATATATATATATATGCATGTATATATTTGCACCTGAAGATTCTAAGAACTCATGAAACTGCTATCGACATCGGATATTATGTATATTCCCTAATATATATATATATATATATATATATATATATATATATATATATCAGGGATAAAGCAGGATTTAATAATTCATATCATGGTCATTATTATTATCTTAGGTATTTGGAAAATGGATTCGTTATATTCCAAATATACACAAAGTGAAATCAATTCACCAAATAACAATATTTTTAAATATCACACACTGCAGGGACTTTTATCATGCTTTATCCTAAAACTGGAAACTGTTGCATTTCAAGTATATATATGTTGTGAAAGAAAGTGCTTTGTAACATGTTTTTATTCCAAGAAGGAGTTTTGTCAGACTAATAACAGTCAGTGGAATCATTCTTACATATAAAAGTGAGGAAATAAAGTTGAATGAAACAGGCAACATTATACAATGTATATCAAAATCTAAATTTAAAGGCTGGCCATCTCTGGAACTTTCAATGTTTCATTGTATACTGTAACTACAGTTTGTTGTATTTTCTCCCCACCCCAGCATAAAATTAATAATTGTTTTATTGATGGAATCAATTTGAATAACAAATACAGTACTAAGATATTTTCTCCATTTTTATTCACTTATTCACTGCTTCTCTCTCTCTTTTTAAATTATATATATATATATATATATATATATATATATATGCGTGTGTGTGAGAGAGAGAAAGAGAAATTAATAAAAAAATTAAATTCAAGTTCAATTATCTTAATGGTCTATCTCTTGATAATGAACTACAAAGACTGCTTGCCTTAAAAATATCATCTTCAAGAAATATGGTCACAAGAAGGTCACTGTGTTTTTGTGGGTTAAACATGATTTTTGTCATATATCAGCAATTTCAGTTAAATTCACTTGAAATGGTCTGTTTATTGAAATCCAAATTGTTCATAAACTGTCTCAAGTTCAGGGTTTATTCTGTTTGTTTTCGTCCTTCTCTTGCTTTTTTTCAAAGTTGAAAGTTGAAAATGGAAAAATACACTACAAAATTAAGCAAATTAAAATACATATATATATATATATATATATATATATATATGTACATACACACACACACACACACACAAGGATATCACCTAAGCATCCTTTTGAAGGTATATTTAGGTGATAAAAATTCAGTCAAAGAGACTTTGTTAAGTTTGACCAGTAAGGTTTATCTGTTTAATTTTGTTGTGTCTTTTTTCAACTTCTCACTTTGAAAAAAATAATTAAAAAAAGCAGAAAAATAAACAGAATAAAACCAGCACTTTGGACAGTTTTTGTACAATTTGGATTCTAATAGAAAACATTTCAATTAAATTTAACCAAAGTTATATATATATATATATATATATATATATATAACACATGCTATTGCAGTATGAAAAGTTCTAAGCCTGACCAAAAAATCCTTCCAAGAAAAGTTCTAATATTTGTTCATTTAATTTATGGAAGTTGGTCAGCTAGCAAAGATTAGATCTGTTGATATTCAGTCAGATCTTATCAATGATCAGTTCTTTAGTAAAGGAAGTAAAACATCAATGCTTCTAATTCTGGAGTATGATAACCAAGATTAAACAATACATAATTCAATCAACTACAGACAACTTAGTTAGAGTTGCAAATTAGTCCTGTTTCAGTTTTTAGCAGAGATCAATTTTGAAATAAAAAAGTCAATTATTACATCTTCCTTTAGTGCAGTGTATAAAGTGATATTAATAATTACATGAAAAACCAACAACTTCAATTATCTCACACAGTTTAAATATATGACCTATGGAGGAATAGAATACAAACAATCAAAGCCAAGGTTACAAATTCCCACAAGTATACAACAAATCCCAATGTAGAAATAATCCTATCTATATTTCAGTCTAACAATTTTGCAAAGTGACATAAAGGTTGAAAGAATGTTTTTGCTTTTTTTCTAGATTTCACACACATTGCCCACAATCTTACCTTGTAATGTTGTAAATATAATACATTACATTTATGTTACATTAACAGAAAATGAATAATAAATTCCAGAAAGATATTAGAACAAGCATTCGTCATTTAAATTAGTGATTCTTAATTAAAAATGTATGAAAAGAAATTCTTTACTTTCTCAAAATTTCCTGAAACTGAACAAGCTTTCAGTATAAATGGCTGAAATAACTTCTTCCTTTAAGTGGTTCAATTTTGTGGCAGAAGTACAGAGAGAAAAAGACTTAGCTGCTAGCCACAATTGCAAGAAGTGTTGGAGTGAGTTCCACTTCTTTCTTCATCTGCAAACCCATTCTGAAGTCTTTCTCTCTCTGTGTTTGTGTATTGCAAAATCGACCCACTCCCAGGAACAAATGCAAAATGAAGAAAAATTATTCTGACATTATTTGAACGGTGTGAAAAATTTCACTTATAGTATTTGTGGCAACAGTGAAGATGAGCAGTCAGTTTGGGGTCAGAAAAATAGATGATTGCAATGTTACAGTAGCATTGCCACAACGTCACATATTAACCAAAATACAGTGTATCTATAAGGTTGCAAGAACACTCTATGTTGTCCTGAACTGTTGGGATCAGCTACTGATATCTGGTGAGGAGCAAATCTCCACCTCTGGCCAGTAGGGTAGGTTGATTTTTCACTCTTTTTAGAAAATCAACATTTCACTCAGTGTGAAACCTGGGGTTTGATGTGATAAGGACTGACACCAAAAATTAGATGCATAGCTTTTAGCAGTTTTTGAGCATTTGGTTTTGAAGATTATCTGGGAAAAAAAATCCAGAAATACATAATTTCTACAAGTTTTACTTACAAACTGACTTCAAAATTTTACTATTTCAAGAATAAATCCAAATAAAGTTTATATCTTTTGTATCAGATACATTGGATGGAAATTATATTCAAACCAGAATTCTAATTATGAATCGCCACAAGCAAAATATGCAATTTTGTTAATGTATTTGATAAATAAAAACTGTGTAAGAAAAAATTGTAAAAGACTAGGAAAAAAGGCTAATCAATGAATACGATTTTTTAGATCCTTTGTTAGATCATAATTAATAAAAACAAAAAATAGATAAAAGTGTATAGAACATCATAATACTGTTGGGCAGAAATAAGACAAAATGTTTCAAATTTGCATTGTTTCATAAAATCACACTAAAACTATTGCACTGTGTAACATATTACATCATAATGTAGCAAAAGTGTTCAGTATAATTATCCCTTTGAAGTAAACGAAAGTCTTATTTGATGCCACAATGATTGAATAATAATGTGCTTCTTATAAAAATTTTAAAGTTACAGAAAATTATTAATTTTGTAAGGCTGTGCTAAGAAGGATTAACTTAATCTTCAAACTAACTTCCTCAAAAAGACGGTAATGATTTGGAAAAATATTTTGTATCCTCATTTATCAAGTCAAACCCCAACTTTCAAATTGAGTGCAATACCACAGTTCCAAAGTTGACCTGCCCTACTGACCAGGGGCTTATCTGTCAGGTCAAACCTGTACCCAGTTTTTCTGAAGAACACTGAGTGCAAAGTCTATTTTGAAAGGATCTGAGTTGAGACCAGTAAAAACTGCACAATTAATTTAGATGAAAGAAACACTACAGTCTGTCTATATTTCTGAGATAAGGTATTATGTACATTATTTACATTATTTGGACTATTGTCCTCATCTTTGTTGCCATATTTATCACAACATTTCGGCCGTTGTACACTCCGGCCTTCTTCAGGTGGTTGGAATTTCCCAGTGAGTGAAATAAAGGGTTCAGTTCGAAATTCCAACCACCTGAAGAAGGCCGGAGCGTACAACGACCGAAACATTGTGATAAATATGGCGACAAAGATGAGGACAATAGTCCGAATTAAGTAAATAAAGAAATACTAGTTATCATTTAGTAATGGATATCAAGGAAGAGTTTAGTGGACACTGCATTAATCTTGTAAATATAAAGTTAGTAGTTCAATCTCCAGATGACTATTATAAGGACAATAATGTAATTTATGAGATCTGATCAAAAAGTATCAGGACTGTTGCTATGATAATGAAGCTAAAGTATGCAGAGTGAAGCCATTTGGTACAGATTGATATTGAACTGTATCTTGCAAGCACATGAAGTTATAAATTTCTTGCTCACTTCTGTTATTTATTGCAGTGCTTGGAAGGAAAGTGTGGTCATCTCACCACACCATGGAATTTCCATCAGTGACCATGGCTTGTGCCATGGTTTTCAGCTAATTGAATTTCCCAAGTCCAAAAACCACTATATTCACCTGGTTTTGCCAGTTGTGACTTTTTCTTCTTCAAAAATTAAATCCCGCGTGAAAGGAACAAGATTTCAAGATGTGAAGGAAATCCAAGAGAATGCAGCTGCTCACTATTCTAAAAAAGAAGTTCCAGCAATGTTTCTGTGAATGGAAACAATGCTGGATAAAGTGTGTTGCTTCAGAAGGGGACTACTTCAAAGGAGATTAAATGCAGAGCTGATATGTGTTGTAGTTTTCTATTTATAGCATCTGACACTTTTTTTTTATTAGATTTTTTATTTATTTCTGCATTAGATTAATATGACTTTGTGAATTCTTTATTTATCACACTTTTTTTAATCATTTTAAACCTCTACCACATAAAGGATTACTGAGTGTGAAAAAATATGTGAAAAGGAAAAACATTATTAAAAAGAGAGAACAATAAAAGAACAGGAATTAAGAAGACCGAATATAATGATTGACATTGAATTAAAATTTTTGAAGATCAAAGTGAATTGGAAAGCAAGAGTCCAGAAGAGAGTTTCACAAACAAGAAGTCTCAGACAAGAAATGGTTAGAATAAAACTTACATTTTCGTCAACAGCAACTTACCTGTAAAAAAGAAAAGAATAAATATATATTAACATTATACAAACAAGTAATATTTAATCACATTTAAATCTCAATGCATTGGCTATTAATATATCTGACCAAACTATTAATGATTATATGAACATTAGAGTGTTTGGTTTGGTTTGTTTTGCTTTACCACATATCAACCTCAATGGGTTATTGAATGCCGAATTTTTTTTATTGCTGGCAATATTTTATTTTGTCAAAAATCTATTTCTGGTAATATTTTTCCTTCAAAAATATATTGCTGATAATAATTTTTTTCAAAAAAGTTTGCCTATAATATGGTTCATACTGCTTCCTGGTCTTTTGAACTGGAGTAGAGGTTTACCTCTTGTTTCCTGTTAAGGATTGTTATTCCGATCCCTAATAAAATCTGATTCAGCTCTATAATCCTAACGTTTTTTCCCCACACTAATATAGGTCCACACATTAACACTTAACCTTCACCAAGTCCTGAAGATTGCATTCAAGCATGAAACAGACTATTGCCACTCTGTTTGATCTCAGTGTCTATTCTTATATTTACACACACTTTATCCCACTTTTACTAATAAATACAGCATACCTTAAAACTATAAATGTATAATATTTAATAATAATAATAATAAAATATATATTATCAAAATGTGTTATGTGTCAACTCATTACAACTGAGTTTGTTGCTTTGTGTACTCTTCAGGTGGAGTTTGTTCCCAGCACAAACCTCAGAGTTATGGTGAATTGACACACAACTCATTTTGGCAATAGAAATTTTATTATCATTAAATTAAGGCTTTGTCTAGTTATATCATTGAGCACTCTTGTTTTAAACATTAAACTTTTCAGCTTATTCTTTATTGTAAGCACACACACACACACACACACACATATATATATATATATATATATATATATATATATATATATATATATATATATATTAGTAAAAAGAAAGAACCGTAAGATATATAATCTGGTGTTCTTATTGATATTTTTATTTTTACAAAACAGTGCTCAATGTAAATTTACAGAGCATAAATATTATAAATTAGCTGATTTAATGAACCATATTTTAAATCAGTTAATTTATAATATATATATATATATATATATGCATGCCTGCACGTGCATAGATATTCTCAGAGAATAGGGTATGGTGTCACATAATCTGTAGGATAGAAATACAGTTACCACTTTATTTCCCAACTGGTTCTAGTTGTCCTCATGTCATAAGGAACATGAGTGACTGGGTATCAAAGATAAAACCCAAGACCTTTTAGCCTTCTGAGCTGACCTTTAACCTATGTCCATTTGTATTACATTAAAAGGAAATGATTACTGTCAAGTTGCAAAGTGTCCAAAACATGCTTGTGATGTACAGGGACATTATGTTAAGTCACTGATGAATTCTAGGCTCCTATTGAACTAATTTCATCAGTAAACAGGAATTTATTTCATTCCCAAAGGTGAGAATCAAAAATGGAAATTCAACCCGAAAACTCAATTTAAAATTATGTCATCATTCTTCATGAACTTTCTCCTGTGGAATGTATTCATCTAATTTTTTCTCATACACAGAATCACAAAGGACTCTAGTATATAACATGAACAGCAGAACTTGGGAACTTTCAACATCATTAACAACTAAAATGAATATATGTATCTTGAAGAGAAAATAATGGCAATTAAAATGTTGATATTCCACACTACTTTGAACAAAAAGTCAGGAAGGAAATCCCCATCAATACTGGAAAGTGCAATAAAAGTCAGTGAACTTGAGAAATCCCTTTTCCTGAAAATTTGTTTTAATTGAAATTTCTTATAAATTTCAACCAAAAGTAGCACTAGCTGCTCAGGCAATGAATGTCACATGTTTCCTTATAAAGAAACTGCTAAATGAATTAATACAAAATGATTAGACTCAAGTTACTTTTATTATCCATAAGATAATCCTGAATTGTAAGTCTTCAACCATAACAAACCAACACAATAATCTGTATGTTATTTTTACACTGTTCAAACTCCACTGCATTTCAATCAATCATCAAAGAGTTACTTCCCTTTTTATTGGGTTTTCCCCTCATAACACTAATATTATCATTAGAGATGAAGAAAACAGATACTACACTTTAATCTCAAACCAATTGCCAATGAGTGAAGAAATGTATAACTCAAGTGGAACTGGCTGCTCAGTCAATGAATGACTATTTCCTTATAAAGAAACAGTTAATATTACCATAAGAATAAAACTAAGACACTATCAAATTACCTCCGAGATAAGTTTATTGATCATCAGGTTATAATAATTGGTCACAATAATTTATAACCGAGATTTTTCTTGTACCTTTAAAACATTGGTGACCATGGATAGCCCTCCACATTCTATACTTTTTAGCTATTTGCAGTGTTCTATACTATTCCTCACGTTCCCTGTTGTGCCATCTATTTACACAAGCTTGTTAGTAAGGTTACTCTTGCCTTCAATATGCTCTGTGACCATCAAATTCTCCAAGCCCTATTTTGTCATCATGTATTCTAAAAAATTCAACTTTCACTGTCTGACTCTAAGTGTTCTTTTTCTTTCCAATTTCTTTAAAACTTACTTGTTGCTCACATGTTCAGTCTATGGTATTCTCAACATCTTTGTCTGTGAGGAAATTGTCCAGCATTCATTTTCAGTACTCTTTCCTAAAGAACTTTTCTTTTTTCTTAATACTTTGTTTAGCTTTTGGAAGTCATCTTTCACTACATTTGAATTTCAGTGTCACATTTTCCATCATCTGTTACAGCATTTCTCAGATGTCTAAATTAAGTAAGTACAGAAATTTAACTATCTCCAATTTGTACTTCACATCTTTAGTTGACCCACTTGCTAATGACCATGCCAATATTAATTTTTCTAGTCTTTAGAACCTGTAAGAGCAACACAGTATTGTATTTTTTTGTCCAGTTTTATTCTAAAACTCATAGCTGTAAAATATGATTTTAAAAGTTGGTAAATAACAATAACTAAAGTTCAAATAAGAGTGAAATGTATTTATTGAGATTTAAGGTTAGCTTTCTATGGCATAAGGCAACACATATGTGGCACCCACAGAGTCTCAATGTCATTATAGTATCTGTTAGATCTATATAGAAGGTAATTTAATTCAAATCAGCAGCAGGAGCTTTTTGCACTCATGCTGGTTAAAAGTGGTTCAATCCTGGAGCTGTATTTAAGCTGAACCAATTTCTTGTTTGTCAGTTTTTGTATCAGGTACCTGATCAAGGCTTGTCACTTTGATCAAGAAATTACTGTTGCTCTTCCCTTCTTTTGGATTTTGCATCTACTCTTACAGTAGCAATGGTCTGGGAGATGTGCATCTTAACCATTACTCCATCTTGAGGTTTCTTGCAATAAAGTGACATTGAAAACATCCTGGCACTGTGCATGCTGCAATTATACTATTCAAGAGAAATTTAAGAACAGTTTAGACTAACTTAACCCACCCAACTGAGTCAGTTTGCCAACAGGCTACATGCTATCTACTCATATTCAGCTATTATGTAAGGTTTTATATTGGAACGACTCTGAAATCATTATAGCAGCTGACAGATTTGAGTAATATGCCTATGTCACCTTTCTTAACAGAATTACTTCTCTCCCAAACACACGTACAGAATAGTATCAAGAAATCAAAAGAAAATGGTTGAATCCATCAACGCAGCAATAAAGACAATATCTCCACATGTGACAATAATTAACGTAATTTCAGTTAGCAGTATAAAAATAGCATTCTCTAAATTCTTCCAGTTGCTAAGGACATTTAGTTTTGTTTTTATTAGTTACTTTGTTTAATAAATTCATTTTGTTTTGCCTTGAGAAAGTCCACATTGGATGAAATGTGTTGGCAACTATTACAGTTTTCCTGTTATCTTTTATCTTTTATAAATAAAGTTTTTAGTGAATATCCTTCAGTTTAAATTCATTGTTTTGAGTGGCATGCATATTTCAAGGCCAGATTGATTCCTAATTCAAGAGCAATGTTCATGGCAACCAATTACCAACAAGAAAAAACGAAAAAAAAATGGGAAGAGTAAATGTGTTAACCCATTTATGAGTACCATCACCAAACAAGTAATTAGCTCTCTTGATTGAAATTAAAAAGTACGCCAGGAGATCCTTGTCTGAGGTATTTCTGTTATGACCTATCAGTTTCAGCAAGATAATTAAAGGAATGAAAATAATGGTAGAATAATTTTTTTTATTTATTAATTTATATTTTATTCTATTTTTATCATTTGGAACTTGGAATTATTAGTTTCCAAATGTTTTGTTTAACACTTTAGCATTCAACCTGCCTGAAACCCACCTCATCAATATCAGCGGCTCTCAATGTTCAACCTGCCAACCCATATATACTCTGGCATAATATATGATGACATCATCACAAATAATGCAGGAAGTTATACAAACAGTGAAACTTTGATTACAAACTGAGACTTTGATCACAAACAGTGAGACTTTGTGTGCTGATATTTATGGGGTCGGTTTGAGTGAGTTGAATACCGAAGGGTTATGGTAATGTGGAAAGTCAACATGTTGATTATAAATGCTAGAAAACGCGGAAAAAGAAAAATGAATTCATTATATCAAGAACCACACTAAAAATCCATTAGCCCTCTATTTTGTTTTGGATTTGGTTATGGAGTATATCTGGAAACTCAAGTTCCAGAACCTTTCAATGCTACCTGACATGAAATTTGAAACCTTTCATTTGGCACAAAATCACAATAGAACACCTTATAAGGATCAAACTGACTACAGTAGTAATGTTCTCTGAGATATGTTTCCTTACTCAACAGTCTTGAGTGTGATGATAAACTACATTCGGCAGCAAGGCCTCTGAATGGAAGATTTTGAGGAGTGTGGAACCACAGTATCTGTCTATATTTCTGAGATGATGTATTATGTACACTAATTACATTATTCAGACTATTGTCCTCATCTTTGTTGCCATATTTATCACAACTAGAACAGTCTACACCAGCGAGCAAAATAAAAGGTTCAATTCGACATTCTAACCACCTGAAGAAGGACGGAGTGCACAACGGCCGAAACATGATAAATATGGCAACAAAGATGAGAACAATAGTCAGAATAATGTAATTAGTGTGTGGAACCACCTCTTAATTGCTGTTGTTCCCAGGTCCACTCTGACTCAGGGTGGTAGCACCTGTTAGGGTCCCAGCTATGGGCAAATAGGGAACCCCTGAACAAAAACAAAACACTATGAAGGTGTAGAAGCACATTTTTGTAGTAGAAATTTTAGCAGTACATTTTTTGTATAAAGAGATTACCAGTGATACATATGGTGAAGTTGCTAGTGATATATAATTACTGTATAGTACTACCAAATCACCAACATGAAAACACTTTCATGACATTACTCCATATAATATCCTACAATTTCATAAATAAATCAAACTGTATTTAACAAAACTACAACGTAAAACACACATATCACCACCTCTAGTAATTATATCCACACAAACATGTACAAGGTTTGATGGGTAATTTTATTTTTTTAATTTTGTGCATGCACATTGTTTTTGATTTTATCAACTACACTGTATAGTAGAGCCAGTTGACCACTGTCTGTGAGGAAAAGAGCACCATGACACAATTCACTCTGCCAGAAATTTGGAAATGGCATATTGTACTGCTTAGAATTCATGCTAGAAGCTCCAATGTGAGCATTTCAGAGTGTTTGGCTGTCAATCTGAAGATGGTGCAGATGATTCTAAAAGAGTTAAATGAGTCTAATGGTGATTATGAAGGTACGGCAGCTCAGAAAACTCACTCTGATCATAAGAAAAGAACTCCCCAAATGTCGGTGAGGGCCTCAGACTCAACATGGAGGCCTACATCAAGTGGCTTAAGGAGATAGTGCTGCCCTGGGTAAAGAGGGTGGTTGCTTGAAGACCCTATATCTGGCAACAGGTCTCTGCACCATGCCACACAAATAATAGAACCCAATCATAGCTGGGTTCTTCTGCAACCACATCACCCCTTACATCTAACCATTTAACTTGCCAGACTTATTATATGTGAGGTGCAGTTGAGCAAGAGACCAAAAAAAAATCTTTGTAATACCAAAGATGAACTAAAGGCAAGGATTATGGCAGCATTCAACAATTTTTGCATAATTTAGATGACAATTTATCTATTACACATGTATGTGCACAAAATCAGAGTATCATCTACCATGTATTCAATTGTGAAAGCTGAATAACATATATTTTTTATTACTATTAGGTTGGTGCAAAGATAATGTCGTTTTCTCACATAGTAACATATGTGAGAAAACGACATTATTTTTGCACCAACCTAATACAAAGCTCTCAAGAAAATTAAATTTCAGCATTAAATGACCCATGAAGGAGTTGATATACCATTAAACAAATGAATCAATCACTCACTGAACAGTGAGGCACCCTAGGTCCAACTTATACTGGAGTGAAAAAAAGTAAATATGGATTCAGTTTACTTGAGTCAGAAAGATAGACATTAGTCATGTTTATACCTGAATCTTTTTTCTTTTTTTCATTTCACTTCAAGCAAGGCAATAAAGCCACTAAGGCACAAGAGATTATTGAGTGTAAAAAAATTTGAGAAAAAGAAAAACATAATTAAGTCTGCATGTATCAATATTAAAGGTAGCCCCCTTCTTTCGTGGAGGAAATCTTACCTTTCTGTAGATAGTGAAATTGGTGTATTTGAAACGCTACCAAAAGAACAACATCTCTTCTGATGTTGGAGGAAAGTGTAAAATGTAATACATAAAAAAATGAATACACATGTCTTGTACATGTAAATTTTCCTGTTTTTTAAAAATTTTATGATTTCCTGATATTTATGAAGATTTGAATTAGATTTTACATCTGTAAAGTTTCAGATTAATGAAAATGAACAAAGAAACATTTTTTTTTCTAATTCAAAGAGATCAACAACATGAAATATGTCCAGGATGAAGCTACTTTTTTTTTTTTTTTACTGAAAATCAATCAATACAAGACCCAAGAGCCACTCAATGTAGAGGGTTACTGAATGAAGTGTGTGATATGAATATAAGAGATGAAAGTACAAAATGGATATAATGAGGATATACTACATAGATAACATCTAACCCTACTATCTGGCATGATATCCACTTACTACTTTCTTCTACATTCATATCACACACTTCATTCAGTAACCCTCTACAGTGAGTGGCTCTTGAACCTTGTAATGGCTGAACTTTAGTAAAAAAAAAAAAAAAAAAAAAAAAAATGATTAACATTGCAGTGATAAAGGAGTCAATTACATGGGTGTCTGTTCTACAAAGTAGCAGTTCTTGGGGAGAAACATTTGGAATGGAATGCTCTTCTTACCAAAGGAATATGTAGGGAATCAAGGTGAGTCAACTCTGTGAAGGTAACAAGGTGACTATTGGCTGCAAATGCTGAGTAAACTTGACTCATCAACAATTCAATTGTATTGTAACCATCATTTGACTAGCTATATACTTTTGACCGTAACAAATTTACAATACCCCCCCCACACACACACAAACATGTGTATCAACTGCCAAAAAGTATTTACAAATGTCAATGCAAACTGTTACTCTATGTTTCACACTAATCATCAGATAACACAAAGGAGAAACAATCACCTACCGTAAATTGGGAAAAAAGAAAAAAGAAAACTCTTGAAAATCATTGCTCACACTGGAAAAATAAAATAAGCAAAGAAAAAAAAAACATTTTATTACATCATCTGATGATCACCTGACAGTGAAATTCTAAGTGATGATTCAGATCAGAGTTACTGAGTACTTTTTACTGCTTGTTATGCCTCTGTTTTAGTTTCATTTTGAGAAGTGTTGAGTACAACAGTTTTTTGCTTTGTCATTTTTACTTCTTCAACAGGTTCGGTAGGGCTGTTCCCTGACATTTTACTGATTCCGTGGTTTCCCTTATATATATATATATATATATATATATATATATATATATATATATACACAAGTAACAGTCTCCCTAAAGCCCACAAAACAGTCATTCTAATGCACCCCATTATTTCAGGTATTGACAGCACTCCCCACAAACCGGTGAAAAGCATAAGAAAAATTTTAACCCCTCTCCTTGGAACAATCAACCCATCTCATATAAAAAAAATCAGGCAATCTAGTTGAAAAACTAAGGGAAACAAATATAACTGACAAACTCAGGGTCAGTCTAGATATAAAATCCCTCTACACCAATGTCCCAGTTGAAAAATGGTTAAATCTCTTAAAAAAGCATCTAACACAATTAAAGATAAACTGCTCCCTACCAATAACTAAAATAATAAAAATCTGCCATTTCATCATTAATCAATGCTGTCACTTTTAACAAATTTTATAAACAAAAATTTGGATTAACAATGAGATCACCCTTAAGTAGAGTAATAGCATGTATTTTCTTAGAATTTCTTGATTCTGGTCCTTTTCAAAATATTTTAACTAAACAATCAATATACTGATGATGCTCTATTAATATATCCACAGGATCTTGTAGATAAACTAAAAAAATCAAACATACAATAAAATTTTCTACTTTGTCATATGACATTCCCTTAAAATTGTTCTTGCTATATAAAAAAACATACATATACACATATATATATATATATATATATATATATATATATATATCATTATCCCATATAAGTAATGTACAAAGTAAGCAATTCCTAAGTGAGTATGCTAAAAAGGCACACTGGTGTGCTCTTGTAGTAATGACCTTCACTGGGTTGATGGGTTTTGTTGAGCAGCATATCAATATCTTTATGGGTTATTTAATACCAAAATGTAAATAATCTGATCACAATTTTATGGCTTCAACTAAATATATTTTGAACACAATTATATACATTCAACTACAGGTAAAATATATTGCTGGTCACTTTTCCTAAAAAAAATTATTGCTGGTATTTTTATGATAAAATGTATTTTTATACTTTCATAGTGTTTTGTTGGGTGGGGGGGTCACTATTTGCCCATAGCTAGGACCCTGACAGGTGTTACCACCCCAGGTTATTGTGAACCTCAGAAGAACAGCAATTAAGAGGTGGTTCCATGCTCCTTAAAACATCCAATCTCCTCATTAAAGGCCTTGATGCTGAATGTAATTTATCATCATGACCAGGACTGACCTCCACTGGGTACCCTGTATTTATTACCTTGTACCAGACTGTTACTTTTAGCAAATACCAAAACAGAAGAGAAAAATGTGATGCTGTGCACTTTCCTTAATACACTTAGTTCTCAGCTTTAACAAGCCTCGATCCCATCATAATAAAAATAACATTTAAAAAAAAAAAAACACATAAAATTGGTGTACTAGTGTTGTAAAATAATTTTTTTTTTAAGCATTATGCCCCAAGCAAAGCATGAAGCCACTAGGATGCAGAGGGTTGCAGAAGATTTGGAGCAAGAGCAGATAGGAGTGATAGAAGAAAGGATGAGGAGAGGGATAGTGGGTAGATCAAGGTAACTGGAGATGTCAATTGACATTACATTTGAATAGTTGGAGATTATAGCTCTCAGGGAAACAGTAATTGGGAAGGATATTCCACAGGTGAGAGGTGCGAGGTATGAAGCTATTGGAGTAGAAGAAATGGCTACATTTAAAAGTTTATACAGTGTAAGGGTGAGAGCGGGATGCCAGTCTCGTAGGGTGCTTGAATTCATGGAGTCTGGGAACCAGTGAAAGCAGCTCAGTGGAGCAATTACCATGAAAGTATTTGTAGAAAAGACAGAGAGAGGTGACGGTGCATCTGTGAGAGAGTGACTGTAGACAAGATGCCAGATCAGGGCCAATTATATTACATATCCATCTCTGGATCTTGTCAAGAACTCCAAGGTAAACAGAAGGTGCCCCAGACCATATATGGCAGCAATACTCCATGCAAGGGCGAATGGTTGATTTGTATATTTAAAGTATCGATTTCCTGGCGCAGCACAGAGAGCCAACTAAGTTTATTTGTACCTTGACTGGCTAAAACAAAGATTAAGAGTATAACTTTTCATTGATCTTTAGATTTAATTGTGTTCATTCACCTACACAATTGTCCCCAAGGCAATGATTTTTTTGCGTGAGGCATCTTTTGTACTTACTGCAAAAGCAAATTCATTACAGCAGAGGAACTCTGTCTTATTGAAGGCATTTTATCTTTACAAAGCCTTGAACAAAATACCATACTTGTTTAGTCATTCATTTTCTTGATCTGTTTGAGCTTTCATTCTTTTTCAATCTTTCAACTCCAGAATCATGCATTTTTCACTTTTATTGTCTGCTTCATTCACTTTCTTCAATCCTTATACTTTATATATATATATTATATATATATATATATATCATTTTTTCCAATTACATCACCATTTTTTGAAAGAAATTCATTTGTTTTACCATTCTTTTAAATCATTAATCCATCAATCGTATTTCTTTTGTCCTCAATATTTTCCTGTTTTCTTTCATGTCTTCATTGACATTTATATTTCTACCTATTTTCAAAATTCTTTCATTTTCTTATTTTCAAAATTCTTTCATTCTCTTATTTTCAAAATTCTTTCATTTTCTTATTTTCAAAATTCTTTCATTCTCTTGTTTTCAAAATTCTTGCATTTTCTAATTCATCTGATTTCTTCTGTATGCTTTATTCACTTTTTGAAACATTTTTTTTTATTCTCTTCTTCGTTCACATTTCTGTAATTTTTCAATGAACACCTTTCCTTCACTTAATCTTTTTCTTCATTCAGATATCCATATCTCTATTTCATTCTTTTTATTTTTTTTTCTATCCAGTTTTTATTCATTCACCTGATTTCTTCCATGTTACCTTTCTTTGATTTCTTTCCAATTTTCTTCATTTCCTCTTTCATTCACATTCCTCTCCTAATGTTTTTTTACTTCTACATTTCCTATGGACTTCCATTTTCTTTTTCACTCATTTCCTTTTCACCATTCAAAAGTGTGACTACAGTTTTCAGACTTGCTGTTCAGCAGACCCAAATATCAACCAATCAGATTTCTTTTCCAAATCTGTTCTGTGATCTGAAATTTAACAATAAACCCAACCATCTCTTGGCCTGCTCTCAGTAGCACAGGAAGCAATGCAATTATATGAACACTCTCAAAATGTGCTGCATTACAAATTTTGTCTCATTGTTGCCAAAGCTAACTTGCACTTTTTCAATGTTGCATTAAGAATTGACAGCATTTTTCACTGTTCTCAACTTTCTGCTATTGAAGAACAGAACATCAATTCATACAAATTTCAGAAGTTTTACTTTCTAAAGAAAAGTGGTTCTTTTTAGACTTCATATTGATAGAATTTGACTTTGATAGAAACTGAGACAGTGATTTATGCTTCAAATTTTGTCATGCCTCTGCAAAAGCCCTCTTTACTTTGCAACATGGCATATATAACTGAGGATCTGTTATCTAATTCAGATTACAGATACATCTAGCCATTGTTTGCTTTATAGCATATGAACCTCAATGGGTTATTAATGCCAACAAGATTTTTAGGATAGATTTGTATGAATAGAATATGAATTTGTAAGAAATCAGTCAGTAGATCGGGTTTCATTGACAGATTTTTGTAAAGAGGGTTTTTGTTGAGAATCAAATGTATTGCTGGTAATATTTTTTTTTTTCAAAAATGTATTGCTGGTATTTTTGCTATAAAAATTTATTTTTATACTTTCATAGTCTTTTGACAGCAGTTTGGAGGTTAAATATTTGCCCATAGTTGGGACCCCAACAGGAGCTACCAGCCTGGGTCAGGGTTGACCAGCCATTTTTTGACAGTTTTTATAAAGAAAGAAAAAAATATAATGATTTTCTGTTTAAATTTCTTGTATGGGGAGTTATCTTTATTTACAGTCAGATTAATGTTATCTATGTTACCACCACAACATTTCCCCTGTTGTACCATGTGGCCTTCTTCAGGGAACTTTAAGCTGAACCCTTGATTTAATCACACTTTTATCAATGAAGAGTTCAATTTGAAGGTTGAAAAGCATTATTGAAATTTCTCTTTTGCTAAATAAATGCATGTCATTTGGATTAAAGTTGCAATCATAAGCAGAGTTGAATGAAACGGATATGAGTTTTACATGGAAATTATAGCTGAGTTTTATGGGTGCTTCATACATTTCTATTTCAAGGCTCTCCATTGGAGATATTTTAAAAATGCTAAGTGCAAATCTCAAGCCTTCATGGTGAATTGCATTGTGCATTTTCATATAAGATTTTCTTACTAATTCATAAAGCAACAGTAATTCAGTTTTAAACAAATCAAATATATGTAAACTATCTTCAAATCTACTTACCAACAGACTAACCAACAATTTACAGGAAAATCAGCCATATGAAGAGGCAGATTTTAAAAAGATGTTACTCAAGCTGTCAGCCGTTGGAAGGTGAAGATGTCCAGCTCCCCTCCTCGGGACATTGCTTGTTATAATATGAAGTGACTTCTTCCTTTTATCACATGCAACCTTAAAACACTTGTTAACTAAAATGCACACATGCAAGTATACAAAAATGAATAAAGTTGTATGATTTTAATTTACAATTTAACATGCTTTTACTGTTATTTCTGTGTATGTTTTTATCCCTGAGAACACAAGGCTATTCCTGTGCGTATGATGTGAATGACCCCCACTGAGCGAATTCAGAGTATTAGTAAAATATGTGTAAAACTTATCTGTGGTCTTCATTCCTGTAGCTGCTCAAATTGACATGCTGTCTTTGTGAGAGGTCAAGGAAAAGAGAAAGACTTTAAATATCCCACCATTTTTCTTTTTCCTAGGGAATCATTGGAAATTAGTTCACTTTTTTTTTATTGCTCATTTTCACCACAGGCTAATTGATCAAAAACAATACAACATAAATCATTTTGTTTGGCTTTAACTATGAAAAGGTATTTGATTCAGGAGAACACTTTGCAGTTCTTGACTCACTCCAAGAGCAGAGTATTAATGAAAATCATGTAAAAGCTATTAAGAATATGCATGCTAACAAGACTATAATAAACCAATGGCTTGATTATCGTTTATTTGGCATGTTTAGCAAGACCAATAGCAATTTATTACCTGCTTACTAAATAACATTTTTCTTTTAAATGAAACAATTCAATTAAATTTCCGATAAACTAACTTGTCGTACTTATACAAATTATCGGTAATTAAGTTAAAAATGCCACTTGCAAATTTATCACATTTCTTCCCACTAAAACTGTATCTTAGTTTGTTTTCCTGAAGGCAATTAATTAATTCTGACCTGCTTTTCCAAATTTCACATCATTATTTGATTTTATTTCTTTTATTTCAATCATGATATTAATTTTGTCATTGTTGAATGAACATGTACAATTGGCACTACAAACTGAAATAAGCAGTTTTTACAAAATCTTTTACGGTGGAATAATGGATAGTGGCTCAGATTGAGGAATCGGAGAGTTGAGTTCAAATTCCAGTTGAATCTATTACATTCACTTACGTGCTAAAACCCTTGGGAAAGGTATGAATCCTCTTCTTCTTCCCCCCAAGTACTATAGCTTGGATGGCAACTGGTCTACTGCAAAAAGAAATTGCAACCTACTGCAGGAAAAAACATTTGCCTCGTCAGTCATGTATCAAAAGACACATGATTGCCTAAGTGTGTATCATGCATGGCACATAACTGACTAATATAAGTCCTCCAGATTATGAATGTCTAAAAAACTTTTTTTTTAATTAAATTTTATAAAAGTAAAAAGGGGAATCCAGTTTGTTATATAAATTCATTGTAAATAGCCTCCTCCCTATGGAAGCCAAAACAAATGTGCTCATATAATGTGATATCTTAAAATGTACATTTTTTTTTTTTAATTCATAATTTGGACTACTTAACTGATAGTAATATTTTGTTGATTGACTGATTTGCTTTTATGGCTTATCAACTCTTTGCTGGTTATTTAAAGCCAGAAAATATTTTTAGATTATAAGAATTTTTTCTTGAGTTAATAATGGTTTAGTGATACAAATCTTACTAATTAAGTCATAGCTGGGGAAAAAAGAAGTGCATTCATACCTAATCAATTAAAAAGTGGGGGATTAATTATATATTGCAATCAATATATAAACTGATCTCTCACTCTGTAGCCATGGTACTTTCTATACATTTATATTCCAAAGAATGTTTTAATTTTAGTTCTATAAAGATTGTCATGGGTCATGAAAAAGATATAACTTCAAAAGACAAACAAGATATTTTAAGTGGTATGAATACAACTTGGGAAAATATTAAAATGTTGAGCAGACGTCAAAGAACAATGAAAAAATTCATTGGAAAATGTAAAATATTCAGAACATTGGCTGAAGACATGAAAGCAACCAGATTACAACAAAGATTAAATGAGTAATTTTTAGCTCAGTGGATAGAAGTGTTGGATGAAGTAATCCAGAGACTTTACTCAAAGTGTTCTGAGTTCAATACAAGGTCACAGAAAAGGTGTGCAAAAACTTGGATAGTTGAGTTGCTACAGGGAATTAACTAAAACTAAGATATCCAGAAAAGGCATAGCACGTAGAACTAGAACAATCTACTCCCGTGGACTAAATAAAGAGTTCAGTTTGAAATTCCAACGTATATCACCTGAAGAAGGCCAGAGCATACAACAGCCGAAATGCTGCGAATATGACAATAAAAATGAGGACAACAGTCCCAACAATGTAAATAGTTACAATGCCTCATCTCAGAAATATAGACACAGATGTTGTGTAAAGAAGTGCATGGAAACTGATTTCTCAATAGTATGTTTTAGCAATGAATATACAACTACATTGGAAGTACTTGATGGCTTGGAGAGAAGTTGGGTTCTAGATCAAAGCATCAACAAACATGACTTAGAAGACAACAGAAGAGAAGTAGAATAATGTTTTAGACAAGTACTGTACACAGTAATATTATAGGTCCCTTCAAAGTTGATCATGGTTTCAAAATAAATACAGACAATTATTCCAAGTTCTTGGAAAAGACATTTTCTGAATCATACAGGGTACAAACCCAGGAATGATTTCAGTTGAAGAGTACATTCACTAAAGACATTTTTCCTTCACATTCTGCAAAACAATTTCCCACCTTGCTAAATGAAAGGTTCCATAGACACCAAGTTAATGGAATAGAATATAGCCTCTCCAGACATTATTCAAATAGAAGATTTATGGTTCTTCATTAAAAGAGATGTATATAGGAATGGTAAAGCATATTTAAAGAAGATCTATGGAATGAAATAAAAATGACTGCAAATAAGAATAATGGGAATATTACCGATTTCTTTATAAGGAAACTTTTGGTATTTATTGACCAAGTAGCCAGTACTGCTTTTGGTTGAAATTTAAATCTTTCAATTAAAACAATTTTTCTGGGAAATGAGTTTTCAGAATTGAGAGAGGTTTCCTTCCTAATCTTTCATTTGAAGTAGTGTGGAAGGTCAACATCTTGATTATGTCATTCTTTTCTCATTGAGTTCCATATGTTTTGTAATCTGTCACATGTACATAATACAATAACAGAAGACTTCAATGTAAAACAATAAAGCATTTAATTACCAAATGCAATTAAAATACATTAACAACAAAGGAAGTAAAGAGTCAAAAGAAAGGTTATTGATTACTTATCAATTAATACACAACCCTATAGAGCTGTTATGAAAAATAATATTTTGTCTTTAAACATGGGACACTCGACTTTAACATCTGGGTTAACACAATAGTCAACACGTAATTCTAAACACCCCACTCAATGGCATGATATCTCTATTTATAGTAAATGGCGGTCTACATTTCCATTGTCTAGAGATTCACGTTCAAACTCTGGTGTCAGCAGTGACACTTTTGGTTCAAATATAACAATATGCTATTCATTTTAGTTGTTACTTCTGTTGAAAGTCTGCAAATAATGTGATTTCTGTTATCTGGTACAGTTCTTTCTTTATGATTCAGTAGTACCAGTCCACAAGTTTCAAAGAAGTGTGGTCTTTGCCGAGACCCATGGGATTCACTTGCTTAAAGATATTTCTAACCATTGATCTTAGAAAGCAGTTGCATAGCCCACCTGTAAAACTCTCTTCCAGTTTTCCTGTCACCTACGATCTTTAAAAATTTAAATGCAATGTCAAACACCATCTTCTGTCTTTCTGGAATCTGTTTTTTTATTGCCATTTTATTCATTTTAAATCATCACAGTAACCCCTGATAATTTATTAGTATTATCACCCTGCTTCAGATGAAATGATTAATATAGTATTAAGTTATGCTATATTTATGGGTAAAAGTGCTCAATTTCAGAAATATAGTGTATGTAAATATAGAAGTGGACACTGAGGTCAACAGTTTGTTTAGTGCTTGAACACAAACCTCCAGATCATGGACTGAAGATTGTGTTCAAGCATGAAACAGTGTTGACCTCAGTATATATATATATATATATATATATATATATATATATATATATATATATGAGGCATGGTAGAGTAATAGATAACAACTCAGATTGAGGAATTGGAGAGCCAAGTTTGAATTCCAGTTGATTTTATTACATTCACTAATGCACTAATACTCTTGGGAAAGGTATGAATCCATCTCTTCTCTCCACCTTGTAAATAGCAAGACAGACTATACACCATTTCTCTATATTCAGTTCTTCCCAAAAATGTTCTTGGTTCTGCACAAGCCTTCACCATTATAATTAAACTAGGTCATGTGGAGGGCTCTTAATTGGGTCATCGCAATAGATAGAGCAAAGATTTGATAGGCAACAATAAACTACAGAAAACCTCAAAATTGATCACTGCATATAAGTATTGCATTAATATTTAAGCTTACCTTTTAAAACTTCAACAATAAGGCTTCTGCTGCCACTTAATTTAAAGACAATTTGATGTATGTAGGTCCTTACTTTCCGCACAAACAATTGTTTTTATTTCATGGGTGACTTTTGCTGGATTTTGCAATTAATTTCAATTATTCCCAAGTTTATTTCCAAGCTATAAAAATTGTTATTGTTCAAAAGAATTTGTTGTAAAACATCATGTACAAAAATTGTTGAAAACAATCATAGTAATGAAAAATTTGGAATCCAAAATTTCAGGATCGGGAGTCCGGATCTGTTCCATAATGTTTCAAATTTGTCCATGGAGTCAGCCTGATTACAAAATGGTATAATATATTGGGCTGCTGCCTCTAGGAGTAAAATTCATAAAGTGTGACACAGTGACACACTGGCATTGACATTTACTATATAGAAGAAGATGAGGTACCGAAAGTTAGAAAGTCGTGTCCTTTTAATTGAAAACATGTGACATAGCGACACTGACATTGGCATTTATTATATAGAAGATGAGCTATTGAAAGTTAGAGAGTTGTGTCCCTTTGAGTGAAAAAGTGTGGCACAGTGACACTGGCATTTATTATATACATTTTATGTGTGGGTAGTGTGGCTGTTGGTTCTAAGAACTGAGCCCACTTGACCATCATACATTGAAAACAGGAGTAGTCCAGTACATATATATATAATTATTTATTTAAAAATATGATTCCAACATGCTACATAAGAGTTCTCATGTTTCAAAACAAAAGCCAAAAAACTTCAATATAATTATTTGAATTAAATTGAATTAAAGTACTAAGCTCTGTTCCATCTTCAAGCGAAACTTTTTTTTTTTGGAACCAAAAAAATTTCACTTGAAGATGGAACAGGGCTTAGTACTTTAATTCAATTTAATTCAAATAATTATATTGAAGTTTTTTGGCTCTTGTTTTGAAACATGAGAACTCTTATGTAGCGTGTTGGAATCATATTTTTAAATAAATAATTATATTTATGCTCTACTTTTGTATCGAGCAGTATTTTTTAAAATAATAACAAAAATACTAAAGAACTTTGGATTATTTACCTAACGAGTTCTTTCCTATTTTATATATATATATATATATATATATATATATATATATATATTGGACTCTCCTGTTTTTGATTATGTGGGTCAGAGTCTAGTATGTATATATATGTACTGGACTCTCCTGTGTTTGATGTGTGAGGGTCAAGTGGGCTCAGTTCTTTGAACCAACAGCCAAACTACCCGCACATATGTAAAAAACACACACAAAGTACACAGATATTTCAATTCCAAAGCCTAAGCCTCAAAATACTCTTAATGTTGTAAACATTTTTGAAAAATTTGTTTTCAGAAAAGGGCATTAAAAAAAAATCTTTGAAAAACAAAAAGAAAAAAATTTAAACTTTTGACTTGATGGACCAGCTAAAAAAAAAAATTTTTTTTAAAGTTCAGAAGTTGTTATTTACTCTCAAAAACAAGCATATAAACAATCATCTAAATGGCAAAACTTTTACTTTTTACTCAAAATTGTTTTCTTTCTTTATTTTTTGAAAAGCTTTCTTCTTTTATATTTATTTCAGTGATTGGCCAGAAACTATTTCGCTTTTCAACAAATTGTTTTTCTATCAAACTGACAAACCTAACAAGAAAAAAAGAAATTAAAGAATGAAAGAAAAAAGAATAATTTGCAAACAAAGAAAAGTAATTTATCTGGGTTTTTTTTTTTTGTTGTTTTGTTGATTTAAACATCTGCCTTCTTAAATTTAACCCTTTTAGGAAAAGTCAAAAATCTTGACAAAAAGAAAAAGACTTCTTTCTTAAGGCCAACATATTTGAATGTGACAAGTTTCCTCCAGTAATGTCACTTGAAACTTTGCTTTATCTACTTTCAAAGTAGATATAGATCTTTTTTTGTCTTCTAAAACTCTCAAAATAGTTTTGTCAGATCAACAAAGTCATCCTTTCCTCTTCAAGTAAAAACAGTCAAGATATTCTCAGCTATTATTTACAAATTCTTTCATTTACACCTTTACTAAATATTACTCTAATTTACTAAATGTCTTTTCTATCATCACATAATTCAAAGCCAGTTAGTTTTATGGCCACCACATACTCAAATGTTACTAATGTTACTAATAGATTTCAAAAATTAACAAGGGATTCAATTTACAATGCAAATATAATGTTAAAATACTCTTATTTTGTATCCGTCAGGTTAGCTAAACAAAATCTTTTTGACTAACAGTATAACAGAAAATATCTTTTTTTCTCTTACCAGATAACTATGACATCTAAATATATGCTTACACTTATAGCACCAATCTATTGGTGAATTTTGACAAAAATAGTTTGTTGCTATACCTGTAAACTGCTGGTATAAACATCAATTGAAAAAATATATTACCAGAAAATGTGGGTATGTGGAATATTTTCTGAAGAGAGTGGATTTTATGATGTATCAACCATTGCTGTGTTACTTAGCATTAAAATCTGTTTATTATTACAATTGAACCCAGAGGTAGACCATGGCTGGGATGACACTTGAGCCCAGAGGTAGACCATGGCTGGGATGACACTTGAGCCCAGAGGTAGACCATGGCTGGGGTGACACTTGAGCCCAGAGATAGACCATGGCTGGGATGACACTTGAGCCCAGAGGTAGACCATGGCTGGGGTGACACTTGAGCCCAGAGGTAGACCATGTCTGGGATGACACTTGAGCCCAGAAGTAGACCATGGCTGGGGTGACACTTGAGCCCAGAAGTAGACCATGGCTGGGGTGACACTTGAGCCCAGAAGTAGACCATGACTGGGGTGACACTTGAGCCCAGAAGTAGACTATGACTGGGGTGACACTTCAGCCCAGAGGTAGACCATGGCTGAGCCTAGAGATAACTTTCGACTGTATTTTTACTTGTGCTTATATGTAGACCATAACCGGATTTATACTTAAGTTTTCAAGTATCCACCTTGAAGGTGACCCCTTTGATAAAGAGTAGTCTACACTCTTTTGCATGGTATGCTTCAGCATATTTGAGAAATCAACAATAATGTAGTCATTGGTGACAGCCATCCAGGTATATAAATTCAGTATTTGCAATGGTGATGATTTTAAAATGAAGTAGGATTCATTTTATACACAATCTATATCCATCACTATTTATACTGTATATTTATATATTTTTAAGGCAACCATTAAATCTTAAAAATCACCCCCCCAAAATAAGAGGCATCTAATACAATAGTTACAAAAAGCTAACTTTAAATCCTGTTGTGTACTAACACTGTAAGTAGGCTGGTATGCTTGCACCATGGATTACAGTCGGTTAACAACTGCCTTGGTACAGTAACTTCTCATGTAAATATTTCTACTTGAAGTTATTCATATTATAATGCTGTACTGCAGTTATAAATGTAATAAAACTACTTTTACTTCTTGATTTCATATTACACAACAATTTGCAAAAGTTTTCACTGAGTAACATGCACAAATAACAAGTAATGTAAAAAATATTTTGTTTTTCATTTGTTGAGCTATAGGAGCATTCACACCAATCATTATTTCTCATTGTAGTATGAAATAACACTTAGGATAACATACAATCTATATTTCTAATTAAAATTCATTACCATGGGGGTGTTAAATAACAACATTTAGTATAACATGCAAACTTTATTTTTTAATAAAATGTATTATACAGGTTCACCCTGTACAAGACCTGGGGGGGGGGGCATTCATGGTAAAGGATTATGTTAAGGGGTAGTGTATATGGATAGGAGGGGCAATAATGGTTAACCTTAGAATTGAACAGGTTAAGATTGTAGTGGTCAGGGAAACATCCTCTTGGGTGTTGGTTCCACAGAGAAGTGGTTTGCGTGGAACTTACTTCACACTGATGGAATACAGTGGGAATGTGGGTGATTTGCTAAGTGGCATAGTGCATCCTAGCCATGAAGGTTAAAACTGGCGGAACCAAGGAATGTAGTTTATCCGAGCACTTTCCATGGCATTAGAGCAGTTAAAAGCTCGCCACATCCCACCTGTGAGAAAGAGGCTGGAGGGTGAAAAATAATTTGTCACTTTAAAGGACATGGACACGCGTCTGAACTTTATTGACACTGGAAAGCAACTCCTGCTCAAATATGACATTAGTACTCCATTTTTGGCCTGATCTCTTCTTAAAAAGTAGAGAATAGTATGAGGGTTCAGGTACTTACTGGAGCAGTACAGGGAGCCAAACATTTGCATCTTTGGCAATGGATCAGATGTAAGAGTTCCATTTGAGGTCAAGAGTGAGTTTAAGGCTCAATAATCTCTCAAGGTATGGAGTCTCCCTGTGGGGACATTGGGTACCTCAAGCTTGACTCGCTAGACAAATTAAACTGAGTAGTGAGTTTGATCCTCACTGGATGTCCTATAATTTGGGCCTTGTGCCACGTCTAAGCTATGCTTAGAAGATCACCTCCCTGTAGGGACATCCATTCACCGTAACTGCTGGTAGTTTGGAGTGTCCTGATAGAATGGATGATGGAATGTTTTGTTTTTATGGTGTTAAGCAACAAAATATTTAAGATGTCATAAAATCTTTATTTCTCATTACAGAATAAAAAACATGAAAAACCCACATACATAATTAAAACCCTTCAAAATTATGATGAACGTCACAATCTGGTCATCATAAACATCATTTACAGTTTTGTCATATGGGTCCCAGTTGTTTGTCTGGAAATCACAAAAATTTACCTCAATTTTGGATCTTGTCTTATTTATAGGTCACTTCATTTTATTCTTTATCAATGTTCCCCTAATACAAGACCCAAGAGCCACTCAAAATAGAGGGTTACTGTGTGGAGTTGTATCAGGAAAGATAATAGCAAAGCTAACTCTAGACTTTAAGAGTTCAAAATTTAATCAGTGAATAAAATTTCAGAGTTCAAGCAAAGACATTAGCAACATAGAGTTAAAAGTAGACTTTAGAAGGAACCAGAAACCCAATCCTAAACTGGAAACAAGGGATGAACCTCTACTCCTGTTCAAAAGATCAGGGAAGACTATGAACCATATGATAGGCAAACCTATCTATTCCTATTGGGAGAGGAAAAATAATAAGAATTACTGAACAAAATTTCAGATTTTAGATGGAAATGTCAGAAGTACAGAGTTGAGGAGACTGGAAATCCAATCCTAAACAGATGTGGAAATATACAATATGTCCCATTCAGGTATTATTCAGGACCTACATTAAAATTCTGATTTAGGTTAGTTTTCAGTTATTTTTATATAATATATGGTTTCAAATTTACAATCATGAAAACAGGAGAGAAAGGAGGAAATTTTCATTTAGATCAAACCTTGATTTTCGTGTCCAGGAAATTATGATCTTATGATATGCCTGAAATAGTTTAGTGGCACAGCCTTTATGGAAGAGACTTTTATGGAAATTGCAGTATTTATGAAAGAGTCTTCTATGGAAGTGGAACAACAAATTCTTATAATAAAGGACAATATCTTATGGAAAATAAAACATATTTGGCACTAAAAATCTTTATGCTACCAATAAAATTTGATTCACTGAGCCTGAAGCACTGAATGCCAAAAGCAAAATATTTATCATTTATTATATTTTAGATCAAAGAACAAGTTTCAGAAAAAAGGTTTTCTTCATTTAGTTTTATGCAAGAGATTTTACTCTTATTTAATAATCAATAAGTTCCAATATCTTTCACGTTAATCGAAGAAAATGAAAACTTTGTGTAAATCTGTCATGTGCATATCCCAGCCTCCAAAACAATGCCAAAAATAAAGAATGATAATGCAATTATATTAGGCTCTAGTCTCCTCGGCATACAGGTATTGGAGGTGAACAGACCAGAATATTATCATCATTTTCAATCTCATGACCAAGTGTGATCATAAGGTTACCGCACAGCTGAGCAACTGATGAGCTCTTTCCCCATGTCTTGGTTATTTGCCAATGTCCGTGTCACTGTAAAACATCTAGTTTACTTGTACATTGTCAGTTTCGCTTCTTTTGCCTATGGTGGTATGAATAATATAAATAAAGAATATAACAGGAGGTTTTATTTATTGTTGTTTTATTGGTCGCAATTATTTTTCAGTTGAACAATTAAATCTCTTGTGTTGATGTTCCCTTTAGTAGCAGATACCGACAACATATTAACTTATGTCAAGTCTTACTAGTGATGAATTCTGGGAATTTTTTTGTTACCTACTTTCCTGTATATAAAATCAGCATGATTTAGTTATTATCAAATTTTTCATTGTATAATATTCTAATTCATCAATGAAGACGTGTACAATTAAGTACATTAACAAGGGAGGATATTATGTTGAAAAATAAATATTTGCTGTGTAAAATAATTTTTTTATCAGTAAAATTTGGCCAAATTTATTTATTTTTGTGCATGTATGTGTGTGTATATATATATATATATATATATATATATATATATATATATATATGGCTTTATGGAGCCCTCCAAAAAGGCGCACATTCCTTTTTAATGGAGCAAAGGAGGAAAAGATTGCTCATGTTGTATTCAACTGGAGTGGAGCATGAGCAGCTCTATTTGGGACTAAAGAGTGGGGGTGGGGGTGCTCTGTGCTCCTTGCTTCAAAATTATTTGAATTTTTTAATAACATTAGTTTGTATTCAACAATAAAAAAGAAAAGAAAGGAAAATCTAAGCTAAACTCTTTGAGTTATTTTTTATTATTATATCTGTGGTAAATGTGTGAGAGAGAGAGGAAGCATGTGTGTGTGTGTGTGTGTGTGTGTTAGTGACACATGAAAATGGAAACTATTTCAACTTTTACCCAGGGTTTTGGTAAACAGGCAAGTGACTTTGACACCTAGGTGTTACCGTTCTGATGTCCAGGACATTTCTTTTAAGTTGCAGGAGACAGTCTGAAATAATGTCTTCAAAAGAGTCATTTACTCCATAGAAAGTCATTGATGTCATTTTTTATTAGATATGTATGTGTGTGAGTGAGTGAGTGAGTGTTGGTGAAAGAGAGAGAGTATAAAAGCTCTCTGTACATATTGGTGTGTGGGAAGAAAGATTTGAACTTTTTTGTTTTTATGACAAATTTTCTGAATGAATAAACATACCAATGTTTTCTTTTTAATTTACTGACAATTTACTTTTGTAAACAATTTTGCCATTATTATCATCATCATTATCATTATTATTTAAAGAAAGTTATTAAAAAATAAATGAAATCTTTACAGGTAATAACTTCTGATGGATTTTCTCGCCTATTTCCTTCGATATTCATTTAAATGTTGAATAAAACTGATTCTTGGTCTGAAATGATACTTTTTGTCCTGAAATAAAATTCTAATTTACTTTTTAAATTAGCCCCCTAAAATCCCATCCAGACATTACACCCCTGATATTGTTGTAGTGGGGTTTTTCTACACTGCCCCATAGGTAATAATACTTTTTAAAAAAATGTTGAGGAAGCAGGCATAGGCTCCTAAGTGCTCCCTTCTGCAATTGCCCTGTTATTGTTGCAGTGGGGTTTTATCTGAATCCTACAATTCTCAGTTATATACAAATATAGAGAAAAGGGCTTAGCCCCCAAATTCCAACTCCAGAATGGCCGTAAAATCAAATTTTCAATTGACTTTTATTTAATATTAGGTTGGTGCAAAAATAATATCGTTTTTTGACGTAGTTTTTAACGTCAAAAAATGATATTATTTTTGCACTAACCTAATAATTACCAAATTTTCCTACCTTGTCAAAATTATCAAATTTTCTGTTACCGAATTTTTCTAAATTCATAAAATTGAACTTTTATGTCAAATTTTTGGTACCCGGAAAATTCCGTAACAGAAGTTTCAGTTAATTATTGAATCTTTCATTATCAAAATTTCTGGTCACCACTGGAACAATATCAGGGCTGCACTTTCTGGATGGTGGGGTTAGGGGCTAAGACCTCCTCTAATATTTTAAATATTTTTTAAATAAGTAAAATCGATTTATCTATGTTAAAGTTCTTGTATCTTCTTTTCAAATTATTATTTGAAGTCTCTGAGGAAGAAGATTCCAACGTAGATGATGAACCAATCTCTATAAAGAATGCAGGGGATCTACTAGACCAGAGACATGACACTGAAGAAATTTACCAGCTACCTAGCCATTACAACTGTGTTGGCCACACACTTAATTTAATTTCATCTAAGGACATGGAGTTTGCTTTGAGGAATGCAGTTTATAAAAAACTGTAAGGGAAAATGTCAAGCCATTTGGAACAAATAGCAAAGGTGCACTCAGATGGCAGATGAGGTGAGGAAGAAGTGCAGAGGTCTGCTTTTTAAATTTCCAGTCATTACAAGATAGAATAGCACCTACAAAGCTCTTGAGATAACTTGGACATTCTCATGGACATCCTCGTGCATGAACTCTTTAGTGAAGCAGGTATTTATTTTATTGGAGAATACCTGGAGGTAATGAAACCCTTTGCATAAGCACTAACTTTCCTCCAGATTGAGATAAATTGTTACATTGGCTTCCTCTTTCTAACAATTGAACTCTTGAAGAAAAAGCTTAGACGGAAAGAACGCAAATTGTGTTATTGTATGTCATTAATGGATGCCCTATGTGATGGCATAAATAAAAGATTTGCTTCACAATAAGATAGAGATTACCTTCTGGCAGCATTTCTAATCCTAAAATTTAA
Source organism: Acanthosepion lycidas (assembly GCA_963932145.1). Lineage (NCBI taxonomy): Eukaryota > Metazoa > Mollusca > Cephalopoda > Sepiida > Sepiidae > Acanthosepion > Acanthosepion lycidas. The sequence goes on from OZ010573.1 coordinate 29,685,037, forward strand.
AAGTTTGGACTGGATAAATGTCCAAGAAACTAAGACATGTATCTTGGAAGAGGTGAAGAAAGAAATGTCCAGCCTGAAAAGGGACAATTCAGATTGCAGGTCAAGTAGCAATGAGGAGTCTGAGGACGACATCTTTCCAAGTGTCCAAAAAACAGAACACACAAGTGCAGATATTTTGAACCAATATACAATTGCTGAAATTATAACAATTGAGGAATTGCCCAAATATCCAGAAATGTGTGAATTATTTCACAAATTCAACATGGCCATTCCCTCACCAGCATCTGTTATGAGACTGTTCAGCCTTGGAGTAGGAATTTTTCGAAAAAACCGTCACAGCATGAAAGACTGAAATTTCAAAAAACAACTATTACTAAAGTTAAACTCCAGTTTATGATAAAATAAAATTTGTAAAACTAAATTTGCTGTTTGTTGAAGTAATTCTTTTGGAGTTAGGAATGGCATATACCTTATAAGGAAGTACATTGAGGGAACTTTGGTATGTTTTTATGGGTAAAGGGTATGCTGATAGGCTAAATGTTGGTTCTTATTAAATTTGAGTACCGAAATATCTCATACACAGCTTATTAATTGCAAAAATGTCCATCGTTTATGAAAGAAGGTACATCATTTTAACTATGGAGTGCTAAAAAAAAAAAGAAAAAAAAAGAGCTGTTCCTTTTTGAAAATATGGAGTGTGAGGGGGAGCCAGCTCCAATTTTGGATATGGGAGCGGGAGTCGGAGCAGCTCCAAAAATAGCAGATTGTGTAAAGCCCTGTATATATAAACACATACACACATATATATATATATATATATATATATATATAAATGTAATGAAAAACAAATCACTTTAATGTACCATTACGATAATTTATTTCACCTAAATCCTTTTTTAAGGATTCAGGATCATCAGGTAAATCTTCCAACAACGAAATGAGAAAAAAAAAAAAAAAAAATTTTTTTTTTTTTTTTTTTTTTTTTGTTTTTTTTCTCATTTCGTTGTTGGAAGATTTACCTGATGATCCTGAATCCTTAAAAAAGGATTTAGGTGAAATAAATTATCGTAATGGTACATTAAAGTGATTTGTTTTTCATTACATATTAGCTCTGTCCTAACATTGAGCTCTCAGGATTTCATCCTCTTTGGATTTACCAATTCGGTTTACCAAGTTCCTTATAACTTAACTATATATATATATATATATATATATATTTAAATAAAGTATATTTTGGCAGCAAGAATGCTTTCAAATATGTTTGGTTGAATAATATTGACAAGTTATGTGCATCCAATTTTTTATTAACTTTTCCAAATTTCGGAATTAATTTTTTTATGGAATAACTAAATTTATCAAAATTCATATTTATTTTATTTCCCCTGCCAGGTTTGATTTGGCCATGAAGGAGCTTTCGGTTAGCAAGGTTGAATTTACTGTATTTAAACTTCAATCTTCCATGAATCTCTCACGAAAAAAATCGGTAAAGACACGTTAAGCTAAATGACGGTTCTGTATAGGATACAGGTTCGAATACTGTTGGAGGACGAATATTTTCTGTGAAAATTTCTCAGATATTCAGGCTGATAAATGTTGTTTAATACTGTTTATTATAAAACAGAGCATTTACTTAAATATTTGTATCTATAAAAGAATGTTAAACATAAAAATGTCTTAAAATAATAGTTGGACTTTGTCCATTTCATAATATATATATATAAGTAATATTATTGGTCCTGATCTAGTGGCTTGGCTGCAGTCACTTACCCATCACCATATGGTTACCTCTCTGCGCCTTATTTTATAAATACTTTCATGGTCATTGTTCAGATGAGTGTTTTGCCATGATATCTAGACTGTATGAATTTAAGCGCAGTGCTCGACTGGCAGTGAAATCTCATCAATTTACAATTGAGCTAGCTAGATGGAACTGTAACTTCTTTGCTGAGTGTTTCTTTTCTCACACCTCTTGTCTGTGGAATGCCATTCTGACCCCCATGCTTTCCATCTGCAAAAGTTTAAATGCAATGTCAATCGGCATCTACTGTCCTCCTGATTACTCTTTCCTCTTCCCACTCATTATTAATGTTTTTGTTCCTAATTTCTCCACACCCTGTAACTCATTGCTTGTTAATGCTGGTACTACCTTGCTTGGGGTGATGATTTATATATATATATATATATATATATATATATATATATATATATATATATATATATATGTATGTATATGTATGCATGTATATGTACGTAGAAAGATCATGCTTTGCTATAAAAAAAAAAAAAAGACCAACCAAAGTAATTACTGGAAGATAACATTTATAAAGCAAACAATATTTTACATTAAAATGCTCACTGTCAAGTGATAGTGCAATACTACTAATAAATAAAATTAAATGTTCACTTATCTGTCACTACTCAGTGTTCCATGGTGGTTGCTGCCACTTAATAACATTTATTTCATAGTATGGCCAGATCATTGTGCCCATATTCATAATTGATAATTAAATAAAATTAAATGTCCACTTATCTGTCATGACCCAGTGTTTCATGGCAGTTGCAGCCACTTAATAAAATTTATTTCCTAATATGGCCAGGTCATTGTGTCCATATTCATAATTGATAATTAAATAAAATTAAATGTCCTCTTATCTGTCACTACGCAGTGTTTCATGGTGGTTGCAGGTACTTAATAAAATTTAATTTATTTACTAATATGGCCAGGTCATTTTGTCATAATTGATGTAATTAATTAAGGTGTAATTAAGAGTTGCATAATATTAAGAAAAAGAAAGAAAGAAATTGAAAGAAAGAAATTGAAAGAAAGAATATATTTCTACTTTTCAGTAACTTTTATTCCATCAACAATGGCTTGGACATGACATTTATTAGTGTAATTGAAATCCTTGAAAACGGTTAACAGTTTAACCAAAATGGCTTGGAAACAACTAACACCTGAAGAATTTTTACATTCATTAAGTCTAGAAAAGAAAACTCTTGTTCACATCCAAGAAAAACATAAAAAACTTAAGTACCTTGGTACCTTGTAAAATCTTGTTTAACAAAAATGTTTATATATAAAAAAAAAAAAAAAGATTGCTTCCCTATTGGGAAGCAATCCCTTTTTTATAGAATAGAAATTTATAGATTATAATTCTAGTAAAAACAATAAGAATAATAAATATTAGAATGTTCATGACTTATCTGAGAATTTATGATTTTAAATCATTCATTTTCTTTCAGTATCTGTCTATATTTCTGAGATGAGGTATTATGTACATTATTTACATTATTTGGACTATTGTCCTCATCCTAATTTCTGGATATTATAAAACTAATGTCTTCAGCAACTATTTTTACCAGTGCTCATATTGCAATTTTTTGCTGTTATCATTACATGTTTTTACGAGATCTCATATTGCAATTCTTGTTGTTATTATCGCTTTTCTCTGGCACTCCTTATTACTGGTTCCCATATTGTATTCATACACAATTCATACACAGATGTCCTCAAGGACACAGTGGATAAAGGCGTTGGTTAGATCCAGTGACAGGACCCGAAGAGTGTGAGTTCAATACCCGGTTAAGGCAGTGGAGAACTTTCAGAGGGGAATTAACAGGAGATAACTGATAACTGACATCCATTAAACATGTCATGTGGAACTAGAACAGTCTACTCCAGTGAGTGAAAAAAAGGGTTAAGTTCGACATTTCAACCACCTGAAGAAGAGCAGAGCATACAACGGCCAAAACGTTGTAATAAATATGTCGACAAAGATGAGGACAATAGTCCAAATAATGTAAATAATGAAAATCAGTCTTTGTTTAGAGAAAGATTAGAAACAATTATACTATCATA
>OZ010573.1:29693895-29701395 GCA_963932145.1 Acanthosepion lycidas
TATTTTTTATATTTATCTTTATAATATTTTATATCTACTTATTTTTAATATCTTATTTTTTGTTTTCTTTTATTTCTTTTATTTTTAATCAATTATTTTTATTTATTTTATTAATCTCTTATTTGTCTTTTCTTTTTAATCTATTTTATTTTAATCACATTTTTTTTTAATTATTTTCTCATTTTTTTTTTCAGTAGAAGGAGATAGGTTTGACTATTGCCTGGTTCACACTCCTTTCTTATATTTTGAGGGAGGAGTAGGAGGTTTATCTCTAGTTTCTTGTTTAGGGTTGGGTTTCTAGTTTCTTCTCCTTTACTAATTATTTTTCACTCCCAGTAACCTCTTGTGCCTTAGTGACATTATCACCTTGCTTGGGGTGAAATGATTAAAAAGATAAAAAAAACACTGGAAAAATGATTGGTTCCTTGTACCACTCCACCTGCCATGCTCTATATTTATAAGAGTCAGATCACACCAAACATGGTATACTTCTATAATATCTGAACCAGAGCTGCCCAATCCTTTCCTTCAAGCCTTGGAAGAGTTCAGAAGCATTAACACAGCCTTGTATCTGTCTACATTTCTGAGATGAGGTATTATATACACTATTTACATTATTCGGACTATTGTCCTCATCTTCGTCCCCATATTTATTACAACATTTCAGCCATTGTACATTCCGGCCTTCTTCAGGTGGTTGGAATGTCGAACTGAACCCTTTATTTCGCTCACTGGGGTAGACTGTTCTAGTTCCACGTTTAATGTATGTCAGTTATTAGTTATCTCCTGTTAATTCCCCTCTCCAAGTTCTCTACTGCCTTAACCGGGTATTGAACTCACACTCTTTGGGTTTTGTCACTGGATCTAACCAACGCCTTTATCCACTGACAGGACAATGGAGAGCTTGGAGAGGAGAATTAACAGGAGATAACCGATAACTGACATCCTTTAAATATGGTTCAGTACTACATTCCAACCACCCAAAGAAGGTTGGAGTGTAAAATGGCCGAAACGTTGTAATAAATATGGCGACAAAGATGAGGACAATATTCTGAATAATGTAAATAGTGTACAGCCTTGTAGGTGGTGAATTATTTTCAATCCTACAACTCCTTTACCAGAGATTCAATGTCACAAGCATCATTACTCTATTGCTATTTCCATGGAAAATGTTCTGTTCCCTAGTCCCACCTGTTCAGATATTTACAGCTAAGGCCCACCATGCCATGCACTCCCTACATATTACATTGGTAAGAAGTGATTTCCATTCAGACATCATCTTTCCAGCAGCTGCTACTATGTGAAGCAGACTTGTGATAGGATTCTTTCCCAACTACTACAATCCTAACTTCTTCAAGTCTAGGGTCAATCATTATCTATCCTACATATCCTCATACTTTGCACTTACTTCCTCATAAAACAACCTCATTTATTAACCTTCTACCTTGAATAGCTCATGGACTTTGTATTGGGTGAACATTTACTAAAAAACAAACAAACAAAAAACAAACAAAAAGCACCATAAAGCATGGTTGGTTCTGCACAAGCCTTTACCCACTATACATATATATATATATATATACATTATATATATATATATATATATATATATATATATATATATATTTTTATTATAATAAAAATATTATAAAAATATTTTGCTCTACTTTGTATTGAGAACTTTTTTAAAAGTAAATGCTATGAACTGTGGATTTTTACTGTTTTTTCTCTCATTTGTATATATATATATATATATATATATATATATATATATATATATATGTGTGTGTGTGTGTGTGTGTGTGTGTGTGTGTGTGTGTGAGGGTGGTCTGAAAAGTTCATAGGCTGAATATAAAGGAGTGATGTTAGAGCTGTGAAATCTTGCAAGGTGTAATTTCAACTCTTCTTAATACCTGCATCGTTTCTTTCCAGGTGAACATCCATCTGACTGTTCAAAGAAGCCCTTAAAAGTAACTAGTAGTGACTTCTCTTGAGATTGAACAAAATTTGCAAGTTTGATATTATCAAGTACCTACAGGAAAATGGTTTGGCCCCCAAGGACTTTCATGTTGACATGGTTGATACATTAGAAGATGATGATCCAATTTTATCAACAATGGAAAAATAGGCAGCTGAATATAAGAAGGGAAGGGAAAGTCTTGAAGATGAATGACTATAAGTCAAATGGCCAATGCTGTTAGTATATCCCATGAGAGAGTTGAGAATTTCTGCACATTGAACTTGGCATGACAAAGGTTTCTGCTTGGTGGGTGCTATGTCTTCTGACACCTGATCAAAAGCACAACAAGCTGATCACATCACAGGAAAATCTGACATCGTTTGAGATAGATTCGGCTGGTTTCTTTAAATGTTTCATAACCCAGGATGCATATTACATTCATCACTCTGAGCCAGAGACAAAGAGACAATCTGTGGAGTGAAAAGAATCTTCCTCACCTGCTCAAAAGAAGCAAGATATGGGAAAAATGTATGACAAAGTGGAAGAAGGTTTCTTGTGAGGCATTTCATTCTTTAGGACTTCATTGAACTAAATTTGTTATGTTGGCTGCCCACCATAATGAGACTCACCACAATTTTGACATAAAAAATACTACTCTGATCAAAGGAGAAAAGCAATTCAATACAATGAAAATGTCTAGAATGTGCCTTGATCACAAGGTTATCTACAGTAAATTAGTCCACTGGTTCTTACAACATTTCTTATACGATTCCTGGCAGAACCTATGTTATCACAATGTGGGATATCTACTAACAAAAGTGATAAAAAGAAAAAATATCTAAATGAAATTGACTAAATTTAAAAAAATTTCTTTTAATTTTTAAAAATTAAAAAAAAAAAGTTTTAAATTCCCAACATCCCTCATTCACGTACATGTGTAGTCACACCAATATAACAAATTTAGTCCAATGAAATCGTAAAGAATGAAATGCATCACAAGAAAACTTTTTCTACTTTGTCATGCATTTTTCCTTTATATTGTTCCTGATATATAAAAATATATATCATTATCTCATGTAAAGCTCTTCTATGGATTAAGCCCTCTCAGTCATTGTGTGTTTATTCAAAGAATAAGTATGTAAAAATCCGCCTTCCTCTCTAACAGGCGCTGATAGCTCAGGGGTAAAATCTTTGACTGATGCCAAATCAGTCGAATTTAAATCCCAGCTTGAGGAAATTGGATGTCTAGACACAATGATGAGCTGTGATACAGTGAAACAGTCTGTCTGTGGATGACAATATATACACCACCTAAAAATTGAATTCCAGTCAAGCACTCTTAAGAGAAAGCACGAATTTGTAAACAATGACTACTACTGCTAAAACAGCAAAGCTCTTCCATGAATTAAGCCCTCTTGGTCATTGGTATATTTATTTGAAGAATAAGTATGTAAAAATCCACCTTCCTCTCTACCGGGTGCTGATAGCTCAGGGGTAAAATTTCTGACTGATGCAAAATCAGTTGAGTTTTGATTCTGGCTTGAGGCAATCGAATGTCGCCACAATGAGCTGTGATACAGCAAAACAGTCTGTCTGTGGAGGACTATATATATATATACTAGTGACTAGTCCCTCAAGGTTTGATAAAGACACCTTGGCAAAGGACCTGAAATAATATGGTTAAAAGCCCACTACGGGGAAAATGATCATACACCTTCCATACTTGAGACACTAAAAGAGAAGGACACTACCTACACCCCCAAAAACACAGACATGACTATACAGACATTTGAACTAGCCGTAGCAAATGACATAAAGAAAACAACAGCACGTAAGCTGCCACGTGACAATATTACTGAAGGAGAACGTATCGGCCTCGATACGCTGATACATAGAGATGACCTAATCATAACACAGGCTGACAAAGGGGGTGCGACAGTGATCTGGGGAATCGAAGAATACATTAAAGAGGCCAACAAACAGCAAGCCAACAAAGAAACCTATAAAAGCATACCTACAGATACCCTTCCAGAATACCAAAAAGAATTAACTAGCTCACTAAACATAATGCTTCGCAACAATCTAATCGACAAGGAAACATGCACAGCACTTACACCCACAAACATTACACCTGCTCGTTTCTATCTCCTTCCTAAAATACACAAAAGCAACAACCCAGGAAGGCTGGTTATTTCATCGTTCAACTGCCACACGACAAAAATTTCCAAATACATAGATCATTACATACAACTGCTAGCTAAGGAAGTAAAATCATACATCAGAGACACAACAGATCTACTGAACAAAATTAATCACGTACAAACAGTACCAGAGAAAGCTACTCTAGTGACTATGGACGTTAGGTCACTCTATTCAAATATTAAAAACATTGAAGGGCTAACCGCCCTTTAGGAAGCACTTACTAAAAGAAGAAAACAAGACCCCCCCACATAAGTCATCATAAAACTCATGGAGCATGTCCTTACATTGAATACTTTCAACTTCAATGGAGCACACTACCTTCAAATAAGAGGTTGTGCCATGGGCATCATAGCAGCTCCATCATATGCTATAATATTCATGGGAAAATTTGAGGAGACCCATATCTATCCAATTATTGGTAGCGACTGCGTATTCTATGCAAGATATATCGATGATATATTCTTTGTATACACGGGTAGTGATGACAAACTTACCCAATTCTTTATGACCCTAAACACAGTGCACGACTAAGTTTGACTATGAAAAATCCACAACATCAGTAACATTTTTAGACACCCGCATTTACATAGATGAAAACAGGAAACTACAAACGACGCACTAAAATCACTGACACCCACAACTATCTACACTTTAAGTCTTCCCACCCTAAACACCTCAAAGAGAACCTTCCCTATTCACAAGCACTTAGACTCAGAAGGATATGTTCCAAAAATGAAGAATTAAATAAACACATTGAAAATCTGGAGCATCAATTCACAACACGTGGCTATAAACAACACCTAATCAGGGAACAAATAAATAAAGCAATTTCCACACCTAGAGAAGACACCCTAATGTACAAGATTAAAAATAAATCTAGCCGCATCCCTCTAGTAACCACTTTCAACCCCACTCTGCCTCCACTATCCCAAATAATCAAACGTCGCTGGGAAATACTACATCTCAAACCAGACCTAAAAAAACTGTTTAAAGAACCTGGTCTTCTTGCATATCATAGACCTAAGAACCTAAAAGAAATCATAGGTAGTAACCACATTTCAGGGGACAAGGTAATCTGTAATAAACTAAGAACAAAAACAACAGGATTTTCCCAACCATGCAACAACAAATGAAGTTTATGTTGCAACCATATTGAAAACACGAATTCATTCACTAGCTCAGTCACTAAATCTACTTTCAAAATCTACCACGATTCTAACTGTAGAAGTCATAACATAATTTACCTCCTAGAATGCACACTATGCCAGAAACAATATGTAGGAAAATCTGAATGGCCCTTTCATTACAGAATTAACAATTATCATAAACGAATTAAGTTGACTCCCCATGAAAAATTATTACCTGTAGAACAACATTTCCAACTGGAAAAACACAATTTCAAAACCCATGCCAAATTCACTATAATTGAGAGAATAGAAAATTTCAGAGCAGATAACATTAGAAAGATTTTAGAGTCGCATGAAAATAAGTGGATACAACGTCTAAAAACAAAATATCCAGCCGGGCTAAATCACAAATTTAACAATATATAGATATAACTCAACAAATCAAAACCTACCCATATTTCTCACCCACACAAGACAGACAGTCTTACGGAGGTGTGGAGGCCTCACACTTATACACTCACCCACATGAATATACACACTTACACACATCATACGCACTCACTCCCTAATGAGCCAAATGATAACACACACCCACAGCAATACACACGCTTACACATATCATACTCACTCACTCCCTAAGAACCAAATAACACACACAAAAACACTAAACAGAGACACATCCCCTCACCAAGTCCAATAAAACTGTCAAACTGACCAGAGAATTCATAGCAGCATGTATCTATCCACGTCTTATCTCAAATAACAACTTAAAAGAGACTGTTTGACCAACACAAGGAATGTTAAAAGATTCATGTTAAAAAGATAAAAAAATAAAAAAACAAATGAAAACTACAGACAAAAGTTCATTTTCTCCATCAAGACATTCATTTCTGTAGTTTAGTGCTAGCAGCAAGCAGAAATATTTCTCCTCCTGATGATGGCCATTTCGGCCGAAACTAGTCGAGGAATCTAAATGGAATAATAATAAAAAAACGAAAGAATATTAATCTACAACCCAGTGTGTCTGAAGATTTTAATTTTTTTTATTGTTCAAAATATATATATATATATATATATATATATATATATATATATAGATAGATAGATACAAAGATAGATAGATTAGTAATTATCCACATACGTTGCTTAGGATATAAAAAGTGATGGCAGAGATATTTGTTTTATATTTACATTTTTCATTTAGATGACATGTGGTATTCCAATAAAGTTTTGGGGAAAATCACAAAATTTTCAGCTGTTCCTGATATTTAATATTGAATAAAATAGGAAAGAGGCAATAAAAATCTTTACCAGGTGCCACAACTGAAGTATTGAGGCCATTAACATTCACTGAATTTTGAATTTAACCCATTTTAAATAACACACTATTCAATATCAAGCACTGATGAAAGCTGCAAGAGCAATTTTAATTTAAAAAAACAGATTTCAATGATTTCTTGCTGCCTAATTACACCTTTTATATATGACAGATATGAAATATTTTGTGATTTTTATAGCTACTTACCAAACTGATGCTAAGTATAAGCCAAGAATATATAAGTGGATGTAAGCTGGATTTATTGATAACCATATGAGTCATTTTAGTACGAAGAAGTCTTCAGGAGAATTTAGCAAAAAAACTTAGAGAAAGATACAGAGAAAATATCAGGAGGAAGAAGATTAGAGATAGACAGACTGAGAAATGGAGATGAGGATAACAAAAAAAAAAAAAAGAGAGAAGAGATTCAGGTGAGAAACCGACAAATGAGATAATGCAAAAAGGGTGAATTAGTAAAATTTAATAAGTTAATAATAAAAAGTATGTGGTAAAACCAGAAATACAGAGGAAGGAGAAATATCAAGTTTAAAATGAGTAAAAGTCTAAAATATTGATTTAGAAAAAAATAAAAAGAACTAAAAAAAAAATCATGTGAAACAAAGATTAATTTTTTGTTTTTTTTATAGCTTATCATCCCAGATTATTTAAAGCCAGAAAATACTTTTAGATTGTAGGAATTTTGGGAGATAATAATTTAATGATACAAGTAACAAATCCTACTTGACATAGCTTAGTCGGGAAGAAGTGAATTAATACCATTGACAAAGGTATTTATGAACATGACTGGAATTAGAACTCGCTTCTCCAATTTCCAATTCCAAGCCATTATCCATTACACCACCTGCACACCCAAGCTTACAGCATCAGTGTGA
>OZ010573.1:29706395-29731395 GCA_963932145.1 Acanthosepion lycidas
TTTGTCTTTATTTTCTGCTGAATCTAAAGCCATTATATAACACTTGGAAAAGCTCATGATAAAATATAATAGACATTTGTTGTTTTGTATATTTAACAATATATGCTTGAATATATATATATATATATATATATATATATATATATATATATATATATATATATAGATAGATAGATAGATAGAAACAGGAGAGAGAGAGCTATGAAAGAAAGATTTATTCTCCTATTTGCATTTCACTTGTTATGGGCATTATTATATTCATTATATAACAACACCATATTTCATGGACAGGACGGAATGGCTGTAAGGAAAAAGGAATGACAAACATGCTTTGTTCTCAGAGAGATTTTTCTGAAGACATATACAAAATATATATACATATATACACATGTCCCACACAGAGACACAGCCTAAAAGAATGCAACCTGATATTGAGTGACATCATTAAGTGACCATCATGTGACATCTCCACGAAAGGGAGATAATCGCCCTCTGTATCCCTAATGTGTGTGTGTGTGTGTATATATATATATATATATATATATATATATATATATGAGGAAATTTTATGGCAAAGGGGAAAATGTTTACTTGTGACACATTTCATCTTTCAGGACTTCATCAGACTAATTTTGTTTACTCCACCACCTGTAATATTTGTCACAAAAAATACATAGGAGAAACCTCAAGGAATGTAAATAAAAGATTATATGAACATAAAGGGACATTTTACAAATTAATACATTAACTACATTGGTTGCCTACTGTAACAAGACTGACCACAATTTTGACATAAAAAATGCTACCATGATCAAAGGAGAAAATAATTCACTATGACATAAATTTCTTGAGAGTGCCTTAATCACAAGGTCATCTACAGTAAATTTACACTCTGGCTCTTACAACATTTCACTATTCCTGACAGATCTCCTAATATCACAGTGTGAAATAATTACTTACAAAAGTGATGGAAAGAAAAAGAAAAAGACTCTAAATGAATTTGTCTGAAAAAAAAATTCTACAATTCCCAGTAACCCTCTGCTGTTTGCATGTGTAGTCCTAATAACATAACAAAATTAGTCAGATGAAGTCCTGAAGGACAAAATGTGTCACAAGTAAAATCTTTCCATTTTACTGTTCTTAATATATAAAAATATGTATTGTTATCTCATATATATATATATATATATATATATATATATATATATAAATATGAATGGGTTAAAATGCACAAGCATAAATCTACATGCAGGAGAGTATATGATAGCCATGACATATAAATATTAAATCTTTACTTATGTTTGCAATTTTTACTGATTTGGGAATTAATTCCTTCTGTTCAAAAGGAAAAACCTGTGAAAAATTTTTCTATATCAATACAAATTCAATGTGGATGAGAAGCAAAGAACATGTCTGAGTGAGGGAGAAAAAACATTAACTTATCACAATTTTATTTATTTATTTACTAGTGTAAAAGCCACCCTATTGGGCAGTATTTAAGCTAGTTCCTGTGGAGGGCTCTTGATTGGGCCTTCATCACAATAGTTAGGGAGTAGAAGATGCCATGGTCAACAATAAACTACAAAAGAACTCAAAATTGATCACTGCATGCAAGTATTCTATTAATATTTAAGCATATTTTTTAAAAGTTCAACAAAGAAGGAGATGAGCTTTTAAGAGTTGTGTCCCTTTAACTGAAAACGTGTGACACACTGACATTGGCATATATTATATAGATTATCATATTTTCAAATTGTTAAGTTGCTAGTTTTTTAATTTTTGTACAAGAATTAGTACTCAACTTGCAAGGGGACAATAAAAGTAGCTAATACATATAATGTGTTGCACTATTTATTACTACAAAAAAATCTTTCTTCTGGTTGAAAAAAAAATGGTTGCTTTGACTTTCAATTAGAGAGACATTATGACTTTGGTATACTGATCTCTGAAAATGAATGCAGTAACACCGCCAATACCAACCTATGACAGAACAATGAGCATGAGCTGTGACTCATTTACATCTGAAGTCAAAAATACTGAACTAAAAGAACTGATTGAATAATTATCACTGAATAATTATGAATATGCACAAGTGTGGCTTAGGATAATAGCAGCTAAAGTTTGGACAAAAAAGCTGAAGGATTTAAAATCAGTTGGAGGAGAAAACCAAATAACTAGTCTCTTCTTGGAAACTGCTGGCTGTGAGGCCATAATATGGATGACAAATAGAGCTTGTCAGTTTTTTGATTGGAAACAAATTCCTATTAAGGTCTAACCATTGACTCTAGAATTCATATTTAATTCTAGGAAAGAACTTCCTAAGGTAATGTCTTTTAGAATTTTAAGATGGGCCTTAATGTTCATGGCATTTGACGTTGATATTGAGTACATGAAAGGCAATACTATTCTCCATGTAGATGCTTTGTCGACATTGAGGTTTATTACTTCTGAAAGTGAGAAAGGGGAGGAAAATTTTGAAGATACTTTCTTACACTGGGTCGAAACTAATGAAGTGAGATCATGTATTGAATAGTATATTGTTCAGGATAAAAATAATAAGTGCAGAAAGGTGATTTAAAGAGGTTAAACACAAGATGACCATAGAAAACGGTGTAATTTGTAATGGAGACATAGTGGTTCTGCTAGTAATGCAAAGGAGCAAAATTATAAAAAAGTATATGTGATGATGTTCATTGTGGAATAACGTTTACACAAAGGAGATTAATGTTAGAGGCATGGTGGCCAGGTTATTCTACAGATGTAGAATAATACATTAAAATGTGTAAAAGGTGCAATGAAAGAAGAAGATTTAGGCAGACAAAAATACATACATGGCTTAAAGAGTCCCAACCTTAGGACAGAATACAAATGGATTATACTTATGTTAATGGAGTGGGATTATTACTAATACTGGTAGATTCATATGCAGGCTGACCAGAAGTAATACAGGATTCCAACAAAAGAAGTTTAACTGTGAAACAATCATTAATAATCAGATTTTCAAGAAAAGCAAGTATCTAACAACACCCCAGAGTTCTGTGATGAGGAACTATGCCAATGGTTGAACCAAATTGGATGTAAACTGTACCATCTGCAATCAAACGGATTAGCAGAATGATGGTGCAAACTATAAAAAATGGATTGAAAATATGTGTACAATGGAAATAAAAGATAGAAATATTTTTCCTAGATTGTTGCTGAGTTATAGGACAATACCACATTCTGGAAGATCGAAAAGCCTGTCCATCCTCATGGGTAAACAAATTAGAGACCCATTGACCATGTCTTATGCCATCAACAAAAAGCTGTGGTATAAAAAGAATAATGAATCTAATTTACAAGAGGCAAGATTCATAATACAAAGTGGATAGAAGACTATGAAAATGGGACATTAGCACATGTAAACCAGCTTAGATTGCAACATGATAGCTATGAAGATATGTATAGTGAGCCTGAAAGTCACTGCAAAAAAAAAAAAAAAAAAATTGGGGGACAGAATACAAATGGATTATATCTATGTTAATGGAATGGGATTATGACTAATACTGGTAGATTCATATTCAGGCTGACCAGAAGTAACACAGGGTTCCAACAAAAGAAGTTCATTTGTGAAACAATTGTTAAGGATCATATTTTCAAGAAATGAAATTCTGAAAACACTAGTATCTGACAACACCACAGAGTTCTGTGACAAAGAATTATTCCAGCAGATGAACAAAAATTGGATGCAGACCATATAAAACCCCACTGTACCATCCGCAATCAAACGGATTAGCAGAATGATGGTGCAAACTATAAAAAATGGATTGGAAATATGTGTAGAATGGAAATAAAAGATAGAAACATATCTTCCTAGATTGTTGTTAAGCTAAAGGATAATACCATGTGCTGGAAGATTGAAAAACCTGTTCACCCTCCCTCGTAGGTAGAGTCCCATTGACCATGTCTTATACCATCAACAAAAAAAACTGTAGCATAAAAAGAATAGTAAATCTAATTTACAAGAAGCAAGATTCATAATGCAAAGTGGACAGAACTCTATGATAACAGAAAAAATGGAAATGGGACATTGGCAGATGCAAGCCAAGTTAGATTGCAACACGATAGCAATGAAGAAACGTACAGTGAGCCTGAAAGTAATGAAGGTGAAAGTGTCATGTGAATGCAAGACAAACTAGATGGTGAAATTGAGAGTTAGATAGACTCTGAAGATGAACAAATGTTGGGGGAACACTCCTATGAAAAAGGAAAAAAGATCATGATCTCCCATATCTAGACAATCTCTTAGAGAGATGGAGGAAAATAGTGAGGAGGCAAAAGCTCACAGGAGAAGTATCTGGAAAATAAGGGGATAAAACCTCTTCAGTACAGGGAGATGAGGTGACTCATTTATACAAGAAGTCACAAAAACTATAGACAGCTACAGCTATTACCTATGAGGCGGCTAAATGCATACTAATTCCCGTGTGTCAGTAACACGACAGACTGTAGTCACTCAAATACTAGTTTGAACCACATCTGATGTTGTGATAATGTCAGTGATGTGTTTTAGTGTATCCCTTGTTTATGATAATTTCTTATCTTTGCTATCTGTTGTCCTCAGAACAATGATGTGATGGGGTTTGACTGAATAGCTGAGAGGATTGATACTGTCCACTTTGATTATCTCTCAGCATAGATAGGTGTTTCAGTGTTTATCAAAAGGAATGGTTTGTTCACTCGAACAAATCTGATGATAAGCATAGATGCTCTTACGGCTTCTATTGCATATCACAATCCACTGCATAAGCACTGACCTGGATCAATGGGTTAACCTCCTCCTGTTCCCAATACAGTATATTACCATGAAAATCTGGTTGAATTCTTCCTCATCGTAAAGTATTTAATAGAGGAGATAAGGCAATTGAACATTGAATAGGCTGTGCTAAGGATAGTTTTGCACAACACTGGAAGTTGCTACAAAACCAAAACATTAACTTAAAAACTTGATCTATGTTCTTAAATAGCCTAGTTAGATCTAGAATTCCATATGGATGTCATGCTTAGCATCCGACTCATTATAAAATGTCTGTCATCTGTATACAACAGCTTCCTCAGATCAATAGGTAAAGAGCGCTTTTAGTTAATGAAGACTGCAGTCTTAGTGTAGACCATAATTCTTCAAATCCTGCCAATAGGCACTACAGAATCACAAAGAACAATACCAGATGACAGAAACATCACTTGAGGACTTTCAACAACGGCAACAACTAAAATGGATATCACATGTAATATGAAGAGAAAATAATGACATGTTGCTTACATTATTCATTACTTCAAAGAAAAAAAAAAGATTGGTAAGAAAGCTGCTATCAGTACCACAAAAAGAAACAATAAAAGTAGACTTGAGAAATCTATATTTCTGAAAAATTGTCTTAATAGAAAGATTTTACAAATTTCAGATGAAAATAGCATTGGCTACTTAATCAATGAATGCCAAATGTTTCCTTATAAGGAAATAGTTTATGTTACTGTTACAGATTTGTAGAATAGATACTACACTTTGATCCCAATGAATGAAGAAAAGCATACCTCGAATAGCATTGGCAGCTCGATTAATGAATGCTAAATGTTTCCTCATAAGGACATAGCTAATGTTACTATTACAGATTAGGAGAATAGATACAACACTTTGATCCCAATGAGTGAAGAAAAGCATACCTTGAATAGCACTGGCTGCTTGGTAATGAACGCTATATCTTTCCTGAGAGGGAAATGGTTAATATTCACATCACCTCTCCTGAACTGTATTTCTCAGTTGCATTACCTGCATTGGGCTCCACAGACCATTTATGGCTCTGTGTTAAGAATGAAATTTCATTACAATTGCTTATAAACAGATTGTTTATTAAATATGTACCAAACACTCATTGAGGGACAAGTTTGCCATCAAAAGCTTGTTGGTGCTAGTACTTTTACAAAAAATAGCATTTTGCAACATATATAATACGGCATCTGAATATAAAATAATAATCAATAGCTTGCGAGATAAGCTTGTGAAAAGGTTCATTGAATATATGCACATGATAGTTCTATAAAGAAGCAGGTATGTATAAACATGTTTATCAAGAGCGAATGTTTGACAGAAAAACATTTGTGTGTTACCTTTGTCTTCTAAAATTGTCTAATAGGGAAAAAACTAATAAGTCAGGATGAAGATAAATGTGGATAACATTCTTATCTGCTCTTTAATAATTTGATAGCCTATGGGCATGTTTTTCTGAGTTACATTCATTCTTATAAACAGCATAAACAGATAAGATGCACAGAAAATGACATGCACACACATTGAGAGACAAAATGATGTGCATGCGTGTACCGAGAACAAAGAAGATCTGCATTAATTATGAATGAGAAAGAATTATGTGCCATGTAATAGAAAGATGCACAAATCCTAAGAAAAGCAAAGAGAGAGTGAGAGAGACAAATAGAGAGAGAGAGAGAGCGCAAGAGACAAAGACACACACATACTGAGAGAGAGAGAGAAAAAGACACACAGAGACAAACACATACAATGACAAAGAGAGAAACAAAGAGACACAAAGATAAAGAGTAAAAAGGGAACACACACACAGACACACAAACATGCAGAGATGTGCACGCACACACACACACACACAAACACATGCACACACAAAGAGAGAGAGACACAGAGAGAGAGAGACAAGCACACACACACAGACAAAGAGAGAGTCACAGAGAGACACACACAAACAAAGCAGCAAAGACAGAGACACACAGAGAAAGAAATGCACACACAGAGACTGTGGGGAAATTGAAATACAGCCAATAAACAAAATAATAATATCAAATAAATAATTAATTTTTCCATGATGCAAGTTACAAAGAAACAAGAGAAAGTTCCTGGTTGCATGTGCAATTTTATGACTACTTATGGAAAATACTCTTAGTCTTTCTGCACTTGGCTTCAGGATATGAACTATGTGGTATCCACATTAGTACCCCAGTCCACTGAAAGAGCAAAAAAAAAAAAAACGGACATACTTAGTTTTCCCAATTCAGTGTGAGAGTGACTTGAGCTTGACCAGCTTTACCCATTCATATCCTTACTTCCCATAAATTATTTCAGAAACAAAAAGAAAAATGGACATACTTGGTTGTCCCAATTTAGCACGAGGCTGACTTGAGCTCAACCATGTTTACCTGTTCATATCCTTACTTCAATAAAATCATTTCAGAACCAAAAGGAAAAAGGACATACTCAAGAGACCTTTTAATTTTGTTACAGTACAGTCAACATAAAAAGGCATAAACGTCCATAAAAGAAATGCAAGTCTTTGATATGCTTCCTAGTTTACGTGTTGAAAATGCACCTAAAAATACACACAAAGCCCACAAACTTGTTAACATCCACAACACACACACACACACACACATTGAAAGAGTGTCAGATGAATGGACATATACACTGAGAATGACAAAGATGCAATGCAAAATACATGCTTGCGAGAACACCAAGAATGCCAAAGACACATACATGCAATAACAATGATGTGTGCAAAGGCCAGAAAATGCATACACACCCACAACTGCAGAAAACGACAGAGACATGTATGTAAAAAGAACAATACAGAACAGATGTGTGCACAGAAAGTGACATGGTGCAGAAAACCACACAACACCCAAGCCCGCAGAAAACAAGAGGATTTTAGTCACAAAAAAAGAAATAATGAGCCAAATTGAGAAAGGTATAGAGGCAAACTGAGTTTGCCTGTAACACTGGAGTATTTCATGAATGTATATTTATTTTACAAGACATCAAAGTTTAACAAGCAAATTTGTTTAGCAATACCTACACACTTCAGGTTGGAAGTAACTTTTAAAATTCTTTCTTCTACATAAATTAACAATATAATTATTCCAGAAATTATCCAGTTAATATTCTTATCTTCCTTGTTTATACCATTATCATTAAATGTAGTGCAAAGATATTTTGTAATTTTCTTACTTATTTGGAGCATGTTGACTGTTATGAATAATCTAGAGTGGTCTCCCCTTGTTTCATTACTCTCCTCTTTGAGAGAGCTATTTACTGTTTACTCCGCGTATAGTGTCCTTTATAGTTAAAAGCTTTTAACTGCTTTTATAAATAAGATTTATTAAGGACATTATTTTCTGAAAAAATTTTTAAAATTTCTATGAATAATGAATTTTTACAAGAATTGTTTGCATTTTTTTAAAAATTATAATAATTTCTAATATATAAAAATCATTTAAAATTCTTCATTACTTCAATCCAGTTAGATGATATTGTTATTAAGTGAGAACTATATTTGCTAATCAAAAATGGAAATGTTTACTACGAAGTATTTTGCTTCAAGATTTTAAATTTTTTTTATTTTTTTATGTATATAAAATATTACATAACTTGCTCCATTTTGAAAGTATGGTCTACCATACATGACATTATCAGAAAATAAGAATGATGACTATTGTAATATTAAAGTCATCATTACTTAAATTTGATTATGGCAAATATTTTCCAACATTTTTAAGATTACTAAGTATTTAAAAATTATATTTTTAACTAGAAAGGACACTATATGCGAACCTTGTATTCTCAGTTGAATAAAGCTTTCTTAAAGCCTACACCACCCATAATTTTGTCATTATATTGACATTTATAATTAATTATTCCTGTCTCACAATTTGTTAACCCTGGCATCATTTTGATTTATTAAACTATTTAACTTTTTTGGAAAAGAGCAAGTTGAATCTGTATTTTTATAATGTTTCTTCCACAGAACAGAAAATAGGTAGACCCTCTTCTTTCACCCCACAGTGTAAAACATTTTCTTTTGCCTTCAAAACAAACTTTCAGGTTCACTCAGTATGCATATCAAATTTGATGTCTCTCCGAACATGGAGGATGTAAAGTGAACACTCAAAATTTATCTTTCTCTACATAATTTAAGAAAATGATGGGTGAGTGCCTTTTTTACATCATTTTTAAGTACTTAGTAATCTTAAAAATGTTGGAAAATATTTGCCATAATCTAATTTTCTACTTTTAATTTCAAGCTAACAGTTTATTTTTATGTCAGGGGTAGTATATGTAAAAGAAAAATTTTAACCAAGATTTTCTAAAATAATTTCATCCATTTGTGAATAAGCCCTGAAGGATTCATTAACATCTGACAATTATTTCATTTTTCCTAGAATTTCCAAATCAATGTGATTTTTTTTCACCACAATAAAGACACTAAAATTCCATATGCTAATCTTTGGCCACCACACAGATGTAAAAAAAAAAAAAAAAAGATTATTTTAAACAAAAATTTCCAAAAATATAATTACCAAAAAAATCCTTTAGTTTTTCCCCTTAATAGCAAGAAAGATTTTGACAATAAAACTTTGTTTTTATTATATTTGGGCCATTGTTCATTGTGTTTTTATATATATATATATATTAGTCTAGTTCACTACCTCTTCATCACCAAGGCCCATTAGTACAGTTGGTATGGTGTTTGCCTGTCAATGCAACTGTCCAGGTTTCAATTCTCGGTAGTGGATTCGCACCGCTGATGAGCCCCAGATATAGGGCGAAACGGCCATCCAGTGTGTGTATGTGTGTGTGTGTATATATATATATATATATATATATAGTTAGTTTCTTACTACCTTCTTCATGAATTTGAATTTAAAGCTGTTGTTATATATTGTCTTCTCCCTAAGGCTAAAGAGTCCAGTTTGTAGTGCTATTTAACCAATAACTCATGAAGGACAGAATAGACAAGTTCATGGTGCAAAAGTGAATCCAACAGAGAAGACCTGAAATTGAACTTGTCTTGCTAATGCCATCTTCACACTGGTGCTGGTAACTATTACTATTATCATATGTCTTTTATTTGAGTAAACATATTTGTAAAGAGAATTAACTTGGAAAGTTTTTTTTTTTTTTTGTGGATTATTATTTTTTTAAGTGAGAAAATATGGATAACTTTAACCATTTAATCGAAGTGAAGATTTATTTCAAATTTAACATGGTAACAAATAAGAGTACAATTCTGATGGATATAGTTAATTATTTTAACACTTGAAAAAAACAAAAAAAAAACAACAATGTCTGTGTGTGAGAGCTCCTGTTTTGATAACATTTAATTTCTTCAGCTGAAGTTGTGGCTAGAGGTCAGATAATCTTGATTGGAGTACTTGACCCAAATGTGGAGAAGGTCATGGAGTTGATATGAAAATGATAACATGTCAGGAAATAAATTTATACTTCTTTTGTCCGAACCCCTCACTGACATCACAAGCCCATCAACACTGTTACCAGCCTTACACCCAACCAGGATTGCCAGATTGGGGCATTTTTGTAAGCCCAAAAATTACTCAACTTTGAAGTACCAGACTTAAGAGATTGCTGTTAAAAATCAGTTGAATTAACTTGGGTTAGCGGTAAGAAAGAAGGAAAATTGAAAAATGTAGTAGCACTAAGCTTTCAAATTTAGTCAAATCATTTACTTGGTATCATAATATGGCAAGTCTAAACCCAACTTAATTTTTTTTCCGCAAGATGTACACAGAAATTAAGAGTAGGTTTGGTGAATTCTATGGCATATTAACACTTTTTGCATTATTAAGTCAAAATGTTTTTATTTTTATACTTAAGTATATCAGTAAATATTGGTTGCCTTTACACTGGAGGACATTAGTAAACATTGGTCACCTTTATGCTGGAAGACATCAGTAAACATTGGTTGCCTTTACACTGGAGTGCATCAGTAAACAACTAAAGTCCATAAGCATTTACTTGAGAGTTGACTTTTTTGCAGAGGGTGAAGTTAATATATTCTAGACTTCATGGAGACTGTCACTTGTGAAGATTGTACAGGCAATAAAACAGTCATAATTTAGTCTACAATTAACCCAGGATTTAATGAGAACTCAGATATAAGGTGATGGGCCAATGATTGCTTTCCAACATGGTTACATTTTACAATATCGGCAAGAAAAAATTGAAGCTGGACTATTTTTTTTTTTAATAGTTATAAAATGTTGGTTGGTTGATCTTATTTAATGACCTATCAGCCTCTATGGGTTTTTTAATGCCAAAATCTAAATATTTCGAATACAATTTTATGCAATTAAATATATTTTGAATGCAATTGTATGCCTTCAGCTACAGATAAAAATGTATTGTTGGTTATTTTGCAATTTTTGTGATGTCAACAAACACTCGTTGTGACTTTTGGGATGTCAACGAATACTCGTTGTCACTTTTATAATGCTCATTGTAGTAGAGACTTTGTAATCACAGATACAACTACAATCTGCCATTGAACAATACTGGTGTCAGATGGCTTGGAATAATCTCACAATAATATTACTTGCTCGATAATACTCGCTCAAATAGTAATCCATATAGTGATCTGAAAAGAGAAACAGTATAGTGAATAGAATAGAGAATAGTGGTCCGCAGAGTAACAGAGGATAGACTAGAAATGCAGATCTGAATAGTAATAGAGGATAGACTAGAAATGCAGATCAGTTAGATGTCACGCAACCTCCTATATATGCATTTCCTCTATGGTCATGTAATCTACTTAATTCAATAATGGGATCACCTGTGTTTGTTCACTGGAAATCTATGTTCAAACTCAAGTGTTGGCAACGACACTTTATTCCAATATAAAATTTACTGTTGGTTATTCTACTATAAAATGTATTGCCAGTTCTTTTTCTACAAATAGGTATTATTGGTAATTTTACTACAAGAAGGTATTGTTGATAATTTTTATTACAAATATGTATTGTTGGTATTTTACTATAAAAATATATTTTAATACTTTCATAGTGTTTTGCTTTTGTTTGGGGGGGGGTCACTATTTGTCCATAGCTGGGACCCTAACAGGTGCTACCACCCCAGGTTAAGGTGAACCTGGAAGCAACAGACATTAAGCTTTGGTTTCATGCTTCTCAAACTCTCCGATCTTCTGATCAGATTCCTTGCTGCTGTATGTACTTTATCATCATACTCAGGACTATTGTGTGTGTCCTATGGAAAGTGTAGTCTCCCATTGCTTTTCCCAGTTTTGAATTTAGAGTTTTCCTATCCTAGACTGGTTGCTAACAAATTCTAAAAGCCCAATCTCTCCTGCAAGTTCATCTACAGTTAGCATGGTGAAGGGAAGAGAAATAGACGAATGCCTGCCTTTCGCAAGTGAGAACTTGACACAAATTTACCTAGCATTGTTCCAACCCTGAAATTGATTCTTAAACTCTCACCAAGCCTCATGTGAAAAAAGAAAGAAATCCGTCCCCACCCAGGCCAAAAAAAACTCTTTTTTGACTGAAGAATAGACAGTACAAAGCAGAGATTCTAATGTCCAAATAATGTTGAACATTTCAATGTGTAGGATTACCCCACCTTGCCTGCCAGGAGACTTCACTTAACACTCACCAGGTAGAGTAGTGATAAGCAGTATAAAAGGAAAAGTCATAAACTCTTTTCCTCTCTTTTTGTGCTTTTTACCCTCAGGATTGGGCAGGAGACTTTACTGGGTAAACTGACTTTATAGTCTCCACTCAATCACATAGTACACTCTCACGCACACATTATAGATAATCATTTAAATCTATGTTATTCTTTTTTTTCTGAGATATGTTGTTCTGTATATAAATATATGTAAAACCTTTTACATGTTAAATTTATTTATCTTGAAAGCATTCAGTTGAATGCTGTTACCAGACTATTGGTAAGCTCTTCCGACTCCAAATGATTCTTCTTAAAGTTATAGAAAATATATAAACACAATCTATCTCTGCTGGGATTTGAACACAGCATGCTGATTACTATGGCCAGGAAGATATCAGTATTGTGACTGAGTTTTGATTTCCACACCATAAGCAGCTTAATGCAGGCTGAACAATCAAGAGCTCTTCTCACTTCAAAGTCCTTGAACATCAAAGAATCAAGGTATGTGAAGTCTTGAATGATTTTAATTTGCATACCATCTGAGATATACACTTGTCTTGTGTTTCCTGCTTGAATTGGAGTGTCTCTGTCTTTTTAGCATTTAGATTCAAGCCAACCTTGCCTGATTCAACATAGTCTGTTTTCCAGACTAAAGTTGAGACATGGACCACCAATAAAACCTTCTGCAAAAGACTAGATGGGTGCTATGTTAGAATGTTACAAACTGCATTTAATATACACTGGAGTGCCAAACTAATGAAGAAGAAACTCTAATAATGGCTAATTCCAGTCTCAAAGAAGATAGCATTCAGAAAGATGATGCTTGTCGGAAGTTACTAACGCCATCCAAGAAGGAATTTCATCAAAACTAGTTTCATGACAATCATCTACAGGACAAAAGATCAGGAGCTGCCAAACTGTGATGTTCCCAAAATAATGGCATCAAAAATGTGGATGAACTCAAAACCAATATGATGGCTTAGGACAATTGGAGACAACATTCTGGGATGTTGCCTATGGAGACACAGGCAAACTAACTAATGTAACACTCATTTTAAAACCCCAAAACATCTTGACTGAAAACAGATGATATAAGAAAAAGAGAAAAAAAAAGATGAACATACTTGCCACAAAATGTGCGAAATAAGACCCCCCCACCCAGTCATGTCTCAAAATTTCAAGTATTTCATCATCTTACAAATTGATTTTGAACAGAAAGCCACATTCACCAAAGCACCAAATTTGCATCTTATTGAGAAAAATACGTTTTTCTACTCAGTGTCTGAGAGCAATCAAGAAGAAAGTAATGCAATGTGTAGGAGTCAACCCAGAATTGTGATTAATTCAATTTAAGTTCAAAATGCATGCAAACTAGGGATGTGGGTGTCGAAAGGTTACGCATAAGAACAAAGAACATATAACAGCAGAGAGACAGAGAAAAAGATGGAAGAGAGGACTTTTACTTGATGTTTTTATTCTCGGTTGAAAAACACATTTATTGTGATGTATTTTGATTTTGAGATGACAATGGATCTCCTAAACAGGCAATATTAAAATCATTGGTTGAAAGATTGATGGGGAAGGGAAATATTTTCAAAAGGGAAAATAAAAAAATGAATAGGAAATATACAGAATAATGAGCAAAGGAATTGAATTAATGAAAAATAAAAAAGTTCCTTCACCAAGAAAATTCCGTAGAGAGAGATAAATAGGTAAGGGAGGTTCAAGCTGAAGTAAAAATTTACCCACCACCCTATGAGAGCAGAATATGACACAAGGTGGCGTTCAATGGCATGTCAAGAAGGAAAGAAAATAGGTGGTGGTGGTGGTGAGAAAACAAAGAGAGTGAGAGAGGAAACAGGGAGATAAATAGAGAGGAGAGTGAGGGGAGGATAAATGGAGGAGAGTGAGGGGAGGGATAAATGGAGAACAAAAGAGGTGGGTAAATGGAAAAAAGAGGTGATAGGGGCAATAAATTGAGAGGGCTAAATGGAGGGAGGGGAGTGAGAGTGCAAACAGAGGAAATATACAAAGTGTTCAAGATAGTCAATGTAGAAGAAATGAGAGATGATATCACTGACATATATTGTGTGTATCATTTGCATGGTGAAGAGAGGCACTTTTCTTACAAGAAGTGAAAATTCTTTTTTCTCCTTTGTGCTTGTGAAATAAAATCTTTTTTCTGATAACACCAGTTCATCGGTGAAACATGTCAAAGTAGATGTTTTCCAAATTGTCTTATTATTTTTCCTCACTGCACGATAAAACTCAACATTAAATATATATGTATACATGAAATATCAGATTAGAAGCTTTCAAGAAACCAATCTGAGGCAATGGCTGCAAATTCTGAGTGCTCTTAATTAGAATCTGATGATTATTCTGGATCTTATTTTGTAGTCAACAAAAAATCTGCATCCTATGTACTAATAGCAAGTGGAAATATACTGATCTAATATAATGCTATCCAATACCAAATTGGAAGTCCTCACCTTTGGTTTAAAATTCCCCATTGGCATGCATAAATGAGACCTAATTGATAGAATATTTAAAAAACATAGAGAATTTACAGAATTCACAAAAGGCTTCATTCAATGAATGATCACTGTCACTCTAGAAACTAGCAATGAAAGAACTTTAACACAGAGACACTTAACCCTAGAACACTAACCATGGGTATATAGTACCCAGCACAAATTTTCCTATTTTTAATTACAATTTTCAGTTCCTATTAATGTTAAGTACAAAGTTTGAAGTGCCTGCATGTAAAATATTTCAAATAAAGATTGATATTTATAATTTTTTTGATATTTTCAAAATCAGGTATGATATACCCATGGTTAGTAGTGGTGTAACTTTAATTGATGTTAAGTGTTCTAGGGTTAAATGCACTAAGGAACACTCAGAATGTGAAGCCCTCAGTATTTACATGAAGAGAAGAAATACACTGAAAAAACTTTCAAGCACCTCCAATACCCTGACTTTTTTCATATTCAATGTGAAACAAAAGAGTCATAAAATATTTCAAAATAGAGAAGTGGTCCTGCCTGACAAACCTAAAGAATAAAAAACAATATTGTTCTACATACTAACTCTATCACACCCACAACTGAAAAGAATTTAACTATACTCAACATAAAAACTGTTTAACAATAAAAAAAAAATCTTAATACAAAACAAAATAAGCTCAAACTTGAAATATATATATATGTACATATGAAATAGCAGATATGAAGCTTTTAAGAAAACAATCTGAGGCTATGGCTGCAAATTCTGAGTGCTCTTAATTAGAATCTGATGATTATTCCGGATCTTATTTTGTAGTCAACAAAAAATCCGCACCCTATGTACTAATAGCAAGTGAAAATGTGTTGATCTAATAGAAAATCTATCTGATATAAAGCTATCAAATCCGAAATTATATATATTACCTGCAATATACTAAATGCAATAAATTGCCACAAGGAATACATCAGAAAAATCTCAAAGAATTTAAATAAAAGATTATGAACACAAAAAAGGGATCATTTATAAAACAACACATTAAATGCATTTGGTTACTCACTGTAACGAGATTGACTACAATTCACTAAGATGAAAATGTTTAGAAAGTGTTTTAATTGCTCGATCATCTACAGTAAATTTATGTTTTGCATTCAGATTCTTACAACATTTTATCTTTCTTGGCAGATTTTCTATTATCATGATGTGGGGAAATTTAATAACAAAACTCATGGAAACAAAAAGAAAAAGAATCCAGGAAAAAAAACAGCTAGATTATATACCCCCCAAAAAACATATAAAAAAAACATTTAAAATTCTTAGCATCTCTTGTGCGTGTGTGTGTAGTCACATCAGCATAAACGTAAACTTAGTCTGATTAAGTTGTGGAGGATGAAACGCTTCAGATGAAAACATTTTTTCATTTTGTCATACTTCTTTCCCCTAAAATTGTCATTTATATATATATATATATATATATATATATATATATATATATATATATATATATATATATGCTGGTTAACAGTTTGGGTAATTTTTTTTACATGTCATTCATTAAAATCTTTACAATCATTATCTTAATTGTTAAATTGTGAATCCTGCTGCATGCTTTCCAACATTTTCCTTGTGAAACAAAGCAATACACACAGCACTGAAACCCACAGCAGACTAACATTGGAAATCTGTCCGCAACACTACCATATGCAGCTTCCTTCAATTTCTCCATTCACCATTCTCCTGATTATCAATAATGATTGTTAGTCAATATTTGTCAACCTCGAACTTATAGTTAAACTTCTGCAGCACACTTGAATTATCATGGTCAAGAAAAATAGAGTAAAAATAAATTATATACTTTTTATGATTTATTTATTAACACAAACAAAATTTATTATAATTTGTATTTAAAAGATAATGAAAATTCTTTAAAATACTTAAATTATTATAAACAGAAAAATAAATATAACATTTAAAGAGATTATCTGAGCTTGAGGTTTTTTTGTTTTTTTTTTATGTACAATATCTTTGCACAGTTGAATTTCGGACAGGCATACTCTTAAATCTTCTTCCAAGAATTCTAGCTTTGATTGACTTTTGCTTTTAATATTGTTAATTGCAGACAAGATGGCTTTTTATTTTATGTTTTTTATTTATAATAATGACATCATCATTTTAGGTGGTTTATAGAAGTCAAATGACTTAACTTTTAACATGGCTGCCTACTTGTCTCCTCGTAATTTTGCTATGTATGCTTATTGGTACTCCTACATAATATAATTTTCTATTTCAATACTCCATGGGGTATTATCAAGGAGAGAGTTTCACATGAACGATACCTGAATACCCATCAGTTGAAGGACACTGTCTGGAAAGCCTTTGTAACAATCAACAAAGCGCAGCTTCGTAATATCATACAAGACATGGTGATGCATCATTTCATGTCACAAAAATGGTAGTGTTCATACAGACTTGCTCAATGTGTGACTGCATCAATGAAAGTGAGTAAACTGAATCCAGTATATGTGCTTTCTATTACTGTATCACTTGTTCTTTTATTGTTCTCGTTACTTTTTTTTTGCATAGGAGGTGACAAGACTTTCGGACCACCATGTACAGTGGCATAAATAGTTACCTATTATTTAAACATAATACCAAAATACCTATCAGTTGAAGGACGCTGTCTGGAAAGCCTTTGCAACAATCAACAAAGCACAGCTTTGTAATATCACACATGACATGGTGATGCATCATTTCATACTGCAAAAATGGTGGTGTTCGTACAGACCTTCCCACTGTGTGACAGCGTCAATAAAAGTGAATAAACTGAATCCAGAACATTTGCTTTGTATTAGCAGGATTACTTTTTTGATAGGAGGTGACAATACTTTCGGACCACCCTGTATGTAAAGTACACCACAAAGATATGTTGGAACTGCTCAGCAACTGCAACATATTTGGGAGGGACATCAGAATAATCCAGAACCTATACTAACAATATGCCTGCATATGGATAGAAAATAAGTTCAGTAGATATACAAAAACAGAAAGGGGTGTAAGACAAGGATGTGTCTTCTCACCAGACCTATAGAGTGAGGTGATTGATAATTAGAAGTCCTACCAGAATTCATTATTGGTGGCTAGAATCTTAACAATATTTGATATTTAGATGACACAGTATTTATAGCAGACATGGAAAGAAACTACAAAAACTCCTGCAAAAGGTAGTGAAGAAAAGTGAGACATAAGGATTAAACATCCCTTCATCAGGTCCATGTCAACCCTGGTGACCTTCAGGGAATTTTGAAGTGAAGCTATCATTTCATCTACAGGGTGGTCCGAAAGTCTTGTCACCCCTACATAATATAAATTTTCTATTTCAATTCTCTGTATGGTATTATCAAGGAGAGAGTTTCACATGAACGATACCTGAATACCCATCAGATGAAAGACACTGTCTGGAAAGCCTTTGCAACAATCAACAAAGCACAGCTTCGTAATATCACACATGACATGGTGATGCATCATTTCATGCTGCAAAAATAGTGGTGTCCGTACAGACCTTCGCAATGTGTGACAACATCAATGAAACTGAATAAAACTGAATCCAGTATATGTGCTTTGTATTAACTGGATTATTTGTTCTTCTATTGTTCTCATTATTTTTTGACAGGCAGTGACAAAACTTTCAGACCATCTTGTATGTTGAACTTCTTTCAAAAATAATTTGTTAAAGACCTTTAAAAATGTTCACAGCACACCTATAATCCTCTCATGGCATACCAGTTGAAAAACCATTGTAGTAAGTGTACATCCACATGTGTACCTTTAGTTGTATGTACCTCAACATTGACGTATGTTCACTGTACCAAGAGTGACATAACAGCCATTAGAAATTGATACGAAGACACATTTTCTTCAAAGCTGAGAATCAATTATTTTTCTTCTTCTGTGTGCCATGTCCCTTTAGGACATGGATAATCATTTGCTCTCCACAACATCCTGTCCTTTGTGGCTCTTAGTAAGTTTTTTTTTATTTTGCTATCTCTTCTGACCTAATAACTGTTCTGCCAACCAACTACACAAGCTTGTAAAGTAGATTATTCACTACTTTCATCGGTCTGTCTTGCTATCAATATGTCCTGTGAGTGCTTCATAGTGTAGCCTAGAAATTTGGATTGTCTCTTTTTGATACTATGTGTAAGTTGTTTTTTTTTGTTTGTTTTTTTGTAAAAATCAATTATCTCTGAGTGAGGCAATAATACCACTAAGACACAACACAGCTACTGGGAGTGAAAAAGAAATCTCTTTCACTTCCAGTAGCCCTTTGCGTCTTAGTGGCTTTATCATCTTGCTTTGGATAAATTAATAAAATTAAAAAATTAAAAGTTTAAATGTAAATTGTCCAATATCTGAGGTTTCGGGCTTTCATAACCCATTGTCAAAGAAATGCTTTTTTTCGCACTACCATTTTTCAAAGAAGCAGTAAAAAAAATTCAAAGCTATACAACAAATGTATAGCTTTGAATTTTTTTTTTGTAATCAGTTAACCCCAAACAAGGTGATAATGCCGATAAGATGCAAAGGGCAACTGGGAGTGAAAAAGAATGAGAAGACTTTACATGGAACCAGAAAACCAATTCTTAACAGACAACAAGGAATAAATCTTTACTCGTACTTGAAAAACCAGGGAGGATTGTGAATCGGATGATAAGCAAGTCTATTTAAGTGTCCTTTTTGCCTCCACTACCCCTACAATGTGCTTGTTACTTGTTCAGTCCATTGGATTCTCAGCATCCTTCTGTAGAACTACATTTCTGTTGGCTGAAGTCTCTTCTTCATCTGTGATGAGTTTACTTGCACTAATAATTATATTTGATGAAGCAAATATAGGTCTTGTCTTTCTTCCCCCCCCCCGACATTTATTTTACCCTCCTCCTGTCATTCCCTACCACCACTACTGCAACCCATTTTAAGTTTTAATTTTAGAAAACCTACTGTTCCATTCATTTAATGATTTATTTATTCCTTAGCGCAAACCTTTTCTCTTTTCTTCAACCAAAAACTGATTCTTCAACTCATTCTTTCCTCTCTTTTTTTTTTTTTAATAAATTACATTTTCTTCATCTCTTTCTGCAGGCACTTCCTCCTCTCTCTCTTCTCATCAGCCTCCCCCCCCACCTCAACCTCTATCCATCACTCCTCCACCACTCCACCACCTTGATTTTTATCTGTACTCGCATCTGAAGTTCATCGCATTGATTGATTTGTTTACATTCTTAGACTGGCTGGCTCAGAGGAGAAACAGCAGCGGTCGTTGGAGATAGAGTGGTGGAGGGGGGAGGGAGAAATGTGGGTCTCTGAGTCCACCATCATCTCACTAAACCCCCATCCCTGCCTATTTCGATTCTCACCACCATCATGTCCCACTCCCACACACCTCAGCTCCACTTTTGTCAGCTTATGTAGGTCAAAGAAAAAGAAAGAGAAAACTAATATTTCAGACTGCAGTTTCGGTGTCTTTGAGAACAAAACAGCTTTTCAAAAGTCAAAATGAAAACTGAAAATATAAAATACTGATCATGTGTGCTTGGGAATAGGCAAAGTCGATTGTAAGCTTGTGTATGCACATACAAATCTATAGACGCACATTTACAGGGGTGCCAAACTTACAGGAATGGTTAACAACAAGCATAGCATCCAGTCAACCAAAAGTTGAATTTCATTCTATAATGATGACTGCTTCATAATTATGGCCTAAAAATCATATTAAGTAAGATTAGAAGACAATGACAAGGGGGCGCTGAAAAGATCTCTACCTGGTCAAGAAGCACTTTTTAAAAGAAAAACTAGTGCTGAACTACTATGTAATATTAATCCTCCTATATGTCAGTGAATGCTGGACAATTTCTTCAGAGAGGAAGAGGAAACAGAAATATGGTTCTACAGAAGGATGCTGAGAATACTAAGGACAGAATATGTAACAATGAGGAATGTTTTTTAAAGGAAAATGGAAACATAGGAAACTTACACTCGGAATCAGAAAGCACCAGTTAAAATTTATATGATTCAATGAGTTAAAAGGGCTTTGAAAATTTGATACTTAGAGGACATATTGAAGATGAGAATTTTTTCTATGTCCTTATGTTAGATGGTAGAATAGGAAGTAGGAGGGAAAGAAAAATGACTAATATTGTTATGAGCAAAAATGGAGAGGAAGCTGTAGAAAGTCATGATCACCCACATCCTGATGGAATGTTTGATCAGTTGGTAAGGTGCTAAAATCGGTTGGTAAATTATTGGCTCTATCCACTTACCAAAATTAATATTCTTGTATTTGGTAATTAGAACATTGATTTTGAGAAGGATGATGGTCTGGCCAAACACCCCAATCAGTGTATATTACTGACGCAAGATAATAATTTTTATTGCATGCACACACATATATTTTAAAGTAAGGATCACACTTACGCCAGTTGAAGTAAAGGGTTGTGATAGGTAGCCATTTCTGCATATATGGCTGGAAGATAATGGTTAACCATAGCTTTGAACAGGTTACGATTGTAGTGAATGGAGAAACATCCTGTTAGGAGTCAGTTCCACAGGGCAGCTGTTTGCAAGAAAAAGCTGTTTGAGTGGAACTTAGTTCTCACCAATGAAATATGGAGGGAATGTGTGTGGATTCTACTATGTAAGTGGCATGACAGGTTCATACCAAGAAGGTTTGACTTGGCAGGACCACGTAACATAGTTTGTTTAAGCACTTTCCAGTACTTGCTCTCTGCTGCTACTTGGAAGTAGTGGTAGAGCTGCAAGAAGGAAACAGATTGGAGGGTGGAGAACAATTCATTACCTACAAGA
This sequence comes from Acanthosepion lycidas, assembly GCA_963932145.1. Lineage (NCBI taxonomy): Eukaryota > Metazoa > Mollusca > Cephalopoda > Sepiida > Sepiidae > Acanthosepion > Acanthosepion lycidas. The sequence goes on from OZ010573.1 coordinate 29,728,237, forward strand.
GCTCAGAGACGCTTTGGACTATTGAAGCTGGAGAGTGAGGTCTGGGCAGCACCTGCCCAAATATGACAATAGTACTCCACATTTGGCTTTAACTGGCTCTTGTAAAGGTAGAGGATAGCAGGAGGAGTCAGGTACTTACTGGAGTGGTACAGGAAGCCAACTATTTTACCTGCATCCTCAGCAATAGATGTACAAGTTCCACTTGAGGTCAAGTGTAATTTTGAAGCCAAATAGTCTTTCAAGGTATGATGCCTCCTTGAGATGACATTTGTTCAACCTGATTAGTGGTATGTCAGATAATAAAATGCAACTAGGTTGGTCATCAAGGCATTGAATGTAACCAGCAAGTTTTTATCCCATTGGGTAATTTGTGTGAGATCAGAAGAAAGATCAGTCACCAATCTCTGACCATCAAGAGTTTTAGAAGTCTGTATATAGTCATATCATTGGCATAGATGTTTGGTTGGTTCAAGAAATGGTGCCTGAAGGAATGCCTGCTTTGACTGCTAGGGCTCAGGAGGACTGGCCATTAATGACTACCTTCAGTGACCTACTTGTTAGAAGGATTTTATGATTGAGAAGACCCTTCCAGTGATTCCATAACAGGAGAGATTGTGTAGTAAACCTTTATGCCACACCTTGTCGAAAGCCTTTGAGATATCTAATGTTATGTTCTTCCAGGTGTGTTTGTTGTCAAGAGCCTTACTGATTCTGTGAGTGATGGTAGTTAGAATGTCAGCAGTGGATCAGACAAAGTGAAACCCATACTACTCATCACTGAAGAGGCTGTTCTTTTCTAGGTGCTTAACAACCTACTTATTGATTATGGTAAAAAAAATATCTGAGGAGACTGATAGATCTGTACTGGGAGGAGGAAAATCACAAGCCTGTGTTCTTAAAAACTGAGCATATGTTTGACGTCTTCCACAAGCTTAGGAAGGATTTCTCCTTCAAGCAGTGGTGAATAACTTCACTAGGATTGGGGATAATTCTGGTTAGATATTCTTAAAACAACCACTGGAATTTTGTCTAGGACAGTGGCTTTCTTATGATCAAGGCCTTTGACAAGTCTAAAGATTTCCCATGTGATGGTAATATTACTGAGATTTTGTTCAGTGAGGCATGGGAAGTTGTAGAGGGGATGGTCTTTGTTGTTTAATGTTGAATTAGAGACGAAGAGGTTTGCCTTGTCTGTCAAAGAAGATATGACCTCAGGGCTATTTATACTTGTGGACACAGCTGATTTACCTCTGTTCATGATTTGGTTGGTGATCTTTTCAACTTTGGTCTGGACTGCTCTCACATAGCTTCACATGGTGCTTTCTAGAACATTTTTGCAGTGATTGCAAGCAGTTCTGAATGCAGTGAGGGCCAAACTACATTGCTCCTTGTGATAGATATTGAAGTAGTGGTTTTGTTGAGTTATGGCTACAGCACATTCAGGAGTGAACCAGGGCTGACTGGTTTTTGCTGGAATTTTTTTTTTTTTTGAGGTATAAAACTCTCCATTGCAGAAAAAATCCAATCAGTGACAAGGGCAGCAGTTTTGGAGTTAGCATGCTTGAACAATATTGAGAAGGGAGCTTCCATCATGTTTCATTGAAAGCTGTTGCAGTATGCCTTCACATAGCAAAAAATTGTTCTATGGTTTGGTACATCAGAGAATGCCTTAGGTTTGACATCAATCAGGATACTAATTAGGGAATAGTCTGATGTGTCAAGCAGTGTGAGGGAACTTTTGCAAAGCATTTATCATGATGTCCAGTTGTGTCCACAACATGGACCAGTTCATCAATGATCTGGGTTAATTCATAGGCAATAAGAAGTCTCTGTAATATCTGCTTTCATCATTGGTTTCGTTGGAGAGGACAAACTATTCCTTATGGTGAATATTGAAATCACTGCAGATATGAAAGCTAGATGAGATAAATTGAGGATATTGTCAACCAAATCAGATATTTGAATGAAGATTACCATCCCTTTGTCCTGAAGGCAATAAAGAGCAAAGATGAATGTGCTACTATGAATAGGTGCTATGTGGAAGCACATATATGGTATATCAGGGTCCTCATTTTTTGTTTCCCTGCTAAAGGGAAAATTTGTCCTTGATGTAGATGATTTAACTCAACAATTTAGGTGTTTTTCTATAAGAGATGAGCAGCCCAGGACTGTGAGCACCTCTAGTGTGCCCAAGGGTTTGATACCAGTTTCAGAATGTAACAGAAGATGGGGTTTCGACTGAAGAAGATGCTGTTCCACTTTGGAAAGTTGGAACGTAGATCCTCTCATGTTAGTGTAGAAGATAGTCTACATGCGGTCTACTTTGTTTTTTTTAGGTTGGGTTTGCTAGTTTTGTGTATTTTCATTTTGATTGGTTTCATCTGTGTGTTGGTTGATAGAAGACAAGTATGCAGTGACACACCCACAGGGGTTACACGTATAAATAACCTGGAAAGAATTGTCCAGAGATACTGCAGTAGCAGTACCCTTCATCATGGCATCAACAGGCCCCACAGAAGACTACTGCATGGCCCAGAAACCATTCACAAAATGGCAGTACAACAGCCTCAATATTATATACCTGCTGATAGGACAGCCTTCTTCAAAGTTACTCGAAGGTTCAGATCCCAGACTATCAGGCAGATAATGCTAAAACCCAGAAAACGTCTAACTCCAGCACCATTAATGAAGTGACAATCAACCTCAAAAAGAAGATACATGCATGATGCCCTAAATGGACATGTCGCATCTGCCCTGAAATCAGGGCAACAACTCCACTATGGGTCAGGAATATCATACTGGTCTGAGACCTAGAGGTACCAAAACTAGCTCGCTTATATACATGAGGATTAAAAGACCCACTGGGTGAAGATGGAGTAATGAGGGTTGCCTGGGGATGCATGCACAACCTCTACCCCCATTTGGATAAGTATAGGAGATGGTTACAAGGGCAGGGCATGCAATAGACACACTATTCTAAAAAAAAAAAAAAAAAAATTGGGGGCTAACAGACAAGAAAATGATTGTAGACAGGGAGTGTGAAACAGCTATAAAGTTCTAACTTAGTATATCCACTTTTTAGGAAAGTGGACAGTCACCAATGCTCAGTTTACCATGCTGGAAAAACTTTGATTAAATATAAGGGTTTCCAGAATCAGA
>OZ010573.1:29736395-29746395 GCA_963932145.1 Acanthosepion lycidas
GTGTGTGTGTGTGTGTGTGTGTGTGTGTACAAGTATTTTGTGGAGGCAATTGTTAATCTTTTTGCCTATTTTTTTCTTCTTTTTGATTTTATGCCAAATATTACCCTCTGTAATTTAAGTGACACCTCAACATTATTGCTGTGAGTTGTAGGGGACCAGCTGTATTTGACATCTCACTAAAAGACAACAAAGAAAGTAGACCAATCCTCAATCAGACAAAGTAAAAAACAAAAATATTTTAGCAACCTTTGACCAATTCTTAATAAACAGTGATTTTTTTTTAAGTTGTGGAGTTTCAAGCAACTCTTATTACAACTCCAACACATATTAATATAAATTTAAACTAAAGTGTGTCAAGTACTGCCTGTTGCAAATAGAATCACACAAACATTGAATTGCAAACATTGTACAAAGAACAGTTCATTGATTCTGCAATGAATCCAGGTCATTTTTCTGTGCTCCGGGGCATCTGAGATCTGAGGATCATCCTTGTCAAACACTTGAAACTTGCCTTTGTTATTGAACCTGTAGAATTGATCGAATTCTTTCTCTGTCAAGTTGGAGTACAGATCTGTACAGTATTATTGGCAAAATTGTCATTTGTCATCATTGATTTCTTATGATACCTCTGTTGACCCCCTGTTTCTGTATGAATTCTTCATATAAGACTTCATCTTCATTATTGTCAAGCTTGTTTGAGATGTAGCATTTCTTGAAGGCTTTGTCAATGATAGTGGCACCCAACTCTTGCCTGCCATCAACAGTCCACTTGTGCATGTTTTTAAGCTCTAGTTTTTCTCATGCTGCATCCTGATGTCATCGTATGATTTACTTCCCTTTGTTGCAATACACCATTACATAGGTATTCTCTCTGGTAGACAAGTAAATCCAATTTGACCAGATTTTGTCTATTTTGAGTCCTGGCAATAGTGGGATTGAATTCTAAAGTAAAAAATGCAGCAGAATTTTGAAAACAATTTTGGATGCATAAACCTGTGTCTTATTCACATAAGATTACCATATTTCTTTCTGCAGTAATGTTAATTATTTAAGAAATGCAAATATTGAAATAGGACAGAACATTTTAAAGAAATTTTGCTCACTGCTTTGTCAGTTATAAAGACAGAAAGTGTGTAAGGAACAAATAAATCAAGTTCTTAGATAGTCAATGTGATTCCATATAAAAAGTTCTTATGCTAACATTTTTCCTGCTGCATTATTATAGTATTGTTGCCTGGCTGTGCTGGTCTGTTTTGGAAGAATAGGAAATTGCAATTTACTGGATATAAATAACTGTAAGTAATTTCGATAGTCTAAGCTAAATGACACCCCTGATGTCCAACACAAATATAATAAAAATATGTCATGAAACAGGTCATATTATATGCTACTATATGTCTAGTCTTGTTTGGAAATAGTATTAAGCACTTCTTTCAATGTGCCATGTCCCTTCAGGACGTGGAGGAGCATTACTATCCCCAACTTTGTATCCCGTAACATTTCTCTTTTTACCATCCCTCCCACTCTCTGTTCTGCCATCAATTCACACAAGTTGTTCAGGTAGGTAGCAACATGTCTTGTGAGTGTCAAATTCTTCAAACCCTCCTTCATTACGTGTTTGATTTCTTTATGATAAAGATCCATTGTGGAGTTTCCATCAGGTCTACTAGTAATTATGAGCACTTGATAAATGATTAATTTTTATGAATATGGGGAGTTCGTAGATCCCTCAACAGAAGACTATAATGTCCAATATTCCAAAGATCAACAGTATTTACACTTCTCCTTCTGCATCGTTATAGCATTGTTGTCTGGCTGTACTGGTCCATTCGGGGAAAAACAGGAAATTGCCATTTACTGGAAATAAATGACAATCAAGATACTGTGATGGATTTCTCATGGGTTCCACGATAGTACTGATTAATCTAAATAACACGCACAGCACAAAATTTAATAAAATATATAACACCATGAAATTTCTAAAAAAAAATGCATCTTAAATAATTTAAATGTTTTTGAAGTTAAATTATGGTTTTATTTGAGTTGTAGAGTAGCTAGCACCCCACCAGATGACCTGGCTCATAGCCTTAAATAATCTACGATTAAGGACTTCAACAGTTGATTAATAAATTGATACTAAGCTGATTAATATTCGGACTGATCTTATTTCATTTGGCTATACAGGATTTGACCCTCCCTATTCCAGTATTCTATTGTCAAATCCAAAGTGTGTGTAGTCTTTTCTGTCACCCCAGCTTTATGCTCATGTAATCGCAAAAGTTCAGCAACGTTAAGCCTGATCAGGTTCATTATACTCACTAACATGCAAATACCCTTGGAAAATGTATAAATCTACCTCTTCCCCAAATAGGGTTAATTAGTAAAACTTTTATCAGTAAAAATAATTATATCTCAAAAATTCTTACAATCTACAAATATTTTCTGGCTTTAAATAACCTACAAACAAATGATAAGACATAAAAAGCAAATCAATCTGTCACCCCAAAGGGTGAGTAAAATGTAAGATAGTATGATTAATCAAAAGTGCTTCAATGTAGAAATTGATATTGTTTATGCTTGAAAATAAATTCCCTAAAACTTTATATAACCAACAGTTTAATAATATATTCTTTTTATTCTATATGCTTTCATGAAACTTAGAAATAATTTTACTTTCTATACTATATTGGAAGAATCAGGAACTTAATTAAGAACTAATTAACTGATACTTTTGAGTTTAACTCATTGCTTTTATTTTTTAATCATTTTCATGTCATAAAATATTTAATTGTATCCAATGAGATCATTTTCAATTATTCTGATTTTAAAATTTATTAAACTAAATGTTACCAAAAAATGGAGAAAAATTGATAAAAATTATTGAACTGGTACTGTTGATTGCAGTCACAGGATTATTTTCTTTTTGAATTTCCATACAAAAAAAAAAATTGTTGTAAAATGAAAAATAAAATTAAAAAAAAAATGTTCACACTCAAAAAATAGCATTAAACTTTACGTTTTCTGATTCTTCAAACATGTTTTTATTTAATAAAAAAAACAAAAAACAACTTATGAACAGCAGCGGCATGAATTGTAAAATCACACCAAAAAATTATTTAAAAAAAATAAATATTCAGTGTAGATTTTTTTTCCCTGTCAAATCTGAAGGAAAATAATGTATTTTATTAAATTATGCAAGCATCAACTTTCAGAATAAAAAAAAAATTACTTTTTGAGTTTTATTAAATTAATTTTGCTTTGGCTCAGGATGAATTTTCAATATCTTCACACTTGATACTGCATAATTTTGTTGTACTGAAACAACATCTTGAGGGTTTATTATATAACTATGAAAATACACAAGATATTGTAAAAAAAAAAATAAGGGGGGATCCCTATATATTTCCACAAAGATTTCTAATAAAATAACTTATTCAGTATACAACCCATTCAATAATGATAAAGTACTGAAAATTTCATTTAAATTAGTGTTGTAACCTAGGGAAGGTTACTGAACAGAATAATCACATAAACGTTGGTAATGAATAATAATACTTAGGACATGAACAACACATATAAGATTTGCCAGCGACACACAGAAGAAGTATTAGTCGACTGCTAGAAGTGAGTCAAGTGAATTCCATAATAATTCTTCAACTTCAGGATATCTACTAGAAGCCCCATGCAGTCAGATGTGGCACAAGGCCCACAGACTTGGCAAAAATTCCCCATAGATCCCATATAAAATAGGGTCGAGTAGATGTTTCCTCAAGACAAGGTTATGCCAAAGGGCAGAGACTCTGCCAGATGAGACTCTGCCCTTTGGCATAGCCTTATCTGGGGATCCTCTCTGTCCGGCAGCAGAGAGTTTGACCAGCACAACTGCAGACCAACATACAGTATTTACTTCTGTATTTATGTGAATGGGGGCATACCCATTATCATGCATAGGTATGCTACAACAATTGGATAATTCCATCATTTCAAGCAAATTTTTTAAAATGGAGTAGCAATTTTTTGCTTTCATTTTTGAAAAGATGCATCTGTTTTAGTGGCACCTATAAAAAAATTAGGTAAAGAAATTATGTCATCCATATGCAACAATATATCTCCACTGGTTTGGAAATAGCACAATATAATATTTTATAACACAAGGACAAAAGACTGACATTTCACAGTGTTTTGAAAATGTCTATACACAGCAAAAGCAGGCAACACATTATGAAATGAAGAAAATCCAACAATTATTTTAAGACATTTTTTATGTTTATACATTCTTTTTCATAATGTGTGATGCAATTTGTTTACATTTGGATATGGATCAAGCAGATATGAATGTACAAGAAAAAGTCATGGAGAAATGTAGTTTAAAAACAGTAAAATTGACCTTGCTAACCTCTTTGCCTAAATCGGTAAAGAACATCAAGCTATATGACAGTTCCTTATAGGATACAGGTTTAATTCCTATCAGAGGATGCATATTTTCTATGAAAATTTCTCGAACATTCAGGCCGGTAAATGTTGTGAATACTGTTTATTTACTTAAATATTTATATCTATAAAAAGAATGTATGAACATAAAAATGTCTTAAAATAATTGTCGGACTTTGTCCATTTCATATTATATATATGTAAACAGCAGGCAATTCAAAAAATATTTATGTCTTCAAAGGGTTTATTTTCATTGAAAGCTTGCAATGGAAGTTTTTTCAAAAATGTAGAATTACAGTAACTGTGTTAAAGGATGTGTTAAACAAACAATGTAGAGAATATCTTCCATTGGAAAAAACACAAATGCAAATTATCAACGACAAAGAATTTGAAATGAGTTATTTCCAGTGAAAGACTATATTTGCTTACTAAATGCTGGACATAAAGAGATAGAAATTTAGTGCTCAATAGTTTTAATCCTGGCTCATGTTAATGTGATAGTTTCTAGTAGCAACATCAAATGTAAAACAAGGGAGATAATTTATATCAATTTTTTATTTTTGTAACTCAACTGTTGGATGAAGTGTAATCCTCTTACAAATCTCATCAGGAGTTTTCAAATAGGAAGACAAAAATTGAAGATATAAATGATAATGTTACCATTTCTTTCATGTACTATGTCCCTTCAGGATGTGGGCTATCATGGCCCTCCATAATTTACTATCCTTTGCTGCTCTAAACAGTGTTTGTCTTCCCAACCATCTCATCCTGTTTTTTTTCTGCAATCCATTTACAGGTTTGTTACGTAAGCTACTCAATATTTCTCTGTGCTCTTTTGCTTTCAATATATCTTGTGAGTATCAAATTCTCCATGCCCTCTTTCCTCATTATGTTTCTCAGAAATTTCAACTGTTACTTTGATCTTTAGCTGAAGTATTTTTTTGTTGCCATTTGGCTTGAAACATCCTCATTGCTTACATGTGTCTATGGTGTTCGCAACATTCTTTTATGTTACCTCAGGTCTCCTTTTCATCTGTAAGAAAATTGTTCACCATTCACTGCCTTGTGAGAGAAGAGATATTACATAACAGTTCAGCACTCTTATTTGCTTCTTAAAACTTTGTCTAGCTTTTGGGAGGCATCTTTTACCATTCCAATGTGCTTTTGGATTTCTGTGTCGCATTCTCAATCATCTGTTATCTAATGCTTTCTAGATACTTAAATTTCTGGATTTGATCTGACATTTCCAGTTTGTAGCTAGAATCTTGGACTGTCCCTTTTGCTAACAACCATATATTGTCTTTTTCTAAATTGTTACCCTTTTTTTCTGGGTTTCATTTTACCTAAAAGAAGTGTTAGAGCAAACTATGGATACAGTTAGTTCTCTAAGGAACTCTGAGAAAGGGATAATTTTATACTTCCTTTATTTTTTTCTGATGTATATTTGGTTCTCTTTTCTTATATACTTCTTGTCATTATAATATGCCAACTTACCACTGGAACCTCAAAAATCTATGGGCACAAATCAACAAGGAGTAACTGAAAAAAAAAAAAACTCCAAATAATCTGTGTCCAACACCAGGATCTTTTTCAACCCTCTTACAAAAGTTTGAAGTTCATATGGGATTTACATGACAAAATGTGTCTCTATCTGATTCTATGCAGTTATGGTAAGGAAATCAGCCAACATCTAAAAGAATTAGGCTTCAGGAAATATAGAAAAGCTATAATCTGATGTCAGATAAACACAGCTGAACAAATTTGTAAAGAGAAAAGAACAGATTACTCTTTGGGATAAAGCCTGAATAATAAATAAGAAACTTCAATACCGAGTGCAGACAGCAAAGAATATTTCTGACAAGTCTGTCAAAAGACAGTATAAAACCAGGTCAGTAGAGAGTTCAGTGGGATGTGGAGATCTAGGTTTATATAAAACCTATCTTAAAAAAAGAAATGACACAACACAGAAATCCTGACAACTAGGAAATTTTCTTTCTGCTTTGTTTGGTTTCTGCATCAAGATTAACATATGTGCTAATCTCGATAAACTGCCTGTAATTTTTTTTAGCTACAAAAATATATCTACTGAATAAAGAGTAAATTTGTGGATGGATTGCACAATGACCAAAAATAATTATTTTTTTCAAAATTGTTTTCTCTTATTACTATAGATTAAAAACCCCAGATCATGAATAAAAAAAAAATTAATTTTCATAAAAGTTAATCAGTGTCCAGTTTGCTATGTAAATTTATTGTAAACTGATCCCCCTTATAGAAGCCAAAACAAATATGCTCATTTGTCATTCCTAAAAATGTAAAAATAAGTATTTTGAAATTTGGAATCCATGTTTTCTTTTTTTAACAGCATATCAACCTCTGTTTAATGCTTAAATCTAAATATTTTGTATGCAATTTTGTTTTATTTTTTCAGATAATAATGGTTTTAGTGATACAAGTCTTACTAATTAACCCATAGATGGGGAAGAAGAGGTGCATTCATAGCTTTCCTAAGAGTATTTGTGCATTAGTGAATATAATGAAACCAACTGGAATTGGAACTTGCATCTCCAAGTAACAATAGCAAGCTATTGTCCATTATACCACTTGCACATTCATTCAAGCTTATAGCATCTGGTATTCCCAAGTGGTCACCCATCTAGGTACTAACCAGGCTTGATGTTGCTTAAATTTGAACATTTTAAGAAACAGTGTTGTATGAATATATTTATTCTGGTTTTGTGGGGGGATCAATTTACAATTAAATTACATAGAAAATTAACCCCTATATTAACTTTTATAAAATTTATTAATTTTTTTTTTTTATATATTCATTATCTGGTGTGCTTAAAGAAAGATTCAAAAAAAAATTCTGGTTTCAGTTCCTATTGTATCACTTCACTCATTAGTGCACAGATACTACACTTATCCAAGACAAAAGGAGGGAAACTTTCATCTGAGGTGAAGAGTAAAGGAGATAAAATTATATCTAAGGCAGAGTTCACAAATGCTCTTTTGTACCCAAAACAAGAGATGGCACAATTCACTTATTTCTTTCAATTTTTGTCTTTTGGTACACTACTTATTTATTCCTTTTCAAATAATTTTCTCTGCAGTATTTTACAGCTGTCCTTCAAGTGGATCCTTCATGGGCCAATCCAGTAATGAAGATATGTTTTTCAGCTAACTGCTGTGACCGCTTGTTCGCTATATAAACTGATATCAGGCTTTACATTTTCATGTTTCAAAATCCACAAATTTGGACTAGAACAAAGAATAGATAGTGCTGCCATTGGTCACAAACTTTAACAGTATGACTTCTGGTTCTGAAAAAATGTAACTTGACACAAATATTGTTTTTTTTCCTTTTCTTCTCAAACAGCCATAAATTCTATTGTTCCATTCCCTTACAGTACTTGCTTCTTTTCCATAAACATTCACTGATCTGATGTGAATAGTTGCAGCATTTTCTCCTTCGAAAAACAGAAATTCTATAACACCTGTTTGCTCTGTGTATCTAGAAAGCTAGCCATTTTGAAAGAGGATTATAGAAAAAATAGAAAATAACAGCATAATTTTTTTCCTTCAGCTTCTGAAATCATTATGCATTGTAGCTAAAATCCACTGAAGAATTACAATTAATACTTTTGAAATTGAAATAAAACAAGATTTATTCTACACAAATTTTTTATGATTTTTGAATGTAGAACAAAACTATTTACAAAAATTCAAGTGAAAAGTTCTAGTGAACATGCCATTTATTGTCATACATCAGATGAATAAAGTAATGTGTCTGATCTCATTAATTACAATCTATTTGATATTTATTTCATTTATTTCTTTGAGGTGGGGTTGGGGAATATTTCTTCTTCCTTCTTTACCTGAGTGAATTTTGACAAAGGCCACTTTGATGATTGTTTCTTCTGTGTGTATACACAATATAGAAATATAATATGTCTGTGTATACACATACATATATGTGTGTGTGTGTATATATATATATGTATATAAATATGTATCTATACATATATATGTGTGTGTGTATATATATATATATATATATATGCTAAGACATATTTTACACACCAACTAATATACACAGATACAAGCAACACATACATATATGCATCAACCACAATACATTCTATATATGTATTACATACATATACCTCAACCAATCAACATGCACTGAAACTGATCCTTTTGTAAATTTGATCATTGGTAACATTTTTTAACATCTATTGTCATAATTAATTGGTGCAAATTTGTTTTACAAACAACAAAAATATATTCTGAGTATATGATAAAAATGACAAAACTTATATGGATTTCTTTGTGCCTGTGTTTTTTTCTGAAAAAGAGAGAATATTTCTTTCATATGTCATCCTAATTTTTGGACATAAACAGTCATGGCTCTCCACAACATTCTGTTCATATTGCTCTTGTTTTGCTTTGTTCTGCCATCAATTCACTCAAACTTGTCAAGTAGATTATTTGTTGTTTCTTCCCATCATTTCCCTTGTCTTCAATAATATCCTCTGGGTGTTAACTTCTCTGAGCCCCCTTTCCTCCATATAGGTCCCAGAAATTTTAACTGATTGCAATTAATTTGTAGCTACTATTTTTCAAAAAAAAACTTCCTCATTTCTCACATATTCCATTTATTATATTCATAGAATTTCTAATCTCAGAGCAAATTGTTTAAAATTTACTGCCCTGTAGGAGATTTGGCAATATTTAACATGTGACCACAAAGGATGGTTTTTCCCTTGACACCACTATTATTTTAACTATTTACCTATCTCTTAATACTTTGCTTATTTTTTTGAAAGGCATCTTTCTTTGTTCCAATGTGCCTTCATATTCTGTTTCACATTTTCTGTCATCTGCTAAAACAGTTCCTTGATAGATTTCTGTAGTTGTTTGATTCTGACATCTCCAATTCACAGCTCACATCTTGCACTGTCCATTTTGCTAATGACCATTCATACATTCTATCTTTTACCTTAGCTAAAAAAAACTACAACAAATCTGAAAATATTTTTTTTTATATTTTTTTTTTCCTTTAACCAGTCTTTAACACAACTCCCAAGAGATGTTATGCCCGATCATTTGGCAGTGAATCTCAGGACAAGATTTCAGCCAATAACCAGGAAATACTTGACTCTCACTACTATGCTCTGTCATTACAACAGCCAGGTCAGTCCAAAAATGGAATATTTCTACAACATCTAGGCCGGAGCTGCACAATCCTTGCTTTCTACTTTCAAGCAAATGTTTGTTTGACCTTGTGGGTGATGAGTTGTTTTCTATTTGTCAATCCCTTTCAACAGATGAAACATTGCTAGCCTCGTGCTACTCTACTGCTATTTTCATGACAAATGTTTGTTTGACCTTGTGGGTGATGAGTTGTTTTCCATTTGTCAATCCCTTTCAACAGATGAAACATTGCTAGCCTCGTGCTACTCTACTGCTATTTTCATGACAAATGTTTGTTTGACCTTGTGGGTGATGAGTTGTTTTCCATTTGTCAATCCCTTTCAACAGATGAAACATTGCTAGCCTCTTGCTA
>OZ010573.1:29761283-29866283 GCA_963932145.1 Acanthosepion lycidas
TATAAATTTTCATGTGATCTTCTAATTTTTTTTCTTTTCGGTATATAAATTATATTAAAAATTGTATGTATGCTTTATATATCCAAGTGCATTCAGCCATACTTATAACCCTTATTAAGGAGGAATTTTATTTTACTATTAACTGAATATATGGACTGTTTTATGTATGTATCTTGAGTTATTGGAATGTTTTATATTCCAAAAATGCTCAGCTCATTGTGGCTGTGTTCATTGTTGATATTATTGAGTTTTGGCTTTTTCTTTTTTATTAATAATACTTCACAATGATGATAAATATATACCTATCCAGTCATAAACTAATAGATGACCAGAAGGAATTCCTAAATTTTGGACCAAATTGTCATCTCTAGCCTAAATTTGACTTCCTCACAAAGAAAACTAGTATCAAAATTTTGCACCAGTCATTCCAAATGGAAAATTGCAAATTAATAAAACTCCTTCCAAACCTCAAAGATCTTCTTAAGGTAGAATATCTAAAAGGCCGTATTTCTCCCAATAGCTATAACAACATTCCAACAACAAATCTCAAAGCTGCTGCAAAAGAACTAAAAATAATACTAATATCGTCATCAGAAGAGCTGATAAATCCAATACTTATGTAATTTTAGAGAAATTGGATTATTGCCAAAAATTACAGCACTTCATTGATGACCAGTCTAAATTTACAAAATTAAGTATAAACACCAATGACACTCTAAAAAAATCTGTTAACAAACTCATAACATCTAATACTGCTGATGTAGGATCCTTGAAAATCAACAAAATTATTGGAGATTACCAACAGGATACCTATATGAAAATGTTAAAATACACAAACCTGGATATCCATTACAACCAATTATTCTACAGATCCTCTCATCAATATACTAATTGTCAAAATACCTCAATGTTATTACTTCATATCTATCTATCAATTATAGCATCAAATCAACTCATGAATTTTTCCAAATCCCTTAAACTACAAAATCAAAACAAGGCATTCTAGTGACATTTGATGTAAAAATATTTATTTACAAATGTCCGCATTGATGAATATAATCTTTAACTTTGTATATAAAAATAATTCAATTCCATCTCCATCCTTCAAACCCAATATTCACAAAATATTATTGCATGCCTGCACAACTAAACTTCTATAACCAAAACAGAAAAATTTACACTCAAATTAATGGAGTAAGTATCGGAAATCCTCTTGATGCCTGTTTCTCTATTATATGTTCCACATAGAAAACATGGTATTTAAAAAAAGTTACTAAACCAAAAATATATGTCTTCTATGTAGATGATATCTTTATTTTAGCTAAGAACAAAAACAAAATTGATAATCTCAAAACTACATTAAAAAAAAGTTCTGTCCTCAACTTTACCTATAAACTTAGCAAAAAAAAAATAAACTCCCATTCTTGGATGTTCTTGTAGAGTCTATATAATGCGTTAACTACTTTGTTATATTTAAAGCCATAAGTAAAAACTCTTGCCCTCTTAATTTTATTAGTCAATGTCCTCTCAGATATAAAATAGGTGTTATGAAAAATTTCCTTATGAGAGTGCATGAGAATTCATCTCCTTATCCATTTTTCTTTAAATACCTCAATACACTATCTACATAGTCCGGACTATCATCCTCATCTTTGTTGCCATATTTATCACAATGTTTTGGCTGTTGTATGCTCTGGCCTTCTTCAGGTGGTTGGAATGTTGAACTGAACCCTTTATTCGACATGGTACATGGAACTAGAACAGTCTACCCCAGCGAGTGAAATAAAGGGTTCAGTTCAACATTCCAACCACCTGAAGAAGGCCAGAGTGTACAATGGCTGAAACACTGTGATAAATATGGCAACAAAGATGAGGATGATAGTCAAAACAATGTAAATAGTGTACATAATACCTCATCTCAAAAATATAGACAGATACTTAAGAACTCAATAATGTGAAACAAATGCTTGTTCATAATGGTTTTTCAAACCATCTTATAAATTACCGTATTAGACTTTTTCTTTCTAAGGTAACCAATAGCAACACTGAACATATAGAAAATTTTTCTCAAAAGGAAGACACTTAGCTCCCAGTGGAAGAAACTTTCACCTTTTCTCTTGAAGGAAGCACCTCATGGCTTTTCTTTGATGTATCTGAACTCCTAGCATTACTATTTTGGCACTTTGAAATCATTATTAGAAAACAATAACTTTATTTCTGGGAATGAACATAGCTTAAAAGAAAAAGAAGAAAAGCTGCGGATATCACTTTTGGTCCTCCTTAAAACTTAACAAACTAACATTTACATTTGGACTAACATCCTCATCTATGTTATTATCCAGCTTTCTTACCGTGTCTACCTGGGTGACCTTCAGGGAATTTTGAATTGAACACCTTATTTAATCAGGTGTAGATTCTTCTTGTTCCACTATCTATGTCTAGGGATATCTCGCCATTTTTTTTTTAATCATTTCACCCCAAGCAAGGCAATAAAGCCACTAAGAGGCAAGGCAATACTGAGTGTGATAGAGTAAGAAAAAAAGGAAACATTATTGAAAGAGAACAATAAAAGGACAAGACAGAAGATAACAATTGACATTGATCATCAAAAATTTAAATTCAAAGTCAACTGGAAAAGTAAGAAGCCAAAAGAGAGTTCCACAAGTGAGAAAAGAAACTGCTAACACAGAACTTACGATTACATGTAACCCATTTCATCTGTAAAATGATGAGACCTAACTGCCACTTAAATCCATAAAGTCAAAGAGGAAAACTTGTCAGAACAATTACCATGAAAATATTTATAGAAAAGGTACAGGGAAGCTATGTAATGGTAATTGAAAAGTGAAGGTGAGATGCCAATTCAGGACCAATAATATTACAGATTCTTTGTATTTAATCAAGAATCTCTAAATGTATAGCAGAAGCACCATACCAGATGTGATGGCAATATTCAATGCTTGGATGAATGGTAGGCTTATAAATGTGTAAAATAGTTTCTGGCAAGAAAAATTTTATTCTTATTTGGTACTGCTCAGTTCACTTTTTTCCACTGAATCAAAGTCTGTACTACAGAGCTCATGAATTGAACATACTATTACTATGCCACCAAATTTACAAGCCAATGGCATGATGCCATTATCTCATGTGGCAATAAGGCAAGTTGATTTTGGGATCATGGTATTGCACTCAATTTGAAAGTTTGACATAATAAATAATGATACAAAATATTTTTTCACAAATCATAACCGTTTTTTGAGGAAACAAGTTTAAAGAATAACTTTAAAGCTTGCAGAAGTTTTTTCAAATAATGAAGTGCAAGAGATTTTAATGCATGGAATGATGTTGGAGTTGCCGAATTTACACAAGGTGCAGAAAAAATAGTTAAATTAACTACTGAAGCTTCAAAAATTATATATGGACAAGAAGCAAGGTACAAACACATTACCAAATCAGTATGCAGTCAAATAAAACCTTCATTTACTTCAAAGGAAAATTATACTAAACAATTTCGTTATTATGTAATATGTTATACAGTACAGTTGTTTAAGTGTGATTTTTCAATAAACACTGCAAATTTAAAACAATTTTGTTTTTATTTTTTTTTTAACCATGAACCGTAGGGACACCATGTGTACTGCAGCTGCAGTAGAAGTGGTGTTTCTTGGGCAAGATAGCCTGACAGAGCCCAACCTTCTTCAGGCCAGTTTTGAATTCTGAGTTTTTCCTTATCTTAGAATGGTTGCCACTCAAGTCTATAGTCTGTCCTGCTATTTACCCATAGTGGGGAGGAGAAAAATAGGATTCATACCTTTCGCAAGGGTATTAGCTTGTAAGTGAATGTAGTGAATCTGACTGGAATTTGAACTCAACTCTCTGATTCCTCAATCTGAGCTGCTACACATTACTCTACCATGCCTCCCTAATTAATTATGATCTAACAAATGGTATAAGATCTTGTTCTTTAATTAGCCTTTTTTTATAATCTTTTACCTTTTTTACAGTTTCCACTTAGTGAATACAATAAAAACTTGTATATTTTGCTTGTGGTGATTCATAATTAGAATTCTGGTTTATATTTTCCATTCAATGAATCTAATACAAAAATTATCAACTTTATTTGGATTTATTCATGAAATAGACAAATTTTTATGTCAGTCTGCAGAAATTAGGTATTTCTGTATATTTTTCAGATGCTGTTTAAAACTAAATGCCCCAAAATTGGTAAAAGTTATTAATGTAAATTTTAATGTCAGTACTTATTATATCAAACCACAGATTTTGTACCATATGCAATGTTATCTTAATAAAGTGAAAAATCAACCTGCCCTAAATTGGTACATTCCTCAGTTTACAACTTGGAGCCTTAAAACTAATTTCATTCTTTGTTGATGCTGCTATCATTCTTGACTGTTTTCAACACTGCTTCCCTTTGCACAATACTGAAGCCTTACTGACATTTCTCTATATTTATTTATAGCCTACACCACCTGAATTTATGTAAATTTATTTAGTTAATAGTGCTATAGTACTCTTATTGTTTGTAGTATCTTATAAAAACAATTACTATTTCAGAAATGGTATTTTTTTGGAAACAGCCTTTTTGGTCAGGATTAGCAGTTATTTATAGATTCCTGCCCTTTCTTCAAGTGTGTCATGACTATGTCTCTCACTTGCAATGATCTGTAGACTAATTTCTAACAGCATGATCAAAAGGCAAAGGTTGATAACTGTTGAGTGTTTCTGTGAGAGTGTATTGAAATAAGGACAAACACATAGGTAGGGAAAAATACTGGTATATCCAAAAAGGTATTTACAACAGAGAGATTAGTAGTCAAACGAACGCAGGTTAGTCAGTAACAATCAGAAAGAATATAAAGTCCAACTGTATCTTCCGGTAGAGAGACGGAAGTGTGATGGTCACCTGATCTCCCCAGAACTCTATAGAACTGTCCTATTAGTAGTAGAGAGATCAGTCCATTCTGATGAGAAGGTGGGTGCGCCCCAACACTAACAAAAAGATTTCATTCATTATCTCAGAGTTCAGATAATTAAAAATGATGTTTCTAACTCGTTATTGTAATAGAAATTTCTGTAATTTTCAGACTGCAAAGAACCTTTCCACTCTCTGCAATTAAAGGGTTAAAAGAAGAATTTGAAAGATTTTTAACCAATTTCACTTGATTTTGTCTTCTATATTTTAGTTTCTTCAGTGTTTAGTTTTAAAAGCTTCCATTTTTGTTTGTTTTGTGATTTCTTTTGATCAACAATTTTTTGCTTCAGGAAAATCTTTTTTTACTTTTTTTAGTTTCTATTTAGATATGATTTTTGCTTCGTGCATCCTTGTTTCAGAAATTTGTTTTTGTTTTGAATTCAAAACTTTCTGATTCACATTCTAATTTTATTATACTTTCTTCATTTTTATCCTATTTTTTGTAGTTGTGAGGATTTCAACTTGACTTTTTCGAACTGTTATATACTTGTGTAATTCTATTTAACCTTTTAATCTATCTTCTATAAATTTTTGTAAATATGCACAGAAAAAAGAAAAAACTGCCAATAATTAAGAGAGACTAATTCACTAAATAAATAAAAAATAAAAATAAAGAAAAAGATGTTATTTTATTCTAATTATACAAACACTTCAAATCCTTTTTCTCCTTCCTAAATAATTTTTCTCTTCACATATTTTTTATTTACTTCAATAATTTTAACTGAAAAATCTCAAAGAGGCATCATGCCATAGGCACTTTATTCGTTCATTATTTTTTCCTCATCTGCAGGTCCAGCACATTTACAAATTAACAAAAATTTAGAGACTTCATTTTTAAGTCATTATTTTCATTTATTTAATTGGCTACAAAAGGTAATTTCCATTTGATACACTCCAGTAACAATTTTTATCTTTTTCTCGTGTCTTGACTTGAATTAATTTCTCATTTTTTGCAATAGGCCATTAAAGGGAAAAAAATAAATATCTTTGCAACAATTTTTAATAACCTCAACAAATTATAATAAATACACTTCACATCATCAATGAAGGATGGAGGACTTGAGAAATGTCTTAACAATAGATTGGTCATGGCTGACAAAAATGAACTTTCTAATTTAATAATTTTATATTGCACGCACTTCTCTGAAAAAAATATTTAAAAAAAAATATTTTCTGTTGTTTTATAATGAACAAGAAAAGTAGTATTGTTTTATTTATAGTTTTACTCCATCTTATTGTTGCTTCTTATCTCAACTCTCTCAGTCAATATTCTCTTCATTATTACTATTTTTTCAAGGCTTGTGCAGAACTTAAGCAGAGCCGAAACTTCAAGTGGACATTGTGTATATAATACATTGCTAAAGACAATGGAAAAATGGTCAGCTCCCTGTAACATTCCTCCTGCTTTCCTTTACTTTTGCAAGAGCCATATCAGGCTGAAAAATGGAGTACTGCTGCCATATATGGGCAAGAACTGCCTAGCCTTCACTCAGGTCCAAAAGCATCTTTGTGGGTGATGAATTATTTCCCACCCTACAACCCCTTTCCTACAGATGAAATGTGGCAAGCCTCTCACTACTCTATCGCTATTTTCAGTTCTAACCTTTATGGTTAATACCCGCTATACCAGGCACATTGTAGTGAACTACCCTCATTCCTTTTGTATTCTATTAGTGAGATGTAAGTTCTACATGAGCAGCTTCTTCCTATGAACCACTGCTTTGTGAAACTGACTCCCAAGAGGATGCTTTCCCACTCACTACAATCTTAACCTGTTCAAGTCTACAGTTAGCCATTATCTTCCCTATGTATCCCCGTAAACTGTAACTCTTACCCTGTAATCCTCTAAGTGGTTGTTGGGACTTGTATAGACTGAACATTATTATAAAGACAAAGATATAAAAGAAAAAAGAAATTACTTGTTTCTCTTCAACTTGTTTTTCTTCCGATTCATTTAGACACTTCTCAGCCATACACTCTTCATTGTTATTATTATTTTATGACTAATCTTACTCTATCTCGTTGTTTACTCTATTTTATTTTGGTTTGTGTTGTAACCTAAAAAAGGTTACGGAATGAGGAATAACCAAAACAGAGGTTAGAAATGAAATGGTAATCTTTATAACATCAACAAAATATAATACTCACCAGCGGCATGACATAGATAAACCACTGCTAGTGGTGGACTACTTAAACAGCATATTACCCCCACTAACAATAGTATCCAAAATATTTATAAGGATTGGGACATAACCATTAGTGTTCATAGGTATGCTATATAACACTTTCTTTCTTTTTTCTTTTTTTATTTCTTACTTCTATACTCCTTCATTGTTTTAATTCTTTCTTCTTCATTTTCTCTTCTTTCTTTTTTTTCTTTCTTTCTTCCATAATTCTTCTCTCTCTTCCTTACTTCTTTTGTTTGTCAGTCCGTTCATTCATTCATTCATTCATTCTGTCTGTCTGTTGTAACCTAGGAAAGGTTACTGAATGAGAAATAACCAAAATGGAGGTTGGAAATGAAATGGTAATTCTTATAAAATCAACAAAATACAATACTTACTAGCAGCGTGAAGTAGGTAAACCACTGCTAGTGGTGAACTACTTACACAGCATATTACACCCACTTACAATAGTGTCCAATGTATTTATGAGGATTGGGACAGACCCATTAATGTTCATATGCACGGTATATAACAGTTTACAAGCAACTAATGAAAGTATTACTTCATCTTAGTCTGACACAAGGCAATGAGAGTAGGACACCTGCTGAAAATCAAACTCTTAAATTTAATAATTTATCAGTCCTCAGCAGTGATTCCCAACCTAGGGTGCCAGCGTGAGATAGAATTTCACAGGTTGAAAGAGTTATTTCTGTACTTGAGTCATCACTAAACCAACTGCCAATGAGCCTTGAGAGGGTTAGTCAGAAATTGTGGCACATTTGAAAATACTGACAGAATTATTTGGAGTATATTTTACCAATGGAGACTTGAAAATTTCACAAGTGGATCATAAATCTATATACCTACAATTTGGAGAATATGCCAGATGATATCTAGTTGAAAAATCTTTTTGAGTTACAAACAAACTGAGCTCTTGAAATTTAACTTTGAAGCAAGAAAGCAATGTGTGCCTTAATTCCATCTGTAATAATATTATTTGTGTGGATCTAGATTCAGTTCTCTTTTCATAATCAAGTCAAATAATTGAGAAATCACCTGAATCCATAGACAGAGCAGCAGATTGGAGCCAGCAAAAAGGTTCTATGTTTTGATAAAAATCATGAACAATAAGTGGCAGTAAAGAAATCATTGAAAATTATGCTCACATTTGGGACTTGTTTTACTGTTTACAATTAGTTTGTAATTAGATTTTAATTGCTTAATTGATATTGGCATTTGTGTGGAGTTAAAAGCTTAAACTTTAAGTTCAAATTGCTCACCCACAGTAATATAAGCAGTAAAAAAAATAATCAGGTTGAATTATTTTAGGGTGGAGTAACATTGATCAAACAATTCCTATGTGTGAAGGACATAGACGCAGCTCTCCAGAAAAGTTATATCAGATTCAGTTTAATAAATACTTTCATTTCTTCTTCATATTAATTATATTTTTAAGTCATTGGAAATTCTTATAAGAAGCATTATCTTCATTATTAATTTTTAACAATATTCTATTATGTACACTATTTACATACAGGTTCTTGTCCTTAGCTTCATTGTTGTTGTTATCACGATGTTTTAGCTGTTGTCCTAACAACATAAAAGGAGAGTCGTTCAAATGTAAACAGTGTAAATAATGATAATTCTTCATCACAGAAATTTAGGCAAGAGGTGATAACAACAACAAAGATGAGGATATTAGTCTAAATGTAAATACTGTCCTGGGTTTGACGATAAACTACATCTGTGTCCTGGGTAAGACTGTAAACTTCATCTGAAAGCAAGGCCTCTGATCAGGAGGTTGTGAGGAGCATGGAACCACCTATCAATTGCTGGTGTTCCCAGGTCCACTTTGACCTGGGGTAGTAGCACCTATCAGGGTCCCAGCTGTGGGCAAATAGTTAACCCCCCCAAACTGTGGTCAAAACAATATAAAAGTGTAAAAATAAGTTTTAATAACACAAATACTTTTTTGTAAAAAAATTATTGCCAGCAATTCATTTTTTGAAAAAAAATATCACTAGCAATAAAAATTGTCGGCATTAAATAACCCATTGAGGTTGATATGCTGTAAAACAAAACAAACCAAATGTAAATAATGATAATTCTTCATCCCAGAAATTCAGACAAGAGATGATCAGATGATAATAACAACAAAGATGAGGATATTAGTCTAAATGTAAATAATGATAACTGCTCATCCCACAAATTCAAGCAGAAGTTTTCCATTAATCTTACATGTGTTTGCAGCTAGCATAGCGAAGAAAACAGCGACTTACCTTGTCAAACCAAGTAACAACGTGTCACGTGTATTCTACGATGGAAAAAGTGGCAAAAAAGAAAACATGCTTATGAGGTATGGGTCGATGCAAGTTCTCTCGCCACAGGGGTTTCGTTGGAGGTTAACGGAAGCATTGTAGAAGATGCATGTTGGCTGCGACCTGTGAAGGACGCCCAACATATCAATTTATCAGAATTGGATGCTATTCTGAAGGGCATCAATTTAGCATTACAGTGGAGCGCAACGGAGCTACACCTCTTCACGGACTCCGTATGTGTGCACCGGTGGGTATCAAACATGCTCACTGGCAAAGCCAGAATACGAACTAAGGCGGCAGGTGAGATGCTGATCCAGAGGCGTTTGAGTACTCTTGAAAAGCTGATTCAAGAGTATAACTTATTGATCATGATAAGATTAGTAACGTTGAGTGAGAATCGGACGGATAAGCTCACCATAGTACCGCAACGATGGTATGATATGATAAAGAAGGAAACTGAACACGCCCGATATGCGCTTCCATGGTGAAGAAACCTCTCCTGATCAGATACGTGCCATACATTGCCAGAGTGGACACCGAGGCGTCAGGCGGACGCAATATTTTGTAAGACGAGTCTACCCTACGACATCCAAGGCGGCCGTCAAGGCAGTGGTCAGAAAATGTAAAGAATGCCAGTCAATTGACCCAGCCTCAAGTCGTTGGCCTCGCGGCAACCTAAGTGTGACAAATCTGGACCCGCTTAGGAATGGACATTACACATTACGGTGGGCAACACTACCTTACGTTAATAGATTGTGGCCCTAGTAGATTTGTGATATGGCGACGCCTGCTTCAACAAGACTCAAGAAGTGTCATTCGGCAGTTAGAAAGTATTTTTTTTTGAACGAGGCCCACCATCAGAAATCCTGACCGACAATGATACTGCATTTCGCAGTAAGTCCTTTAAAGATTTCCTGGATGACTGGGGAGTTCAACTTCGTTATTGCTGAGCCTATGTTCCTGCAGGAAACTGTATAGTGAAAAGATCTCATTGGAGTATAAAGTGAATTGCAGCAAGAAAGCAGTGTTCGATAATGGAGGCAGTATACTGGCATAATATCATGCCGAAGGATGATATATCGTTGACTAATGTGCCTGCCAATATTATTCACCATTACCAACTGAAAGTGAAGGGAATTACTACATTACCACCTGATCATTGTAGGTATCACAATATATACAAAGTTGGGAACAGAGTATGGGTGAAAGCTCCCCATGGCCGGTGTACCTCCAGGTATCAAGTGGGTCACGTGACGGACATTGTAAGTCCACAAACAGTACTAGTTGATGGGATGCCACGGCATGTAAAAGATCTTCGCCTTTTCATTGGTTCTGATACATCGCCAAGCGAATCCGATGATGATTCATCATCTGACAGTGAGCAGATAATTGATATCTGCAAATCCGATGCTTCCACAAACACAGATCTTCTGGAAACTCGAGATATGTCTGATGACTCCTCAGGAGATGACTCTCCCAACACGCGTAAGGGAAATAGTGCCATTACGTCGAAGCACCAAGATAAAGTGACCTGCTCCAAGTTGTTCGATTTGTGATAGTGAGATCAAGGGGGAGTATAGCGAAGAAAACGGCTACTTACCTCGTCAAACCAAGCGACAGAGTGTCGGGTGTATTCTACGACGGAAAAAGTGGCGAAAAAGAAAATTACTTACCAAACAGAAGGGCACGTATTCCGCATAACATGCTGAAAATGGAATAATTGAATTAAAGAAAAAAAACGTCTGTCGCAGGAGTCGCTATAAAAGTATTTTGATATGCAAATTATGGAACATCCTATCCCAGCTGTTGATGAATGAAAAATATAGGTTCTGCCGATAAAAGCAGTTAGTGTTCTCAATTCGAGAGCACAAAATTCGGGCATTTTTGGCTTCGGCATTTGTTAGAGAGCGAGTTATTTTTCTGACTGGTTACATTCACTGTGATTTGAGATAGTACCGGCGAATCGAGTTTTCAGCATTTCTTTCTGTCCCCGATATTCGAGTCTGTACTTACAGTGATTTTTCTTTGTGTTGTGGAAGTAACCTGCAACAAATACTTCCTTTGCTTTCAGAACGCTTACAGCTAGCAAAAAGTACAAATAATTGTGCAAGATGGATGTATGGATAGCATAACTATAATATCACGGTAAGAATTGGTAAGCCAAACTTAATAGAATCCGTGAGGTTTAATTTCTCACTAACACCTTCGGGGAAGGCATAAGTCCCTCTCTTCTTGTCTTGTCTCAAAGTAGGAGTCAAATAGCAGGACATATTAGACTCTTTTGCCTTTGATAGCAGGAAATCTATGATAAAACTATCTGTGAATTCCAAACTGCATAAAAGGCAATGATGAATGACTCCAATGTCATTCCCTAAGAATCATGGCAATTCTCAAATAGAAAAGAAAAGAAATAAAGGCGTATAATTAAGGTTGGGATTTAAAAGGAGAAAAAAAAAAGATGTGACTAATAAACTGTTACATACTGTTGTTGGAAATATATTCTATTTTTGAAATACAATATATTTGGCAGAGTAAGCTGATAATTACAAATCCTGCAAGAAGTAAAAGAAGCCATATGTAGTTGAGTCTTTTCATTTGGGGAAAGGCCAGTTTAATAATGCCGACTGAGGATCGATCAGCATTCTTATTTTTTATATGTCAATTTTCTTTATTAGAAAATAAATTTATTTACAATTTACTTTATTAAAAATAATTAAAAACAAAAGACTGGTTTATATTTTATGTAATGCCTTTGCAAATACCTTATTTGAAGAAAGATATTTAGTAATTAAGGTATTAATCATTAGTATTAATAAATTACTTTGATTCAGTTATAAAAAAAAAAAAAAAAAAAAAAGTTATATTTTTCTGGTACAGAGTTGTTTTGGCTCTAAATTGACAAATCAGTAAGATTTCCTGTTTTTTTTTAAAAAAAAAAAAAAAAAAAAAAAAAAAGAGATTCTTCCTTTAAAATTCTTCAGTGAGAATTTTTCACTTGGTACTGAACACATGGTCTGCAAAACACAAGGACAGAGAAGTTCTATTGATCACTTTATCTTCTCTGTCAATAATAAATACTCAGCAAAATTTCCCTACTGGGTGTGATAAAATATCCAATACAGACGATACGTGCATTGTACTATTTATTACAAGAAAATATTTCTTCTGGTGAAATAACAGCTGATTTGACTTTCATTAAGAAACTGAGGCTGTGCATGAGGCTTTGAGGCATTAGGCTGAGGATAGCCATGACGACTAATGCAGTGACACGGCTGAACAACAACCACAGTTGCCAAACACCATTTTGAGCAACATATAATGTGACAGTATCACAGAATAGCATTAGGTTGTCTGAAATTTTTTAATAAAAACTACTTTTTACCTCATCTCATTTTTGTTACTTGTTTACGCCTAATAGTAGTAATGTTGTATACCCCCATTCTTGCTGGGGTTAGTCTTGGGGCGACAGTCTTGGTTCACTCATATGTTGCATTCTTCTCTCTGTCTGTGTTTTTGGTTTTGGAATTAAAAGAGAGATATCAATAAAGAGAATTTTAAACTTATCTATTTTATTAACTTGCCAGCGGGGTCACTCTATCACCCCAAAAGGGGAGCAAGTTCACCGGGATACAAAATAAGCATGTCTGATCTCTTCGACATGTAAAAATTTACGTCCCTGAAAATACTTTCTATCTCTAACATTCCCACATTCGGCTCAGCCAATCAAAAACAACTTCCTTTGTTTTGTCTATCAGCTGACCCTAAGGTCAGCCTCAGAAGGTCTGAGTCAAATACACTGCCGCTAAAAATTATAGTCTGAAACTATTATTGTCATGTTTTATCAAAATATGCAGGTTTTTTTATTTATTTCTTTATTTCCAATTCATGCTGCTAATTTAATTATCATTAAATAAATTTGAAATTATTTAAGTGTTTTAACAAGAAACAGTAAAATAATCATAAAAATTTGAATTTCTTAATTAAAAACTCTTTTTGGTTTCTACTTTAGGAGCAAATATTTCATAGTCCAATACTCCTCCTACTGTTTCAAAACATTTTCTAAGATTTATACATTCAAGACATGGTGCCTAAACACTTCAAATACCTCAGCATATGGATCAGTTATTACAAATTTTGTATAGATAAGGAAATTAAACAGAATAGGTGGTACTAAGGTCTTTTGTCCAACACTGCAAGATGTTACAAAACCAAAACATTAAACTAAAAACTTGGATCATGTCCTTAAATAGCATCTTCTGATCTAGACTCTCATAGGGACACTATGCATGATCTAGAAATACATTGGGATGATGAACCTGGCTATATCAACAGTGATGTAATCCTGATATCATTAGGAGTTTCAGGTCTCTCAACATTATGACACTTCTCCCAGTTTATTCAGTTGGTATTGATCAAATACCAACCTACAGTCATGTAATGAGCTATCCAACACAACATCATTAACTACCATCCCAATATGGCTGACTGAGGTTTTCTGATATACATAATGAAAAAATTCTCAAATCAAGTCACTTTCTGGGCTCTCCTTCCTCTATAAAAAAGGAAAAATCCAAGTTGCTGGTTTTCTCAATCCCATAGAAAAGTTTTGGATGCCAATTCCCCATTTAGGTGCCCAGAATGGATTAACTACAGGAAAATGTACTTCTTAGAAGGACACCAAACTTATTCAGAAATGTTTAAACTATCAGCTATATACAACCATTATCTCAAATTGATGATTAAAATGGCTTTAGACAAAAAGTTAAGTCAGAAACCTTGATGAGGTTTTCCTACTAGAAAGAGTGAGAAGAGTTACAAATTTCATCTGACAGTAGTAGTGGCTGTTGGATCAATGAATACCAAATATCAAATTACCATTACCTTAGCATAAGGATTATCTAATTTATCATACAAACTTATAACAATAGAGTGCCTTATATTTGTGACTTTGTGCTAGACTACACTAAATGTAATCAACATTTTCAGTCCCAAAGAAAATGCTAACTCAAGCAAACCTATTTTGCAAACCAAGTCAATATTTCAGTTGTGGGTCTATAGCTATGACTCTGAAATTAAGGCTCAGTCTTCGAAATGGAAGACCTCAACCTCTCCAAAGCTGAAGAAAGCACAAATGAGTTAAGGCAATGTGAAGACATGTTGACAGATTTTTTTCGACTACAAGTGCATTGTTCATCATGAGTATACTCCACCTGGTCAGACAGCAAACAAGGAGTAATACCATGATGTGTTGCAGTATTTTCAGGATGATGTTCATCAGAAAAGAACAATTGCATGTATCTGGTGAGTGGTAGAGTCTTTTTCCCCTTTCCAAAAAACAAACCTCACTTGAAAGGAACATGATTTCAAGATGTCTTGGATATTGAAGAGAATTTTGATGAGACATATGCTCACTATCTCAAAAAAGAAGTTTCATTAAAGCTTCCATGAATGGAAATGATGCTGGATAAAGTGTGTTGCTTCAGAAGGGGACTATTTTGAAGGAGATTAAGTACTGACTTGATATGTGTTATAGTTTTCTTTTTATAGCACCGGCCCAGATACTTTTTTTATCAGACCACAGTGTGCGATGGATAAATTGTCATCTAAATTATGCCAAAATGAAAATAACTCTGACATCTCATTTTAACAGATATATTTACCAAAATTATGCAAAAATATATTGAAATACTAAAGAGTAAATTTATTCAATAAAATCGCCATTGGCTTCAACTAGGGCCTCCAGATGACTTCAAAATCTCCTGCAACTCTTATGCATCTTATTATCTTATCCTTGTTTAAGTTGGTGAATGCTGCCATAATATAATCCTTGCCTTCAGTACATTTTTGGTATTACAAGTTTTGTTGATCTCTCACTCAACTGCACCCCACACATAATAATCAAGGGGTCTGCATTTTGGGACATTAGGTGGCCAGATGTGGTTGCAGAAACTGTCTAGCAGCCATGCCTGGGTTCACCAGCTTGTGCAGCATGGTGCAGAGTCCTGTTTCCAGACATGACCTTCCCTTATGACCCAGGGAAGCACTACCTCCTCAAGGCACTTGATGTAGGCCTCAAGTTGATTCTGTGGCCCTCAACAACAAATTCATGAGTTCTTTTCTTATCAAAACCATTAGAGTTAGTTTTTCCGAGCTGTAATACCTTCATAATCACCATTAGACTCATCCAACTCTTTCTGAATCTTCTGCACTATCTTCAGATTGACACCTAAAAACTCTGAAAGGTTTGTATTGGAGATTTCGGTGCAAATACTAAGCAGTACAGCATGCTGTTTCCAAATTTTTACGACAATAAACTACATCCATGTCCTGGGTCAGACAATAAACTACATCTGACAACAAGGCCTCTGATCAGGAGGTTTTGAGGAGCATGGAACCACCTCTTAATTGCTGGTGTCCCCAGGTCCACCATGACCCATGGTAGTAGCACCTTTTAGGGTCCCAGCTATAAGCAAATCATTAACCTCCGAACTGGCGTCAAAACGTGTGAAAAACAAGTTTTAATACTATCAATACTTTTATTAAAAAAATATTACCAGAAATACTTTTTGAAAAAATATTACCAGCAATAAAAATCTTGTCAGCATTAAATAACCCATTGAAGTTGATATTCTGTAAAACAAACCTAACCAAAACCATTTGTACGGGGAGCAAGTTCCATTTGGACAGCTTCTTCCCAGGAGCTGCTGCTTTGTGAAAGACTCCCAAGTGGATGCTTCCCTGATCATTACAATCTTAACTTCTTCAAGTTCAGGGTTAATTGTTATCTATCCTACATATCCTCATAATCTACACATATCATTAAACAACATCATTCAACAATCCTCTACATTGAGTGGCTTTTTGGCCTCATACTGGACAAAATAATAGTGTTCAAAAAATGATCTTTTGCCAGATTTTTATCTATCTTTGTAAACAATTCGACTGTAACAAAATGTTGGGTTGACAACAGCGACTATATAATGAAGAAATTTTGGAATCTGAAAAATGTTTGACATATTAACGGTTCTTCTCAGACTGATGAAGAATAAATGCATTTACATTTGGTACAGTTCCGAATTACATATACAATGGAGACAAACAAAGTATCACATGAACTTGCTCAATTTTCCAACCATTTCACCAAAATGTTCCAGTTAACAACAGCATAAATTATACAAAGAGATCTGAATGTCCAAACAATGTCGAATATGCTAATGACTCTTCTCAAAGTTAGATACAAAGTTATCTTGAAGTTAATAATAAAAGTAGACAATATTTCACATTTTCTTTGTAAATGTTTCTTTCTCTCAAATGTTGTCATATGACTAATGACCCAGGTCTAGTGAAGCTGGGCTGGGGAGGTTGTTGTAGGTTGATTTTGTTTAGTGGCATATCAACCTCTCGGGATTGTTTAATGCAGAAATCTAAATATTTTGAATGCATTTGTATGCCTTCAAATACAGAAAAACTCTATTTTCATTGTTCGGACTATCTTTGTTGCCATATTTATCACAATGTGTCAGCCATTGTATGCTCCGGCCTTCTTCAGGTGGTTGGAATGTGAAACTGAACCCTTTATTTCGCTTTCTGGGGTAGACTGTTCTAGCTGCATGTGCCATGTCTAATGGATATCAGTTATCTCCTGATAATTCCCCTCTCCAAGTTCTCCACTGCCTTAACCAGGTATTGAGCTCACATTCTTTGGGTCCTGTCACTGGATCTAACTAACGCCTTTATCCGCTGTGCCATGTGTCCTTGAAGACATCTGTGTATGAATTTCTGGGTATTATAAACCTAATGTCTTCAGTAATCATTATTCCATCTGTCAATCCTAAGATTTGGATCCTTGCAAATTCTGGCTTCTCTCAACACCAAAAAATTGCTACTTTATATACCATGGCCTTGATTAAGGAGAATGTGATGAGGCAGCTGATGTCAATCCCAAAAGGAGTGTGCAGATTGTTTTGAAAAGTGGAAGAGACACTCAGATAAGTATATAAGATTTCAAGAAGTATAATATGAATGGGACAAAGACACTGTTGCTATTCTTTCAGTACTATTAAATAGATTAATATTTTCCAGACATACAGCACATCCAATGAGCTGCTTTGCATTTTTGGCATTTATTTCTGATATGAAATTCCATGACTTGTACTCGGATGGCTGTATAAATTTACAATGAAAAACATTTTCTTAATTAAATGCCAACAATTTTCTCTGGAAACTAACTGTAAGTTTACCTAAAATTCTTAAAAATCCTTTCATTTTGTTTAAAAAAAATATTCCTTTCTGATCGAGGGAAAATCTTAAGAGAAGTTACATTACATTAAGGAAGGAAGGAAAAAAAAAACATGAAAATAAAAAAGAGTAAGGAAAGAGTCATAAAAATTATACATCTACTTTTTTCTTAACAAAATGTACAAGGATTTATAAACTATATTTTATGCAGCAAATGTTCTTTAAGGAAAATATTATTAAAAACAACAGATACTTTTTGTCAATTAATTTTAATGATCAACTTTTCCAAATTACAAATAACCTTCACCTATTGGAGAATAGTGTTATCAGACTAGCAAATCAAATAGTAAAAACAGACATGATTCTTAAAGCAATATTCATACAACAAAAACAACCATCAATAAATAAAAGCAATTATAACTTAAGAGTCTGCATCCTTAAATGTATATAAAAAATTAAAAAAGACACATACATATACCACACCTTGCTAACATTACAACACTCTTTGCCTACAACACAACACTCACTAGTTCTATGAAACTCACCAATTGTCTATCTATGAGGATGACTTAAAAAAGTCGAAAGCTTGGATCATTTTTTTTTAAATTTTCTTCGAAAATGAACATTGGAAAATTTTTGACAGAATTTCTTCCTTGTCTGAGAAGGATTATTAATAATTTGCATTAGTTGATCATTAAAATTAATCAACACAAAATGTCTGTTGCTTTTAATAATATTTATAAATATACAACCTCATGATGGAAATAAAAACATTCACTTTACACAACAATTTTATTTTTTAATAAAACTACATTCCTTGTCAATGCACTTAATTCATTGGTGAATATTACTCACAGAGATATAAAATTATACAGGGAAAATTTCAGTTGAAAATTCAGCTAATAACTAAATAAAGAGTGCAGTTTAAAATTCCCAGAAGGCATCTGGATCAACAAACACCTAAAGAAGTCTGGAAGGTAAAATGGTTGAAATAGAATAACAACAAAGATAAAGACATTACGAATATTAATAATCACTCTAACATCATTTTTGTCCTTGAATAGCAACTAGTATTTCCTATTTGCTTATGCTGAGAGAGTATGAAAAATGGTTAATATTTCCTTTAAACTTTGCTTTCGTAACTATGACAATGATATTTCTGAAATTTACTTATTCCTTTTGGGAAAACTGGTGAATGTGAACATTCTTGTTCAAAGTAAGAACAAAACAACATGTGATCCAAAAGCAGCATTTATTTATTCTAGGATTACACAAGAGACACCACAAAAAATTTAGAAATGAGTAGATTTTCAGGATTTATGCTTATACTGTAAATTACTTTCATGAATCAGCCCCCAGATAGAGCCTCCAATCATGTTTCATCATACGTTTGGTAGCAGCATTCAAAGTCCAGTACTCCGTGCAATTAGTAAATTGTTGTTGTTTTATATATTTAATTTCACACATACAACATACAATTTGTTTGTTTTTATTGACTGCACGGTATAGTACAGTCAGTTGGGCACTGTCTGTGAGAAAAAGAGCCCCATTACGCAATTCACCTGCCAGAAATTTGGAAACAATATATTCTAATGCTTGGCATTCATGCCAGATGCTCCAATGCGAACATATCAGTGTGTTTGGGTGTCAATCTGAGGACAGTGCAGAAGATTCAGAAAGAGCTGAAGGAATTTAATGGTGTTTCTGAAGGTAATTGAAGTGATCATTAGTGATGCCAATGTTATACATCGTTCATCTTTTCACAGAGTCTCTGAATCAATATGGAGGCCTACATTGAGGAGATAATGCTGCCCTGGGTGAAGAGGATGACTGCTGGAATACCCTATGTCTGAAAACAGAACTCTTCACCATGCCACACAAGCAGGAGCACTCAGTCTGTTGGATTTCAGCAACCACATCATTCCTTACATCTGGCGACCCAAATTCCCTGACTACAACCCCCTTGATTATTATGTGTGGGGCACAGTTGAGTGAGAGACCAAAAAACTCATTGTAATACCAAAGATGAACTGTAGGTAAGAGTTATGGCAGCATTCACCAAATTAAACAAGGAGACTGTTCAGAAGAGTTGTACAAGATTCCAACGTCATCTGGAGTCCGTGGTTGTAGCTATACTTCTTCACTAGGCTTTCAACAATCTCCACATAGTTTTAGGCCTTGATTCCTCAGCAAGCCCTGCACCACTGTGACAAAGATTCCAAACTTCTTTTTTTGTCCTAATGAACTTCTTGGAGAATTCCTAGCACTCTGTGTTTTTCCTTATTTGTGGTTCAATGAAGACACCAGCTGTGATTTTTAGTACAAACAGCTTAGAGAAGAAGTCTTGAAGATACTTAAAGGCTGCAGACTCCTTATCTGGAGCTGTGACAGACTGTTTCACAAGGCCCAATTTTAAGTGCAGTGGAAAAAAAATACTTTCTGGGGGTCCAACAGTGGCTCCCATTTGATGTTGTTCCTCCCCACACTGAACGTGGTCCACTGTGACCAGTCCCTCCTGTGGTAGTCTGCTGTGGTGTTCCTGCTGTCCCAAAGGCAAAGATAACACAGAAACTTAGTAAAGCCACCTTAGAGTCCCATCAAGAAGGCCTCCATTTTGAAGTCTCTGATAACCTCGAAACAATACTCTTCATATTTCAAGGTATCTTGACTCTGCTATATTCCTCTTTGAGCTGCACTGAGTGAGCCAAGGAAAAAGATGGATATATATTCTGGTTATAAAACAGCACTGCCTTGAGGCTCCTGAATGAGCTGTCAATAAACAGGTGCCACTTGCTGGGTTTTAAATGATTCCAATTGTCTCTAACAGACTGATCACATTGTGGCAGAAAAAAATCCCATCTTGAGAGGTGAAAAAGCTTGAAAAACACTGGTGATGCTTTCTCTAACCTGAACTTGCACACATTCATCTAACAAATTCCACAGATTGAGTCTTGACATCAAAAGTTCAGTATTGGACATTGTGAGACCAAGATCTCTGATCAGGTTGTTGAGGTCTTTTTGGTTTGGGTTGAAGAAGTCAAGTGACTTACCTGCTAATATGGCTGCCTTCTCGTGTCTTCTTGGAAAAGCAAACCAGCTAATTTTACCTCATTTATAGGAGAGTACCTAATTACCTAGTTAGGTTGGTCCATTTTGCTATAATGGACCTGCCCAACACATTTGCATGAGTGGTCTCTATTCACCCATATATCTCTTCATTAAATGACTCACATCAGTTTAACTGCGACTTCACATGTCCTATTTGCAGTCACAACCTATCTGACATCTATATAAAAGACCAGGTAGTCAGAGGCACAGTAAATGATGCTCTCCAAGCAGATCTACTAGCAAAGGCCAGCTCGTTAAAGACCCTCGAGCAAAACATCAAACATGCTGAGGCATTTGAGACAGCACTGCGTGACCAAGCACAAATGGCAGAGACACCTGAAATGGTGGCATTATATTGTGAAGTGACCTGGCATCCCAGGGCCCTGCTCAATCACTACCATCAAGAACCAGGATTCCCAGGGTGCTATCTCGACTACTCCCGTACAATCGACCAGGCAAGAAGGAACTGATTCCTCCCCAATGGCCAATATGCTTCCACAATGGGGAGAGGAGAGACATGTAGAAGTCAAGTGACTTACCTGCTAACATGGCTGCCTTCTAGTTTCTTCTTGGAAAAGCAAGCCAGCTAATTTTGCCTCATTTATAGGAGAGAAGCTAATGCACCAGTTAAGTTGGTCCATTTTGCTGGAATGGACCTGCCCAACACATTTGCATGAGTGGTCTCTATTTACTCATATATCTCTCCATTAAATGAATCAGGGCTAGTTTTCAACTTGGTCACTACACCAGTCTACTTGTGACCACTTGCAAACTAACCAATATTCAACAAGGGTAGTATGGGTTTCTCTTCTCAGCTGAAACTCTGCAATCAGGATCAATGACTTCATCCTCTTTTGAATTGCTGTTCTCTTCTGAAGAGCATTGCTCTCTTTTTGAAGGATTGGGTAGAAGAAGCTCAGGTTAATGTGGCATTAGGATGATGGATCACAGAAGTTCTGGATATATGATAGCAGGCACATTCTTGGGAGCTTGATGTTTGGAAGAGTCCACCATACAGGAGAAATTGCTTGAGTGATCAGTTGGCTCCCTCCAAATTCATGAGATTGCAAATTATATGGCTCTATTTTTCCCTCTGTCCAGGTTACAAAAGCAAAGGTTGAAAAGATCAACAGTCAATTTTTTTTTTTTTGCTTTCTAGACTGAATAAATTATGAAAAAGCATTTACTGACCAAAGACAATAAAATGTTCAAAAGACAAACCCTATTATTGGAAAGAAATTTCTAAGAAAAAGAAAAGTCATTCTCATACAACACATTCACCATGCATCCTTCACATACTGGCACCATGTATTGTTTACATTAATCACTCGTCCGATTTTGTTTGTATGGCAATGACATACTAGCCAAGAGCAGAAAGGCTCCCACCACTGTTAGTAAACAGAGCATGTTTAACCTTGTGGATTGGCTCCAAGAATGTTTATAGTCTTGGAAATATTTGTAACAGCTAAATACTGAGGTGACATCATATAAAAGGTTGAATTAGATAGTTAACATTATAGCATAATGACTCAACATACAAATCCATGTCCCTATCAGGGAAGGCAATTAAGTGACCATCCAAGTTTACTTGAGCCTGAGCATTGCCTTACATTCATCGTGGAAGATGCACACATATTTTTCAGGGTATTTTTTAGGAAAAAAGTGTGTAAATAAGCTGGAAAATACAGTAAATGCTAGGTATTGGATTTCATCAATCTACAATCATATACTGGGCCAGATTTAAGAGGCCACTGGGCTAGTAGAATTTGGGGCCCCCTTCATTATGTATGTTCCCCACCCCGTGTCTATTAAAAAATATATATTTTTAAATGATGCTTTTATGGTGTAAAACATGAAACACTTCAACTAAAAAGCTTCATAAGAAATGTATATGTATATTTAAAAGAGCCACTGCAATTAGACGTAGCCCATATACTCAAAAGTTTTTATAATTAGTTCAAAGGAGCCCCATAAAAATAATCTGAAAATAAATCTTCTCTATTCTTATATATTTTTTTTTTTGTTTTTATCAGTGACCCAAGACTAGAAAGTCACTGGGGACCCTCTAGTCTTGGGGCTCCTGGGCAGCACCTCATACGTAAATCTGATACTGCTAATATATATATATATATATATATATATATATATATATATATATATATATATGTGTGTGTGTGTGTGTGTATATATATAGTTCATTTTACCTACTAACAAAAAGAATTTTCTTTGCATGAAAATATTTATCTTTCAACATAATCTGGTCTTTAGTTATGAATATCAACTATACAGATCAAATATTGGTAAAAAATTAAGATCAAAATTCAGATCATAACTAAATGTCCGGCAATGAACCTGATTAATCCACAATCATATATTATGTGTTTGAGTATGTGTGTATACAAGTCTGTAGTCTAATTATAGCGTGCATTTATTTTATATAACAAATATTTATTTTCAACATAATCTCCTTTTTTGTCAATGCACTTAAATAGTTGATATTAAGCACAGCAATCATATATATCATAAATTATATAACATAAATAGTTGATATTAATCACAGTAATCAAACAATATTTAAGATCAAAATTCAGCTAATAACTAAATGTCAAGCATTGGACAATTGATGCACACAAACACACACAAATCTAAGCCAGTAACCAACTGGTCAAAAGGATTTCGTTTGCATAAAAATATATTTATTTATCAAATAATCCCTTTTCATTGTTTTAATTCAGTAGTGAATATTAATCCCTGAGATCAAACATTATACAGTGAACATTTAAGATCAAAATTCAGCTAATAGATGTCAGGATGCAAACTTATTGATGCATCTATATTAACATGATACAATTTTTTGGTTCAAAATTGGTGTCATATGGAGAAATATCACCTCTTCTTAGCTGTTGATTTTGACACCTTGGAAATATTTCATTTTCTTTTCTCTACAAGAATTGTACCAAATAAAATGCTGGAATGAAGGCTTCAATTTTAATTTTCTTTCAATATGCATTAATAATGAACCACACGGGAAATTCAAATTCTTTGAACAACAAATGAGACAAGAGCTTGTCTTTCAATTAATTTTCTTTTTCTAAATCATTAAAAATAAATTTGTAATAATTGAGGTGTTTTATAATTTACAAATGTAAGAAAGTATTTTTTGTTTTGCAGTGTAAAACAAGTTGTATAAACTTTTACTTGTTTTCATCTTTTTCTATACTTTGACTAAATTTCCTAGCTATGAATATCTGTCCTCAAAATATAAGGTTGAAAGAACATCAGAAAGCTGTAGTCAATAGAGAATCCATAGTCAAGTATGGCAGATCATATGAGGAGAAAAAAGTTGGAAGGAGTTCACCAACACTTACAGAAATTCAGAATAGACAGAGACGAAGCAACACTATACAGCAAGACAAAAGAATCATGATAGACTGATAACATATAGCCTAGCATAGAATTGAGCTCTATATGGGAAAGAATGAGGAGATAAAGACCATATTAGGTTCAAGGCTTCAAAATTGTCTTTACCTAGTGGCCATGAGTTCAATCACTCGATAAATGCACTGATGTAGCATCACAAGTTTGAATTAGCAAAAATATGAAATTACTAAAGTATTAAAATTTACCTTCCACTTTACAACCTCTTTCCCATTAACAAAATGTGGCAAGACCTTCACTACTCTATTGCTATTTCCTTAATCTCACCAGTTCAGAATTGCACAGCTAAGACTCACTATACTACATAAACTGGGACAAAACATCCCTATTAACTTTATATTCCATTAGTAAGAATGGAGAATTCAATGCAAACAACTTCTCAAGATCTGCTATTTTGGGGAACAGAATGCTTCAAGTCTAGCATGAACTGTCATTTTTTCTATATATCTTAATAATCTGCATTTCTTATCTCATCCTATTATGTTCATCCAAGAGCCTCATTTAGCAACTCTCTATTGTATTGGATGAAAAATTAGTTCAAAAAAAAAAAAAAAAAAAAAAGAAGAAAAGAAAAGAGAAGATTCCCTCCTGGAGAGCTTAATGAGATCATTCTAATCCTGTGGCTTGAATAAAAATTTCAGATTAATATTCTGAGAAGATTACAGTTGAAATGTGACTAAAATAATCAAGATGATGAAAACAGTTTAAATAAATTAGTGTATAATAAAACTATCATGTTGGGGAATATCAATTCTGACAATGTACATTTCCATTACATTCAGATGCAGGCAAATCCACTCAGAAGCTAGAGAATAAATTTGTCAGAATATATCAATCAATTAATCAATCCTTGATTTTATAGTATTTATAAATTATCTAAAAAAAGATAAGATAACTGGGTACTTCTGGAGGTTAATGTTTTATAAGACAAACAGTCTTTGGAATTTTAGTTCTGAAAATCAAGAAATAGGAGATTAAAAGTAATAAATAAATAAAATTAAATGTTCACATATGTTTGTTCCTACTGTAATTATCTTGGAGATAACATTTACTCTCTTAAGAATTGGATGTAATATTCACAAAGATTTTGAAAAATAATCTTTATTTATATACATATATATATATTAATTAAGAACATTAGAAAAACTGAATAAAATTTTATAAAATTTTCCTTGTCACATTCAATAAAATATAGATATATATGTGTAAAAGTTCAGATAGAACCATGTGTATATATATATATATATATATATATATATATATATATATATATATATAATGATATATGACAAACTGGAAAGGTTTTTTTTAATGAAATGCATCACAAAAATCTTTCCATTTTGTCATATTTTTTCTAAATTTTATATATATATATATATATATATATGACAGAGAGAGAGATAAAGAGAGAGTGAGTGATGAAAGGAATAATTCTTTTGGGGGAAAATATATGAGAAACTGTCATAGTTTTATGAAATCCATCTTCTCTCAATATCAGCCATTTTCGATTTGTTAAAAGAAAATATTGTTTTCTTAAATGAAGAGCTTTTCTGCAATCAACACAATATCAAAGAGATAAATTATAACACAAAGAATTAGAAATATTTTCTGAGTCATTTTTATTAATTCACTCTTTGTAAATCAATGAGAATCAACCCCACTTTTCTCCTATACACATGCAAACATGTGACATTCTCATTATCAGACAAGCAGTGCACACACAGTCTGTTAACACGTGTGTCAACAAATTTGCATCTCCTTTCTTTTTGCAGGCCACAACGGTAATATTTATCTCTTAGTACACAATAAAAATTCAAAGTAAGAAAACCTCAGATATTTCTTGTATTTTCTGACACAAATTAACTGAACATGCATTATACACATCTATATATTAAAAAAAACTTACGAGAAAAACTCTATACACTTTACTTATTATCTGTCTTATCATTCTATCTGATTCTGATTCATATTTAATCTTGATTTAACCCCAAACTCACAATTTTACTCAGTGTTACAATCTTCCATGTCTCCAACATGACAGAACAACCAGATAATAAATAATACTCATTTTGTTGCTTCAATGTCTTACTGTTTCTCATTTTTACAAGTATTTTTTTTATATAAATGTAAGGAGATTTTATAATTATTTACTCAGTTATAATTCCCCTACAAAGACTTTTTTTCTTTGAACTAGATTTATTCCTTACCTTTTCCACTTGTATTTTTTTTTTTTTAATTACGTTCACCCCAAACAAGGCAATAAAGCCACTAAGACACAAGGGAGTAACTGAGTGTGGAAGAGTTAGAAAACAGAAACATTACTAAAGAGCACAAACAAAAGAAGAGTAATCAAGAGGACAGTAGATAGTAACTGACATTGCATTTAAATTTTTGAAGATTAAATTTGGCTGGAAATCATGGAGCTGAAAATGAGTTCCACAAGCAAGAAGTGCAAGAAAATAAATTTTTAGCATAGAACTTATGGTTACATCTAGCCATTTCCACTGTAAACTGATGAGACCTCATTGCCAGTTTAATCTTCTTTATAGGCTGTCGCTTCAAGAAATAGGCAATCATGGCCCTTCACATCTTCCTGTCCCTTGTAGCTCTTAATAAGTTTTGTCTTTTCGTTATTTTTCCCAAACTCTGTTCTACCATCCATTTACTCAAGCTCATCAAGTATGTTATGCGTTGCTTTCCTTTGCCCCTCAATCAGTCCTGTGAGTATCAGATTTTCCAAGCCATCCTCCCCAGAAATTTCAACTGCCTCTTCCTTTTTGTTTAAATTTTCTCTAAAACCTTGTTGTTACTCACATGTTCAGTCCATTGTATCCTCAGTATCTTTCTGTAGATTCACATTTCTGTTGTTTCAAGTCTTTTCTTCATATTTCAGGAGATTGTCCAGCATTCACTGTTTTATAGGACAGATATCATATAGCAGTTCAGTACCCGTTTTTTGTCTCTAAAAATTTTTTTATGTCTCTTAATATTCTGCTTAGTTTTTGGAAAGCAACTTTAGCCATTCCAATGCATCTTTGGATCTCAGTATTGCACTTTCTCTCTTCTGTTAGAACATTTCCCAAAATTCAACAACTCTAGGTACCATAATGAAGAGCTCATCTGAACAATTACTATGAAAATATTTATAGAAAAGGCACAGAGAGGCAACCGTACAGTGGTGGGAAAGTGACTGTTCAAGTTAGTGCTTTCTAACTTAGAAAATGAATTATCAGAATCTGATGAATTATTTTCCATCATACAACCTCTTTCCCCACAGACAAAACATTTTGCTATTCTATCACTATTCTAATGATATGACACCTTCTGGAGTGGTTCGTAGAAGTAACAGATCTACCAAGGGCATAAATCCTCTCAGGTTCTAAGAGATTTGGTGATATGTAAATTAGATTGTATATAAGTGGGAATGTTTCTACACTCATGAGTGAGTTATCTTTCCTTGACTACACTGTGTACTTGTGAGAACTTTACATGTCACAACTGTATTAAAATACATTTGTCATTATTTTCATTTGTTTTTATTCATGCCATCAACCTGGGATATAACAAATTTTTGGCACCAAGGATTCGAACTTCAAAATCAACATGGCAATTTCACCAGAGATACTTACTGAGATTTTACACCAGCAGCAAGAACAGAAGTCACAACAGTTACTGGCAGCAATGACTGCACAGTTCCAGAATCAACTCAAAATTTTCTGCGCTGGAACAAACCAAAATACCAATTCAGCAGATATCTTGGCCAACATAATCACAGAATTCCACTATGACCCAATGAGTGGAAAAACATTTGCTTCATGGTTTAAACATTGGATGGATACCTTTCAAAGATGAAAAATGGCAAATTCATCTCCTAATTTGTAAAGTGGGCACTAAAGAACATGACCATTATATGAATTATATTTTACCAAAGCAGGCAATAGATTTCACCTTCACTGAAACAGTAGAACAACTCGGTGAATTATTTGGAGAAAAACATTCTTTGTTTAATATTAGATTCAATCGTTTAAAGCTAACGAAAGATGACACTGACGATTATGTGACATTTGCTGGTTACATCAATTAGGAATGCAAAAAATTTAAATTAAATTTCCTCACAGAGGAACAGTTTAAATGTTTGATTTTT
Source organism: Acanthosepion lycidas (assembly GCA_963932145.1). Lineage (NCBI taxonomy): Eukaryota > Metazoa > Mollusca > Cephalopoda > Sepiida > Sepiidae > Acanthosepion > Acanthosepion lycidas. The sequence continues at coordinate 29,789,688 of OZ010573.1, forward strand.
ATTGCAGGATTAAAATCCTCTAGTCATGCTGATGCTTGCACCAGACTTCTTTCAAAACTGGAACAGGACAAAGAGATTCTGTTAAAAGCCTTCATCAATGAATGCAATAATTTATTTAGCATAAAAAGGCACTGTGCTGATAAAAAAGATGATCTATCAATAACCAGCAACATTGACATGAGAAAACAACCCCATGATGAAAATAAACCTCCTTCAAAATGTTGGCATTGTGGCAACTGGCATTTTGCATGCTTCTGTCCATTCCAAAAACATAAGTGCAATATTTGTCACCGAAATGGATATAAAGAAGAATTTTGCAATCCAAATTCACCCAAAAATTCAATGCAAAAAAATTTTTTAAATGAAAAAGGAAAATGTCTGAAACAAACAGTATTTATGATATTCAAAGCAGATTACAAATCCCACAGAAATTATATAGTTGTTTCTGTAAACAACAAACCAGTTCATTTCCAGTTTGATACATCATTGGACATAACATTAATATCACATTCAACTTGGGAACAAACAGAAAAGTCACATGTGCCTGAAACAGATCACATCACAATGAATGCATGTGGAAGTAGAATTCATTTAACTGGTCAGTTAACTTGCAATGTTTCCTTTAGAAATAGAACATTTTCTGGTGTTTATTATGTTGCAGATAATTCAAAATTTAATTTTGTCTTAACTGGTTAGGCCAACTTAACCATTTTGAAATACCTCTCAAATCTGTGTTCAATACATTTAACCTTAGGTTGGTTTCTGATATTGAAAATCATTTTAAGGATGAACTTAAAAATAAGTTTAGTGATGTTTTTTAAGATGGACTTGAGTGCTGTATAAAATTTAAAATTAATCTGAAATTAAAACCACATTCTAAGCTAAATTTTAGACAAAAAAAGCCAGTACCCTATGCTACTCTGAATATGGTCAAAAAGAACTGCAACATCTTCAGCAAGAAGGTGTAATACAGCCTGTTAATGACTCTAAATGGACAGCTCCTGTTGTAGTTGGTAAAAAAGCAAATGGAAAAGTCCAGTTATGTGCTGATTGAATCAATGAGATACTCAACTTTGCAAGAAGGTTCCAAACTAGTGTCCATTTGGCAGACCGAGGTGAGCTCTGTTCTCAAGCAAATATAATGGTAAATGATGGATAGTTAACTATCACAATATCTGCACTAGAACCAGCAGCCATCCAGGACTCAGAGAATGGGATTGCCTAAGTAGCAGAATAGAACAGTTCAGCTTGTTACATGTACCAGCTGTTCTAACCTCTGTGACCAAAAAGCGTACAATACAGCAAAGCACTAATCTGGTTATTCAATACTGATTACTCAACTGGTTTGAATGATTCTTTGGATACACATCAGTATCCATTTCTAGTGCTAAAGGATATTTTCATGAAACTCAATTTCAGAATTTGCTTTGCAAAAGTTGATCATTCCAACGATTTTCTTCAACTGGAAGTTGACAAAGAGTCCAAGTAGCTCCTTACTATCAATACTCACAAGGAGTTTAAATAACTGTCTTAGCTTCGGTGTCAAACCAGCATCAGCTATTTTCCAACAGACAATGGAAACCATGTTGACCAGATTGACAGGAGTTTCAACCTTCATTGTTTATATCATTGTCACAGGAACAAATCAAGATGAACTTTTGGAATATTTATTTTCTGTTTTCAGTTAAATTCAACAATACAGATTCCATGTTAAAGCTGAAAAGTGTGAATTTTTCTGTGAACAAATCTAATATCTTCGGTTTATTTTCAACAAAAATAGTAGATGACCAGATCCAGAAAATATCTCGTAAATGTAACAAAATTACATTCTTTCCCTGGTTTGGCTAGCAAATACAGTGCTTTTTTGCCTGAACTTCAAGTTCATGCACCCCCACCCAAAATCTTTTGAAAAAAGATGTTGCATGGGAGTGATCTGACACGTGTCATGTAGTTTTGCTGACACACTACAACCCATCCATGGATATTGTCATGGTCCCTGATGATTTCAATTATGGTATTGGAGCTGCCATTTCTTACATTTTCCCTGATGGCAGGCAAAAGGCAATAGCTCATGCACCGAGATCACTGACACCAGCAGAGTGTCATTTTAGCCAAATTGAAAAAGAAGCCTCAGCTAGTCTTTGCTATTAAAAAGTTCCACAAAATAATTCAACAAATACAATTGGTCATGCCGATGCATTATCTAGGCTCATGACTACACAAAGTAAAGTACCAGAAGACTCAGTCATCACAGCATTATCTCTAGAGACAAAAGTCATTTCAGTGCTTGCATCCACTGTAAGAGTATTACCAGTCACTTCTATTAGGTTGCTGCAAAAATAATGTCGGCTTGTGACGTATTTTTTAACGTCAAAAACCGACATTATTTTTGCTAATACAATGATCCGTGATGCCACAGCTTCTGATCCAGTGTTGAAAAAAGAGCGATATGCTTTCATCATACAAAATGGGCATAAGTATGCACTGACAAAGAATTCAGCCATTCTTGCAGTGTTGATCTTCATTGTCTGAAGTCAATGATTGTCTTCTTTTTGAGGAATGCATGATTTTCATTTTGATTACATGAAAAAATGAAAAAGCAATTCCATTATAGTCATCAAGGTATAAGCCATATGAAATCCCTAGCACGTAGCTACATTTATTGGCCAAACATAGACAAGCAGTTGAAAGAATTGGTTTGCACATGTACCAACTGGCAGCAAAATCTCTCAGGAAAACTACACTCAGTTCCTGGCTTATTCCAGATTCACCCTGGTCATGTGTTTACCTTGATTTTGATGGATCTATCAAGGGGCAGTATTATTTTATTCTCATTGATGCTTACAGAAAATGTCCAGAAATTTTTCATATGTAATTGCATCACCTCAGACGAAACAATTCTTAAGTTAAAACAAATCTTCAGTCGATTTGGAGTCCCATAGATACTAATTTCTGATAATGGCACTGCCTTCTCTTCAGCTGCATTTTCAACTTTCTGAGCACAGAATGGTATTCAACCCATTAGGACACCACCCTTTCATCCACAATCAAATGGACAAGTGCAGCATTTTGTAGATACCTTTAAAAGGGCAATCCTCAAACTTGAAGGGGAGGGAATCACACAAAAAATATTAGAGATATTCTTTGGAAGTTAAAGAGCTACACCCAGTTCAAATGCACCTAATGGAAATTCACCAGCAGAAGCACGGCTGAACCATTAAGTTTGCTTATACATAGATGTCGTCCATCCAACTACAAACCTTTCCCTAAAAGGGAACACATCAATGGAAAAACAATTTAACCATCATCATGGGACAGTGAAATGCAAATATGTACCAGGACAACCCGTAACTTGCAAAAGATTACCACAATGATAAAGAAAAATAGATCCAAGGATACAGTATACATTGTTTTAGAAATGTATGTATGACAGGGATATACAATCCTCAGTCTGTATTCGACATGTAAACCAACTAAAAACACACCAAAGAAATCAATTATAAAGTAAGCCATACCAACTGCAATTAAATCCCTGACAAAAGTCAAACAAGAACAAGTCTAAAAAGAGGAAGTGTTAGGAGATGCTTATTTAGCTCCCCCTATTAAGGATGTGTGCAAAAACTGGTTGGAGGCACACACAGGAAAAGAAAGGGGGAATAAAAAGGTAGTGTGAGTCCAATAGGTTCACTAGGCAAAACAAATCCACACTTCTCTCATCTCAATCTCCAATATGCCACTCCCTGTCAGAAGCGAAAAGTGAACTACCACTGAATGAGTGCACCATGCTTTTATGCACCTGACCCAGCCAGCACTCAGCCAATGAGCGCCCAGAACCAGCCAAATAGAAATGGCTACAAGCAGCCCAACCACTTCCATCAGCACAAAGTGCTGACTGATTCACTGTCTGTCTGAAGCTCGCCAATTTGCCATCTCCACACTCCCTTGCAAAATATACACATGACTCTGGCCTTTTTGGGTTGCCAAGTTAAGTCACTAATACAGGATGATAACTCAAAATACAATGTAGTTACATCCCTTGTTCGCTGGTTGGATCATGGCACTTCTGAATTCAACATGGTGATAAGCTGATGCACACATGGAACTCATGGTTTAAATACAAACAATCCTTGCTGTTCTCAGACAGTAAATGATTGCATGTTAAAATACACTTGTCTTTTATTTTCTTTGCTATTGTTCATTCAAACAACCTGGGATATAACAGTTATTAAATATTGTTCGTTCAGATTATCATTTGTTTCGATGAGTTAAATTTTCAATGAATGAAGCTTCTGACATTGACTTAAAATAAGAGAAATAGTAACAGAGAGATTCCATGAATTAAAGACAAATGGCATGTGTGAAAACAAAAGCTAAAAATGTGATTATAATAGAATAAAACTTTCAAATAATATCTAAATTAATGTCTCTTAAAAACACCAAAATTTCTAACTTTATGTTTTATGATTCATTTTTTTCAAATCACAATAATTCAAACATCTGAAATGGGATTAAATATGAGACAGCATTTTTTTTTGTAATGTTTTGGTTTGGTTGTTTAGCAGCATATCAACACTTCTATGGGTTACTTAATGCCGAAATCTACATATTTTGATTGGTTTGGTTTTGTTTAGTGACATATCAACCTCTATGGGTTACTTAATGCCGAAATCTAAATATTTTGATTGGTTTGGTTTGGTTGTTTTTGTTTAGTGGCATATCGACACTTCTATGGGTTATTTAATGCCAAAATCTAAATATGAAAATTCAAACTTTTATAATTAGTTCAAGAGAATGACATTATTTTATTTTATGCATTTTCTTTTACCAAATAATTTGACAAATTCTAAATGAGGAGTGAAAAGTTGTTTTTCCTTGCAAGAAATTAGATTAATTACAGAAAATTTAAAAAAAAAAATTTTGACAATGTATGTCATATCTTCAATTTTACTATTAAAATGTATTGTTGCAAATTTATTTTCATAAAAATATATTGCTGGTATTTTTACTATTAAAATGCATTTTTATACTTGTTTTGTCTTTTGATTTTTGTTTGGGGGTCCACTATTTTCCCATAGCTGGGACACTAACAAGTGCAACTACCCTGAATCAGAGTGGACCTGGGAACAACAGTAATTAAGAGGTGGTTCCCTGCTCCTCAAAACCTGCAATCTTCCAATCAGAGGCTTTGCTGCCAGATATAGTTGATTGTCAAACCCAGGACCTTGTCATTAGGCATATTAGTCTTTCATTTATTCCATCATATATCGTGTATTCTTTCTTAGAGTCTCCCAATTTTTCCCTAGTTAAAATTCCTCTTCTTAGATTCCAAATTCCTTTCCTGGGAGTAAGTACCTTCCATATGAGTAATCTTGGTCTAGGTGATGATTTTGTTTTTAATTAGCATCAGGTCTGATACAAAAAATGTTTACAAACAAAACAATTACACCTTGATCCTATTTTCACAAGTCATAAGGAACTTGGGATATTATTCTGAATTGAAGTCTCCTGAAAGACTCAGCTCAACTTTGAGGATTTATCTTTGAAATTATTTCCCTATTCTACTTGAAGGGATGAACTAAGGCATATCCTGATGCCTGCAGTTTATACTCATTACATTAATTATCACTTAGCACCATTTTACAAAATTATCATCCATGTCTGCAAATGCCTCTTGTAATGTGACTATTGATTCCAATCACTTTCATTTCCATTAGTCTGATACTTGTAAAATCCTCAGTATCTGCTCATGATGCAAACAAGCTTCAATGCAAAAAAAAACTAACTGTTTACCATTTATATCAAGTCAACCAAGCATTTCTACTTACCAATGAGAGAAGCAAAGATTGATGATAGAATTCCTTTACAAATAAGATATATCCGACTTACCTGAAATAAATGAAAAAAAAATAAATGTATTTAAAAAATACATGAAACAAAGCAATATTTAAAATGCACTTGCAAATTATTTAATAATCATCAGATTGAAATAATTTCAGTTTTCTGAGATATTTAGATTCATATTTTGATTATCTCTCATATTTCATTTTCTTTTTTTTTAATATTTTTTGTTACTAAAAAAAACGCATTTTGTTTCATCTTCCTGCATCAACATCTTCCACATTGATTTACTGTTAAAATCAAAGGTTTTTTTTTTCTTTTTCATTTCAATCTTATGTTTTTATTATTTTCTGATTTTTACACTTATATTCTGTTTTGTGATCAAGATTTTGATCATTGCTTTGAGGCAACTGTAGCATAAATTTATTCTGTTATTAAAAAATAAAGTTTTTTTAACCAAAATATTGCAGAAACATATTCTTCAGTTAAAAAAAAAAATTTAAATGCTAAAAGATTTTTTTCTTTGTAAATTTTGTTTAAAACTGGTATCATCCCATGCAAGGCAGTAAAGTCAATAAAACACGAAGGGTTACAGGATATGGGAGAATTAGGAACAGAAACATTAATAATGAGTGGAAAGAGAAAAGAGTAATCAGGAATACAGTAAATAGCAATTGACATTGCATTTAAATTTTTGCAGATTGAAGTTGGCTGGAAAACAGAGCTGAAAGGGAGTTCCACAATCTAGAAGTGTGAGAAAAGAAACCGTTAGCATAGAACTTTTGGTTGCATCTAGCCAGCTCAACTGCCAATTGAGATCTCGACTGCACTTAAATTCATGACATCTAGGTACCATAGTGAAGAGCTCATCTAAACAATTACCATGAAAATATTTAGAGAAAAGGCACAGAGAGGCAACCTCATGGTGGTGTAAAAATGACTGAAGCCAAGCTGCTAGATCAGGACCAATAATATTACTGATTCTTCTTTGGATCTCATCAAGAAGCTCTAGGTAAATAGCAGGATCACTGGACCATATGTGGCAACGATATTCTAAGCATGGACAAATGGTAGACAGATTCTGGAGAAAATGCATTCAATATAGACTTTCCACTTCATGTTAGTTGAGAACATTAGCCTGAGTAGGCACAATGAGTCACTTTCCTGGAGATTAACATATGCCATACTGATGGAGGGCAGAGAGGAGTCTCTCAGATGATTAATGGAGAGAAGTTTAGTTTTGGAGGTATTAATATTAACTAGCCATCAAGAGGTATTAATATCAACTAGCCATTAACTAGCTCCAGTTAATGGTCTGAAGTTCATTTTGGACATTGGCTGCCATTTTGACCTTGTCCGACTGATCAGTCATGTTATTGAGGCAGAAGTATATAGTTGTGTCATCAGTGTAGATGCCAAGTTAAGAGCTGATGTCATTGGGTAGGTCATTAATTAAAAACAGTAGAACCAATGATGGAGCCTTGGGGGACATCTGCATTAGTACAAAAGAATGTAGATGAGTTTTGCAATTTGATAGGAAAGATGGGATCAGTTCAAAAATGTATCTGGAGACACTGTAACTTTTCAGCTTGTGGAGAAGACCTATATTACAAACCCTGTCAAAGGCTTTCAAGTTGTCCAAAGCTACAGCCCTGTTTTTATCCAGAGCATGATAGACTCTTTCCGCAATTATCATCAGTATATCAGTAGTTGACCTTGAGAAATGGAAGCCATATTGTTTGCCTGAGAAAAGATCCTGTGAGGAGAGATGCTGAACCAATTCAGTATTGATTACTGCTTCTAGGAGTTTCCCAAAAAGAGGTAGAAGGTTAATAGGTCAGTTGTTGGAAGTGTCAGATGGTTCACCAGAGTTCTTAAAAACTGGAATTACACAGATACAATTGGGACCTCATGCTTTGTGGGGATCTAGGTTAGAGATGATAGCAGAAAATATGGAAGGTGTTATATGCATATCATTCAACAGATATTCAGTTCTAAGTGGGAAGTTAAGCAGGGATCCTTCTGATGAGTCAAGGGTAGAGTTTTAGAAGGATTTATAGCATTAACAGCAGAGGATGATAACATGTCAATTGAAGAGAGGTGGAATAGAGATGTTGTGCTTATTTAATACCCTATTACAGAGCTGCCAGTAATGATTTAAGAGATAAACTATACCTAAATGTTATATCTTTGATAAATTTTACATCAGAAGCAATTATGGTAAGCAATATTTGGCAGTCAGTACTAAAATGGATTTAATTATTTTTTTTAAATACAGTACAACAGAAACCACTATCTTTCCAAAGATGTTACGGTAATTTGCAGATAATAAAGAAAAAGAAATCTATGGGAAGCAACAATCATTTACATTCTGAGGTAACATAGAATTTATGAAGAAAGAAAAGCATTTTATTTTGGCCAATGATGAGAAAAGTTTGTATGGAGTTGCACATCAACTGGATAAAAAATGAAAAAAACAAAAATGAGAAAAAACAAAGATCAGAAAAAAGATGAGAGAAAAAAAACAAGAAAAAAATCGAGAAAAAATAATAATAGTTTTTATGCTTATTTTGGTTTTAATTCCAATCAAAATCTACAGAAATGATATTTGAATACTTTTAAATTATAAAAAAAAACAAAAATATTTCTGTTGCTTCAAATCTCATTTGTAAAGAGATTGTTCAATCTTCATTGCCATATCAAAAGATTAAATATTACCAATTTGTAATAAATCCATGAAAAGAAATTTATTTTCAATAGAGTCAAATAGGGAATAAGGGTGAAGTTCATATAACATCCAATAAAGCTTTTCTGAAAATTTCTTGCTGAAATGTGGTGGGAGCTTATCTGCCATCAAGTAGGGTACATTTATCTTAAAAATCTGTGTGAACATTATATGTCTAGTGTCATTACTTGTATCTGTATGTACACAACATTTATTAAATTTTATATAAAACTACATTCAGGGTTTATGTTATTTATATAAAACTACCTTCAGAGTATAAGTTATGTTATGAAATGTAAAGATATACTATGTTTATACTTGGGTTCTATGCCCAAGCTGTTCAATTTTACAGATACTATATTATAAAAATTTTATTTTTACTACTTTAAAAATGTTAGTCTTGAATAAATGTTTAATCAACTATGTTGTTTTTTTTTGTTTTTTTTAATACACATTCTTTTGAGGGAAGTGTATTTTTATGAAGGCTAGACAGTTTGTCTAAAAAATTGTTACATTTGTATATCTTCTTCTGCTTAATGGTTAAAACTGCTAAAATTGTGAAAAACCCATTTCACGTTTATAGAGAATTATTTTTTTGTATATGCTGAGATGTGGTCTCAAGCTCTAGTAAGACCTTGAATTTTCATTGTGAGCCTATTTTTCTGAATAAATAGAACTCTAGTTAGTAGAAGAGGAAGAAAACTTTTTGACAGTAAGAGGACAAGGCAAATTAACATCAAGGAGGAGAAGGCATTTTGACATCAAGAAGGCACAAAGGTTACAAGCCAGCTGTATAGAGACTAAAGAATTTTGAAATTCAAGTGAAAATTCTCTGGTGGTTGGACAACAAAGAACAAAAAGAATTCAAAGAAATTTTCTAAGGCACAAACAGTATGAATTTAAAAGTGATTTTTCTAAAATTACTCTATGTCCCAGAGATGAATGTGGGGCAAGTAGTTGTTTTTGTTTTTCCTGAAACATGATTGCTCCTTTGTTTTTCTGCCTTCTTGAATTGTTTTCTCTTGTCATTATCAAAATCTTCATGTCTTTTTCTAAACTGAGATCATAATTTATTTTATTTTTCAATGGTAACCCTTTTTCAAAACATCACAAATTTGTTATCATGCCTTCATAGTAGCTTTTTTTGCCTTTACTCGTGTAATAAAAATTTTCCTTTAAAATTTTCCGCAGTGGTTGAGTCTTATTTTGCTATTTACGCCTATTTTGACTCCAAGGAAAAAAGAATCATGTGTTCTCTTTTCCCTTTCTATTCCTACTAAATAGGTTTTGTGTTTGGCACAAGAATTTAGATTTAGTAGGGAATTAAAATTTTTATATTATATACAAATTAAAAAGCCTGTATTCCAAAATCTGAAAACTGAAACACTTCCAGTCTCAAGAATTTCAGATAAAGGATTTCTAACTTGTATTAAATCTCTCTTTCTTTACTTTATTTTTATTCTTCTCTTTTCATGAATCTAATGAATGCTAATTTGAAGCAATATGAAACTCATTTGATCTTTCTGTTCATTAGGGTCACCATTTTACTGCCTTGGGTAAAGGTTTCATTTCCTGATGTTGAGTCAGAATTTACTAATATATCTTGTCATTATCTCTGCTTACAGAAGACTGCACACTTTTATATATTTAAAATGTCTTCCTTTTTCACATTTCTCAGTCCCTATAGGCCCTTTACTTGAGTCTTAGGGACATTCAATCAATGAGTTGGCCCTGGGCATCACCAAACCTCTGCACATAACTGGTCCAAGGTTCCTGGTGTAATCCTCTGATCACCACTGCTAAATCAGTCCATGGCTGCTGAATTGCTCTCCTGATCACATGGCAGGTGTCCAAAGTTGACATTGGCTGAATATGAGTAAAAAGACAATGTTGCATCAGTCATCCAAGTTAGAAAGGCCTAATTGCTGAGAAAATCAGCATTTAACATTCTCTCTTAGTTGGGCTCATACACTGAAAGTGGGAAATATACAACTATTTCAAGCTGTAACAAATTTTACTAAGCTGAGTCTGGCACAAGGTCACAATAACAGAGCACCCATTAACTCATATTTGCAAATTGGTTTGTTAACTATGCCTAAGTATATGCATTTTATAATCTTAGTTAGTCACAAGGCAAGAATAATGAAGCATCCCTGAGAAACTCACATTAGGTACATGACTGAGTGGACAATGAAAGCAGATTTTGAATCTCAGCATGGTTGACTAATCAAGAATATCCCTTATCAATAATATTGTCCTGACAAGATGATTTCAATGTGTGGCATAATATCTGAAAATCACAGCATGGAAATTGACTCAAGTCTTATGAGTGAAATTGAAAAGATAAAACTCACTGGTTGTTTTAGCACCAGTTCCAAAATCACCATGACCGAAGGTTTCAGCATACTAATCTTTTTCAACTTCTGATCAAACAGATTATATGTTCTATTCCCCAGTTGCTGGATAAGCCACACACTGGTTGGTTGTTGGATTTAATGGCATGTCAACTCCTATTTGGGTCATTTTATGCCAAAGCCTTATTTATTTATGTATTTAAGATGGTTATATTGTATAAAAGGTTGGGAGGCTGTTGGGTTTCCTAATCTACTGTATTTTTTTTTTGGATTGCTTTTTCTTGTGATTGTTTCTGATTGTATATTTTCATATATGCATATATATGTCTATACACACATATACACATACATATACACTATTTGAAAGGGTTATATTTTATTGAGGATCTTTATTTCTTTGAGAAAGTTGTATATTTTATCTGTGTCTGTATTTTTGAAAATTTCTTTTAAACCTTTTCCATTGAGATATTTTTGTCTTATTTTAATTATGATTTTGCATTCCAATAGGATATGTTTTATTGTGATTAGGCTTCCACATCTGCATTTTGGTGGATTTGTCTTTTTTAGTATATAAGAATGGGATAAGTATGTGTGTCCTATATGTATTCTGGTTATAATGACTTGTTTTTTCCAAGTATTTCCAAGATTATTCAGGTATATAAATAGAAAGAATTGTGATGGTTTTATCTAGTGTCACTTGTGTTGCTATTGCCTGTAATTTAGTTTTAATGTGTACTTTACTCTGCGGTATGTCATTTCTAATCAATATTGACACTCCTCCATTAGATCTATGTCCTGTATTGTGGTTATAGTGGTATTGTTTATAATTTTTAATTTAGCATTTTCTTGTAAATAAGTTTCCTGTAAGCAGATGATGGCGCCACACACTGGCTTTTGTGGGTAACAGAAAAGCATAAATATGCCTAAGCATGTATCTGCAACAGGGATTAGTTAGCTATCCTAATAGACTCCATAGTCACCTGAGAATAATGGATGCCTCCTACACACTAGCTTGTTAGGTAATCTCACTAACCTATATCCAGTGGATGGTAAGACTTCCTTGTTGAATAGTGATGCAATCAGAAATTAAACTGGTCATTCTGACCTTACCAATACAAAGTGCTCTCAGCTCCAGCCAGTAAAAGTGCTACTGGTCACCTAAGCTTGAGGTTAGCATGACCTCGTATTTAAGAGAATGCCACATCAGGCGTTAACCCTCTCTGCTCACCCCACAACACACGTGCATGATTTTCAAACACTCAATAACTGTTCTAACCCTGCCCACTTCTGACAGCTCGTTTTTTAATAATGTTATTGTTAAACAGAACAAGAGGAACTGACAAAAAAAACAAAACAAAAATACGCTGAAACCAACATGATGACATTCACTGTCAGTATAAACCAACTTTTGATAAAGAGTTAGCCCTTCAATAGCCACATTTATGTGACACTGCAATGACATCCACAAGTAGTAATTATTTGTTCACACTTCATTCGCTCCCCACTTCTATGTTCTGCCATTTTTTCTGCATTTATTCTTCTGTTTCAGTATCTTTCTTTCTATCAACTCAGCTTGCTGTTCTTTTTTTTTTTAACCCATCAGCTAAGTGTCCTTCTATTCCCACAGCTTGCTGTCCTTCTCTATATCGCCTCACCTCGCTGTCCTTCTCTCTATTAACTCAGCTCGCTGTCCTCCTCTCTATCGCCTCAACTCGCTGTCCTTCTCTCTATTAACTCAGCTCGCTGTCCTCCTATCACCTCAGCTCGCTGTCCTCCTCTCTATCGCCTCAGCTCACTGTCCTTCTCTCTATTAACTCAGCTCGCTGTCCTTCTTTCTATTAACTCAGCTCAGTGTCCTTATTTGTATCCCCTCAAGCTCGGTGTCCTTTCTATTGCCTCAGCTCACTGTCCTTTCTACTGCCTCACCTTGCTGCCTGTGAACCTGTCTTTCTATCTCATCATACATCTCTCAGTCCATCTTATCTTTTAATCAATCCAATTTATTGACTTTTTCTATATGTTCAACAGCTTTCTTTTTTCCTTGCCTTTCTCATAGTTTTATTTATTTTTTGACCTGAGAATCAGAAAGTGTTTCAAAGTGTCCATTCTTTTGTGCAGGTTTTGTTAATTTCTCCCTTAATTCTAGATTTATTTGTACTTTCTTCTGTCTCTCCTGTGATCCATCATTTTCTATTTCTAACCTTGCCTCCTTTATCTTATCAACATTCAAACAAGTGTGTATCATGAACATGTAGTCATTCTCATGAATTATGTATGGTGTTGTTTGAACGGATAAATTGGCTTACGGCCATATCACATTGAAACATTGGTTCTCATACAATCACTGAAGTTAAGCAACATCGAGCCTGGTCAGTATCTAAATAGAGGACCACTTGGGACTACAAGGTGCTTTAAGCTTGAATGTGCAGGTAGTGTAATGGCTAACGGCTCAGAATTGGAAATCATGCAGCCAAATTCCAATTCCAGTCAGGTTCATTATATTCACTTACATGCAAATACTCTTGGGAAAGGTATGAATCAACCTCTTCTCCCTCCAGCTATGTGTTAATTAGTAGGACTTGTAGCAGTAAAATCATTATCTCCAAAAATTTCTTACTCTCTAAAAATATCTCTATCTATAAAAGGCAGGACGTGTGTGTGTAACGAATGCATGGCCACAATTTTCGACGGATTTGCACCAAAATTTACATGCACATGCTCCAAGTTAGTGGGAAGGCCAAGACTAACTTTGCATTTTCCAACTCCCATCGATAGTGGAAATAATTGATTTTATCATGCTTCTATGGCAGTTTTCATGTAGTTTGCGGCCAGAGTGAGAGCCTATAGCTGGCTGCCACAAATAGGCAGGAAGATTCTACTGGCCAGTGTGAGAGCCAACAGCTGACTGACACGAATGTTAACTAGCATGCTAGCATGCAAAAAAAAGTCGATAACTGCATTTGTCACAAGTGGGAAAAATTTAAATCTGCATGGCACTTTACTCCAATTGGCTCATTCGCTTGCTTAAATTCAACGTTGATTCTGATTCCGCAGAACTGGGTTGGGTGTGAAAAAGTATTTGTTGTTAACATTCTTTTTTCATTCAGTTTTTCCAGTTACGAGTCCTTTTTTAAAGCTGATCATTTTGTGTTCATTTTGTTTAGTTCTTTTTTCATACCAGATTTAATGTTTAGTATAGAGCTTAGAAAAAATTTGCAGTGTGAGATAGGCAAGAAGTAAGGCATGTAGCAACATCAGCACAGCAAAGGGCACTCCTTTAAAGGCAAGGAAGAGCAAAAATATTTTAAGTCAAGTAATAGCAATTGCTGTATGAGTCGTATGATTTTTGAATCAAGCATGGGCAACACTGGGCCATGCTGCTAGTTTTAAATAACCATCAAAATGTTGATAAGTTGTAAAAAACAAATCAATGATTGGATAAATTATAACTTACCATTTTGTTTAAAAATTAGTATCACCCCAAGCAAGGCACTAAAGCTACTAAGACACAAGGCATTACAGGGTGTGGAAGAATTAGGAACAGAAACATTATTAATGAGCAGGAAAAAAAAAGAGTAATCAGGACAGTAGATAGTGATTGAAATTCCATTTAAATTTTTTCATATTAAATTTGGCTGGAAAGTATGGAGTTGGAAAGTAGTTCCACAAGTGAGAAGTGTGAGAAAAGAAACTGTTAGCATATAATCTACATTTACATCTAGTCAGCTCAACTGTCAATTGATGAGATCTTGATGACAGTCTAGTGCTGCACTTAAATTTAAAAAGTCTAGGTACCATAGCAAAAAGATCATCTGAACAATTATCAAGAAAATATATATAGTAAAGACAGAGAAGCAAACTTATGGCAGTGGGAAAGTGACTGAAGCCAAGATGCCAGATCAAGACCCATAATATTGCTGATTCTTTGTATTTTATCTATGAGCTCAAGCTAAATGAAATAATAATGCTTGATATTCCATAACATAACCATCCTTCTTGCATGGCATGAAGAGCATGCTGAGCTTCCATCTTAGCATCTGTAAACTCTTTACTTATTTGGTCTTGTTCTTTGGACAAGCAATCTTGTAGCATCCTTCTTGTACAATTCTTCTTAACAACAATCTCATTGATAGCATCGCATCTTCATTTTTATCAAACCAGTCCCAGTGTTTCACTGGTCTTTTCTCTAAGATTTTCTTAGTTACATCAGAGATGTTCCTCCTCAGGGAATCCCACGAAGATGTATCTGTACCCTCAGAGAGTCATTGCTTCAATGCTACTTGCTTTCCAGGGGGATGCAATTTCGCAACATCCAGACATTTGGGGAGCTTCTTTTCTTTCTGTCTTTTCTTCTCTTAGCAACTGGTTTCAACACAAAGTTCAGCTTGGTTCTCACCGGGGTATGATTGGTCCATCTATCGGCATCATGCACAGAATGAACATTGTGCATGTCCTGCGTGTCTTTCTTGTGGACAACGATATAATCAATCAGATGCATTCATATAGCAACATGGTTATGCTTGTGTTTGAACTGCGTGCTAGAGATAAAGTGATTAAACTCAGTACAGAGCTCAAGAAGCAGTAAACCATTTGTTACTTTTCCCAGAGCCATATCTACCAAGACAGCCAATCTGTGCCAATCTTGGGTTTGAAGTCCCTGAGAAGGATAATCTTGTCATCCAACAGCCCTGAATTCAGTACTCCCCTTAAAGACATGTGGAACTGAGCTATTACAACATCATCAATGTCCAGTGCTGGTGCATAGACACTAACTACAGTGACACAGCAGGATCCATATAGGTGTAGACAAAGGGTCATCGAACAATCATTGACACCTTTTGGGTGTTCTACAAGGCTTGGCATAAGTTTGCTACAAATAGTAAAACTCACACCAGCATCTCTATTTTCAATTTTCTTGGCTTTCCAAAAAAAAGTGTAGCCACCTTCAACATCCTGCAGTTGACCATCATCAACAAGACATGTTTCTCAAAGAGCAACTAAAAAAATATATTGAACTGATAGACTTAAAAATCCATAAAATGAACTTATATATATGTACATGAGAGGGTGCTAAATTTAACTGAGAAATTTTCAGCACCCCTCTTTTCATATATATATATATATATATATATATATATATATATATATATATACACACACACACACACACACATGCAGGGTGTATCAAAAATATGTTTACAAACTTTGGGAGCAGGATCCTCACATCAAAACAAGGACAAAAGTCTATATAAACAAATGTCTGCAAATCCTTCCTTTTAGTTTACAATAGATGATGCTGTTTTGCCATATAGACTAGGTTACATTTGTCATTTTTGTACGTTTGTGGCTAGTTTGTCTTCAACATTTAATGTGTGTAGTAGTGAGTTAACTGAGAAGATTTCCATTTAACAATGACAGAATACTCATATCGTAAGCAGGCAGATATGATTTTTACATAGGGCCATGCAAATGGTAACAGATACGAGGTTGCATGGCTGTATCAGATTGCACTTCTATACCAAAGGCAGCTGAGACAACCAACCTTTGCTGCTGTTTATCATTGCATTGCTGAAACAGGATCTGTGGCACCATAAACTATGGATCAAGGAAGACCAAAGATCTTCTCATTCTACAAAGAGCACATTCTACAGACTGTCAGAGATTATCCAGGTATCAACACATATCAAGTAGTCCTAGCATGTCGTAGATCTCATAGTACCACATGGAGGGTACTTCAAGAGCAGCTCCTGTATCATTTGCAATGTGTGTGGGTTTTTTGCCCTCTGATCACTCACCACAGGAGAACTTTTGCTGATGGTT
The DNA here is from genome assembly GCA_963932145.1 of Acanthosepion lycidas. Lineage (NCBI taxonomy): Eukaryota > Metazoa > Mollusca > Cephalopoda > Sepiida > Sepiidae > Acanthosepion > Acanthosepion lycidas. The sequence continues at coordinate 29,806,425 of OZ010573.1, forward strand.
TATTGCACAAGCTACCAATCCATTGTTTGCATCTTCAGTTTTGTTTACGGATAAGGCAACATTTGGAAAAGATGGTATAACAAATTTACACAACCAACATTTGTGGGCAAATTGGAATCCCCATGGTACAATACAGGTTAGAATGAGTTTATGATTAATGTGTGGGACTTTATTTTGAACACACTTCCAGACCTGCTAGAGGATGTACCCTTGATAATACGAAGATGCATGTGATTCATGCATGATGGGGCTCCAGCACATTTTAGTCACATTGTGAAGCACTTGCTGACATCTACCATGAAAGATGGATAGGTAGGGGAGGACCGGTTTCATGAACCTGCACATTCCTTGATCTCAAACTTTTGGGTTAATATCTTTGGTGTCATCTAAAACAATTGGTTTATGCAGCAAACCCTAATAATGCAGAGACACTTCATGAATGTATCATAGGGGCTTGCAAAACCATTCAACACCATGTGAAGGTATCTGAAAGGGTTTGCCAGTCAATGATTCAACAGATGTATGCACATGTAGATGCAAGAGGAGTACATTTTGGTTTGGTTTGTTGTGTTTTACGGCATATCAACCTCAATCGGTTATTTAATGCTGACAAAGTTTTTATTGTTGGTAATATTTTGTTTTGTTAAAAATCTATTTCTGGTAATAATTTTTTCCTTCAAAAATGTATTGCTGGTAATAATATTTTTTTTTTTTTTTTTTTTTTTACAAAGTATTCCTGGTATTAAAACCCATTTTCACCTCAGTTTTGGAGTTAACTGTTTGCCCATAGCTGGGACCCTAACAGGTGCCGCCACCACCCCAGGCCAGGTTATTCCTGGAAACACCAGCAATGGAGGTGGTTCCACACTCCTCAAAAACTCCTGATCAGAAGCCTTGCTGCTGGACATAGTTTATCGTCATACCCAGGACAAAGTATATTTTGAACATCTATTATGAGTTGCTGTTTTGAGATACAATGATGGCCTTTTGGATATATGTTTAAATGGAGATTTTAACTTGTTTTGGTTTCAGGAACCCACCCCCAAATTTTTTTAAATTATTTTTGATACACCATGCATATATCTCAACTTACCACAAGTCTGAGTTTCAATTTTATTGGTTAAAGTTGTGATAAGTAAGGTTCATCTGTTGCCCAGTTCAAACTTCAAAATACAAGGCAGAAGGAAAGAAAGTCAAGATCTATATTTCCTTCATCAAATATAATTATTAGTGCAAGTAAACTCATCACAGATGAAGAAGAGACTTGAGGCAACAGAAATGTGGTTTTACAGAAGGATACTGAGAATACCACAGATTGAATATGTAAGTAATGAGTAAGTTGTAGGGAAAATGATAATGAAAAGGTCAATTAGATATTTTCACCTGTCATCTGATTCACTTTCCTCCCCAGTCCTTTGAACAGGAGAAGAGGTTTATCACGTATTCCTCTTTTAGAACTGGGTTTTCAGTTCTGTTTCCTAAAGTCTTCTAATTCTCTTTCACTCCCAGTAACCCCTTGTGCCTTAGTAACGATATTGCCTTGTCTGGGGTGAAATCATTTAAAAAAAAAAAAAAAAACTAAGAAAGAAAGGATGATATTAATTGGTGATCTATATTTTATTAAAAATATATAAAATTCCGGGCTGTTAACATAAATGCTCCATTGGTTAGCACGTGATTTCTATCTTGTTTCCTTGAAAATGATCAATGGTAGTAGAAACTACTCAGAACATTGCACATGATTTCAGTAAGTTGCTTTACAAGTTTCTATTCCACATCAAATAACTTATTTGACACCAAGAGATACTCACAGAATGTATGAACAGATATGACTTGTCTGTTCTTTTTAATAAAATGTGTTTGAATGAACGATTGCTGCCTAAAAATACGATGTTGTGTGTGGGGGGGGGGTGGGGGGGGTGTGAGGGGGTGGCAGGCAGGAGATGAAAGAGAACAGGGCAAGTCTTCTGCAATATCTTATCTCATACTGGTGACTCCTCAACTGCACAATCAATTTCGACCATACCATCCCTGGCCGTTTCCAATCTTCAGCATGTACGGAGGGTGGGTGGGTTTACTTGGTAGTTATTGGAAGAGGGGTGGACCATCCAAATAAAAGGACAGAAAAGGAGAGAGCCAGATTTGTCAATACTGAATACATGGATCTTTACACAGGGATAGTTCTCATTGGAGACAACGATTTATTGCTGGCAAAAGCTGAAGAGAAGAGAAATCACTAAGATTCCATCTTAAGGAAGCAAACCTGATGAAAAGCATTTTATTTCTTCATGTAGAAGATATGCTCTTGTTTTGCAAGGAATTTCTGCGGATAGAGAGGGAGGCAAAAGATAACTGTCACATTTCATCATTATATTTATCGAATAAGTTTCCACCATGACCCAAAATGGTATAAAGTGAAGAAGCAATTCCCTTTAATTTATATATGGCAAATATTTTCAAACATTCCAAGACCGAAAATAATTCCCTGAGATTTTCAGACTAATCATACTCCAATGGTTGGGAGAGAATCATGACAGTCAAAGGTCAGCTTTCCAAGATGTTTAAATGACTGCAAAATTTTTTAACCTTTATCAGTTAAAGTAGATAACAAATCTCGATCTTTGATATAAGTTATTTCAAGAGTCTGGGAATGCTCAAAAACACATTATTTACTATTTCTAGTTTTATTAAATTAAATAAATATACCCTCTGTTTCTTCTTTCTTTGTCTATTGCCAACTGCAATCTTCAAAAATTTAAATGCAACACCAATTGTTAGCTTCTGTCTCCCTGATACTACCTATTCTTTTATTGTCCTTTCTCCTCGCTAAAGTCTTCTCATTCTCTTTCACTCTCAGTAACCCTATGTGTCTTAGTGGCTTTATTGCCTTGCTTGGGATGAAATGGTTAAAAAAGGAAAAAAGTACACCAAATGGTTTTCTGTATTAATGTCTAAATTTTTGCTATATGTATAATTTTTCCCATCACACTGATGACAACAACAATAATATATTTAAAGATTTACAGGTGTTGAAACCATCTAATGCAATGAATGCTTGGCAATCTTCTCACAAATGAAGAAGAGACTTGAGGCAATAGAAATGTTAACGGTGAGAATACCATCGACTGAACATGTGAGCAATGAGGAAGTTTTAGAGAAAATGAAAACAAAAAGGACACTTATGTTTAACATCAGAAAGAGGCAGTTGAAATTTCTAGGGCACATAATGAGGAAAGACAGCTTGAAAAATGTGATAATTACAGGACATATTGAAGGCAAGAGGGATAGATGATAACAATGCATAACCTACCTATCAAGCTTGAGGAGATGGGTGGTGGAGAAAGTTTTAGGAGAGATAACAAAAAAGACAAAATTTATTCAGAGCTTTATAAATAACCCATCTAATGAGCTTGTGTAAATGGTTGGCAGAACAGAGATTAGAAATGATTGCAAAAAGACAAAACTTACTAAGAGTTACAAAGGACAGGAAGTTGTGGAGAGCCAAGAACACCAACATCCTGAAGAGATACTGCATATAGGAGAATCATGCAGTTTAATATTGTCCCCAGGGTGCATACATACATACATGATGGCCATTGACTCATTAGACAAGTATAATTGGTGTTGACAAGTTTAATATATGGTTTTACTTTTTGTGGGAATGACAATGGCCTAGAACCTCATATGGTTTTGAATTTAGAGTTTTCCTTCTTCTAGACATTACACCACCTGCATATCCAAAACCCAAAGATGGATTTTATTACACCAGTTTAGAGTAGATTTGAGAATAAAGGCAACTAAAGTTAACTCCACACACTCCAGAACTGAGATGAAACTTCACTATCAGGTGTAGTTTAATGCCACTCCCAAGACTCACTCACACACGCATATATATATTTTGTATCCACACTTTTTTTCCTTTTCGAAAACTATTTTAGTCAATAATGTTTCCACTTTCTCACACAAACAGCGCAGAAAAATCAGTTCGACTGAAAAGGATAATTTGGCAGTTGCAATTCAGTCAATGCGCATGTTGACCTTTTCCTAACTGCAGTCCTTTCTCCACTTGTCACCACCACTCAGATTTTCTCTTTTCCATCCAAACAACTTCCCTCCTCTTACCACAGTAATTATCCGGGAACCATGAACATATCTAAGCTTTTCAAGGATTTTTCAAGTACAGGACTGTACAAAACACAGCAAATACGAAAAATCTTAACCCTTCTCAAAATATGTGCCCATTGACGTTTATCCAAACCAACTAAATGTACACCTTCTTCTTCTATGTACTCTATCCCTTCAGGTCCCCAACAATCATAGCTATCCCCAACTTTGCAGTAAGATTTACCGTTTCCCTATCTCTGTTCTGCCATCCATTTACACAAGCTCATTAGATAGGTTACTCACTTTACCTCACTTTCATTCAATGTGTAATGTGAGTGTCAAATTCTCCGAGCCCTTTCTCAATATATGTGACCTAGAAATTTCAATTTTTTTTCTGAATGTAAGTACCCTTTTCATTTCTATTTTCCCTAAAAATTTCTTTGTTACTCACATGTATGGCATTCTCAGCATCCTTCTGTGGAATGATATCTGATTGTTAATCTGTACCAATATCAGAAAATCAATGTCCATGATTCAATATTAACAAACGAAGGTAATGTACAAAATATTGGAGTTTAAATTTTTTTATTGTATTTTTTTTTGTTCAGTACCGCTCTATAAACATTTAGAAATAAATTAGAAATATTAAAATGGTGCAAAAGTATCATTAAAGCAATTTGAACTGGTTGGCACAAACCCACTACATGTGTATTATACCTGAAATAGTTGTCAGGTACAACTTCTTACTTAATGACAATGTTGTTAGAACAGAACCCAGTTGAAGGGTGAAGAATGGCTGTATATAAATGTATTACGGACAGCACTGGCTATACCCTGAATTACCAAGACAAGCAAATTTACATCTTTTTTTTTTTTTATCATTTCACCCCAACCTAGGCAATAAAGCCACAGAGACAGGTTACTGACTGTGAAAGAATATGAGGAAAAGAAAAACATTAAGGAAATAGAACAATAGGGTAAATAATTACTTATGTTATTTAAAATATGTTACCTCCATCTTTTTTCTGATTTTTCCTTGTCAGAAGTGAAAGTTACAATGTTTTGCTACAACCACTAAATTTGTAGACTGACTAATTATAAACTAACAAGTCTATTTTACTATTATTTTTTTTAATCTTGCTCGGACTTTCTTAGCTAACCCAAGAGAAATCTAAAAATACAATATGTTGAATATTTTGTGTAGCCACTGTAGTGCTGTGGTGAGTGTAATAGGAAAATTAAGCAATTATAGAAAAAAGGCTTAACTTTCACTTCTAGCCAGGAAAAGTCAGAGAAAAAAAGTAGGTAACATTTTTTTAATTAACATAACATTATTTACAGACAGATTAAAGTCTTCATCTTTGATGTTACGATTCCAACACTTCAGCTGTTGCACATCTGAAGCCTTCTTCAGGTGTGTTTTGATTCTGGTAAACTTCAGGAAATTTGGAATTCAATTTTGAATTATTTTTATTCCACTGTGTCTGGAGACATTTTGTTTTGGTTAATTGTTCACTTATTACTTGTCCTCTTTCTATACAGTCTTAAAAAATTTTGAGTTCAATCCTTGGGCTAGGTTGTACAGATAGACACATATTATACATCTGATGAATGCTGAAGAACAGATTGGCTGAAACATTATTACAACACCATTAAGAACACAAAGAAGAAGTTCAATTATGATAAAAAATAACTCTGTCTATAAATACAAGAAATCTTGAGATACCATTTTAGAGACTGTATTTCCTCACAAAATTACATCTTTATTCTTATGCTTAACTTTCACTTCTAGCCAGGAAGTCAGATAAAAAAAAAGTAGGTAACATTTTTTTAAGTAACATACATAATTATTTACATTATTTATAGACAGATAAAAGTCCTCATCTTTGATGTTATTTACATTATTACATCACTTTTTTATCAAAAATCTAATGATTACTGGCATTACCCAGATACTACAGACTACTAGTATTTACACCTGGATCCATTATATAATATACACCTATTATCTGCTACAGAAATTTCCACCAATCATAGCTGAGCCAGATAACTGTAATGATGGGAATATCCATCATTCGCAGTTTTTCATTTCAGCCAAAGCAAGGTAACTTACGCACAAATAGCATTAGAGAAGCTATGAATCCATCTCCTCATTCCTGTACTAGATTAAATACTAGGGTATGTATGTGGAGAAACTGTTATTCTAAAAAGAAAAAAAAGTGTCAATGCATATGCATTCAGAAAAAAAAAATGATTTATTCTTACAATCTAAAATATGTTTTAGCTTTAATTAATCCACAAAGGTTTGATAATGTGTGAAAAAGAAATCAATCTAATTTTTAATTTAATACAAATCCTAAGAGCCACTCAAAGGAGGGCTACTAAATGAGGTTGTGGTAAGGGGTGGACAGGGAAGGAGTAAGAGATACACGATATGAAGACAGATAATGGCTAACCCTAGAAGAGGTTAAGATTAGTGGTTGAGAAAACATCATCTTGGTAATCTATTCTACAGTGCAACAATTCTGGAGAAGAAGCTGTCCGATGGGAACTTCCTTCTGACCAATGTAATACAAAGGGATTAAAGATGAGTCGACTACATGTATGTGGCATGGTGGGTCCTGTTTATGTAACCAGTGATATCAGAATACATCAAAATCTTTCAGACTCAGTCATATCCTATAGTAAGGCAACAAGTTCTGGTAACAGAATAAAAAATGATGGATAAAAATTTGAACCCATTTTGTGTGACCATTTTATCAAGTTGACTCGGTTGAACAGTGTTTCGTTTCGTTTCGTTTATGGCATATCAACCTTAGTGGGTTATTTAATGCTGACAAAATTTTTATTGCTGGTAATATTTTTTTCATTCAAAAATCTATTTCTGGTAATATTTTTTTTCAAAAATGTATAGATGGCAATTTGTTTTGTTTTTTTTTCAAAAATGTATTGCTAGTAATTTTTTCATTTTTATTTTTTTTTTTCAAAAATGTATTGCTAGTAATTTTTCTTTTTTTTTTTTTAAAATGTATTGCTAGTAATTTTTTTATTTTTATTTTTTTTTGAAAATGTATTGCTAGTAATTTTTTTATTTTTATTTTTTTGTTTAAATGTATTGCTAGTAATTTTTTTTTTTTTCAAAAATGTGTAGCTGGTAATATTTTTTTTTTTTTCAAAATGTATTACTGGTAATAATTTTTTTTCAGAAATGTATTACTGGTAAAAGTATTTCAGGTATTAAAACAATTTTTGCACTTTCATAGTGTTTTGACCCCATAGCTGGAACCATAACAGGTACTACCACCCTGGGTCAGGATAGACCAGAGAACACCAGCAATTTAGAGATGATTTCACACTCCTTAAAACCTCCTGATTTTGCTGTTGGACGTAGTTTATCGTCTTACCCAGGATGGGAACAGTGTCTGGTTTTCAAAAGGGTACCATCTCAAGTTCACAAATAGAGCCTAGAAAAAAGGCACATTTGGGAAAATGTGCATGTAAACCACCTTCTACTGTTACTGGAATGACAAATCATTTCCCTAATAGAAAAATGGAATACAAGCTTTATTTCCTGTTGGAAGGCACACTTTTATTTAATAAGACTTCTTGATTTTGAGTGATTGATATTAATTTCACTATTTAAGAAAATTAAAAACAAAAAACAAAAAGAAAACAGTGATGTCATCTCAAAATGTGTGTATCCACTAAAAATATTTATAGTAATAAGAAATAATTACTGATTAAAAAAATATCTCTTCCAAAAATTTATCATCCTTTATATATACATACCAGCAGGCTTCACCTGCTTGCTATTGCTTTGCAGCACAACATATATTCACTACTTGAAATCTTTGAAACAAAAATTTTAAATGAATATTTCATTCATTAATTGGCTTCTTATAATTAAAGAAAATTTTACAAATAGATGTCAACTTGTTGAAGGCCAATTAAAATGCAAATTTCAAAGACATTTCTGCACTATACAAGATGATATTCCCAAATGATATTTTTGAGATAAAAATCAAAACAAACCTTGAATAATCAGTTATGTGCAATGCATAATACATGCTTAGGTGATCATGTATCGAAAGATACATGACTGACGAGGCAGATTTTTTTCTCTGCAGTAAGTTGCCATTACTTTTTATAGTAGACCAGTTGCCATCCAAGGTCTTTTCTGCTATTTACCCATAGCTGGGGGGAGAAGAAGAGGATTCATACCTTTCCCAAGGGTATTAGCACATAAGTGAACATAATGGATTCAACTGGAATTCGAACTTGGCTCTACAATTCCTCAATCCAAGCTGCTATCCATTACTCCACTGTGCCTCCCCTAATCCTTGAATAAAAAGAACAGTAATGAAGTTTGCAGGGTCTCAGGGAATTTTTGTTTCTAGCCCGGATGTATATGCTCAGACTCCCAACATTAAACCAACCTTGTGTCACAACGTAACTTTGTGGGGGATCGAGTAAATACCAAATTACTTTAAAAAAAATTTGCAACACATTTATTTATCATCTCTCAATTACGTCTGTCTTTGGACAGAGCGCACACTGGGGTGGCTCTGTCGAAGTACAGAGTTGCAACTGAGGAAGATTATACTTAGAGGTGCCCATTCTAGGGAACAGCTGTCCAAGTCCATTCCCTCTCATTACACTAGAAAGAGGGATTAGTGCTTGCACTGAGGCCAGCACAAATGACAAATTTCGGGGCTCAGGGAATTTTTGTTTCTAGCCTGGGTGTACACACTCAGGTTCCCTGACTTTTGTCACAACATGACTCCATAGAGTGTTGAGTAAATACCAAATGACTATAAAGTAGAGCTGGGGCTTTTTAATCTCAGAATTTATAGGAATGAAAAGATATTAGAAGGAACAAGAACCCCAATACTAAACAGGAAACAAGGGATAATCCCCTACTCCAGTTCAAAAAACTTGGGTGGAGTATAAAATAAATGATGGGTAAACATATTTACTCCTTTTGAATACTCTTAGAAAAGTTCCAGTGTGTGTTTATGAAAGATATATTTTTGCAAAATAAGTTATCTCACTTGTTCTAAATTATTATTTTTTGGAAGTTTCAAATCTGTCTTTTTGTCATAATCTTAGCTGTCCACAATAGTTGTTCTATCTCTCATTTTCTGACTTGTTCTTAAGTCAAGTAGATGAGAATTTTCAACTGTTTTGTATATCTAAGACATATCCTGTATGCCAGGAATTTCACCTGTGCCCAATCTCTACTGACGATCAGAACACCTAATATCTTCGTCAGATCTAAAGGTGGGGGGGCTGTTGGCTTCAGCTCCCACATTTTCTGTTGGAACTGAGAACTAAAAGACTAAATTTGTGCTCTTGGCCTCAATCTATGACAATGTTTTTTGTATCGTTCTTGTAAAATCATTACTGCCAATATAAATCAGTAAACCTTTCTCCTTTCTCATCTCTGAAAAATTAGTTTAAAATTTTTTATACAAGTCTTATATTCAGAAAATGGCTATAGGCCTTATTCCAGAAAATAAGTGCAAATCAATAACAAAATATATGGATTAAAATTTAAAAAAAAGGTTTACAATTGGATAATAGCTGTAAAATTTTCATTTTATGTGTAGATCAGAAAAGTAAAATAGAATCAGTAATTTTTAAAATTTGACATCTGAATTAGCACCCCAACTGAATTAACACCCTCACTTTTAAAATTTGATTTAGCACCTCCTCCCTTGATGTTTTATTGTATGACATCATACCTGCAAATGTTCTATTAAAAAAAGAAGAGGGCTAATTTTTAATTTATTCTAGAATCCAGTGTTACTAAGATTTTTGAATGTGTATATTTGCTACATGCATTAATATTATCTTCTCTCAATTTATGTAAGTAGATTCAAATTAAAAGTAATCTTCTGTTCAGAGTATTCTGTATTTCTATTTAGTATTTTTTTTTATATGAATCACTCCCATGCAAGGCCATAAAGCCACTAAGACACAAGAGAGTTACAGGGTGAGGAAGAATTAAAAACAGAAGCATTAATAATGAGCAGGAAGAAGAAAAAGTAATCAAGGTGACAGTAGATAGTGATTGACATTGCATTTAAATTTTTGAAGATTAAAGTTGACTGGAAAGCATGGAGCTAGAGTTCCACAAGTGAGAAGTGCAAGAAAAGAAACTGCTAGCATAGAATTTATGGTTACATCTCACCAGCGCAACTACAAATTGATGAGATCTCAGAGAAGCTATCTTATGATGGTGGGAAAGTAACTGAAGCCATGCTGCCAGATCAGGACCAATAATATTGCTTTTTTTTATCAAGGAGCTCAAGGTAAAGTAACGGGAGAAAACCACCTGTAAGTGAATAAAAAAAATGAATTTATTTGTACACAAAAACTGAATGATCTAAAAAAAAAAAAAAAAAAAAAAATTATTAGCATTACACTATATAGACAATGGCATGCAAAACTTTTGGCCCACCTTGGTAAATCAATTCCATTTGTTAAAAGATATAACCAACATTTAACTGATGAACAATCACAGATTGTCTTCAAACTGCAGTGAAATATAATAAATCAACAAAAAACAAACAAAAAATATGTAATCCTTGGACTGTTGTCTCCATCTTTGTTGTGATACTCATGACATTTCAGCTGTTGAATGCCTTCTTCAGGTGATATATGTTAGAATTTTGAAATGAGATATACAGTACTACTGTAGTTTGAAATTCTGACGTATATAACCTGAAGAAGGCCAGAGTGTACAACAACCAAAACATTATGAATATGACAATAAAGATGAAGACAACAGTCTGAATAGCGTAAATATTTACAATAACTCATCTCAGAAATATAGACAGTCACACCTTATGTAGCTTATCAACATTTTAAAAACTTTTTAATTATTAACTTGCTTAAAATTATATTATTTACCAAAAGTGCAAGCAGAAACTAATTTCTAATTCATACACTATGAACAGAATGACAAAGTTTATTCATTTGTTTTTTGTTTATTACATTTCACTGCAATCTGAAGACAATCCATGATTGTTCTTCTGTTACTTGGAAGGCTGATCACATCTGTCCAAGTAGCATGAATATTTTTCTTTTTGACAGTATAAACTCATGTTTTAAAACAAGGGATATGCAAGGGAAAAGATGATTGGATACTTGAAGTCATTAAAATCGATATGTAAAATGTATGCACTTATAAAACAAAAAAAACAAAAAACAGTGGAGCATACAACAAAATGTGTTAGGATCACATGTTAAGATGGAAAAGAAGGTAGGAAAGGAGAAGAGAGGAAAAATTGAGTTCAAATGTCATAGCATACCCAGAGTTGGCAATAATAAGGCAAATAACCGACTTTTGTTGGAATTTAGAAAAGAGGGGAAAAAAAAAAAAAATTAAAATTGTTAGACCAAAACCAGTTCCCACACCTTCCCCCTCCCCTTCAAAACTGATTTTTTTTTTCTACTCTCTTCTCAGTGTGCCATAAAGAAAGGATACCAACCATTTACCTGACCTCTGAACTTTTCAAATTACCTTAAGCTAAGTAATTGGGATAGAGGAAGGGGAGTTTTTAAACCCATTTCATAAAAAAAAAAAAAAAAAAAAAAAAAATCAACATAATTTCACTGACAATTGTCAAATTGACTAATGAAAAAAAATGGGTCCCTTGTCCTCTTGACACAAAAGTAAAACTGTCCTTGTCTTTATTTTTTTTATAAAAGGTACCATGAACTGTTGCACATGCAAAAAAAAAAAAAAAAAAAAAAAAAAAATTGAACTTTCAGTTTTTTTTATTATTATTTATTTGTACAAGCGATCTTGGACATTCATGAATCTCTCACATCAACCATCAAGGTTGAAAGGTCATTAGGGAGGAATTCTGTTTCATAACATAGATGGTCAATGTAAAGTTGCTGCTGGGCAATCAACCTCACTGCCTTAATGGCTAGGTGTCCAGAGCAGTAGATCAATCAAAAATTCTTTTTTTACTCACCAGCGTATCATGCAAAGTGAATTTTGTATTCATGCAAGATTGTAGAAATAGCAGGAATGGGTCCATAAAACTGTGATTTAGTTTGATGTTTTTTTCCAAGAGATGTTAAGTATAGCTTTCAGCATTTGAGTGTAGCTTCCATCAAGGTTAGAGTCTATGGTTTTACTTAATGTCCAAGCAGTAGCACCATACATTACCTCTACAGCTGCTTCAAAAAAATCTCCATCTGAGGTTGTCTAGTTGATCAGATTTTCAAATTACATCCATTTTATTCAAGTCTTTAGCTATGCAAAATTTAACATCCTTTTCAGTTGAATTTATCTCACTTCCTAAGTATATAAAAGATTCAACATTTCTTTACTTTCAATAATAATAACCCAGATATTTTTATATTTGAAACAATGTAAAATCATCACGACACTCAAATACCTTCTGATATATTTAATTGTAGTTGTGATTAACAAACTTGACTTGCAGACCATTCTTCACGGTTTGATTCCTGTTTGTCTTGTGCTAGGGTTAGCTCAGCATAATAAATATGTAACTAAATTACAACAGTCTTCATATATGAAATGTTTCTTAAAATCAGTTTTCTTTCTCTCCACTGTCTGAAGATCCATCTTCCAGACAGGGTCCTCACATGCACTAAGGTTAATGTTATTGGTCTGTAGTTTTCAGGGTCTGTGTCATCCTTTCTAGGTGTTTTGGAATAGGAATGATCAATGAGGGGTCCATATTTGCCAGGTTGACTGGTATTCATCATGGTCCTTCCTTGCTTTATTTTTGCATAGGAAGGGTCTTTTATGTAGCTTTCTATAATTTGCCTTGCCTCTACGAATGAGACATCTTGTTTATGTTTCATCTCGACTATCACCTTTTCCATTTTCCTGAAGTCGCATGATCTTGAGTATGCTGGATGGTTTTCCTGGCTGTTAACACATCTTACTTTATAGTGGCATTCTTCTTCCATGCGGTCTGAATCCCTTTGGTAACATTTTTCACATGTTGGGCAACTCCTGCAGCTATCCTCATAATGCCAAAATTTTTAGCACTTGAAGCACCTTAGTGGAGCAGGAATATATTGTTCCACTAGAAAAATGTTGTACTTGACTTTTATTTTTCTAGGGATTAGAGGTGTGACAAAAGTAAGGATATACATGTTTGTTGCTACAGTTTCTCTTTTTGTTTTTGTGATTCGACAGTAATCGCTGACCCCTGGCTTCCTAAGGCAGATGTGATTTCCTTGAATATGGCCAAAGACAATTCTCTGCTTCTAATGACTCCCTTAGAAGTGTTCAGTCTTTCATGAGGCAAGGTTTTTATTTTGATGCTACGGAAAGTCTTCATCATGATTAAACTTTCTGTTTTCTACTTCTACCACAAAATAACTGTTTCTCAATTTCTTAACTGCTTTGGGATTAATCCTGCCAGATAGTACTTTTACAATCAAGAAAGGGGAGAGGTTTCATCTAGCACAAGAAATCTTGGAAATTCAGTACTTAATTCTTTTTCAGAATCAGTGTCTGAAAGATATCTTTTGAGTTTTTTTGTTTCAGTCATTCATAGTTTTGATCTAAAAAAAAAAATTCACTGTCTGTGCTCACAACCCACCACTGAGCATTAGGACATGTCAAGGGGAAAACCCAGTCACCTTGACAGGTCAGGGCTACACAAACCAGTATACTCATATTTGAGAGAGACTGAGCACCTGTTAAAACATTTGTTGCACTTCCCAAATCTTAAGTGTACAAACTGGCATGTTCACAGCCATGTCTAAGTCTAGTTCTCTTCAAACTGATTGAATCCCTAGCTATCACCTTATAACACCCATAAATTGGATAGAAATGGTATTTGATCCCAGTATATCAGGTCATCCCATAAGATCTGTCCGAATTTTAACTTTTTGTTAAAATGAACAAAATTTAAGGAGTATTTTATAATGTCTAATGGAGTTGAACATTATTTTTATGTTTAGATGCATTTAAACTGATCAAATTTTATTTCAGAGAACAATAAAATAAAATTTTGTTTGATTAAGACCCTGCTAACATGGAAGTACCCAAGAATCATTTGAGGCACATAATGCTTTATGAGTTCAAGAAAGGAAACTCAACAGCCAAAGCAGCTAGAAACATTCACTCAGTTTATGGAGAGGTATGTGTGAATGAAAGAACTTGCAGAAGATGGTTTGCAAAATTCAGAGGTGGAGATTTCACTCTTGAAGATGAAGATTGAACTGGACGCCCAGTGGAGTTTGATGAAAAGCTTCTTGAAGCAGCCCTTGAAGAAAATCCTGCTTTATCAGTTGAGGAATTGGCAGTGGTTCTCAGTTCAAACCATACAACTGTTCATCATCATCTTCAGCAACTTGGAAAAATTCCTAAACTTGGAAAATGGGTGCCTCATGAATTGTCTGAAAACAACCTCAAATCCCGAGTCGACAACTGCTCTTCTCTCTATTCTCGCCAACTCATTTCACTTTTTTGGATAGACTTGTGACTGGCGACGAAAAATGGATCTTTTATGGAAATGTTAAGCATCATAGACAGTGGCTTGGTAAAGGGGAAGGACCCCAGCCACAGCTGAGAAGGAAACTTCATGGGCAAAAGGTTCTTCTTTCAATCTGGTGGGATTGCCAAAGAATAATCCACTTTGAATTCTTACCACCTAATGCAACAATTAATGCTCAAATATACTGTCAGCAATTAGAGCGTTTGAACCAAGCTTTGAGGAAAAAAAGGCCTGCTCTAGTGAATTGAGAAGGGGTGATGTTTCATCAGGACAATGCGTGACCCCACACACATTTGAAGTATCTAACCCTGATACCTGAAGCCCTCAATCACCAGGATCCCATCTCTGGACATTACGGATCACCACCCATGGCAAACAGGTGGCCTAATTGAATGGGGGGGGGGATCCCTTTGGTATATTCTGAAGCCTCAGCCAACAGAGTGTTGTATTTTGGAAAAAAGGAACATGTAAGGCCACTTCAAGTGATTGTTAGCAACTGTTTTTATTTCAGGTATATGTATATAAATGTATTGGCTCTGTCTTAGCCAATCGACATCATTTTTACATATAGCGTCTTGACTGTGTCAGCCAATCAGCATTGTTTTTACAACCTATTATATAACACCTTGTACTATTTAATGTTCCCTCTATAAACACCAAAAGTCTATCATTTCTATCAATGTAGAACGTTGAGCAGCACAAGTTCCATGTATTAGAAAGGCATAACAGCTTCTTCTTGGAGGAATAGAATTAGAACAAGTTAAATAATTTTCTCGGCATACCTGGCTCTATTCCATGTCCTCTCAACAAACACACACACACACACCAAAGTTGAGCAAGATTTTCAACTTATGGCATGCAACACCATGATGCCAAGGGTTGGGCTTGTGTGTCATGGGAAAAGACACTTCAGAAGATATTACTACTCATGTCTACATGGCACATGCAGTCAATGATCACTTGCATAAAGGCAAAACCTGCTCAAATCACTGAACATTGTAGAGCACCATTTGTTCCCCAGGTAACCCACTTGTGACACCAGTGACGACATGCACGTCTGTAGTGTAGCCTATGTCAAAGTCAGGAAAGAAGCATACACATCTGTAATTTTGCTATAAATAATCAATTGCGAATGGTCTTTTTGTTTTTACTGATTGATTCACTTGATGGTTTATCAACCCTTTGCAGATTATTTAAAGCCAGAAAATATTTTTAGATTCTAAAAATTTTTTTTGAAATAATAATAGTTTAGCGATACAAGTTTTACTAGTTAACCCATAGCTGGGAGAGAAGAGGTGGATTTATACCTTTCCCATTTGCGCATAAGGGAATGTAATGAAGACAACTGGAATTGAAACACTGCTCTCCAATTAACAATTCTAAGCCATTATCTATTATACCACCCACACATCCAAGATTACAGCACCCAGCATTCCCAAGTGGCCACCCATCTGGGTACTGACAAGGCTTGACGTCACTTAACTTTGGTGATCATATAGGAACCAGAGCTTGAACATGATGTAGCTGTAAGCCTCCAAGTGTTTGGGCACAGCATTTTCTCTGATCAATCACTGATGCCTTTATGATGCATTAATATTGGCAAAGGCCTGTACTGCATGGACATCCAGAACTTTGATCATATGTACTAATTCTCCAAAATAGACATCCTATTTCTCAATCTTTCTCTAACGACTACAGTTAAGCAAAGCTAGCACCTGTACGTCGACATGAGCATGACACTTACCTGCACTGGACCTATTCCCCACACTCAACGTTATCGCAGCCTGTGTTACTATCTGAAGCTCAAACACTGACAACATATGGATAAAAGTGTTATTACTATGGCCAAAGGTGGTAGAAAACATTGAAGATGTTATCAGAATATATTTTCCACTCTTCTACATAGAGGAGAGGGAAATCGGTTTTTGCAAAACATTAGAAATCATTTTATCATTTTTCTGATCATTTTACTATGAAAATCGTATTTCAATAAAATTTTTATCTACATTTTGAGAATTTATTTTATTTTTTGCCATATGCCGTTTTGTCATTTAATATTGCATAAGCAGAATGGCGGACTCTGGTTCTAAAATACCATAAATATTTAAAAAACTAATTCAAATTTGGATTTGTACCATCATTTTCTCATGAAACTGTATATTGGCTTGCGACAAAGATGCCATGAAACCTGCTAAGATGAAAGACTACCTTGAAAGGATTCACTCTGATCAGTTCAAAGATTTGTTCATTTTTTTTTTTTTTTTTTTTTTTTCTTTTAAAAAAAGGTGATGAATGTTTAAAAAAAATTCTGTCTATATTTCTGAGATGAGGTATTATGTACACTATTTACATTGCTTGGACTATCATCCTCATCTTTGTTGCCATATTTATCACAACATTTTGGCTTTTGTAACCACATTTGAAGACATTTTTAAAGCACCTACCAGGAGGACTGAAGACATCATAGAATAACCTCCTTAACAAAGCAAAGGAAAAAAATCATACCACTGATTAAGAGATCGTAATATGAGCAACTAAAGATCAATTGTAATAAAACAGAATCATGATTGTCAGTAAAAGGGACATCCCAAAATGCAAATTACAAATTGGAGATATCAAAATCAAACATATACGACAATTCAAATATTTGAGAAGTGTTTTAATAGAGATCTGAACACTTAAATCTGAAGGTGCATTGGGAGAGCAAAAGATGCTTTCCAAAAGCTGAGCAAAGTATTAAGAAACAAAACTTTTGTTAGAAAAACAAAAGCAAAAACAACTGAACTGTTGCATAATATCAGTTCTATATAGCAGTGACTGCTTGGCAATGTCTTCACAGATAAAGAAGAAACTTCAAGCTACAGAAATGTGATTCTACAGAAGGATGCTGAGAAAACTTAACATATGGGTAACAACAAAGTTTTAGAGAAAATGGGAACAAAACAGAAACTTATACAGAGTTAGAAAGATATATTTGAAATTTCTAGGGATCATAATGAGGAAAGAGGGCTTGGAAAATTTGATACAGAGCAGATTGAAGCTAAGAGGGACAGAGGGAAACAATGCATAACCTACAAAGTGAGTTTGTGTCAATGTATGGTGGAACACGTTTTAAGAGAGATAACAAAAAGACAAAATTTATGAAGGGCTACATAGGACAGGAAATTGTGCAGCATCCTGAATGGACACAGCACATAAAGGAAGTGTTATGGAGTGGTTTCACAGTGGAGGCTTGTATTTGTACAAGTTGGTCCTAAAATAGGTTTGACGTACAAAACGTTAGGAACTTGATATAATAGGTAATGATGCAGAGTAATCTAGTTGCGGTCGCTGATACTTTAGTATCCGACTAACGGTCGTCTGGCATCGACTGACTGACCCACTGAGCAACCCATCGTTACTCTTACTACTCCTACTTATTATAGGTGGGAGAGTCTATTAACTATAGAATAGGTGTGTTCCACTATAACAAGAAGAAAGATGAGTTTGAAAATGTAATGAAATAAAATCTTTACCTTTTCTAAAATTGAATATTCAATTTGAATAGAGTACAGTGATGCATTAATGGGACGACCAATAATAGATAAAAGAAACTTGATCTTCAACATAACAAATTTTCCATTCTACTCAATGTATCAACTTCTGACGGTTCAAATATTCTCATGACATTAAGTATTAAATTGAATCATAAATAATTTCTGTTTATGTTTTTCAACTTTATTCTTAAAAAGGAAAGTACAATTACATTTTAGTCAATTATACATTCACCATTTACAATGTCTTTTGGCCACATATTAGTGAATTTTGACACCATTTGATTCCACAGTTTTCGATGTGCAAAATCTTTCATCAAACTCTTGAATCTGGTTTTCATTCAAGAAATTTTTCCAATCAAAACACTTTTCAAGAGTTGCAAAAAAAGAAAATATTCTTTTGGTGCAAATTCAGGTGACTATAATGAGTTGGGTTGAACAGACCAACCGAGTTCTAAAAATGTTTTTCTAGTGTCCTTCTTGCAGTATGCAGCCTTACATTGTCATGAGGAACACTTTTTCTTTATGTCAAGTGCTGGGTGCTTTTTGACCAAACCTTTAAGGACATATTGCAACTGTTGGAGATATAAATGTGCATTTAGTATTTGATCACATTTTGTTGTATCCTAGGGAAGGTTATTGAATAGAATAATCACATGAAGGGTAGGTAATGAGGGATAATACTTAGGACATGAGCTACACATGTAAGATTTGCCAGCAGCATGTAGAAGTAGTCAACTGCTAAAAGAGAGTCAAATGAATTCCACAATGAATCTCTAACTGCAGACCACAGACCAACACATACAGTATTCACTA
This sequence comes from Acanthosepion lycidas, assembly GCA_963932145.1. Taxonomy (NCBI): domain Eukaryota; kingdom Metazoa; phylum Mollusca; class Cephalopoda; order Sepiida; family Sepiidae; genus Acanthosepion; species Acanthosepion lycidas. Next base: position 29,825,377 of record OZ010573.1, read on the forward strand.
CTGTATTTTTGGGAATGGGAGCATACCCATTATCGTCTGTAAGTATGCTACAACACATTTTAAGAACTCTAAATGAGGAATACAATGGAAATGCCACAACATTACCTTTCTTCCATGGAACTGAACTTTTAAGGTTGGTTGTCGAGATTTAACCTTGCATTGAATATCTTTATATGTTAGTGTACACCAATTTTATATTTTTGTCACATATGATTACTAGTTTTAATGATTCATAATTACAATTGATTCTCAAAAACAGTAATTATTTATGACTCCCCCAATGCATTATTGTCGAGTTTTCTCAATTACCTTAAATGTGATAAAAAGAGGAGACAATTTTTTTTTAATTGTAAGCTTTATTTAAAAAATTTTTTAAAAATTAAAAAAAAATCCTCCTCAAAAATATTCATGTTCTAGTTACTGACATCACAACAGCAATTGTTGGCTATTACAGAGGATTTTTCCCCCTTACCCAAAGAAAAGATGACTAACATATGGAGTGTTTATTAAAGAAATTGTAGTATCATATGCAAATTAGACAAGTATAAATAGAGAACAACTGGTGAACATATGAGGGTTATGCCTAGAAAACCCGGTTGTTATTCAGGACACGGAGAACTGTACTACAACTACTTCTATACAGAGAGATAATGCAAAACATAACAGAAACACCATCTTGAAACCAAAAGATCTCTAGTGAATTGCACAATGCCTTAAATGTATGTATCAAGTCAGTAAATAAAATTAATGAATTATCATCTCAACTGAAGACTGAAAAAAGACAAAATTCATTAGCGCTAAAAAAGACAGGAAGTTGTAGAGAGCTATGATCACCAACCTCCCAAATGCATGTAGAAGTAGAATTATTTGTGGGTAATTGAATGACAAAATAGAAAAAAGATCTATGTAATATGTTTCATCCTTCAAAAGGAATTCAGACTAAAATAATATTGAATTATATTTTTGTTACTTTGTCTTTATTCATTATTTTTACTGGATACTTGTATTTGAGTAGAAGCTACAGTTATTTATTAAACAGTATATTTATATTTATTTTCATATACTGGCCTGAATATTTGAGCAATCTTATTAGAGAATATATATATATATATATATATATATATATATATATATATATATAGGGAGAATCTAAACAAAAACATTAGTAAACATTGATAATTATACATTAAGAATAACTGAAGATGTTGGAATGCGAAACTAAATTTCTGGCATCCGCTGGGTCTTTACATACAAATTAGCAGATTTCATTTGGCTTCCCAATATTTTTGTTATTGTTGCTGTTTTTAACAAACCCACATTGTGATAGTAGTAGATTTGGTAAGAAAAAAATAAGCTGTAAGTATGTACCATTAATTTGACAGACCTATAATATACATTCTATGAAATAAAGCAAGGAAAAAAACATTACTGTTCAAGTACAAACAATCCTAATGTACTTCCAAGTCAAAAAAAGTCTTCATTGACAGGTAGATTGTCATCAGATTTGCAAGACAAGTTACTGGAGTTTGTGTGTCTCAGCATCAGATGACATGACGTAACAAAGTAAATGTTACATATTAGAAACAGAGATCAAACTCCACTGAAGTTTGACCTCCCCAATACACAAACAATGGATCTCAAGGCCCAGAAGCTATTCAACATTAAGAACATTGGAAATGAGATTAAAACAATTCATGCTGATGTTAGCTGTCAATAATAACTGAAAAAAATAAAAAATCAATAAAAAAAAAAAGCTGCTGCCAAGCGCTGACATTTCTGAAAGGATAAGAGGTCCATGTCCATAAAACGTGTTGGTTTGACACAGGGATGATGAGTGGCTGTGGGCAGACATCCAGGCAGCCTTCTGAAGTAATTATCCTTCCTAACATCACAATGTGTTTCATTAAAAAGTAAACCATTTTTTTTTAATCTATCTATCAATCAAGGCCGATTGCAATTGGAATCATGGAATCCACAATATTTCCTTAGCTGCATAGTATGTGCTTTGTCAGGGCTACATACAGTTTTGAAATCAAATTTGTCCTTCTTCTAGACTAGTTACCACCAAAGGCTGAAGAGCTGTTTGTCCTACTGTTAGGTTGGTGCAAAAATAATGTCGGTTTTTGACGTTAAAAAATACGTCAAAAACCGACATTATTTTTGCACCAACCTAATATTTAACCCATAGCTGGTGGGGATTCACAAAGAGATTGATCTACACTCCAACCCCACCCAAGACACTTTTGCCCAAGTGAATGCAACAATCCTGACTGGAACCTGACTTTGGTCTGCTATCCACCATCACCCCACTCGCATATCCAAATTAGAATAAAGGAACTGAAAATGGGAAAGCAGAACAAGACAGAACTCTTATAAGAACATTATTTTTATTTTCACTATTTATATTCGGACTATTGTCCCCATCTTTGACATTGTTATCATCCGGTAGTACTAGCTTTAGGTCTCTACATCTGTATAGGAATGTAAATTTTTGATAGAGTTTTTTCCAATTGCCTCCATTAGTCTACTGCATCAAGTCTGTACCAATTTGATAATTTGTCTGAATTTCTAGGATGAGAAATTATTATTTTCACAATTTATATTTAGACTATTGATCTTATCTTTTTTGTTGTTATCATAGAACAACAAAGATGAAGACAACATTATTTTTTAAGTGTTTATAAAATAATGAAATCAAATAAATGTACACAAAATTTTACTCCATCTTAAGTAATTCTACTATCGACATCAGTGTGGCTTAAACAACTAAAAAAGGAAAAGGCAAAAAATGTAAAATTAGACAGTTAAGTGCCATATGTGATACATCCTTGGGTGAGCATGTATCTTTCCATTTTTCCGCAGCAGGTTGCCATTTCTTTCTGCGGTAGACTGATTGCTAACCAAAGCTAAAGAACCCAGTCTGTCCTGCTATTAAACAACCCATAGCTGGCAGTGACAGAAAAGATGGATTCATGCCTTTCCCAAGAGTATTTGCCTGAAATTGAATCTAACAAACATGACTGGGTTTTGAACTTGGCTCTCAGAGTTCTCACCCAGAACCAATATCCATTACACCACAAGACACAAAATTAGACAGTTACTAACTCAATTATTGTATACTGTATTCAAGAACCCTACCAACTCTGCTTGTATAGTTACACTGAAATGTCTTTCTCTTCTTGCTATTATACCAAAGTTCAAAAACATTTCTAAAAACATATATAATTGTTATTGAAAGTTCTGACCTATTTAATAAATTCTACACTATTTCTTCAAAGATAAAGAGGAGAATTGAGGCAACCAATATGTGGTTCGACATAAGAATACAGAGAATACTATGAAAGCAACATGGGAAGATAGCATTCTGCTACTATTTGTTTTTGACTACAAAAATCTGTGCAAAAAGTGGATTACAGAGCCTTGACATTTTTCTCACTTTTCATTGGTCAGTTAATATTAAAATCATGTTCTCAACTATGTCCAAATTGTATCGACCTAGTTTCTTATCTGAATGAAAATACAATTCTGCCCAAAATCTGTCTATGCCTCCCGGAGCCTATCATGTAACTATGTTTATTATAAATACTTTGACACAAGTTTGTTCTCTCTTTTTTGGCCTCTCTTTCCTTCTCTGATATACAATATGTAGTAACTAAAGAACTTACATTTTGTTCTTTACTGGCAAATGCTATAAAAACATCACATATGCACACATACACATACATACAGAACATTATGAACGTTATTCACTCTTTACAACTTTCACATCTTGTCAATATTCACCAGCAAGAAATAATATTTCAAAATCCTCTGAAGCTAAACTATATGATCCAATATATTCTTAGCTTTCCAAAATTCTTTCAACTCTCTCACGGTGAACATTTTGAGTGGCAAGTCAAATCAACTTTTCAGTATTTCATAAATTGAATTCTTTTCTGTGAGCTCAGATAAAAATATTTTCTTTTGTAAAGGACTTTAAGAAATTCAGTTTAAAAAGGTACATAACTCCTCCTATTGATTAATCATATGTTTAATTGTTTGTATGTCACTACAGTATATAAAATGAAGATTGTTTGTTGTAAAAATAGTTTTTATGTTGTTTCTCTTGTTTGCTTTTTGTTTGCTTACACATTTGTAAAGTAAAAAATGCATGGATTGATTTAGGCCCCCAATACTGCAACATGAGTAAGCAGGGAGTTTTAAAGAAAATGAAAACAAAAATTAAATTCATACTTAGAATCACAAACAAATATTTCAGATTTAGGAGTCACAAAAGGCGGAAAGAGGGCTTAGAGAATTTGACACTTACATGATATACTGAAGGTAAGATAGGGCAGAGGGGAACATGGATTAACCTCTTATATGCTGGTGGAAATGGATGGGAGTACATGAGTACAGGGAATGGGAAAGGAATAGTATAAAAAAACATTGCTAAGAGCTACAAGAGATAGGAAGTTGTGGAGAGAGACATAATCGCTTATGTCCTGAAGGGAAATGGCATATAGAAGAAAAAATTCTATCATTGGTCATATAAAAAAAAACAAAACAAGGAGTTGATAAATTTCAGGTGAATGAAAATAATCAAAAAAGAAAAGGAAACAAAAAGAAATAGAAAAATAGACAACCAATAAAAAAGAAGAAAACAGAAAAATTAAAGAAATGGTACTTCAGTCCTGAATTGGTCCACAGTGATTAACTTATTTTCATAAAGAGATTTTGCTTTTCCTTCTAGCGTTTATGGGTCAAGGCTGCATGGGACAGACAAGGACAGGGGAAGCTGAAACCATAAACAGCCGAGAGAGAAGTCCAGCTTTAAAAACAAAGGAAAAATATAGAATGGCAAAAGCAGAAGAGAAAAAATAAGTTTGACCTTTACAGCCACGGTTGTGATTTGGGAGTGGGGTCCAATTTAAGAAAAGAACAAACAAGAAAATGACCGACATATACACACCCATAGAGCTGACATTATTATGAATTTAACCAAGTTAATAGCACACTTTCATTCTAACGCATGTAACAAAAATACATTGTGATAAAAAAAAAAGAAAAAAAAGAAAAAAAAGACAACTTCCAGATTATTATCTCTTGTTATTACTTATAAATAATAATGATTTTTTTCCAATGTAGTTATTTTTCCAGGATAGGCAAGAAAAATAATTTTATGTACAAAAGGGTAATTTCCTTGTTCAAACTCAAGCATGACCAAAAATAGACTTCCATCCAACAAAAATTTTGCTAAGTATTTGGTGGAATTGTGTTGATATGATGCACTTTGAGATGCTGCCAATCGATATTACGATTACAGTCAACATTTATTGTCAGTAGTTAGTGCATTATCAATAGCAAGAAGACCGAGTATATGGTTGTTAGCAAAAGGAACAGCCCAACATGCAAATTACAAATTGGAGATGGCAAAATCAAGCAAGTACAATTTAAATATCTAGGAAGTTTTTTAACAGAGTGGGTAAAATGTGACACTTAAATCTGAAGGTGCATTGATATAGGTAAAGGTGCCTTCCAAAAGCTAAGCAAAGCATTAAGAAACAGAAAAATTTCATTAGAAACAAAGAAAATACTGAACAGTCTTCTCACAGATGAAGAAGAGACTTGAGGCATCAGTGGTTCTACAGAAAGATGATAAGAATACCATACATTGGACATTAGAGAAATGACAAAGTTTTAAAGAAAATGGAAACAAATGGTGACTTATACATTACATCAGCACAAACTAAAATTTCTAGGACAGATAATAAGGAAAGAGGACATGAAAATTTGACACTCACAGGACATTTTGAGTCAACTTTTACTTATCATACATATCTTCAATCTGTACTTACTTTTCCCCTCCTGCACAACAATCTTATTTAGTAACCCTCTACCTTGAGTGGCTCAACATTTAGTAAAACCAAAAAACAAACAAACATGGAAATATTCAGTTCCAAATTACCTGAAGATGACCTGGATCAACAGACATTGGAAGAAAGTCTCATTTCAAAACTGCTGGAATGTTTTAACGGTAATAACAAAGATATGGACATTGATCTGACTTATACGTAAACAACAATAACATCTCAACACAAACATTTGGACAGAAATGACATTTTTTTTTTTTTGTTTTGCTCTCTCATAAATTGTGTATTAGATCATTAAAACCTTTTGCACAAACTGACTCAACCCTCATGAAAGAAAATAATTTTTTTCTTCTTTATATTGTTAAAAAGTCTTCTCTTCATGGCATTAACAGTATTCATAATGCCATAGAACAAAGCAAACCAATAAAATATAAGTGCAAGAAATATGAAAAACTAGAAATACACGTGAAAATTTCACAGTTTTCCTATTTTAATTTTCTGATGAATCTCAATTCTGACATTTGAATAAGCTCCTTTCATGTCCAATGACTATAAAATACTTGTGGAAATTCCTATATTGCATCATTAAATATTTGAGTTTAACAACTAAATAATACAATATTGCTAGCAGATGAAACTAGAAGAGAAAATAATGATATAATCAACATTACTAAAAACAGAAGGTTTGAAAAGAAACTCCCATCAATACTAGAAATTGTTTTTCACTTAGTTTTACCAGGCCTTGTAAGTACAATAGACGGTATTATTTTGAGACACCCTTCAGGTGTTAATAATAAAAGAGAGATAACTAGTCTAGAAAAATATTAGAAATTACACATGAAAACATAAATACACTAGATGTATTACAGTGTAACCCGGATATAAGAGAGTTGTCGGGACCGGAGAAGAAGTCTCTTATATCCGGGTTTGGTCTATTTTGTTTAGGTAAGTATGGCTCTAATTTGGGACCAGAGAAAATCTCTCTTATATCCGGGTTACACTGCATATGGTAAAAATGTCCAAATCCCATAAAATATCATTTCCAAGAGTGATGACAGTGCAAGCAGGAACAGTGCTGTACATCAGTGGATTTCTAAAGGAGTAAAGAATTGTATAGATCCAGACTGACACTTTTGACATTTCATCTAGAATACAGCAGAAAGATGAGATCCAGGAAAGCCGTGTGAGAATCATTGGAAGTGAATGGTTGGACCAAGCTTTAATGCAAGGATTTCCTGTGTTTTGATTTAGTATAAAATCAGAATTTTTCTTCTCCTTGACTAACTGCTATTGGATATTTATTATTATCTGCACTGATGACAATTATCTTAATAAAAGTAAAACTAGCATCTACTCTAAAAAATTACCTCCAATCAGTTGTTAACTGGGGCAAGCAATGGTTTGTTAATTTTTAACACCTTCAAAATATAACTGCTATCTTTTAATCACCATATAGAACCTTTCCTGCTTTCCATCAGTATGGCGATTGCTTAGCTCCAGGAGAGCAACTCATTGTAATTTCTTGGTCTTTTTTCCACTGACATGAAGTGGAGTGATTAAATTGAATCAATTGCTAGGTATATTGCTAGGAAAGTTGGTTCACTCTGTCGTGCCAGACAATTTTTCTCACCAGAATCCATCTTGCACATTTATAAAACTACCATTTGTCCGTGGATTGACTATTGCTACCATATCTGGCCAAGTGGTCCTGCTATACATCTCAAGATTCTTGCCAAAATCCAAAAAAGGGTTTATAATGTTATCTGTTCTGATGTGGCTTCAAACACTTTCCTGACACCATGAAGTGATTTACTTCAAATTTTCTATAAATATTTTTATGGTAATTGTTTTAACAAGCTCTTCTCCTTGGTACCTCAACAGTATGCATTTAAGCCAACTACTAGACCTCATATGTTCTATTCTAATAGTTTTCTTTTTCTCACACTTCTCGCCCGTGGAACTTTCTTCCCCTTTCTTGCTTCACTGTCACCCATGATCTTCGAAACTTTAAATGTAGCATCCATCACCATCTTTTCTCTCCCTGAAGCCTGTTCTTTTACTGTCCTTTCTTCTCACTTAAGTCTTCTCATTCTTTTCATTCCTTGTAATCCCTTGCATCTTAGTGGCATTATCATCTTCTCTTAGGTGAAATGGTTAAGAAAAACATAAAAATAAAAAAAAGCATGTAATGATATAATAATGAAGCCATTACTAGAAATGAGTTTTAAACTAAGATAAAAAAAAAAGATCAAAAGCTGATATTCTCTTAAAGAGTCAACATTGGTAATGAACCTCACCAATCTGATACTAGATTGGAACCTCAAACCTCTCAGTCACTTGAATATAGCTTTGCCACTCAATGATAAATTTGGGTTGAGTTACGTTTGGCTTTTTAAAGGCTGCAAACAATGCTCAAAGAGAAAATTGATCAATGCGGGTTTAATTTTCTGATGGAAATGCATTTTATTTTTTTTTTTTACATTTTTTAATTTTAATCTTCAAGTAAATGAAATATCACTGGCAAATTGATCTCTTGAATTTAAATCAATCAGTTTTAATTACAACACAATAATTTAAAGATTCTTGTTTCATCAACCCTGATTAATTACTATTAAACTTCAACTTTCCAAGCACAGTATTTTGAAATGGATTTAAATGGATTAGCCAATCTTATTTGACCTTTCTTCATCTTTTCACTCATTTTTTGTTGCATTTTTTAGAATCATCAAATTTCAAAAAATAAGTGAGTTTTGAAGAGAGATTTTTTTTTTTTTTTAAATCACCACTCATTTAAAGCAACCATTAAATTCAATGCCAAATTACTTTGCATATATAGAATTTTTAACTAGCATAGTACCCAACAAAAATGTAAGGATTATTTATACCTAGATTAGTACTCCTACCTAGTGTATCTGTAACCATTGCTTGCATTACTGCCTACAATGTGTTAAGCACAAATTGCCTTACAAAAATCTCCAATATAAACAAAATTACTATGACCCTAGCACAAAACAGTAGAAGAAAAAAAGAAAAAGAAATAAAATACACTAAAATGTAAGTTAAACCACCCTGAAAAAGGCTAAAATATCTACATATAAAAATCTGTAACGTCAGTTAGTCTATTCAACACACCCTCTAAAATAGCCATACATTGACCAATCAAAACTTTAGAGAGGTCAAACAGGAGGTACAAAGTACAGTTGGTTTTAGTAGAATGCATAGCTTAGTACATTAATTTTTTTTGAAAACTAAGTTTTATTGATTAACATATAAAATACTTCCACTATTTTAAAAACAATTCAATGATTAAAATAACAAATGCTTATTTAATAAAACTGCAATATTGTTCTTCCATATCTTTTTATGCTTTTTTATATACAAGAATCCAATTTTAAGTTTGCTCTGCATTTGCAAGAACTATAAACAAATCACAAGACCAAACATTTAAAAAAATTGGAATTTGGCTCCAGAAAGAAATATTAACACATGGCCAAAAAAATATTGTCTACCATGAAATCCTATAAAATTAAATTAAAGAAATTATTAAACCATGAAGTAGACTTTTTATCAAAGTATTTTTCCCCAAAAATCGGCTTATTCAAATTTCATTGATTGGCTTGTGAAATTGAACAAAACGTAGAGTTTGTTAATCTTGAAAAAAAAAAAAATGTTAGTGATAACTTCAACAATATATTGTTAAGATTTCAACATGCATTAGCATGTGCCATGTCCTTTCGATCATGGCTCTCCACCTACTTTTATCTCTTGCAGCTCTCTGCTTCCTCCCCCAAACTACATTATGTCATCCACTTGCTGAAGTCCGCCAGGTATGTCATGTGATGTTTTCCCTTGTCTCTCTTTCCCTCTATTTGACCCGTGAGTATCAGATTCTCCAGAACCGCCCTCCCTCGTTATGTGTCCCAGAAATTTCAGTTACCTCTTCCTGATGTTAAGCCTCCTCCTTTTGCAACCTCTTTAAGACCTCATCGTTGCTCACGTGCTCGGTCCATGATATCCTTAGCATCCTTCTGTAGAAACATACCTCCATTGCTTTGAATCTCTTCTGCATCTTTGAGGAAACCGTCCAACATTCGCTAATGTAAAGAACGGCAAATGTCACATAACAGTTCAGTATTCTTTTCTTTGTTACCAAAGAAATCCTCCTGTCTCGTAATACTCTGCCCAGCTTTTGGAATGTGTCCTTGGTCATCGCAATATGTCTACGGATCTCAGCATTGCAGTTACTGTCCTCTGAAACTGCTAGGGATAGTAATGGCTATGTAGAGTTTCTATACACACTTCTCATCAGAAGAAAATAATTGTCAAATCACTTGAAAATTAAATAAAAAATAGCTTACAAAATATCCCTTTATTGTATTTAATACAATATACAAGAAAGAAGAACTGCTATCTATATCTATATCTATATATATATATATATATATATATATAGAGAGAGAGAGAGTGTATTTTGGCAGAAAACCTTCATTTATGCATGTTTCATTAAAAATGACAGACAAGGTTCTATGATTAAGCTTTTTGTTTAATTTTTCTGATGTTCAAACAAGTGCTTTCTTTTTTGGACACAGTGTGTGTAGAAACTGTCCAAATGTTCTATAATTCCTAGCACTGTATGTGTATGTTTTTAGTGTTATAGAAATGTTTTATTTTTTGAACACAGCACATTGTGACCATATTTGTAGTTAATATTGTTAAGTGTTGGCTTTTGCTTTTTTTTTATTAGGGCTTCCCTTATTTTTAATCTTTTTTTTTACAGGTGGATGAAGTTATTATGTTTGTGTTCTTCTGCTAGTATGCTTCGATTATACACATACACACAGAGGAACTAAAATACTAAAACTAAAACAATACTAAAAACATTAACAAAATATTACTATCTTTTATTGCAACTAAAGGCACAAAAATTATAAACTGGATGAATTTTCTATGCAGTGTATCATTAGACAATACATTTTACCCATTGGCACTAGCAAATGTGTAAAACTTACAATATATATACAAAATTAAAAATAGCTAACAAATTACACTAGAGGAAGCAACACTCCTATAAAATCCAAACTAACCAAAGTAATATATCAATTTAATTACCCAGTACAAGACTGTGTCTCTTGTCATAAACCAATCTACATTGGACACACAACCACCCCCATCTTCCAAAGGATGACAAGCCATAAGCGATATCAGTGCCATAAAAAAGAATCATGACACACACAAATAACTGCCTGCCCCCATTAGAAAAATTCTGGTTGATAACCATTATTCTAAAGAAATCTGTCTGCTGACAGCAACTAAAAATTATCAATGCTCTTGATATAAAAGAATTCAAGGCCAAGCATTGACCTTACTTTATTTAACAACAGTTCAAATGTGTTGGTCTTTCAAGAAGATATCCCAATATAAAGTCATTGCCACATTCTCAGCCTTAGATTACTTCTTCTACACAACACACTTTAGAACACTAACACTAGGAAACATTAATAACTGACCCCTTAAAAATGACTAATGAATTGACTGCTTGGGACAATAATCATGATGGACAGTTTCTGCACTCCCTCCTAAAAGAAAACCCATATGGACATTAGAAAAACTTATAAAATATTCCTTCAGTATCTGAGATGAGGTATTATGTACACTATTTACATTATTTGGACTATTATCCTCATCTTTGTCGCCATATTTATTACAATGTTTCGGCCTTCTTCAGGTGGTTGGAATGTTGAACTGAACCCTTTATTTCGTTCACTGGGGTAGATTGTTCTAGTTCCATGTGCCATGTTTTTAATGGATGTCAGTTATCAGTCCTGTTAAGTTCCCTCTCCAAGTTCTCCACTGCCTTAACTGGGTATTTAACTCACACTCTTTGGGTTCTGTCACTGGATCTAACTAAAGTCATTATCCACTGTACCATATGTCCTTGATGACATCTCTGTATGAATTTCTGGGTATTATAAACCTAATGTCTTCATCAACCATTTTTTACCACAGCTCATATTGCAATTTTTCTTGTTATCATCACTTTTCTCTGACACTCCTTATTACTGGTTCCCATATTGTAATCATTTCTATGCTTGGTCGGCTCAGGAGATTTTTGTGACCTAGCATATGTGCTGATTCCTTAAGTTTACGAATATTCCACATAAATTTCTAAGTTATCAATAACTTCTTTAGACATAAAATGACAGCAAGTTCAGCTCTACTGAAAAAACTGGCATTGCATAATCTTCTTTATCAGCTCCACAATGTACCATTAGACTAACAGTACAGAACATAGAATCTAAAAATCACAAATTCTGGCATCATCTCTCCCCAATTATGGGTTAAATAGTTTACTTCACACAAGTGGTGTTCATTGTCTACGATCTCAACCTGATTCCACAGAGGTGGTGATACCCCTTTTCTCTCCATATATGGTCAGCCACGCTTGATTTTTCCACTTCCCCTCATGTTACAGCTTTCTGGTGTTCTTGAAGCCTTACCTTAAGGGGGCGACCTGTCTTCCGCACGTATTATGGCACATGGAACTAAAACAGTCTACCCCAGTTCAATATTCCAACCACCTGAAGAAGGACGGAAAATTGTAATAAATATAGCAACAAAGATAAGGACAATAATTTGAATAATGTAAAATCTTCCTTGTCTATCACATTCAATGAAACATGTTTAAAATATAAAATATATATTTAGAAAGGGATGTTTGTTTGTTTCATGGCATATCAACTGTTTATGGGTCATTTAATGCCAAAATTTGATTTTACAAGTTTGTAATTTTTTTTTTATTATGAAAATGTATTTTTATCCTTTCATACTGTTTTCGGGGTTAACTATTGGCTCATAATTGGTATCCTAACAGGTGCTATCACCCCACATTAGGGTGGACCTGGGAACAATATCAATTAAGAGGTGGTTCCACACTCCTCAAAACCTTCCAATCAGATGCCTTGCTGCTGGATGAGGTTTATTGTAATACTTAGGTCATTATTTAGTGAGGAAAACAAACATTTATAGACAGAGATTATTTACAGATAAATAAAAAAAGAACACTGCATAAATATTAGGTTGGTGCAAAAATAATGTCATTTTCTCACATATGTTACTATGTGAGAAAACGACATTATTTTTGCACCAACCTAATAGCACTTAATATAACCACATGAACTCAAGTATAGTGTGAATTTCATGATCAACTTTATTTCTTTTTTCTTTTTTTTTTTTTTTACACAAAAAATAAGAGGTTGCATTATAAACAGGTAATTTTTTCAAAGAGGTTAAAAATCATGCATTTTTGGTGATCGGTTGCACCATATACAGGTAAATTTGTTGGTTGTGGGGTTAAAAATCAATGTAAGAAAATTCAGGAGTCACACTATACATGAAATTGGCTTATACACAATTATATACAGTACCTGGAGTTATCTTCTTTGACAAATTAGACAAGTACAAATTCTCCCCTCATGCTATTATTAAGTGAAAAATCAGATATAAAAATCTTTTATTCCTTAAATTTATTCATTTTATGGTATTGCCCTAGTAAAATTCATACTATATTGTGCCATTTTTGTTGTTTACAATAACATCCAAAATTCAGATTATTATCCTGTAGATGTTAGATTTGTCAAAATCTTAAGTCTTTCTCCGACATCACAAGCACAAAAATAAATAAATATTATCAGTAATTAATAACAGTAAGCAAAGAAAAGTGATAAGAAATATTTACCAACAGGCATATTTTTTTTTTGTATGACACTGGAGAAGAGCTAATTCTGGTCATATAAAAGCAATACACCCAATGAACATTTTAAGGACTTCATTTTTTACAAAATGACACAATTAAAATATAAATTCTAAGTTATCAATTACTTCTTTCGACATAAAACGACAGCAAGTTCAGCTCTACTGAAAAACTGGCATTGCACAATCTTCTTTGTCGGCTCCACAATGTACAGTTAAACTAACAGTACAGAACATAGAAACTACAAATCACAAATTCTAGCAGAGAAAGTTTACTTCACACAAGTGGAGAGGCAAGTATCTGGTCATCTCTCCCCAATTATGGGTTAAATAGTAAGCTAGACCCAGCTCTGAATTTAAAACCACAGAATAGATAAGAAATTATTTTCTCTGATTCAATAACAATTATTGTAATTAACAATATACAGATAATGAAAATGGAAGCTGTGGAGAGTCAAGATTACCTCCATCCTCAAGGGACATAGCACTTAATGAGGTTAGTACCAAGTCTACTATAAGCTTTTCAACATGCCTTTGCATCAATTTAATGGGGTGAGTAAAAGCTGGTAATGAAATGAAAGATCATGGTAACTTAAATTTATATATATATATATATATATATATATATATATATATATATATATATATATATAAAGTACAGTGTATGTGTTTGTGCATGTGTATGTCCAAGCAACTTTTCTGCTCCCAGTGTGGAGGACTCTTGGTTTGGCCATCATAACAATAGCTAGGGAGGAGTAGATATGATAGTCATCAATAGACTACAAAAGAACGCAAAATTAATTGCTGCATTTAAGTATTGAATTAATGTTTAATCTTACCTTTTAAAAGTTCAACGATAATTCTTCTGCTGCCACTTAAAGATGATTTGATATATGTAGATTCATATTTTCCATAGAAACAATTACTTTTATTTCATGAATGACAGAACAGGGACAATTTATAAGATAAAATTAATATAGTAAAAAAATGGGAAAATAGATATTAGAATTAGTTATAGATTCAATACTTGAAGAGTTAGAGAAAAATAATAGCTAATTAAGTAAAATCCTTATGGGATCTATATGAATAAACATGAAATTAGAGCACAATTATCCAATGAATTCTGGGGTTAGTGATTTGGTATTTACTCAAACACCCACAAGGTCAGGTTGTGACATCAAAGTCAGTTTAATGTGGGCAGCCTGAGTGTGCACACCTGGGCAAGGAACAAAAATTGCTCAAGCCCCTGCAACCATCAGCTGTTCTGGCCTTGGTGTGAGCACCGACCTCTCTATCTAGTGCAATGAGAGGGTATGGCCTCAGGCAGCTGTTCCCCATGGCTGGGAACCTCTCAGTATAATTTTCCTCAGTTGTGACTCTGTCCTTTGATGGAGCCACCCCTGAGCACACTCTGCCCAAAGGCAAAGACACAACTAAGTGATGATAAATAGGGTGTTACAAACTACTTTAAAAAAGTATATTTCATTAATTAACTGTCCTTCATTACAATTCTTTTATTCAAGGATTGTTTTGATTTTCATATCAAAAATAGTTCTGTTTAGGTATATTGTCTTATATTGTAGAGACAATTGGTTGAAAGTTGCATTTTATTAGGTTGGTGCAAAAATAATGTCGTTTTCTCACATAGTAACATATGTGAGAAAACGACATTATTTTTGCACCAATCTAATACTTGGCCTTCAACAAGTTGGCATCTATTTGTAAAACTTTCCTTACCTATAACAAACCAATTTATGAATGAAATATTCATTTAAAATTTTTGTTTTACATATTTCAAGTAGTGAATATATCTTACTTTGCAATAATGAGCAAGCAAAGCCTGCTAGTGTATATATATATATATATATATATATATATATGTGAAAAGTGTGTGTATATAAATATAAATAAATATATATATGTATAATTATTTATATATTATATGCGCGGTACTTATTACAAAGCGCTCAATATCAGAGATAGAGCTACATAAACCCAAAATTTTAAAAATTAATCAGTTTGTCTGATGATCGCTAAACTCACATCTATCCAACCAAATATATATATATATATATATATAATTAATACAGTTTGGCCATCACCAATCTGGTTCAATAAGTATCTGAGCACTAATTTTCACAAGAGCAATTTCATATTTCCTGGGTTGCCACATAGACATATAACTGCTGTTTTATAATAATAGCTACAGTATCAGCTTTTTTCAACCACTTTCTAAACCTGGTGAGGCATTTGCACTTGTTTTTTGTGCATTTTTATTATGACCTGTTTTATGTTGAACCCCAGTGCTTCCTGCAGTGCCAAGTTCAAACACCATACGTTTGTCCTTAACAAAAAAGATTGAACTTCTGATGAAGTTTATTATGCAAGACAATAGAATACCAACAATCAAAGGTTTGAGACTAGAATAGATCAACAGATGCCAGCTAAGATCTGCCATGAGAGATGTGATAATTTGCATGAGCTGGTTAATACTTCAGATTCAGCAACACTTAATAAATAATCTACTGTGTGCTATGTTGTTTACCAGAGACTCATTTACCATAATCAGCAGTGTACTCTGATGACCACTTGAAAATATGAGTGACATTGTACATTAAGTCTCATCAGCTTTCCCTCTGTAAGTAAAAGGAATGGCTGCTGGGCCTTAATATATTTAGAGTGTGATTATTTTTTCCTCTACTGATTCTCTGGCTGTTTTTAATGTTAACTTTTAAATGTACACACAATTTACATGTTTGTTTTTAACTGACCTTCAAGAGCAAGGTTCAAAAACTGGATAACCTCTTTTTTTGTTATTTTCTTGCTATCATTCCAATTCAAATTACAGTGATTTATTTTATTATTCTAACAATATGGAATGAACAGAAGAGTGAAAAAATGAAAAAAAGCTCTTAGAGTCATTGAAAAAAAAAATGGAATCAATTATCAAATTTATACCTTGAAACTTGAATGCAATGAATACCAAAAAGTTGTGCTGTAAAAATCAAGGCTAAAAGGATATTTCGATGAGAGCAAAATTTAATCATAAAATGCTTCTTTCTTTTTGTCATAATAAAATTTCTAATAAAAAAAATCATGCCTCAATTTCTTTTAACCATGTATAATAATTTTCTCTTAAAGTATAAAACAACTACTTTTTGGGCCAACTTAAAAAATTTCCAGGAGTGGCCTCAAACTTTTTAAGTGTTTTATATATATATATATATATATATATATATACACACACACAATTTTAAATGTCTATATCTGTTTTATAGCATTATTAAAGTATTGTGTAGACTGTTTAAACAGAATTGCTTGTCACCTTTATTTTACCCAGTGTTCATTGAAATTCACTTTATTTTCATTTGATGTTTCTACCTTTGTTAGACATGTACTGATTTACAGGGGATTTTAAAGTGAGAATTGTTGTAGATTTGAATTAACCCACAACAAAGGAAAAGGCAAGAAAGTTTTTGAAAATAAAAAATTTGTATTTTTGTATTTTTATAACTAAATTTTTGTCAGCATGGATGAGTGTTAAAGTTGCTTGTTTGTTAAGATGAAAAGAAATGTGATTTCTTTGCATCTATGAGTAAAAAATGAGAGGCAAGGGAAAAAGTGAGGAGGAAAGTGTAAGTGTCATGTAGCTTGATAAGGGAGAGTGTAAATGTCATGTAGCTTAGTAAGGAAGAATGTAAATGTCACATAGTTTGGTGAGGAATGGGGTGTGAATGAGTAAGGGAATTTCCTTTCAGCCACACTATTGTGAATCTGTTGAAATATGTTGCTACTCCTTCCTGACTTGCCTGGCCTGGTGACTTTGCTTATGTACTCTTCAAAGGAATTACAAAGCATGTACTTTTTTATTGTTGGTGGGAATATGACCCATGGGTTGAAAAATGTTAAATATTTAATTTCAAAGTCTTAATTTATTGATGGGAAGGATGTGCAAATTCTCCAACTCAGAAACCATTTTTCATCATTTGATGATTGAATGTCTTGGTGTTTATTTCCATCTTTACTCCACAGGATAAAGTGATTAGCTGTTGGATGAAGTAAATTCTAACATGACATTCAGTAATTCAGCAAAATAACCAAACATGCCCCAGTGATACCAGATTATTGATGGCCAACCTGTAGTCGATGAGCAGCTTAGAAGTTAATTTGATTGTATATCTGTAAAGTTCTGTAGATATGAATTCGGACAGAAATATTTAAAAGTTCAGTCAGTTCTTTGTTAGCCAAATGCTGATTCCTGCTTTTGGGAATTATCTTCCCATAATAATATCATATTATTATACAAAGAGTTGTATGATAAGGCAAAATGTACTTACAATATTAAAATGAAGAAAAATCATTTTTTTTTTCCAGGCCACTCACTATTTGGTCACCCTGGTGAGAAAGAAATGCCAATTCAAAAAGGCTTTTTTGTTTATTGTTTCAAGTTTTTCCAAGTACTCAGTCGATAAAACAAATGTTCTGCCGTTTCATCTCATCACATAATATTTTCCCTCTTTTTATAGAAAAGGAAAAACAAGATTTTTACAAGTTGGTGTAAACTTAGTTTTAATTGATAGAAATAAAAATTGAAGATAATGTTTTTTGCAGCTAAGAACCCCCTCCCATGTCACATATATGGGGAGGAATCAACCTTCTTCCCTTCATATTCCATAATTAAGAAGGAAGTTCCACTTGGATAGTGTCTTCCCTAGAACTAATATTTTGTGGAACAGACTCCTGAGAGGATGATTTCCTGATGGAAAAAAATATTAACCACTTCAAGTTTAGAGTTATCTCTCCTCTATAACCTTCTTATTGCCTCTTCTTTTAAATGTAAATCAAACTTATTTTCTATTTTTTCTTGCAGCAACACAAAATACACACATATTTATATATTATATATATGAAGAATAGCTCAAGTCATAACTAAAGTTTCATTCTATTGCAATCTTCAGATGGCTAAGCATTCCAGTCATTTGAAGATTGCAAGAGTGTGAAACTTGAGCAATGGCTTGGCTGTCCTTCATTGACAGTTGATGTTGGGAGGCATTTTTTGCTCTCTTTAAGTCGTCTAGGTATTGAGCACTTTAATTTACTGAGTAGGTAGGTGTCTGCCCTTTGGACATTATATATATATATATATGCACACACACATATATTATATATATATATATATATATATATATATATATATATATATATATACACACACATACATACATACATATATGCACATATGTATACACATACACACACATACACACACAGATATACACACACACACATACAGAGGGTGTGATGGGTAAACTGTTGGCATTTTATATTTTTAATTTGATGCATGCACAATGTTTTTAATATTGTCAACTGCACAATATAGTAGGGTCAGTTGGGCGCTGTCTGTGAGAAAAAGAGCACCATGATGCAATTCACTCTGCCAGAAATTTGGAAACAACATGCATGACTACTTGGCGTTCATACTGGAAGCACCAATATGAATATTTCAGAATGTTTGGATGTCAATCTGAATGCAGAGTATTTGGAAAGAGTTGAATGATATACCTAGTCAACATCCTGGTGTTTGAAGTGATCACTAGTGATGGTGACATTATGCCTCCATTCATCTTCCACAGAGGCCTACATCAACTGACTTGAGGGGTCAGTGCTGCCCTGGGTCAAGGGGGTGGCTGCTGGAAGATCCTATGCCTGGCAACAGAACTCTGCACCATGCCACACAGGCAGGAGAAGCCAGTTATGGCTGTCAGACAATTTCTGCAACCACATCACCCATTACATTTGATCACCCAAATCCCAAGATTGCAAGCCCTTTGATTATTTTGTATGTGTGTGGGGTGGGGAGATAGTTAAGCGTGAAACCAACAAAATTCTTTTTAACATCAAAAATGAACCAGAAGGCAAGGATTATGGTGTCAACTTAAACAAGGAAACCATTCAGAAGAGTTGCAGGATATTTCAAAGTCACTTGGAATCTGTGGTTGAAGCCAATGGTGATTTTATTGAATAAATTTATGCTTTAATATTTGAAGATATTTTTGTGTAATTTTGTAAATATATCTGTTAAAATGAGATGCCAATGTTATATTCATGTTGCCGTAATTTAGACAACAATTTATCCATCAGACTGTTTATGCAATATTTACACACACACACACACACACACACACAATATAGATGTAACAAACACACAAGTGATGACGTTTAAAATATTTAGTGTGCAGCTGTAGCAGGGATAAAAGCTACCCCTCAAGTGCTTTGTCATAGACCTAATAGCTAAAACATTGTCCTGAGGGTAATAGATTAAACAAGTAGTATCCAGGATGCGTGTCGACTTTCATTATATTTTCTGCTATGCTGCGACAGGTAAGAATCAGAAATGTCTTTCAAAGAGGGTAACAAGTAGCCAATTGACAAGCCTAACAATCTGATGGTCACACTTTAATAAACTTAGTAACTTCTAAGAGTAAGTCATTCACCTTCTAAATGATTACTGACACGAAAACTGCAAGATATATTATTAAGATGGAAATAATGAAATAAGTAACCACTTTTATTATTTTATTAAGCTTTACTACAGAGTGTGATGGATGAATTGTTGTCTGAAGTAGACAAACATGAAAATAACACTTAAAAGGAATCTGGTTAAAACTAGTAATCTCAATAATGAACTTATGAGACCTAGTTACTAATCTAGTACTGTGTTTACATTCATCAAATCAAGGTACCAAAGAGGAAAGCTCATCAGAATAATTAACCTGAAAATATTTATAGAAATGCCACAGGGAATCTGCATTATGTAGGTGGGAAAATGTCTGAAGATGAGGTGCCAGGTTAATACTTATAACAATGCAAGTTCTTTACATTTTATCAAGAATCTCTGGATATAAAGTTGAAGCACCAGACCCAATTGTGGCAGCAATATTTGATGTATAGACAAATGACAAAAGAGATTCTGGGAAGAAAAATTGTCTAGTATGACAGTGAACCAACTTGCCTATCAGCAGAATTAGCAATTGATTTGATATAATCATTCCAATCCATGTCAGTGGAAAACATAAGACCTTAGAAAACACAGTGATTTGTTGTCATGGAGATTAGCATCAGCTATGTTGATGGAAGGCAAAAAAGCTTCTTTAAGATGATTAAAAAAAAAGAGCAGTTTCATTTTGAATGTGTTAGAATTAACAAGCCATTTTTTGCCCCAGTTAACAACAGATTGAAGGTCATTTTCAAGATCAGCAACTAATATGATTTTGTTTTTAGATCTCATTAAAACCTGAAAAGCATAGGTATAACTCCAAGTTTCTGCAGATCAAGCATACAAAATAATCTGCCTGTGCAGTACTGACTGATTATTTTGTGTGCTCAATCACTGTAAAACTTTAATTATACATGTTTCTCATGTTTAATAAGATCTAAAAAAAAAACTTGTAAATTGTAACATATACATACATACATACATACATACATACACACACATTATATATATATATATATATATATATATATATAAATTCATGAATCATTCATACAAAAAACAAATATAGAGGTTAATGATTTAAATGGCGAGAATACATCGTCGCAAACTTTATAAATAAGATACATCAACCCCGAACCTGTATATTACTTATTGGCTGCCGGGTCCTGTAATTTGATAATTTTGTATATTGGAAAGCATATTTTAACAAAACTTGTATAGAGGGATTACTGCACTAATACACATTTATATATATAAGAGGAGGCATGGTGGAGTAGTTGATAGCGGCTTGGATTGAGGAATTGGAGAGCTGAGTTTGAATTCCAGTTGAATCCATTTTTTTTTTTAACTTTTCACCCCAAGCAAGGTGGGAGTGCCACTAGCATGCAAGGGGTTACAGAGAGTGGGTGCAAGAGTGAAGAGGCATATGACACTGCATTTGAATAGTTGGAGATTATAGCTATCAGGGAAGCAAGTAAGAGGAGGGTGTTCCCCAGACGGGAAGTGCGAGACATGAAGCTATTGGAGTAGAAGAGACAGCTAAATTTTAACCATTTTGACAGTGAAAGGGTGAGACTGAGATGTCAACCTAGGGGCACGTTTAAATTCATGCAGTTTAGGAACAAGCAAAAATAGCTCATTGGAACAGTTACCATGAAAGTATTTGTAGAAAATTCAGAGGGAGGCAACAGCATGTCTGTGAGAGAGGGATGGTAAACGAGATACCAGATCAGGGCCAACTATATTTCATATACGTCTCTGGATTACATTCAATTATGTGCTAATACCCATGAAAAAAGTATACATTCTCTTCTCCCTAAAGTTATGGGTAAATAGCAGAAGGACAATTTTGAATTCAAAATCTGCAGAGGGTCGGTTGGGGACCTTGTGGCACGTAGTTCACCAGGTCTCTATATTCGGCCCTTCAAAAAGTGTGGTTGGTTCTGCACAAAACCTTCACCACTATAATCAAATCATATGTGCTGGTTTTCTGGGAACTGAGAGGCTCAGCACTCATGCATCGAATACGATGGGAGAGTCCACCATATGTGTGTAGGACAATTTTAATTTTTTTATTCAGTTTTGATAATGCTCTCATAGACTTTCCTTTATGGAAAGTAAGAGTGTGTAGAAGGTAATCCATAGAGATTAATGTGGGAACATGGAATTACTATTACTCCAATCGAGTATGGATTATAATTAAAACCAATTCTACACAATACGACTCAAAACATAAACACAGAATTATATATATATATATATATATATATATATATATATATATGTGTGTGTGTGTGTTTGAATGATGGACAAATGGAAAATAGTACTTCGTCTTTTTCAAGATGTTTCATCATTCAACTTTAACAAGGCAAGTGATGATAAACAAAAGTGAAATGCTATATAGTTACAGGAAATTCTAAAATTTTTAAAGATGGCTCCTGTGAAAGACCTTTTTTTATATTAGTAACTTTCTTCTTTTTTTATCATTTCAATTTGTCTTCTCTACAAATATATTCTGAGAACTTTCAGAGACACACACACAATAAATCTCTCTCTCTCTCTCTCTCTATATATATATATATATATATATATATGTATATACATATATATATTATATCTATAATATATATAATATATACATACACATCTAAAATATATATGTAATATATATTTTTATTTTTGTTTTTTTGTTTGGTTTAGATTATTTCTGTTAAATGGATGAAATCTGCAACAAACTAGGTCCATTTAGCCAATTGCTTCTTCATTTGATTCTATCCCAAATATTGTTTGAGAAGGATTATTGAAGTGTTAAAAGGGAAAAATTCCCAAAGAACCTATTATTATCCCCAGCTTTAAAGTAAACATGCAAAGAACGAGGGGGGGCATTCATTCATATTTACTTGCTCTGACTCTTCATCCTTATTTTTGTTTCATTATTGGATTTATGAATAATGCCATACTATCTGAAAGTTATTACAGCCATAGGAAATTTACTGAATATCTAAAACATTGAATCAGTTTAACTCTGAGCAAGAAAACAAGGTTTTATCAATGGAATTCCTTTATGAGAACAATCAAACACTTGTGAAGGACATACATATTATTACAGTTGCTGTAAAAACAACTGCACATTCTTCCAGATAATAAATTAATGCTTTGAAAATAAATATTTAACATTTTTCAACCAATAGGTAGTGTTCCTGCCAACAATAAAAAACATGTTTTGTGATCACTT
Organism: Acanthosepion lycidas; assembly: GCA_963932145.1. Lineage (NCBI taxonomy): Eukaryota > Metazoa > Mollusca > Cephalopoda > Sepiida > Sepiidae > Acanthosepion > Acanthosepion lycidas. Next base: position 29,848,709 of record OZ010573.1, read on the forward strand.
TGAAGCAAAGTTTCTAGATGGACAAATGAGTAATGGGAGACACTTCATGATAGCAGAGCTTAAAATAAATTTGTTTAATCATTTACCTGTCTTCCACACAAAGCTGTGAAACTTACACTTTCCTCCTTACCTCTTTCTCCCACATACACAAGAAGAAATCACTTTTCTTTTCATCTTGACAAATGACTACAAACAAGGACTGCAAGAATTTTAACATGCATACATGCTAAAAAAATTTAGTTGTAAAAAACATGAAAATAAAAATACTTTATATTTTTATATTTAAATACCTTTTTCATTTTTGTGGGTTGATTCAAATCCACAATAGATCTTTATCTATTTTGGACAGTGTGCTAGTTATGCTGATCTTCAGAGATATTATAATCTTATGAGGACATTGATTGACTTCAATCTTGACTCCACCCTATATGTAGTAGCCCAATGAATTCAGGTCTGGAGAGCTAGGAGACCATATGTTTGGGGTGACATAATTGCAAATGTTTTAACTCATTCATTCTTAAGTCCTTAGACTTATGAGACAGTGCAGAGTTTTGTTGGTAAGTATATATTCTTCTTTTGCTCATTCTGTCTGTTCAAGGCCTCACAACCATCTCTAACACCTCCTTATATTCAGTAGTATTGACCCTTAAGCTCTAAGGAAAAACAAAAGAATGTATGACATCTCCCTTATTGCTCACAACTCCCAGGACCATCACAGTTGCTGGAAACTTTGTGCTCATAATTGTTTGGACATCTTTAGGTTTTCTGCATAATCATTTGCCATTCCTTTTGTTGACCTTTTGGTCCTGATCAATGTTTTTCTCTGATGAGAAAAGCCCTTGATGTTTCAATTTGCTCAACAAGAGCTTTGGGTGGATTAAATGATTATCTTTTGTTTTTGCAAACATAAATTGGCCTCTCCACATCTGATAGAGTGCCTTGAAACTTTGAGCTACTTAGCAATAGAGTTGACTTTTGGGGTTCTTATTAATAATTTTTCTGTACCTTTCATACAAATTTAGGTGTTCTGATGGTATTATTCACTTAGCAGGCATTTTGTATTTGGTTACTGCTGTAGAATCTCCATTTGTCACTTCCAACTCTGTGAAATTTGATAACAAATGACAAGGCAACTTTCAGGAATTGAGCCAATTCAAAATCCCTACGTTCTGCTTTTAACGTAATGAGTGCAACCTGTCTTTTCATTTTCAGAGTTGCTGTTTGTCATCAATTATTTGAAAATAAATGATGATCAGAAAAAGTCAAGCTATTAAAAGACATGTCCTCAAAGAACTCACAACCCTGTATATATATATATAATGATAATGGTAGAATTAACCATTTCCCTGCATGGAATCATTTGGAATTCATTGAGCAAGCAGCCAGTACTGCTTTCAGTTGAAGTTTATAAAATTTTCCTCTTAAAACAATTTTTCAGGAAAATGGATTCTCAAATCCAATATCTGCTATTGTTCTTTCAAGGATTAATGTGGGTTTCCTTCTTAACCATTTGTTTGAAATAGTATAGAATGTCAACATCTTAATTACAGTGTGACCCGGATATAAGAGAAACCCGGATATAAGATAGATTTTCTCTGGTCCCAAATTAGAGCCTGTGTTAATGTATATAAAATAGACCAAACCCGGACATAAGAGAAACCCGGTTATATAAGAGACTTCTTCTCCGGTCCCGACAACTCTCTTATATCCGGGTTACACTGTATTTCATTATTTTCTCTTTGAGTTACATGTGCATCCACTTTAGTTGTTTTTGGTAGTCCTCAAGTGATGTGGTATATTTTGTTGGACACAGTTGTGATGAAAGACATGACTTACCTCAAAGCTCAAAACAAGTGCAAACGTGTCTTGCTTTCAAAGTAACGGGGAAAAGAAATATGGCTGCTATCGAAGACACAATTTATGTGTGTAGATCTCATCCAAAACAAGACGATATTTGCACACATGCAAATTTCTGCTTTATCAGACAGGCATAAAAAGTGAGATGCCAGCAGCATGACTCAGAAGGTTCAGGTCATTTAGCGGACTTTGTGCAATAGAGTTGGACATACGAATTGACTGACAGACAAAGAGGAAGTCGAAGTAAGCGCAGCTGAGTTGGTGTCTGTCTTATGACTGCCCGGTTTAACGGCCGAGAAAGAGAATCCCGCAATCCATTTCCTTGAGGCGACCAACGACAAAGGAAGAACAGCTGGTCTGCCGGTGAATGGTGCACTGCACTTTCTGACCCTTCTCTTGTCACTTTCTTCTTTTTGTTTACTACAACAGTTCTTTGTGGTTCTGCAATGTCAGTCCACAATGTTCAAAGAAGGATGGTCTTCACCAAGATCCATAGGCTTCACTCACTCAAAGCCATTTTTAACCATTGATCTTAGAAAGCAGTTGTATAGAGCTAACGGTTTATATATTTCTGAATGGATTTAGCACCATGCATGACATCCATATGATAGTTTCAATCTGATGAGGCTATTTAAGAACATGACACAAGTTGATGTTTTGGTTTTGTAGCAATTTGCAGCATTGGGCAAAACTACAACTGGTGCTGTCTATTCTATAACTTAATTTCCTTTTCTCTAATACTAAATTTGTTTTAACTCATCCATATGCCAAAGTACCTGAAGTGTTTAGTATTTACTAATTCCACATCCTAAATTTTTATAATGGCTGAATGTGCCATTACTGTTTTCATTCCAATTCCACATCATAGTTTCTGTTTTGGAAAGGTTTATTTTGAATCCTATTTCTTAGAACACTTGGAAGAGGATGTTGATTTTCTGTTCAAGATCATTCTTATCCCAACTATAAATACCTTTTTCACCAGCATAGACCGTGTCTCATCATCAGTACAATGGTCTTGGAAAGGAAAGCAGGCTCATTGTCTTCCTTTGGTAGATTCATTTGGGATATGGTATGGAATGCTTAAATTGTCACTGCCCATATTAACACATGTGTGTTTGTAAATGTGCAGGGCATAGTCTAGGAAAAGATTAAATAGACTGGAGCTCTCATTTCCTCCCTGTACTCCCGTTGAGATTTGGAATGTTTCTGTATTGTGGTCTTTGCCAGACATACAAGATTCTACAGATCAATATAGTTCCTCTCTTAGATTGTTTCATTTATTTGATTCGGAGCTTGGAAGGTGGTTTCAAATAAATTAAAAGAACAAATCTCTATTGATGTGGTCACATACTGATACTATTCTCAGTCTTCTTCACTTTTACTCCCTGCAACCTACTACATACTATGGCATTCCTGCCTTATTAGAGGTGAACTGATTAAAAAAAAAATAAAAGGGGATGATAGATTCTAATGCCAGCATGACACTGGTTACAGAACTGGACAATTTTCATCCTTGTCCCTTATGTACATGTATGGGCACCTGACATTAAAAATGAGCACATATTCCATCCTGCCACTGTGGGGAGAAAATAATCTGGAATGCATGTCTTAAGTCATAACATTTTGGTGCATATTTCCAGTTGTATTGTAATAGGTTCACCCAGGGGATTGAATGATGGGAAATCAATGTCAATATTTATGGAGAGAGACATTTAGGCTAACCCTGAATCCTCTATTAAAATTAAGTAGAACATTTAAAAAATCTCAAAATAAGTGACTTACATAGATTATTTTACATATAACGTCTGGCCACTTGTATACCTGTCTATTAGTGTGGCTAGTAAATACCGGCAGTTGACACAATTGTGTTTGTTCAACATCATCTAAGCCCACCATTGCTTTATACTTCAACTTTGTTAAGTTACAGGATCAACAGTCTGAACAAGGCCAGTATGTTCAAACCCTCGGCCACAATGACTTGTGACTTTGTGCTAGCACAACCATTGATGGCTCCCAAATATTTCTGTCTACACAATTTCACTGTGTCAACATCTGTTATGGTTTTCAGTCACTTTCTAAAAGTGCCACAACCTGGGATCACCACACCAGGCTGATAACATCAAGAAGTTAACTTTCAAACAACTTGACCATAGTAAGACTTAAACCTAGGTCTCATGGTTAGAGAAACAATGTTCTAAACACTCTGCCATTTGTCCATATGTTATATTATATATATATATATATATATATATATATACACACATACACACACACACACACACACACACACACACAGACAGAAACAAGAGTTACAGAGTTCAGAAAGGTTAAAAAAAATAGATTCTTCAACAAACTACTAACCTTCTACTGTGTGTGAGAAAGTAACTGACAATGTTTCTTTGAAAATCTTGTAATGGCCTTGTTACCAATTTGTTGAAGGAGTCATCAATTTGCAATGGCATTGTCTCCTTTGTTGATTTGGGATACTTTATCGTTTTAGACAATGATATATATTTATGTAATGAGGTTGCAGTGGAGAATTTATTGTGGTTGCATGAGATTCTTCTAGAAAAGAGATAGCGTAATATGTTGTATGCAATGCAACCCATGGCTTGTTTGTAACTAAGAAGTAACCCCGGGGAGAAAACAAGACAGATCTTGTCACTATGGCATCCTGTGGTTGAAAAGGGAAAGAAGATTGAGAAAGTTTGTGCTCTTTGCTTTGATATTGCTTTATACAATGCCACCTCAAAGGCATTAAGAGAAGTTGTATGGTAGATAATGTGGGATAATCCCACAAATTATATTAAGGGATAAAACAAGACCTTAAGCATCTCTACAAAATTTATACAGAAGATTAGCTCTCCAATTTATCATTCTGAGTTGCTATCCATTATAACACCCACATATCTATTAGTATTTTAAGACATTTTTTATGTTTATATGTTCTTTTTATAGATACAAATATTTAAGTAAATGCTTTGTCCATTTCATAATGTGTGACGTCATTTCTTTACATTTTGATATGCATTGACCAGATATGAATGTATGAGAGAAAATCATGGAGAATTGTAGTTTAAAAACAGTAAAATTGACCTTGCTAACCGAAACACTACTCTGTGGCTCAATCGGTAAAAACATGTCAGGCTATATGACGGTTCTGTATAGGATATAGGTTCGATTCCTGTTGGAGGATGCATATTTTTTATGAAAATTTCTCGGACATTATAAATAGAACATTTACTTAAATATTTGTATCTATAAAAAGAATGTATAAACATAAAAAATGTCTCAAAATAATTGTCAAACTTTTTTCGTTTCATAATGTGATCTATTAGTATATATATATATTTAACCACCTAAAGCCACCCAGTCACTTTGGAGAATGTTAAACTAAAATAAGATGTTCAGATTGGGATTTTTACCTTGTGACCTTGTGTGGTAGCTTTGTGTTCAAATCATGTCAGGGTCAGTAATGGCAATGATATCAGTTTACCAATTTGTAGTAGCACTGAATAGTTTGCTGAAGAAGATTATTTTCTTGTGTTGGAGTGTAGTTTAAATAAGTCTGTATTGCTGCAACGTCACTTGTACAAATCAAAATATTGCTGGTTCAATTCACTGTCCTCGCTTTCTTAACACGTCACTATGTATAGCCGTCATTTCTAACCTCCTTTTTACTGCTCCAGCACTCTTTTATCAGGCCAACACCGCAGTTCACCAGCTAATCAGTGTTCTTCACTGTTATTCTTCGTTACACAGGCAAATTGTCTCCTCCAGTTTGACCAATCAGCACACGACTTGCTATTGGTGGAAGCATGCTAAACTGTACAAAAAACCCTCATCACTGCACATACTGCTAGAATGGCTGGACGGGAGAGTAATGCCATTTTCACAGAGCAAACTTTCTGATGACAAATGCCGCACATTAAGGTAAGACCCTTATTTTCCTATACATCAGATGCAAGCCACTCTGGCTTGCTTGCTTCTACAGGGTTGTTCACCACATGAAGAAAGACATTTATTTATGTGATAGATTGTCGCAGAGAATCTATTTCCTTTGTTTGAGTTTTTTTTTTTAGAAACAAAATAGTATACTGATAGTATTGGGTTGTACATGATGTTACACATGGTTTAGAGATTAAGAAGACCCTGGTGACAGGGAAAAAGAGACTCACCTTGTCACTATAGTATCCTGGGGTTGAAGAGAAAGAAGATCTGTATCATTTCTTTTGGTACTGCTTTATGCAGCACCACTTAGCTGGCATTAAAAGTCCCCTAATCCGATAATTTTACAGATTTGAATTCAGAGTTTTCCTTCTCTTAAACCAACTGCCACCAAAAATTCATGAGTCCAGTCTATCTTGCTATTTAACCCATAGCTGGAGGGAGAAGTGATTGATTCTTGTCTTTTCCAAGAGCACTGAGACAGAAGTGGATGCAACAGATGCAGTTAGAATTCCACTGTCCATGCTGATAACCGTTACACTACCAGCACATCTACTAATCATCCTGAAAATAGTACTAAATTAATCACTTGTATTTAATGGTAGAGAGATTTACTTTAATTAAATATGCTTCATTCAAATAGCTAGCCAGCCATGCACTTTAAAAACACAAACAAAGTTGAACCCTTGAGATCGGAAAAGATGCTAATGAAAAGCAAGCGATATCTGAGGGTGAGAAACAGATGAGAATATTTACATTTTAATTAGCATAATGAAGACAGCAAAAATAAACGACTGATTTGGCTTGACTTGTGCCTGAAAACACTTCTCAGGTGCATCAAATTAACTGAATTAAAATTTTCTGATAATGTTGAATTAAAAACGAGAACAGATTTCTGCTGGATTTTTTTTTAAGATCGAATACCGAAGATTTCAGGACTCTAATACATTATGTAAAACTTAATTGAGTTGAGGGAATTGAAGAATAAATCAAGGGTATTGGAATTAGATATTGAAAATCAATTCTTTGTAATGTGAAAATTCTTGGATTTAATGAGAGAAGAAATCTATAGTATTAAAAATGCTTGAAGAAGGCATACAGCATTCTGTCAAACTGCCATTTAAAACCAATCAAGGACTTAATAATAATAATACATTTGACATGGTTTGAATTATAATGAATTATTTTTATCCCTACCCTTTCCATATTTCTTTATTTCATGAAACCTGTCAGGGAAAAATGAGCAGCATAAGGAAAATGTGTTTGAAGCAGGTCTGACGATTTTTATGGACAGAAGCTTAATAGAATATATTTCTCTCAAAAGCATTCCTGTCAAATAGCCAACTTTTCAAAGTCCTGTTTGCTAAAGTTAATCACAAGGCATCTCCCCCCTGTTACAATGATATGTATGAACATTTGGATTTATGTTGTCATTGTTGTTGCTATTATCACAATGTTTCAGATGTTATACCGACCGGCCTTCTTCAGATGTCAGTCGTTTTGGGTCATATTTGAAGCTCAATGAGAATAGGTTGCATTTATTGTGCTGTCTATGTCTAAGGATATCTCATGTTGTTCTTATTTCTTACTGCTTAGTAATTGATCACCCCGTTTCCAGAGTTACATCATGAGAAAATAACCTAGTGGATTAAATTTGCATTTAATGACATTGTAATTTTGAGTTCAATCTGTGAGTTGAGGAGTACATACAATGGCTGAAACACTGTGGTAATAACAACAAAGATGCTCACATCTGTCTGAATGTAAAGGTAGAGATACAAAAGGAGATTATCTCCTTTGCTTGAGATAAAGTTATGTGGATTACATGACAGCTGCCATACAGTGATGAAATTATCAGTCCTTCATTTTGGTTCACAGGGCTAAGACTAAATCTGCCTCCTGCAGCAACTTACAAGTCCATGGTGCTGTTTCTCTTTGGGAATATATCTTCAGATATATAAAGAAACTATCTCTGGCCAGCAGTCCTCAAAACACCAAAATCACCATTTCCAATTCACAGAATATCTTCTCCATTGGGATATATTAGAAATTTGTATTAATCTAGTGTTCTAAACATCACTTCTCCAGAAACACAGATGAATCTCCATATTCTATGTGAGACCCTATCTTTTTGTTCTCCTTTCACTCTTCTTGCTGTGTAGATATATGTTATTTATTTTTCTCTGCATGGAAAATGTGTGAATATGTATATATAGTTTTGTCTACGCCTTAGTGGTATAAAACTCTCTCTCAGAGAAAAAAGCAAGTTTGTCATTCCTTTTCTTTTCATCCATTCCATTCTTGTCTTTGAAATAAGGTGACATTATATCATGGATATAATAATGTCCATAATGGGGGAAACACAAAAGGGAGTATAAACCTTTCCTTCATAGCTTTCCCCACTTTTATATTTGTGATCACAACACAATATTATTTACACAAAATGTGATATTATTATCACCCATTAACTGTTGAACATGATGAATTATTATTTACTTCCATCAATACAAAGAATATATATGATTTTCTGCCATAGTTAAATCTATATGGACAGTGTAATAGAAGATATCTACTTTTCCATTGAATAAATATTTTCCTCTTTATAAACTGTACTAATGAAATCAAAATCATTACTATTTTTCAGTAAACAATAATGCCTTTAATTGCCATTATTGGTACAGAATTTATGATTATCAGTAAGACAAACATCTTAAGGTGAAAGATACAAATTATAGATGAGAGAATGAAGCAATTACAGAAATTTAACTATCTAGGAAGTGTTTTAACAGATGATGGAAAACATTATAGAAGTGCATACCAGTTGATCTTGAGCTGGTGGTTAGCTTCCCTGTTCCGTACATGGAAGACACTGATTTGGGTCTTTTCAGGGTTGGCTCAAAGGTGGTTGACAGCATAGTATGGGATAAGACCACCCAGAGCACTGGTGAATGAGGCCTCAACTTCCTCAAAAGATTGCTTCTGTGATGCAATACAGAGATCATCTGCATAGAGGGAGCTCCTTGTATTTGTATGGATGGGCTAATCACTTGTGTTGATAATGAGGAAAGGTACAAATACACGACCTTGGCAGAAACCATTCTTTCGTGTCCACCATCAGCTGCCTTTCCCCGCAAAGAATTGTCAGTTTGATAAAGTTTTTTTTTTTTAAGCATTACACCCCGAGCAAGGCATGAAGCCACGAGGATGCAGGGGGTTGCAGAAGATTTAGAGCGAGAGCAGATAGGAGTGATAGAAGAAAGGATGAGGAAAGGAATAATGGATAGATCAAGGTAACTGGAGATGTCGATTGACATTACATTTGAATACTTGGAGATTATAGCTCTCAGGGAAACAGTAATTGGGAAGGGTGTTCCACAGGCGAGAGGTGTGATGTATGAAGCTATTGGAGTAGAAGAGACAGCTACATTTAAAAGTTTCTACAGTGTAGGGGTGGGAGTGGGATGCCAGCCTCGTAGGGCACTTGAATTCATGGAGTCTGGGAACTAGTGAAAGCAGCTCATCAGAGCAATTACCATGAAAGTATTTGTAGAAAAGACAGAGAGAGGCAACGGCACATCAGTGAGAGAGCAACTGTAGATGAGATGCCAGATCAGGGCCAATTATATTACATATCTGTCTCTGGATCTTGTCAAGAACTCCGAGGTAAACAGAAGGTGCCCCAGACCATATATGGCAGCAATACTCCATGCAAGGGCGAATGGTTGATTTGTATATTTGAAGTATCGATTCCGGGGAGAAAAATTTCCTGGCACGGCACAGAGAGCCAACTTTCCTTGCGGTGTACGATGCAATTGACTCAATGTATTTGTTCCATCTCAGGTCAGCAGTCAACGTGAGACCGAGCAGATGCAGAGAATTGCTCTCAAGAAGTTGACTATCAGACATTCTAATGGGGGGGGCAGGGAAGGATCTCCATGGTGATTAATAGAGAGTAGTTTAGTTTTTGAGGTGTTAAAGTTGACCAGCCAATTCTTGCCCCAATTAACAACCGATTGGAGGTCCATTTTAAGATGAGTGGTCAGGTTAGTTTTGTCAGTGACACTAGATTTGTTTTTGAGGCAGGAGTGAATTGTAGTGTCGTCCGCGTAGATGCCAACTTGGGAATCTATGGCGTCAGGAAGGTCGTTGATGAAAATAAGGAATAGAGTGGGGCGAAGGATGGAGCCTTGGGGAACACCTGCATTTGTGGGATAGGAACTGGAGGAGAATGAGTTGAGAACGACCTTCAATTCACAGTTTGACAGGAATGATTGTATTAGATCAAACAATCGACCTGTAATACCATAACCCTGGAGCTTACAAAGAAAGCTGGCATGCCAAACCCTATCAAATGCTTTGGAGATGTCTAGGGCCACGGCATGAGCCTCACCATTATTTTGAAGGGCTTGGTAGACGGTTTCAGTGATGGCCATAAGCACATCAGCTGTAGATCGGGCGTGGCAGAAACCATATTGCTTGTCTGAGAGCAGATCATGGGATGTAAGGTGGTTAACCACTTCGGCAGTGATTAGGGCTTTGAAGACTTTGCCGAAGAGGGGTAGGAGACTAATAGGATGGTAATTAGAGGGGTCAGAGGGGTCTCCAGTTCTTAAAGACAGGAACAATGGATGAGGACTTCCAGCAGTCAGGAAAACAAGATTCCTTGAGGCAATAATTATATAGTTTAGAGAGGGTGGGCGCTAGCTCAGGCGCGCATTTCTTCAAGACAATGGCTGGTATGCCATCTCCACCACTAGCCTTGTGGGGGTCTAAATTGGACATAAGGTCCAATACCAATGATGGGGTCATGTGTAAGCTGCTCAATAGGGCCTCAGTTCTTAGAGGGAAGTCTGGTATGGGTACACCGGAGGAGTTGAGCGTTGAATTAAATGAGAATTTCTGAGCAAAGCATTCAGCCTTGTCGGTAGAGGAGGTCAAGACCTCAAACTGGTTGAATAAAGTAGGTATGGACGGTTTTCTATTGTTCAGGACACTCTTGCAGAGCCGCCAATAATCTTTGGAACCAAATTTGCGAGATGCAATACGCTCCTTCATCCGAGCAGCAAATACTGACTTAGCTTCGTTGAGGACACACTTACACTCATTATGAGAGGAGGCAAAGAGACGTCTATTGCAGTCTGACATGTCACTACAAAATAGGTGAAAGAAGTGGTTCCTATGGGCAATGGCGGCTGAGCAAGCAGCGGAGAACCAAGGGGAGGAGTTCAACTTGACCATAAATTTCCTTGAAGGGATGAAAGCGTCAATCCCAGCTTTAACCAAGGATGAGACCTCAGAAGCACATTCATGGACAGGGAGTGTAAAGACAACATCCCAGGGGACATTGCGGAGGAAGTCACGGAATGAGTCCCAATCCACTTGTTGATAGTGGAACGAGGTTCTAGTGATGTGAGGTTCTTTGCGGGGTGTGGAGTTGAAGGAAATGTTAACAGATACTACTGCATGATCGGAGTTACCAAGAGGGCAGAACTGCGTGGCGCTACAAGATTCGGGGATGGAGGTAAAACAAAGATCGAGAAGGGAGGCCTTACCTACCAGGTTGAGGGCAAAACATGTGGGGAAGTTAACTATATGCGTGAGGGATTGAGAAATTGAGAAATTAAGTGTTTGAATGCTAGCCTGGTCAGTAGTAGCATTCTCGAGCCACTTGGTATGATGGTTGTTAAAGTCACCAAACATGAATATGTGAGCAAACAGGTGGAGAGAGAGGGTCTTGTCTATGCTGTCAGATATGCTATTGAGAGTCTTGAGAGGATGGAGAGCGAAAGAGGAAGAAGAGATAGCTTATGGCATTGAGGAGAGATAGTTGGAGACACATGTACGAATGGTCTGGCGATTTGAGAGACAACTCTCTGGCCAGAGGGAGATGGTCCTTGACATAGACACCAAGGCCATGCATGTGGGTTAGAGAGTCTTTCCTGAGGAGAGGAAGGTAGCCGGTGATTGAGAGATCAGAGGAGGGAATAGACGAGACAAGGTTTGTCTCACACAGAGCCAGTATATCCGGGCAGTTTACAGTAAGGAATGATTCCATACTGCAGAAATTTGTTCTAATGCCACAGATGTTGAAAGACGAAATGTTGAGGGGTTTAGGTGATTTTTGAGGGGCTGGTTTAGGGTTACTTTTTTGGTTCTTTTGAGTCTTCATGTGTTGTAATTGTTGGAAGATGAGAAGGCCTGAAGTAAGAGAAGCAGATGGTTTTCGACCATGACATGAGTAGAGAGGAGTTGGCACAGCCTGCATCATAATGTGGCCTCAGGGCTGCCCACCGGAAGTGACTGCAGGGACACCTTTCCATGCACGTCATGGCACTACAAACACCCCGGTATTATACAACTGTTGATCAGAGTGGTTGCTCAAGATGCTACACAAGAGTTAGGGCTCCTAACTACCAGTCAGAAACAGCAACCAGTGAACTGTCAACCGTGTACCCTCAAAATGAAGAGGCAATGCCACAGACTGCACACATCACGGGAGAAACACATCAGCACTAGTACAGAGGCCAGAGAGAGAGTACCGGGAACCCCTTCTTAGACAAGAAACAAGGTGTGAGCCTCTGTTCATGTCCAGGAGAAATGGGAGGAGTGTTGACCAGGCGGTAGTAGGGTCTACCTACTCCTATTACATATAACACATACAATAACAACAAAAAACAAACAGAGGGATAAGGGTGGTGAAGTAGTTAACATAGTGCCCAGGCTGACACTAGTTGTTTGTTCAGGGGGATAGGATGGAGTCAGCTTCAAGTCACTTTAAACAGCTTCTCTGTGAGGACCCTGGGGTTGACAGAACATATGCTGCAGAGAGGTCAATGAATGCAGCACCTTTGATCTCACCCTTTTCAAAGCTACCCTCAATGAATTGTGTTAAGTTCAAGAGCTGACTTTCCAGGTCTGAAGTCTGTCTGTTCTGGAATGACCTTAGCATCTATGGAGGAAGCCAGATGATTTAGGATGAAGTGTTCAATATGCTTGTAGGCATGGCAAAGGTGAGTTGACCTTGTTTAATAGCATATCAACATCTATAGGTTATTTAATGCAGAAATCTATTTATTTTAAACACAATTTTATAGCTTCAATTAAATCTATTTTGAATGCAATTGTATGGCTTCAACTGCAGATAAAATGTATGTTGTTGGTAATTTTTCATATTATGATGTATTGCTGGTATTTTTACTATGAAAATTTATTTTCATAATTTCATCATGTTTTGTTTGGGGGTTCATTGTTTGCCCATAGCTGGAACCCTAACAGGTACTACTACACTGGATCAAGATAGATCTGAGAACAACAGCAATTAAGAGATGGTTCCACACTCCTCAAAACCTTTAATCTCCTGTCAGAGGGGCAGAGTAAGAAGATTGACCTGTAGTTCATGGGGCTGGCAGGAATTTTACCAGAACTCAGCAGTGCTATTACTTAAGCTTTTGTCCATATATTTAGGATCTTGTTGGATGTCATACATTCGTTGAGAATCTCAATGAGCCATGTGAGTGTAACTCAGCCCAGGTGTTTAATATGCTTAACAAAGACACTGTCAAGTGCTGAAACCTTGTTGTTTTTCATGGCTTTGATTGGTACAATTCATTTCATGTAAAGGGTCTTGTGTAGCTGAAGAGTTCTTGACTGGGTACATCTGATATCTTGGGCAAATTTGGTCTCTGAGGATGGTGATTTGCATTATCTCAGATGGTAAGTAGCAGCTGGTGGGTGACCTAGTTGGCTGTAACTTGAGACTTTGACTAGGACTTTGTGTAGGCATTTCCCAATATCTGTTTTTGTCTTCCAGGCTTTCCTACTGCTCCTGTGTCATGTCTGTACTTTCAATTAACTCTTGCCACTTCTTCTGCCTGCCCTACATGATAGAGTTGGTCAGGGTATCCTCACATTCCAAGGTATCAGTACCAAAGGGGTCACCTTCATAGTGTTGGGTATACTCTTTGTAAAGATCCTTTGCATCATTGGGGAGGCTCTGGATGTACTTGGTGCAACATCTTTGGGGAATATTCTTTCTTGAGGAAGGCTTGGGCAACTTGACAAAACCATTATAGTTCTTAATAGGTCAATGTTGGTTATGAAGAATTGGGTCCAGCACACATTTCTCACTCAAAACGAAACTAAAATGTTCATACAAAGTCAAACATCTGTACATATTTGCAGATAAGTACTGAACATGGGGATTAGTGAACAATCTTGTTCTTTTATCAGTTCTTAAAACCTCACAATGTCAGTGACTGAAAAAGGAAAGAGGTAAAGGAATGAAGAAAGAGAGGTACAGATGTGCTTAAGTAAAAATGTGAAAAGCAAAGACAAAAGCGTATTTTACAAAAGGATGGAAGATAAGTGATATATGATATAGTAACAGAGGAAGATACATTATGAAAATATTAATGGAATAGAGATGGGGAGAAGGGGAAACAAATAGAGAGAGTGAGGTTAATGAAAATAGAAGGAGCTTAAAAAAATAAAAAGCAGACTGAAAAAAAAAAGAAATAAAAAGATTGTCTGACAAGCAAAAAAATATTTGTAGTGAACCAAAGCTAAGTAAAGCAAGCTAAATAAAGCAAGCCAAGTTTGAGAATGGCCAAAAAAAGTGGGAGACGGTTAGACAAGAGGGACTGTTAGCAGACAGAGGCCAAGACAATGGGGTGGCAGGACATTTAGCAGACAGAGGCCAAAACAGTGGGAGGGGTAGTAGACAGAGGCCAAGACAGTGGTGGAGAGGGAATGGTTAATGGACAGAGGACAAGATGGGGAAGAGGATTAGTAGACAGAGGCTAAAACCGGGGTGGGGGGTTTAGCAGACAGAGGCCAAAACCAGGGTGGGGGTGTAGCAGACAGAGTCCAAAACCGGAGTGGGGGGGTGTAGCAGACAGAGACCAAAACCAAGAGGTGAGTAGTAGACAGAGGCCGAAATCAGGTGGAGGGGGTAATAGACAGGTGCCAAAACCAGTGGAGTAATAGACAGAGGCCAAAACCAGGGGGAGTAATAGACAGAGGCCAAAACCAGGGGGAGTAATAGACAGAGGCCAAAACCAGGGGGAGTAATAGACAGAGGCCAAAACCAGGGGGAGTAATAGACAGAGGCCAAAACCAGGGGGAGTAGTAGACAGGGGGCTAATAGTAGTAAAATGTACTGAATAGGGTTCAAAGTGAGCACAAACATGAAAGAAATGCCACTTAGAAACGAGAGAAACCAAATATGAAATTCACACAAAAGTGATGTCAAAGAAACAAAGGAGGGACAAATATGAAACACAGATTGGTAAACAAAATAATGTACCAACATTCTTTGATCTAAAATAAATATATTTATTCTTTCAGAGACAATAACAAACAATCAGCAGATATTGATGCCAGCATATGGAAGACATTTTTTTTCTTTCATCAATAACCAGGAAAACGTCTTTGAAGAAGGATGAGCATTGTCTAAGAAGAAAACATGAAAGCACAAATACTGGATGATGCAGCATCATTTTTATTCCAGTGTTGACCAGGAGACACCTGCACTTTTACAAAAGAAATGGAAATTAAAGAAAATTACAAATGACAGTCATTTTCTAAGTGCCACAGTTTCACGGGCAGAGAGAGAGAGAAACAAGAATCAAGTATCTAACTGTACTCTTAACTGTTTAAAATGTCATGAGAAAAGACCTGGAGAGGATCCTCAAGTCTCTCCACCACCACTCCAACCAAATGACCCATCGCATCAACCTTTTCTGATTACCAATGACATTTAGTGCATTCTGGTGCCTTTATATATATTGGAGTAAAGTGAAATGATAGGTAGTGGAAAGAAAAATGGATTTAAAAATAAAAAATTGAAATGATGTTGCCAAAGTTGATAAAGAAATTTGTAGGATAAATGATACATTTCATGGCAGAAGTCAGCACATATGAAGATACACATTTCTTTTCTTGAATTGATAAGACAGTATTTTTCTATTTTACTATTTTTCATCCAATACAAGGCCCAAGAGACACTCAAGCTATATGGTTACTGAATAATTTTTTTTATGTAAAAGAAGGAAATAAAAAGAGCAGATTATAAGAATATGTAGGAGAGATAACAGCTGAACCTAGACTTGAAATTATAGTTGTACAAGTTTGCTTAAAAGCAAAAGTACTCTGTGGAGAATTTTTTAAATTCCTTTTTTGTCTACATTTTGGACAATTTCCCTGGTTTCCAGTACATACTTAAATATAAACTGTCCAATATCTAAGTCCTTTCTGTTTTCGGAAGTTATTATGAAAGAGTTTTTGTTTCTTGTGCTATGTTAGTTATTTTCAAAATATTGCATCTTCACATGACAGTTTTTGTTTTCGCATCATTCTTTTTAATACATAATATATAAGAATATATTAAAACACAAAGGATAAGCAAGGAAGAAAACATTTACTACAAAATGATAACTGAAAATCATTCCATCTCTTTAACAGGAGCATCCCTTGTTTCGTTTTCTTTCTAAAGTCTTCTTATTCTCTCTCACTTCTTGTAATCCCTCGTGTTTTAGTGGAATTTGTAATAACAACTTGGAGGTATGATAGGACTTAAGAAAGCTTGATTAAGCTAGAAAGGAGAGGCATGGCTAGACTACTTATTTATAGTATCTAAATGAGAAAAAGTTCTTCTTTCAAGGGAGACAATCATCATCGAGAGAAGTAACTCCTGTGGATCTATAACACAGAATAATCATCTAGCTTGATGTGAAATGATTGAAAAAAAATGAAAATTACATACACACACACATATATATATATATATATATATATATATATATATATATATATAGATTAAATGCGAAATATAGGTATTTTTAATTTATTTTATTTAAACGTTATTTTTGATGGATACTCATTTCTGCTATTTTTTTAAATTAACCATTCTGAATATTCAAGGAATCTTGCCAGAAAAATATAAAATAATGTTTAAGAAAAAAAAAAAAAAAAAAAAATCAGAGCTTCTATTCAAATATGATGTGTATATATATATATATATATATATATATATATATATATATATATATACATGAAGAAACAATAAAAAAGAAGCAGCCACATTCTTTGCTCTTCAGAGTGCAATCATGGACAAAAAAATTAAATTTGTGCACAACAACTGAAACAAAATCTTTTTTTTTTCAGTATTTCTGGAGGATAAAATTATCTTATGATAGGCCTCAATATCCAAATATGCTGGCTTGGAATGCTGGTTATGTCACAGAGTTTAAAACTAACTCTGGTCTTGAATTTAGCATGAGCACCTGATAACCTACTCGGTTGGATATCATCTTGGCATATAACCTTTTAGAAATTGATCACCTTTTTGGAGCAACAACCTTAGCAGATGAGAGTGGCTTGCTAAAATGCTTGCTCACACAACCCTTTCTCCATCAAACATTGTGTTTTGTCAGTGACAAAAAAATTTTGTGATGGTACAATATCTAGCAGTGAGAAAAAGTGCAGGGAGAAGTGGATTCGTGCCTCAGAAAATATTCCAAGTATTTACATACAAATTATTTTTAGACTGTACAACACCTCCCTCAAAAAGCCATCATTTTCATTTTTATTATGAAGTACAGAAACTGAATTATTAATTTTTATTGTTTAATTAAAAAAGTAAATTCCTCAAAGTTTTAGATAGGAAAAAAATCTTTATAAAGAATTTGTTTCCTGCTGTTATAAATTTAATAACATGCTTTCTAAAAGCTAAACACAGTATTAAGAAACAGGAAAATTTTGTTAGAAACAA
>OZ010573.1:29876283-29898783 GCA_963932145.1 Acanthosepion lycidas
AGTACAAAAAATTTATGCTTGTGGATAGATTAGTGAAATTGCTGCACTAAAGCTGATAAGTCGTAACGAGAAACTTCAAAAATTTGCTCTACATAAACCACATTCAAATGCAGTTGCACTCAAATACAACAGCGATTGTTTTATTTTTCTCTACTCTTACAATTCCATGGTGTTTGTGTGAATGTGTGTGTATAATCACACATCATATGATTATTTGATTATTCTGATATGCTTGTCTCTCTACACACTT
Organism: Acanthosepion lycidas; assembly: GCA_963932145.1. NCBI lineage: Eukaryota > Metazoa > Mollusca > Cephalopoda > Sepiida > Sepiidae > Acanthosepion > Acanthosepion lycidas. Next base: position 29,876,534 of record OZ010573.1, read on the forward strand.
ACCGAAATTGAAATGTGTCACCAGGTATGACCCAACCCAACAGCATTCACATTAATAGTTGCCTTTTATATTTGGGAAGTTTTATGATTAGTTTCTTTTTTATCTCCTCTGAGTTGGCATTTTGGAAAATGTCTGATTTACTGGTGACATTCATTTTTATCAGCAATCCACTGATTTTAAACGAAGTCAAAGAAAAAGATCACTGACCACCAGAAATAAAAGCTCAACAGATGGCATTTTGCAGATAGGACAATTCTAAATATTTTGTTGCAATCCATATATTTTGGTGTAGAATTTCTTTCGAGAGTAATCAATACTTTTTCTTGTTTTCAGTTGAAAATAAATTAAAAAATTTTACATTTGAAAGATAAAGGAATAATAATTCTTCTATATTACATGTGCGACCATGGCCCTCCACAACTTCCTACCCTTTATATGCATCCATGCTTAGAATATTGCTACCACATATGGTCTGGTGCCCCTGCTATTTACCTTGATCTCCTTGATAAAATACAATGAAGAATCAACAGTATCATTGGTCCTGATCTAGTGGCTTGGCTTCAGACACTTTCCAACTGCTTTAAGATTACCTCTGTGTCTTTTCTATAAATACTTTCATGGTAATTGTGCAGATGAGCTCTTTTGTACGGTACCTAGACTTTCTGAATTTAAGAGCAGTTGAGCTGGCTAAGTGTAACCGTAAATTCTATGCTAACAGTTTCTTTTCTCTCATGTGGAACTCCTTTCCAGTTCCATGTTTCCCAGACAAGTTTAATCTGCAAAAATTTAAAAGCTATGTCAGTCACTATCTACCGTTTCCTCTTCCTGCTTATTATTAATGTTTCTGTTCCTGAATTTTCTACATCTCACATGGGGTGATACCAATTAAGAAAAAAAATGTTCTAAGCAAGGTGTACCCTCTTACTATGCCATCTAGTCTTTTATTTTCAACATGTCATTTTATTGCCAAATTCTTCAAGACTTCTTTCTTCATTATGTGTCTCAGAAATTTCAACTGTCCTTTTCTGATTCTAAATGTCCCTTTTTGTCCTTATTCTTATTAAAACTTCATTTTTACCCATATAAACCATCCATTGTATTCTCAACTTCCTTCTGCAGGAACATATTTTTGTTGCTACAAGTTTCCTCTTCATCTGTGTTCAGTGTTTAGTATTCTCTGTATTATAAGAGTTGTAGCAAACAGTCATTACAAAATGATGCATGTCTTGGTGAAAAAACTTATTAGCTGGTAAATAGATATAGAATTCAAGATTTGTTTTGCACTAAACACCTGAATTACTATAGATTTTGTATAATTTCTTTAATTTTTAACAGATTTCAATTGGATTGATTTTAAATACCACTATCTGAGGATATTTTTGAGCATAGTCTGGAACACCCTCTACTTTGAGTAGCTTATGCACTTTGTATTAGATGAACATTAGTCTAAAAAAAAAAAAAATCTCTTATCTGTTACTGTGAAAAATGTGGCTGGTTCTACACAAGCCTTCACCACCCACTATAATCAAATCATGTGTGGGTAGTGTGGGGATTCAGTTCTAAGAACGGAATTGTGAGACCCTCATTCATCAATACCAATGAGAGAGTTCACTATACTACTATAGTACCAACAAATACTATTATACTAAGGCAGGATCCATGGTTCCTCAACTTTTACCAGAGTACACTATTTACATTGTTGTAGACTATCATCACTATATTTTTATTGCCATATTTATCACAACGTTTCAGCCATTGTATGCTCTGACCTTCCTCAGGTGGTTGGAATGTCGAACTGAACCCTTTATTTCGCTCATTGGGGTCGACTGTTCTAGTTTCATGTGCCACGTCTAATGGATGTCAGTTATTCAATACCTGATTAATACCTGGTGGAGAGGTGAATTAACAGGAGATAAGTGATAAGTGACATTCATTAGACATGGCACGTGGAACTAGAACAGTCTACCCCAGTGAGTGAAATAAAAGGTTTCAGTTCGACATTCCAACTACCTGAAGAAGGCCGGAGCTTACAATGGCCAAAATGGTGTGATAAATATGTCAACAAAGATGAGGATGATAACCTGAACAATGTAAATAGTGTACATAATACATCTGAAAAATATAGACAGATACAGTTACCAGTGTGTTTTCTTTTCTTACAGATGAAATACAAACTCTATTAAGGTTTATTTTCTTTTCTTTTTCCAGCAAACATCATGAAGAAATGAAATAAAATGAATATAATAATTAAAAAAAATGTTTCTTTGAGTCTCTTAGATTTCTTAAGAAATAAAAGGATTGGTCTTATAAACAATATCAATGTTTGCAGACTGGCACTGGAGAAACATAGACAAAGAACAGTAGCAAATAACAGAAACCACATCACTTGAGACCTTTCAACAGCAGCAACAATTAAAATTGGTATCACATGTAATGCAAAAAGAAAATAATGGCATAATCACACTTGATGTCAAATACATGCATATAACTTGTGGTTTCCATTTTTAATGTATCGCATTTATGATGATCTTTGCCTGTGATCATCATGAGAATGAGGCTATATTAGTGGGGCAAGTAGAATGATAATGGAAGTGCATCTGCTTTGCATATATGTTGGAGATTTCTAACCTCAAGGCAAATGTGTACTACCACCGATACCCCCAACTCGGGCGGTGGATAGCCTGACTGGGGTCTCTGAGCATTGCTTCATGACCCTTGCTATCCTATGAACATTTGCTTTTTTTTCTACCTACATTTATATACATGACAAATTAAACTAAGCACAACTGACTATTAAAGGATGAAAAAGTTTTGAATTTTGACATCTTTCTGGGAGAGAATTAATTTCAACTTTAAAACACCTAAACCTTAGTTCCAAGTTGAAATTAGTTCTTCAACCCCATTCTTGGAGTATTTTTTTTTTGTTCAAATCTGTAAAATTGTTTTCTCATGCTAAGTCTTGAAAAGACACTATATAAAATTCACTATTTTTTTATCACTAATGTTGAAGGGGTTAAAATTCTTCAACTTTTTAACAAGAAAAATCTCAAGTTGATGTTAAAAATTGGAGCAAAACATTGATTTATTTAAGATGGAATGATCTATGACATGCCTCTAATTTGCATTTAGATACATTGTATTTATTTTCAATTTTCTTAGTTGAATTGTTCACCTCTGTTGCATATGATCCATTATTGGACATAATTAGATTACGATGAAATTTATATTTTATATGAATACTACCTTAAGAAAATTAAGATGTAGTAGAGTGCCCCCCACCCACCCACCACCATCATAGATCTGAGGGTGGCCCACTTGACACTTATACTGGCCTTGCCTAACCTTATCTCAATTTACTTCAGGCAGCAGCTGCTTTATTGTGATAATTGGCAAATAAGCCTTCAGGAAACATTTTCTATTTGTATTTCTGACAGCTTTTAAGATATCAGGAGCATCAATAAGAATCTGTACAGACTTCTAATAAAGCAATATTTTTTTAGCTTCTGACCCTAAAAAAAGTTCCTTTTTAAATCATTGATATTAAATTAACATTAAAAATTCAACTCACTGAAGAATCAACTTTCACTGAAGTAGGAAGAATGAAACATCATCATAACACTGGAACTACTGACCAATATATCAAAGAAATACTAACTATTTCTTCTCAGATTAGAATCTACCACAGCAGCAGTTGAACTCCATATAAAATGAAACTTACACCATTGTGGTCTATTTTTATCTTCTTTCATTTGCTATAGGGCAAATAAACTATAATATTATTTATCATCTTAATTTACCCCCTTATAGTTTGTCTTATTTTATTTACCCCTGTAAATAAACTAATTGTTTTAATTTGCCAAATTCAATGCAGGGATATATTATTCCATAAAAAACTGATATGTGTACACAGTATTACCCTCTGAAAATTTAAAATATCTGAAAAGTATTTGGTCACAAACATTTCAGATATGAGATCAGATACATGTAATAAATCTAACATGATTAGGTTTCTTACATCATTAATCTTAAATCTTATCTATCCTCTTTGAAAGAAAACATACTTCTGTATGGATGATAAACCTAAGAAATATCTGTTTTATTTAAAGCAACATTCAACTAAATTTTCAAAAACTCCAGAAGCTGAGAACTTAATGACATTGTAGACAAGAAATCCAAAACAAAAATTACCTGCACTTTTTTTTCATAAAAAAATATGTTCAATGGAATTCATAACATTATTATTCAGTCATCCAACTATTTCTCTTTTTCTTTCTGACCACACAATACATTGATTATATTGATTATAAAAGAGCACTTCAACTTGAAGTTTCAGAAAGTTTTTTTTACTGTCTTCAATTTGTTGAAACCACTGGCTAGAGAAAGACAAAAACAAACAATAGTTTGAAGATGATAGATCTAGAGGATTGACCTCATGGCGGATAACTTCCCCTCTTGTTTGTTGTGTCACATTTACATGATAGCAAAGACTGTCATAGTTACCAGTTGACTTCCTTGTACAGGAAAAGGTCTTTCAAACAAGCCAATTGCTGATGACAGCATTGCATTATAACAAGTTGGCCAGTTTCCAGCAATTCCGAATAAGGAATTCACTTTGAATCCCAAGAACCTTCAACTCTAGTATTTATCTTTTGGTGAGGCTTAGAATATACCAACTACACCCTCTGCAAAGGTGTAAAACCTCTCCACTACCAAATGAGGCCTCCTTCTGAGTGGATATTTGTAAAATTGAGTATAAACTGAGCCTACATTTTGACTCAATTATAATTAGATCTATGACGACTTTTTGATTAAGTCATCATGTTTTTTGTCTAGTAAAGACTATATATGACATTAAATAATCCATCTCTGGTTGATGCCATTAAATCAACCAAAATAATCTACATCCCTCCCACCAGTAGATGGTTTTTGAATATTGTAAATACTTTCTCATTTTTCTTTGTTTTTGAATCAACAATGGCTTTTTTGTACAAAATTTTTGTATCAGTTAAGCAACAAGACTAAGACACGGGTTTAAATGTTGGCCTTTAAATTTTCTTTTCTGTAAATACATACAGAACTAATTTTAGAAGATTTTTATTTTTTACTAAGGAGTGCAAATAACAGTTGTTGACTGATGACACAATAGGGAAGCTTCAATGACACTTCTCAGATTTCCACAACATTCTGATAAAGAATTGCACTTTCACACTTAACTACTGCTTACAAAGGAAATCTGATTTGATATTCAAATGCAATCATTGCAAATGAGATGAAACTCTACAGAAAAATTCATGGCTTAATTACAGACTAAGATATTAATGAAAATAAATTTCTGTATTTCATTAGCATAAAAACACTCATGATAAAATGAAAGAAAAGCATTAAAATTAATTTATTAATTTTAAGCAATTTCCTTCTTGATTAATTGATTTTTGTCAGAATTTGCTTTGTTGTGTACATTTACATTTATGTATGCTGCCTTGAGAAAAATGAATGGGGAGTAGATGTTGTTCTACAGAAGGATGCTGAGAATATAATGAACTGAACATATGAGCAATAACAAAGTTTTAGAGAAAATGGAAACAAAAAGGTCACTTATCCTTAACCTAAGAAAAAGACAGTTGAAATTTCTAGGACACATGAGGAAAGAAGTCTTAGAAAATTTGACACTCACAGGACATATTGAAGACCAGTGAAAAGCAGCACATAACCTAACAAACAAACTTGTGTAGATAGCTGGCTGAACAGGGATTATGTAAGATAGTAAAAAAAAAAAAAAAGAAATTACTAAGAGCTACAAAGGGCAGGAAGTTATGGAGAGCCATGACTGCCCACAGCCTGAAGGGGCACAGCACATAGAAGATGTTGCTTTGATTAAACTTTTAATCAAACCAAGTTATCTACTAATCCTAAAAAATGTCTTACTTTTATTCATTACTAAAGTTACTGTTTGTAGCTAATTTTGTTTCAGGGATGAACAACATTTTTCTTTCATCATTCGTTTATTCCCATCTTCCTTCCAACAGAAAAGTTTCAAGAATGTTTGTAAATATTGTTATGAAGACCTATTTTGCCCTACCTCTTTACACTTACACTATAAAATACAAAACCTAGCTTAAAATGATGACTTAAATCTGTAGCTACTAGATGCCTTTTTTACCTTACGAAAAGCTCCCATTCACCAAACCCTCTAGATTTCATAATAATAGAACAGAACTTTCTAGAAGTCTCTAGAAACTTCTACCGGGTTCTAGACAGTACAAAAACATATATAAACAGGAGTTTGTACGAACTAACCAGTTGCCTCTTGAACTCTCAGCCACAACTACTGAGATTGCCTCTGGTCCTTTTGATTCATGAACAAAGCTTCAACCGAAAGAATCTAAGTTCCGACAGTCCTCAAAAACAAAAGGCTATTGGTAAATATTTCACCTTTTATTCCTTGATATTATTGACCAAACTCCTTTATTTTATATACATGTGAATATTTGGTTATTTTTCTAAGAAAAAAATAATATTATTCTTTGACTAGCCCGTCCGTCACCTTAATCTTAATTGTATAAGGATTTCCTCTCCCATTCCCTCATATAGCTACACGTTAAGTCAACTACTTTCTGGGCTCTCACATGCTTATTAACTATAAGCATTTCCCAATGTATATTGTTTAAACCTCAGCCTGACTTTATAAAAATTATTGTATTATATGTTAAATAAAACCTACTTTTTCTTCAACTTTAATTTCTAAGAATCTGTTTCATCTTATTTTTGTGTTGCACCAGCCATAACAATATCAAAATACTGAAAATTATTAATTTTTACATCATTTTCTTACAGTTGATATTTTTATCAAAGAACAGGATTACTATGCATGCGAGCAATGATGAGGACTTACAGAGGATGCAAACAAGGAGGAGGCTTATACTTAACATCAAGAAGAGGCAGTTGAAGTTCCTGGTACGCATAACGAGGAAGGAGGGCCTGGAGAATCTGATACTCATGGGTTGAGTAGAGGGAAAGAGAGACAAGGTAAAACAGCACATGACATCCCTAGCGGCTTTAAGCAAGTGGATAATAGAACATGGTCTGGGGGAGGTGGCAGAGGGAAGGAACTTGTTGAGAGCTGCATTGGATAGGAGGAGGTGAGAGTCATGATTGCTCATGTCCTTTCAGGACATGGTACATAAAAAAAACAAAAAAGAAAAATATATATATGTACATATATTATTCAGCAAAAAATTCCAAATTACCTCATATGGGTATAGATTATTCTAGAGCCATGTTGAGTAACATCATTTTATAGATAGATTTGCCAATAAGGCAGCGAATGTTGGGCATCTTCCTCAAAGGTGAAGAAGAGACTCGAGGTGATGGAGATGTGATTCTACAGAAGGATGCTGAGGATATCGTGGACCGAGCATGTGAGCAATGATGAGGTCTTAGAGAAGATGCAAACAAGAAGGAGGCTTATACTTCAGAAAGAGACAATTGAAGTTCCTGGACCACGTAATGAGGAAGAAGGGCCTGGAGAATCTGATACTCATGGGTTGAATAGAGGGAAAGAGAGAGAAGAGATAACAACACATGACATACCTAGTGGCTATAAGCAAGTGGACGACAGAACATGGTCTGGAGGAGGTGGCAGAAGGAAGGAACTTGTTGAGAGCTGCAGGAGATAGAGGGAGGAGGTGGAGAGCCATGATCACCTACGTCCTGAAATGACACAGCACATAGTGAGAAAAAAGAATATTACTATTTACAGTTGGATTAATATCCTTATCTTTGGTGTTACAACATCATTTTGGGAACTGTACTCCCTGACCATCTTCTGATATCTCTTGATGCAGCTAAACATCAGGGAATTTTTAAGTTGACACTTTATTCCATGTACAGGAAGAAATTGTTCACATTCTGCTGTGCATATTTCAAAATATGCAGTTATTTCTAGTCTTGTTTCTGCTGCGTCTTAGTATCTAATATATAATCTTAGTGTGTGTGTGTGTGCATGTATATATATATATATATATAAACACACACACTTTAAAAATTAGGAGATATGTTGATTCAACTTATGTCTTAAGTTTTAAATTAAAAGCTCTACATATTTATTTCAATTGTTCTTCACACATGTATTGGGCATTTTTAATACTACTGTCTGATTCAACTTTGACCATTAATATATATATATATATATATATATATATATATAAATTCCCAAGAGGATAGAATCCAGGTAGAACTCAATGTCCAGGACAGAGTAAGAATATAATATAAAAGATTCAAACACTAATATTCCATGGTTATAATTCATTACATTGGAATTGTAATCACAATCCAATTCATCAGATCTACAAATTCTATAATATATATATATATATATATATATATATATATATATACACACACACACATACATACATACATACATACATACATAAACTTTGGAGGCAAGTCCCTGGTACCAAAAACAAGGTAAAATGTCCATATAGACATATGTCCAAAAGGCCATCATTGTACCTCAACACAGCAAATCATAACAAATGTTCAAAATGTCCTCCGCTTGCATCTACACATGTATACACCTGTCAGATCAGTGACTGGTGGACCCTTTCAAATACTCCCACACATTTAATGGTTTTGCAGTCCCCCCCCAATGACATTTTAATGAAGTATCTAAGCATTATTAATGTTTGCTGCATAAACCAATTGTTTTAGGTGGCTTGACAGATAAAAATCCAAAGTGCTGAGGTCAGAGATATGTACAGGCCATGGAACCTGCCCTCCCCTACCTATCCATCTTTCATGGCAGATGCAAACAATGTGACTAAAATGTGCTGGAGTTCCATCATAAATAAACCACATGCATCTTCATATTAGCAGTGGTGCATCCTCTAGCAGGTCTGGAAGTGTGTTCAAAATAAACTCCCTGTAGACAGCTCCTGTAAGACATGTTAGGAGAACATATAGACACACCAGATAAACACTTACAATTCCAGCCCACCCATTAATTGTAAACTGATGCTGGTGTCTTGTATTGCAGCATTAGGGATTTCGATCCACCCACAAATGTTGGTTACGTAAATTTGTTATTCTATCTCTTCCAAATGATGCCTCATCTGTAAACAAAACTGAAGAGACAAACAACAGATTGGCAGTTCGTGCAATGAACCATTGGCAAAAGTTCTCCTGTAGCAAGTGATGAGAGGGTAAATGACCTTGCACACATTGCAAATGAAATGGATACAGGAGATGCTCTTGAAGTACCCACCATGTGATACTATGAGATGTACAACATGCTAGAGTTACTTGATGTGTGCTGATACCTGGATCATCTCTGACAACCTGTAGAGTGTGTTCTTCATGATTGGGTATACAAGCAGATCTTGGTCTTCCTCAATCCATAGTTTGTGGTGCCACAGATTCTGTCTCAACAATTTGATGATAAACAGCAGAAAAGGTTGGATGAGTCAGCTGCCTTCAGTCTGGAAATGCAATCCGATACAGCTGTGCAGCCTTGTGTCCATTACCATTCATGTGGCCATATGTAAAAATATCATAATCTGCTAATGATATGAATATCCTACCATTATTAAATGGAACACTTCTCAGATAACTCACTGCTACATGACATGCAAACATTGAAGACAGACTAGTCACAAATGTACATGAATGAAAAATGTAACCTAGTCTACATGGCAGCACAGCACCATCTGCCATAAACTTTCTTTAAACTTAATAACTCAGAAATGAAGGATTTGCAGACATATCTTTATATGGACTTTTGTCCTTGTTTTGGTGTGAGGAGCCCACCCACAAAATTTCTGAAATTATTTTTGATACACCTGTCTTTAAGAATATTTATTTAGAGTAGCTTTATCAGTTTCACAAGAATGTTTAACCGAGATGGAGATGTAAGTGGCTATGCCATGGTTTATCTGATGAGACATACCATGGCATAACCATCCACCTCAGTTTAACTTTTAAAAATCATAGAACTGTAAAACCTGTAAAATTACTCCAAATAAATATTCTTAAAGACTCCAATTTCATTTTCAGCTTCTTTTCCATATAATTTTACTCATGTGGAATATATAAAAAAAAAAAAACTTACTTTCTTATATATATATATATATATATATATATATATATATATATATATATATATATATATATATATAATTTAAATACAATATTAATCATTATCTAAAGTTTTCTTAATTCCTGTTCATTTATTGCTCTCTCCTTAATGTTTCTTCTTTTTCTTATATTCTTTATATTCAGTAATCCTTTGCCTATTAATGGCTTTAATGCCTTGTTTGAGCTGAAATGATTAAAAAAAATTAAATCCATATTATCCACTCTCAGGATTAAATTCACTAAATTAACTAATCAACATTTTAACCTTTGACACTGTTCATTATATTACTAGTTTTACTTCATTTTAAAATTGTTGCTTTTGATGAAAACGGTCTGAGTCAGTACATTTATTATAATTACTATTATTTTATTACTAGTTTTACTTCATCTTGTAATTGTTGATTTTTATCTCAATACATTGTGTCAATACACTCTTTGGGCGCTTGGGCAAATAGTGAAAAACCTAAGAAATAAATAAGAAGCTTTCAACTGAGCTTGAACTTGTATCATTTACCTTGGGAATCTTGCATTTTTTTTTAGTGGGGATGTTGCCTTAACCAATCTGGGGACACAAATCTGTGCTTGTTTTCTCATTCATTCTTTGCCATTTGCTTTTGCAGTCAAAATATTCAAGTAGAAGCAGCAATCAGAAGACAGAATGAAAGTTATTAAAAAATGCAGCATGTTTTTTTCACAATAACCTACTTAGGATTTTGGTCAGTACCCGGGGTTGCTTAACTTTCATGCAAGAACAAATACTCAAGTTGGTTAAATGGTTGCTGTAATATTTTCTTTTTTAGGCTCAGGTCTTGTAACTCGAAAAGAAAGACATTTCACTGGAACTAAATAAGTAGATATTTCGGACATAGTATAAAAAATAATGTATTCAGTTACTCTTCTGTTTCATTTTTCTTTTTTCTAGTTATGCCACGCTGACATCAGTCATGGAATTGCTTGAGATTTAGTCAAATTGGAATGTGGCTCCTTATAAAAGAAAGTGCAATACGAATAATAACAATTGTATGATAAAAAGCAATAACGCTAATTATAAGATCAAAGGTGGATAATATTGGGATAAACTACAATTGGATTAAGTCTTCTGTAAAATCAAAAAGAGAAATAAATAATATTTCTATATGGCATATCTCTTCAGGACATAGGTGATCATGGATCTCCACAACTTCCTATCCCATGTAGCTTTTAATGTATATCCCTTTGACATTCTGTCCATCTATTTACCCAACCTTGTCAAGTAGTTAGTTTATTGCCTTCAATATTTACTGTGAGTGTCAAATTCTCTAAATTCCTCTTTTTTCATTATGTGTCCAATAAAATTCATCTGCCTCTTCCAAATTCTTTTTTCCATCCCATTTTCCTTAAGACTTCCTTATTTCTTTCGCACTCTGTTCATAGTATTTTCTTCATTCTGTAAAATCACATTCAGTGCCATACAGGAGGATTGATATTACATAACACTTCAGCACTCTTTTATAATTCTAATGAAAATCTCTTGTTTCTTTGTAATTTGGTGAGCTTTTGCATAGTCATCTTTTACTATTCCAATGTGCCTTTGGATTTCAGTATCACATTTTCCATTCTCTGTTAAGAGACTTTCCAAATATTTAAAATTCTTTATTTGTTCCATATTGACATCTCCAATTTGTATTTTGTATCTTGGGCTGATGATTCTCTTGCTGACAAGCATACATTCTGTTTTCTTATAGCTAGATAGTTAGCCCTTTATTCTTCCTTTCCTTTACTATTGTGTCTAAGAGGTTCTGTAATTTTCCTTCTGTCAGCCATCAACACAGTGTCATCTGTGTAACTTATATTGTTAAAATTGCATCCACCAATAATAAATCCTGGTAGGATTTCCTGCTCCTTTAAGATAGCCCCACTGTAGTATTTGAGGAAATCTGGTGAGAAGAGAAATCCTTGTCTTACAAACCTTTCAATTTTTACGTACTTACTCAATTCATTTTCTATCAATATGTAGGTGGTTTGCACCCAGTATAATTTCTGGATTATTTTAACATCCTTTGCAGATAGATCTAGTTTTCCTAACAGTTCAAATAGATCTTTGTGGTGAACCTTATCAAATAATTTTGCATAATCTGTAAAACAAACTGTTATATAGGAATAAAGTGTCACTGCTGACACTTGAGTTTGAACATAGATCTCCAGTGAGCAAACACAGGTGATCCCATTATTGAATTATATAGACCATGTGACCATAGAGAAAACATATAAGTAGGAGGTTGCATGATGATCGCTACTCTTAATCTATCCTCTATACTATTTGGATCACTATATGGAGTACTATTTGAGCGAATATTATCAAGCAAGTATTATTAGTGCGAGTGATATTCAAAAGTGTCTGACATTAGTATTGTTCAATGGCATACTATAGCGGTATCTGTGATTACAAAGTCTTTACTACAATGAGTATTACAAAGGTGACAGTGAGTATTTGTTGGCATAACACAAGTGGCAACAAGTGCTCGTTGACATCACAAGACAAACATAAAATCTGCCTGCATTTGTATTACTCTTTCCAATATCATACTGATCATAAATATAACATTCTTTGGCCCAGTGTCCTTGACATAACCTCACTGTTTTTGTCCTACTTCATGTCTAACTCTGATTCACATCAGGATTCAGATTATAAGCTTGGTTCTATGGCTCATTAAACTGATTGTCCAATGGAGCTTGCATTCATTTGCACCTAATTTCTTATAAAAAGAAAAAGTGGAGAAAATAGTTTATACATTTATTTATTTTTTATCAGAACAGAGTAAAATCTGACGTATGCTATGCATCAGTTATAGAACTGAGATCGAAAGCATAGTTTAAAATTTTAGTTTATGAATTTGATCCCATTTTGTGTGAATGACTTCATAAAAAAAAGACAAGAAACTAATTCTATCATTTCCCTATTCTATTTCCCTACTTTCATGTAGTTTAGCCATTGATATAAGATGGTGACAGCAAGAGTCGAAGAGAAGCTGTGCAAGTGCCCTTCCTTAGAATTTGATTTTATATACAAGCAGCAATCTCTAAAAGAAATCATATCGAAGAGTAAAATTAGTTTTCTAATTTCTGAAAAAAAAAAATTTCTTTTTTAATTTATCTGTTACCAAATAATTAATAATCCTGATTCCAATATAATTTCTCTATGTTTATTCATAGAAATTTCATAATCATGCAATCATAAAATTACTCAAATCTCTTCTTTTTTTTTTTTTTAAATTATTTTCATGTCTGGGCAAGAATGTTATATATATGTATGCTTGCATGCATACAATATATGAGTGAGAGAGTGTGTGCTTAGATGAATATGCATTGGTGATTATAGTTGATGCGTCATTTCTTGTAATGTGCTGCCGCCTTCTGAATATCTTGTTTATATATATAAGTTATTTCCCCTACATTTATGCATGAACTCTGCATCTTACTTTGTAACCCTCTACCTAAAGTGGCTCTTGAGCCTTGTACAGAGTGAACATCATTCTATAAAAATAAATAAAAATACGACTTAGCAAAAAAGTAGCTTTGTAACTCTAAGTCAGATGATGGTAATATTAACAGTTTCCTTATAAGGAAACATGTAAAATTCATAGACTAAGCAGCCAGTGCTACTTTCAGTTGAAATTTGTAAAATCTTTCTCTTAAAACAATTGTTTGGGAAAATAAGTTTCTCAATTTCAGTAACTTTTGTTACTCTTTCCAGTATTGGTGGGGGTTTCCTTTCTAACTTTTAGTTTGAAATAGTGTGGAATGTCAACATCTTACACCATTATTTCCTCTTCAAGTTATATGTGATAACTGTTTTAGTTGTTGTTGTTGAAGATCCTCAAGTAACACTGTTTGTTTTATTTGGCACAATTCTTTATGATTCTGTAACACCAGTCCATGAGATTTGAAGAATGATGTTTCTCACTAAGGCCTATGGATTTGATTTATCCAAAGCCATTTTCATTCATGAGAAAACGTTTGCATACAGCTAAGTTTAGATATTTCAGAATAAGTTTGGCATCAAGTATGGCATCCATATGCAAGTTTCAATCTGACAAAACTATTTAAGAACATGACTTGAGTTCGTAAGTTAATGCTTTGATTTTGAAGTAATGTATGGTGTTGTGTGAAACTACCCCTAATCCAATAGAATAGTAAATATATAAAAAAATGTTTTAAAATTTCTATCGATGTGTTTTGCCACTGAACTGACATCATAAGAAGAATTATTTTTAACATGTAGATACATTTCTACGGTAAAATTATTTGTAGTGTGTTTTTATAATTCATTTGCATAATATATAACTTCTTTCAGTAACGCTTACTTTAATTCATGTCAGTTGATAACCCTTTCTTCCTATTTTTCAAGGCATTTTATTAGAAAAAATATTTCTATTTATATTCTAATTAGAATAGCTCTATTTCATCAGTAATGTTTGCATTCAGTTTTTAAACCAACAGCAATCACTACCTGATTGTTCATACTCAGCTTTCAAACTAAATGCTGAAATTTGGTCAAACAAAATTTTGGGTATGAAAACTGAAAATGTTTCATGTTAAGTCATGAATTTATATCCTATTGTTAGAAAATGACTACAGTAAAGTGGAACTATGAAGTAATGGTAAAGTCAGTGGGCAACTCTAAAGTCACAGTTTTACCTCTATCGAGTAGAACAGTAATGTGAGAGATGATCTTTTTCCAGTCGCCTATGATCAATGGGAAGACAAAATTAAGACTAATAGGGAAAAGAAAAAATGCTGTTTATTTGGGTAGACCATCCCAGAGAGTTCAATAGAGATACATGAGAGAGAGAACTACAGCAATCCAGGGTTAATCTTTTAGTCCAAATATTTTTCTATTTGTTCCAGAATTTTTTTTTTTTTTGTTGGGAATATTTCAGCTCAGACAAAAAAAAATAAATAGAGAAATATTTTGTACCAGCTTAAAAGACACCATATCAGGCAGCATTTAAACTAGCTCTTGACTGGGCCTTTGGTTTGTTCAGGAGTTTGAGAGTAACTAAGTCTTTGCACATTCTCAGCATTGGAAGCTCTCCTGGCTACCGTTTGATCTGGGTTTTTATTTATATGGGTCTTTCTTTTCCTCACTGCAGGCTTAGCTCTTTTGTTTGCAGCCTGGTCCTCTGTTGGTGGAGATTTCTTTTTGCAAGGCATTCTGCTACTGTATGCAATAGGCAACAATAAACTACAGAAGAACTCAAAATTCATTGTGGCATTTAAGTATTGCAATAATATTTAAGCTTACTTTTTAGAAGTTCAACAATAATTCTTCTGCTGCCACTTAATTTAAAGACACTTTGATGCGTTTAGGTCCTTACTTTCTGTAAAAACAATTCTTTTTATTTCATGTCTGACTTTTGCTGGATTTCGCAATTAATTTTGATTATTCCCAAATTTATTTCTAAGTTATAAAAATTGTTATCATGTTAAAAAAATAAAATAAAATATAAAACACCAGAGACAATCACAGTAACATGAGTAAGAGAGTTGTGTCCCTTTAATTGAAAAAAGTGTGACAGTGGCACACTGACATTCACATTTATTACACAGATTATTTACATTCAAACTATTATCCTTATCTTTGTTATCACAACATTTTGGCAGTTGTGCTTTCAGGCCTTCTTGTTCATCCAAGTAACTTTCAGGAAATTTTAAACTCAAGGCTTCTTTTAATGTATGAGGGAAGATTGTTCTCATTCTACTGTCGATGTCAAGGGACATCTTGTCTTTTCCTTATTTAGAAAAATAAGTTGTTATAACCGTTCAGTTATTGCTGTTTCCACTGAGTAACACTACCTGGCCCAGGGATTGAACTCACAATTGCTATGTTGCTAAATTCATAAACCAATGCTTTAATCCATCAACCTATTATCCAAATAATAATATGTGCTCTCTGGCAGGATTCAAACCTGTATCCCCTTGGGCAGAGGGAACTCTCATTACATCCAATGTACTCTAGGCTGACTTAGCTACCTTATCAGGCAAGGTTGAATAGGAACTTTAAGCAAAATTCTTCACAAAATAAACTCTCAAAATTTTTGTATCTGCTCAGTTTTCTAACCAAATGTAAAGAATGCAATTTTCTAAAGAAGTAATAGATTTTCTATTTATTAATCCAACAGATTTTATTAGTTTAAATGTTATTTTTAGTGAATACTTGTATTAGAGTAGATGCTGTGTTTATTTATTAAACAGTATATTTATTTATTTTCGTCTACCGACCTAAGTTTTTCTTTAATAAGATTGTTTGAATATTACAGACCATTAGACAAAAATAAATATTGCTTAATAAATAAATAGAGTGTCTACTCAAATGCAAGTATCCAATAAAAATAACATTTAAAGTGCTAAAACCTGCATGTTAATAAAACAAATAACGGTAATAGTTCATCCCAGAAATTCAGACAGAAACATTTTCCATATGTTGTGTTTGTCTTGCTATTCTAGCAGAAGTATAAAACTGGTTATATATACAGTTTCAGAACATCTATTTTCACGCATGGCCCCTTTTTCTCAGATGTCTTGGTACCTATAGAATTCAGTTTTGAAGAATCAAAACTGATTGATACAATTCAACAGCAGACATGCAAGAACACTTCTCTTTAAAAAACACGAGCATTGAAGTGAATTTGTCACAGTTTGTCTAACATTGCTAGGTGTACGTGTACCACCAAAAATGATGGCAATTGCTAGAAAATTTTAATGAGATGCCACAAAATCAAAGTTTAAAAATAATCTATTGAGATACAATAAAATGGAGATCCAAAATTTGCATCTAAAATAGAGATCAATGAACTGTTTAATTAACCTATTCCCTTTATATTTTTTTCAGAAAGTCAATAATATCATTGGTTATCCTTAGCATTATATAAACCTCTTTTTGCTCAACATCATGTTCAAAATTTTTTGCATTTAATATAACAGTGGCTCAAAATGGAAACACCTCTTCAAGCAAAAAGATCAGCAACAGAATGACAATGTTGGTAACAACAAAGTCTATCAAAAGACCAAGTTGAAATGAGATGATCACTTAGTAGAAAAAGGTATCTGAGTACCTTGTAGGAAAGTCTTGAACAAATAAGGCTGCAGTAATCTAGTAGTGAGGGAACAGTTTATTTAAACAATTGCTTTTTCTTGGGAACTAATTTTGTTTAAATAAAGATCAATATTTTATTTGTATACATTATTAAAATGACAAAGGGAAGTAACCATTCATAAATTTACTAGCTTCAGTTCATTTACTTCCCTTCCCTGTATAGACCATGACATGAAATATATAAATAGACAATGGTAATTATTACATAGCAGATTGAAACCATAGCATAAACTCAGTTTTTGAACAGTTTTTAACTTCTATCAGAAAAATTTATAGAAAAAAATTAAAACAGTCTATCTGAATATAGAAAATCTGCTAAATTTAAAACTGATTACAGATCAGTCTTCCTGCCTAAATTTAATTAAAAGCAGCTAAGAACTTGAGAGGTTTACCTTACTTGAGTTAACCTTCTCAAGTTTAAAAATAAACTTGTAAACAACACCCTTTTGTTTCTTGGCAAAATATTAGAAATAATACAATCAAATTATTATCGAGCTAAAAGCAGAAATCAAGTTATAGCAAAAGATACTTTTCTTTTATTCTATCAAGAGAGAAAACAGTTCTGCCTCATTCATAGAGGAAAAGCAATGGGAGAAAGAAATCCTGCAATGTTTTGTCTTCTGTCAGGAATAAAATATCATAAACTGGAATTCATTCCAGCCTTACCCAAAGGCATCAAGCGAAAGAAACATCAGAACAATATATTATCATTGTTCAGGCTCTAGAGCCTTCAAATTGTTTTTAGTTAAACCCCAGGGTTTCTCAAAGTGCTAGACAGAGTATAAATCATTTTCCAATTTTGATGCCCTGCTGGTGAAAAATTAATTTTCCAAGTCAGAGTCAAATCATAAATACGATACAATTCAAAAAAATTTGCATTTATATTATATACTGTGAATGTGGCAAGGTATATAAAAAAGAGACCAGCTACCCCTAAAAGTAAGATCATCCTGGGTATGACAATAAACTACACCCGCATCCAGGGTAAGACGATAAACTATGTCCAACAGCAAGGCCTCCGATCAGGAGGTTTTGCAGAGCATGGAACCACCTCTTAATTGCTGGTGTTCCCAGGTCCACCCTGACCCAGGGTGGTAGCACCTGTTAGGGTCCCGGCTATGGGCAAATAGTTAACACCCAAAACTTGTGTAAAAATAGGTTTTAATACCAGATATACTTTATAATAAAAAAAATTATTACCAACAATAATTTTTGAAGAAAAAATTATTATCAGTAATACTTAAAAAAACAAAAATACCAGAAATCCAGTTATACATTCTTTGAAAAAAAAAATATTACTAACTCTAGATTTCTTCAAGGAAAAATATTCCCAGAAATAGATTTTTGAAGAAAAACATTACCAGCAATAAAAATTTTGTCAGCATTAAATGATCCATTGAGGTTGATGTGCCATAAAACAAAACAAACCAAACCTAAAAGTAAGATATGGAAAACCCAAAAATGTCACAACTGAAAATAGAGGGAAAAAATCTTCTATGGCAGACCAGGTATATATAGAGAAAAGAACTCATTTCTCTTGGGAAAAGATAATTGGCAGAGAGTATGGTTAGAGAATGAGGAAGTCAATATAAGGAGTTGGATGAACATGAATTTCAATATGATGATGTATTCATCATCATATTGATTGATGTATTCATCATCATCATACTCAGCAAAATTGATGCTTAGGGAGTTCTTCAACTAAGGAGTTTTAAATCAACAGGGCACTTGGATATACATGGTGCTGTGAAAATTGACCAGTATAGCGGGTGTATAAACAAACAATTTCTATCATTGGTAGCTTTCTGGAAACAAAAAGCTCCTTTATTCTAACAGCTTACACTTGGAGTAGACTGAAAAATAGATCAGTTGAAACATGTTAACAACAGTGATGATGCAAAGACAATGTTTGGCTGCCCGACAAGACAAAGACGATATTTTCAGTGCCCGACAAGACAGAGACGACATTTGGGTACTGAAGCCATGTTAGGGAATAAGATAAAAATAATGATCAAGAAAGAAACTCAAAGGCAAATTAGCAACAACTTTAATATCTCTTGGAGTTGTTACAGTTTAAATAACTTATTCAAGTATCATCTAAGAATATTCTGAGAGTCTTCAGAAATGTATGCAAGAAGAACATTTAATGCCTTTTGTGGATATCATTAATATCAGCTACTAAGTATATATATGATCACAGGCTTAGGGTCATAAGGAGCACCACATCTATTGCAGTCATAAAAACAAAAGCATCTAAGAAATTCAGTCATGTTAACATGATTATTCTTAGGAGTAAAGTAGTAAAATGGGTATGTGGCTGAGTGGTTGGGACGTTCGCATTCTGATCATGAGACCTGGGTTCGAATCTCACCATGGATGATTTGTCAGGAAGGAGACTTCCTGATGTTATTGAACTGGAGGGTTCAATCCCAGCATACAGCGCCTTTGGAAAGTGCCTGAAAACCATACCAAGCTTTGTGAGGGAAATTAGGTAGATGGAACCCTTGGGTGCCATTGATAGCTGTGCTAGCATGAAGTCACAAGCCATTGTGGCTGAGGGCTTAAGTGTGCTGGCCTTGTTCAAATTGTTGATCATGCTAGATACCACGCTCTTTCTCAGAAACTGTAACTAAGTATCAGTATAGTTGCAGTATAAAGCACAGGTGGGATCTGTAGGTGTTGAATAAACACAGTGCCTCAACAAGCGTCTGCAATAGGGATTGGCTAGCTGTTCTAGTAGACAGGTATCCTCAAATACAAGTGGCCAGCTATACATACAAAGTAGTAAAAATGAGATAAAAAAAAAATGTTTTAAAATTTATAATGAAAATGCTTTATCTCAAAGCACTGAGATAATTTTAAATTAACATCTGATAAAGCACTCAGTAACTGCACCAAAAGATTTGGACATGTGTAATGTTTCCTCTAAAAAATAAATCATCAATCTTTCGCCTTTCCTAAGTCTGAGCTAAGAATTTCCCATGTTAGGCTTTGAGACTTGCATCTGTAAACAGTCCTTATTGTAAAGCCATGCCATATTACAAAAATAAAATAAAATAAATAAAGAGAACAAAAGTTATAACTCCACAAGGCCACTATTTTAAAGCACTCAGTCAATCTCAAATTCATTCTTAACAGCTTTTGACAGACTGCCCTTCTCTATAAAATAAGTGCTTCTTAACAGCTGCAGTAAATAAAATTTCAACAACTCCTTATCCATCTCATCTTCTCTTTGGTTATGAATTACTCTGAAGAGTTGAACAAAACCTGAGAGACAGAACTCAATTTATTTTGGGGTCAATGACCAGACTAATACACAATTCACTGTTACCTTGGATATTTGAAACTTTAAATAATGCCATCACTCTTTTTGATAGTTACTATTAAAAAATGCTATATAAGTCTACTTATGATTTATGTTAGTAAATAAAATAAAGTTTAACACATTCACGGCTGCCTTGGATATGTGAACCTTCACAAAATGTCACTATTTTTTGTAAGAGTTATCATTAGAAATTGCTCTTGAAGACAACTTATACTTTATTTTGGTAAATAAAAATTAAATTTATTAACATATTCACTTCTACTTTAGAACTCTTTCATAATGTCATCACAATGTTTTAGTTACTTTTCTTTTTATACCTGTACGGAGAAGTGGATTAATGTCTTTTTCAAGGCTATTATTGGGAAAATGAATGCAGAAGATGAGGGTAGAATTTGATCTCAGCTCATCAGTTTTAGTCTCTGCACCAATAATTGTTAAGATAATCCCATATCTTGAGGCTATATATGAAGATACAGAATGAATGTTTGTCAACAAGAGAAAAAGCCTAAGATAAAAGCTTGGAATTGGATATATGAAAATCAAGCAAATACAAAAGTTTAGATATGTGGGAAGCGTTTTAACAGAGAATGGAAAATGTGACACCGAAATTCAAAGACACATTGGGATAGCGAAAGATGCCTTCCAAAAGCTAAGCAAAGTATTAAGAAACAGAAAAATTTTATTTGCTGTTGATGACTTTTTTAACCAACAGAATGAAGTTGTCTTTGAACAGTCAGATTCCAGTTTTCCTGGAAAGAAACAATGCAGTTATTAACAAGAAGAGTTGAAATTAATACATGCAAGATTTCACAGCTATAGCATCAATCCTTAAAAATCAGCCTATGAACTTTTCAGCCCACCCTCATATTTTGGAAAATAAAATGAACTATATTGAACTATAAAAAATGACATAAATGCGTGCCTTTGTTACTGGGTTCCCAACTCCTATAGTGTCATGTAATACCACTGCCCATCATGGTCGTTTTATTTTTTTTTTAATAAAAAAACTGCAATAAACTCAATATGTATAATAACAACACTGCAAAATATCAACAGCTCAATGTCATTGTGTTCTCTTTGAGTTACAAATGCTATCCATTTCAGTTGTTGCTGCTGTTGAAAGTCTTCAAGTGATATGGCTTCTGCAGATTTTATAAAATATTATCATATCAAAGGAGCTGTCTAATATTTTGATTAATTTTAAAATAATTAATTTTCACAGACATAAGATGTCTTTTTTAACAATAAATGCTTAAAAGAACAATTGCCAATTAAAATATACCAAATATATATTCTGTCAATAATACAATATTCATATCTGACTCTGAAGAGTGTTAACATCACAAAACCTTTTCATTGATCATCAATAAATATTGTGAACTTTATTTATTTCACTAAGGTTAATACAGTCAGTTATGTACCATGCGTGATACACACTTAGGCGATCATGTATCTTTCGATACATGACTGACGAGGCAGAATTTTTTTTCCCACAGTAGGTTGACATTTCTTTCTGCGGTAGACCAGTTGCTATCCATAGAACCCAGTCTGTCCTGCTATTTACCCATAGCTGGAGGGGGGAAGAAGAAGAAAATTCATACCTTTTTCCAAGGGTATTAGTACGTAAATGAATGTAATGGATTCGACTGGAATTCA
>OZ010573.1:29901283-30006283 GCA_963932145.1 Acanthosepion lycidas
ATATGTAAATAGAAAGAGTGGCAACACTGTTTAAAGCTTGAATTCAATCTTCAGGCTATGGCAATTACAGTCAAGCATGAAACACTGCTGTTGCTTAGTGTTGATCTCAGTGACCTTTTTATACAAGTTTCATTAAAGATAACTGTACTAGTGTAATTAAGCTTTTTATTCAGTTTTTCTTGCGTTTGTATAAGTGTTTTCTTTTCTAGACAGAAAATATATAAAAACTGTCTGAATGTTCTATAGATCTATGCACTTTCAGTTATTTTGAAATATACAACATTTAAACAGTTTTTACACAGTCATCTTTAATGAAACTTGCATAAAAGAGGAATTGCTACCCAAATAAACATTTATATATATAAAAACTTTGCATCATCAAGAATGTCACTCATGGCCAAATTGTTAATGGCATGCTTTAGCAAGATACAGAATTTTCTTTCTGATAAAATTTTGAATAAGTTAGCAAGCCACAAATAAGCACCCTCCTTTCAATTTTTTTTATAAAAACTTAATTTTATACTCAAATCCACTGTTCTTTGGTGTTTTTGAACCCCTTTCTGCTAGTTATAATTATTCTTGGGTAATTTCCATGGCACTAACCAACTGAGCTTTTCCTTGGAAATGCCCACAAGAACTGCCTCTTCAGTGACTACAAATCACACTCCAACATCTTTGTTCACAAAATTCAATTCTTCCTTTCAAAGAACTTTCTGTATCATGCCCAACAAAATAACTAGTCATAGCTACCTTCAGTGTAGCATTGGCAATTTCCATAAGAATATATTAGTATAAGTGTAGGGAAAGACATCAGGTTAAAATTATCAAGCATAGCCTATAGGTCTTTTTATCTGTCGATTGCTAATGCATTTAACATTATAGCCCCAGAATAGTAAAGAATTTTAAATATTCTTTTTAGATATAGTATGAGCAAATACATTTAATCAAGTATAGTCAATGGATTGAGTCTTTTTATTTTTAATAGAAATCAGTGCTAAACCAGATACCCTGCTACTTCCTATTGTAGAGTGTATATCTTCTTTTTTTTTTTTTTTATTGACGTCTTTCAGCACTTGTAACAGTCACTGGTGGAGTAAGTATCAGTCACAAAGCATGTGTAACTTCAGTTCAGCTCAGTGTCAACTAAGAGATTCTGAAAAAAGTAATCAAAAAAAGAAGATACTAGATATTTCTTTTCGCACTCTTTTTTTGGTTCCCATTCTCCAATTTTTACTGCAGAACAGAAGCAAATATTTTCATCTCATGAAGCAATTCTTCAAGATGAATGTCAACCATTTTTTGCCATTCAAAGAAAATTGGTTCATTTAAGGATTAATAAATTGATATCTACAGAAACAAGTTTTTACCTTAAAATAGAAAAAATTACAGTTATTCAGAGGGTCAACTTTACAGTCACACATGCCAAAGACCATGGGGTGCTGTTTTGAAGAATCACATTCCTTCTATAAAATGTAATGATTTAAAAAGTACTTTTTATTGATATGGTAGAAATATTATTATTTTTAACAAAAGCATTCTGTTCCTTAATGATGGACACTTTGGAATGAATAGTCACAAAAATAAATTTCTTGTGAGAAACTAATGCATGTTGAAGCATGTTGTTGGTCATTTTGCATTTCATTAGGCAACTGAAAAAAAAATATGATCTATTCCTTGTTTGACACTGCACCCAGAGAGATTTCTTTTCTTTATTTATTGTCTTTAGGGTATTATGAGCTATTTTTAATCATTTCATCACAAGGAAGGCAATAAAGCCACTAGGACACAGGAGGTTAAAGAGTGTTAGAAAATATGAGAAAAACTACTATTAAGGAGAAAGGACAATAAAAGAATAAGAACTAAGACAGAATTTAAAGATTGGCATTGCTTTTAAAACAATGTCAATTGTGAAGAAGCTAGAAGAGAAATCCACAAGTGAAAAATTTGATAGAAGAAACTGTTAGCATAGAACTTACAGTTACATCTAGCAATTTCAACTGTAAGTTGATTATACCCTGCCCCCAATCTAGTACTGTGCTTAAATTCATAAAGTCTAGGTACCATAAAGGAAAATTCATCAGAACAATTACCATGAAAGTATTTATAGAAAAGGCATAAGGAGGTAGTGGGAAAGGGACTGAAGCTGAGATGCCAGGACAGAACCAATAACATTTCAGATTCTTCTCTTAATATATAGCAGGAGCACCAGACCAGATGTGGCAGCAATATTCAAAGCAAGGAAGAATGGTAGACTTATAAATTGGTTCAATATATTCTTTCTATTTCATATCAGCTGAAAACATTAGTCTAAGAAGGTACAATAAGTCACTCTACTGGAGGTTAGCATCAGCCATACCAATGGAAGATAAAAAGGGTTCTCTCAGATGATTAAATAAGTGTTTTGAGGTGTTAAAATTAACAAGCCACAACTTACACCATTTAAAAACAGATTGTAGGTGATTTTTTAAATCAGCTGCCAATTTGACTTTATGGCAGTTCAAGACAAATTTAATTTGGCGATTTGGTAAGAAAGACTGAATCAGTGAAAAAGTACCATAATTTTTAAACTTGTGAAGAAAACCATTATGCCAAACCCTGTCAATCTGAATGGACATTGTCCATAGAAGAAGAATTGTATCCATGACACCTGAATGGCATGGACTGAAAACATTAGCAACAACAAAGTTTCAGAGAAAATGGAAACAAAAAGAACACTTATACATTGCATCAGAAAGAGACTGTTGAAAATTCAAGGGCACATAATGTAGAAAGAGGGCTTGGAAAATTTGACACTCACAGGACATACTGAAAGCAAGAGGGACAGAGGAAAGCAACATATAACCTACCTGACAATGGTTGGCAAAACAGGAATTAGGATATATGGCATCCTTTCTGGATGTAAGCAATCATGTCTATCAACATTTTTTTATGACATGTCCCTTTGGGGTGGAGGTAATTGTGGCTATCCACAGATTGCTTATCATTATCATACACAGTTTCTATGAATTTATGATATTTGAGTGGTTGACTACTGCCTTACTTATAGTTTTGAATTGTCCCAGATATGACTGCCACCCAAGGCAAGAGAAACCAGTCTACCCTGCAATTTAACCCATAGATTGTGAAAGAGAAGAGATAGATTCATTGGCTTTTGGAAGAGCATCAAAGCAAAGTGAACTTTACAGACTAAACCAGAACTTTAACTAATTCCACACCAATAACTGCTATACTACCTACACATTCCATTCAGGCTGATAACAATGTGTAAATAAAAATAAAATAAACTGAGTGGGAAATAAAGAAAAAGGACTGAAAATACAAATGCATTGCTTTCAGGCAAATATTAAACAGTTGATCCTTAATCAAATTTCATTATCAAATTGTCAGTATTGTGTCAAATGTGTTCCAGTGATAATTAATTTTATTAAAATTACCAAAAGATAAATAGACCTATTAGGTAGACCTGCATTTCAGTTGGGCATATTCAGGTGTCAAGTTTTTAGCATATTTAAGTGTGTAATTAATTAAATGACCACAGATCGAATTGTAATGTCATTGTTAACTCCACAATCTTTTTGTTAGCTGCATAGTATGTGCTTCTCAAGGGCTACATATGGTTTTGAATTTAGACTTGTTCTTTATCTAAACCGGTTACCAACCAAGGCTGAAGAACACAATATGCCTTATTTAACCCATTAGTAGGAGGAGAAGAGTTAAATTCATACTAAAAGTGAGTGTAACGATACTTGACAGGCATTCAATCTCAGCTTTCCAATGTCTCATCTGGAATCACTATCTATTCCATTACATTCACATCTGTTGCCATATAAATTAAATAATTAAGAACGAGACAACCTTAAGGTTCCATGACTAGAATTTATTTCCCCAGAAAATATATTTTTCCTGGTTCATCAGGTCACATCTCTAGTTACAAAGGAATTTGGTTTCTTTTATTTTTAATACAAGTTTTTGAGGGATAGTTTTAGACTGATATAAGGTGACAGAGGTGGGAGAACTCTAGAATGGTCTATCTTGGAAATGGAAAGTGGGATAAAGTTGTTTTTAAACCATCTTTAATAATTTACATAGGTTTAGTCATGGAACCTTAAAGTTCTCTCTTTCTTAATTATTTAATTAATATTTGCTCTGGTGTTACATTGTGCTCTCTGGATTACATCCTCTTTGGAATTATCAACACAGATTACCACATCCTTCATTACTTTACTATATATCAGCCCAAACAGTGATAGCTGTCACCAAACTAAAAAACCATATGGAAAGACCAGAACATCTGCTGGAAATCAAAAATCAGACTGTTGTGTGCAATGGCCATCTTTCTGTACATCTGGGAATTTCAGACATTAGCAACAATATTATAGTGAAGAATCAAAGAAATGAGATGATGCAGAACCATCCCAGGCATTACCTATGCAGACTGCATCACAAATGATGCAGTTCAGGACACCATCAAACAAGAAACATCAAACAAGCCTCATAACCACCATCAAGAAGAGGAAATTAAAAATGGTATAGAGATGTCATAAGAACCAACAATATTGCCACTATCTCCCTACAAGGTACGATCTTAGCCATAAGAAGATCATTCACAGATACTTGGATATTGAAATGCAACCAAAATATGTGGAGAGCAGTCCTAGGTATGACAATAAACTACATCTGGCAGCAAGGCCTCTAATCAGGGGATTGTAAATTTTGAGGACTGTGAAACCACCTCTTAACTGCTGTTGTTCCCAAGTCTACCTTCACCTGGGGAGGTAGCCTCTGTTAGGGTCCTAGCTATGGACAAACAGTGAAACCCCAAACCGGAGTCAAAACTCTATAAAAGTATAAAAATACCAGTAATATATATTTATAATAAAATTATCAAAAATACATTTTTAAAGCAAACTGACCTGCAATATATTTTATAGCAAAATGATCAACATTTTGCCTGTTGTTGAAGGTATACAACTACATTCAAAATATTTAGGTTTTGAGACTAAATAACCCACAGAGGTTGATATATCATTAAACAAAAATAAACAACCAACATAAAAAAAAAAAAGAATGCCAACATTACAGTTGAACATGAATCACAATAGGGAAAATGCCCAACATCCTTCTTTGATTTCTGTCTGAATTTCAGGGATGAGAAGTTATCATTATTTGCACTATTTACATTCAGACTATTGTCCTCATCTTTCTTGTTGTTATCAGTACTTATGCCCTCCAGCCTTCATCAGGTGTATATCAATCTGGATAAAATATCTCTAGAGATGGGCAGTGGAATGAGAACAGTCTGCCCCCATAGATTAAATAAAGATTTCAGTAAAGAATTCCCTGTAGGTTACCCTGATAAAAGCCAGAGAGCACAACAGCTGAAATCTTATGATAATAACAACAAAGATGAGGACAATAGTCTGAATGTAAATAGTGTAAATAAATAATTCTTCTGTGACTGCTTTCGGACTTATTTTTCTGTGGTTTGAGCATTATATTTCCCCAGGTTAATATTTTTTTTATTTACCATTTTACTGCTATTTCCTGTCACTTATGTCTCTCTCTTTATAAAAAAAAATAAAATAATTTTATATATATATATATATATATATATAATTTTGGTTCTCACCAGTCAAGCTGCAACTAAATGCACTGAAATGAAGTTGCAGCTTTGTTCTAAGTAAATTATTTTTGCTGATATGAAAAAATTATAATAAATAATTATTGCTCTACTCTTGGTATTGAGCCCTCTTTTGAATTAATTCTGTGAATGTTAGAATTTACATATTATTTTTGTTCTCATTACATTTATATATATATATATATATATATATATATATATATATATATATGACATTGAGATTTCAATGGATACAAATTTTTTTAAAATTACAGAGGGATGGCTGTACAACATGGTCCTATTATACTTTAGTATGTAATTTATTTCCCATTTGTAGATTCATAAACATAGGGCTGTATTATATTCGTCATATTATACACAATTGTTGTTCTTGTCCTAAGTATTATCGTTCATTACCAACCTTCATGTGATTATTCTATTCAGTAACCTTCCGTAGGTTACAACAAAAACTTAATAGGGGGTCCAGTTTGCTATGTAAATTCGTTGTAAATTAATCCCCCCTACAGTATCCAAAACAAAGAAACTCATATGTAATTTTGAAAAAAAATGACCTAGTGGTTGAAGTAATCCAGCAACTAAACCTGAAGAGTTTTGAGTTCAATGCCTGGCGACAGCAAAGGTGAGTTACTAAAGAGAAATAATGGAAACTGAGATATTCCATGGCACATGGAACGAGAACAATCTACCCCAGCGGACTAAATAAAAGGTTTCAGTTTGAAATTCCAAAGTATATAACCTGAAGAGGACCGGAATCTACTACTGTCGAAACAGCGTGAATATGGTAATAAAGATGAGGACAACTGTCTGAACAGTGTAAATAGTTATGATACAGAAATACAGACAAAAAATTTTAATTTGAAATTCATAATCTCGAGCTATTTCTTCATATATTAATATAAACAGTTTTATATTTTTTTTAAATTTAAAGAAATAATGTTGTATGTTCAAGTGAATAAACACTTCTTGGTTTGTGCCACTCTTTAAAAAGTAAAATTTTTAAAAATTATAGAAATCTAGCAGGCTTTGCCTGCTCACTATCACTTCACAAAGTAAGATATATTCACTACTTGAAATATTTGAAACAAAAATTTTAAAGGAAAAATCATTCATAAATTGGCTTGTTATAGTTAAGGAAAGTTTTATAAAAAAATTTTTTGCTGAAGGCCAAGTAAATATGCAAATTTCAAACACATTTCTGCACTATATAAGGCAACATTCCTAAACAGAACTATTTCTGATATGAAAATCAAAACAATCCTTGAATAAAAGAACAGTAATGCAGGGCAGTTAATTAATGAAATATACTTTTTTAAAATCAATATGCAAATTAGTTAAACCTGAATAGTGATATTGCCTAGAAGTAGATAATATATAATACAGATATTGAACTTTTAGCATATAAATTACTATAAAGTAGAGCTGGGTCTTTTTAGCCTCAGAATTTGTTGGATTGATGATAAACTACATCCGCATCCAGGGTAATGCCTCTGATCAGGAGGTTTTGAGGAGCGTGGAACTACCTCTTAATTGCTGGTGTTCCCAGGTCTACCCTGACCCAGGGTGGTAGCACCTGTTAGGGTCCCAACTATGGGTAAATAGTTGGGCCCAAAACTCGGGTAAAAACACTATGTAAGTATAAAAATAGGTTTTAATATCAAAAATACTTTGTAAAAAAATATTTATAACCAGCAATGCATTTTAAAAAAAAAAAAAAAAAAGAAATTACCAGCTATATATTTTTGAAGAAAAAATATTACCAAAAATAAAAATTTTGTTGCCATTAAATAACCCATTGACGTGTTATGTTGTAAACCAAACCAGATATATGCACACAAAAACAGCACTCCTTACTTACACTGCTTACACAACAACAGCCTTCAGTCACCCTCAGTGGACCTTGGACTTTATATAGAGTGAACATGAGTAAAATCTATGTATGTCTTGGGTAGTTCTGTGTTTTTAATCATTAGTTACACCTTTATTTTTTTTTTATTCCTTGATTTAGCTTTTAACAGTGTGGAATGGTAACCAACCAGCATTTTCTTTTTCTCCACATTTTTTTCTTTTTTTGATTTACCACTTTAAACTTCATGACAGAAAAACTGAATTGCCTAATCCAATTTTACAATACAAAGAAAGAAGCTACTTCAAACCAAAATCTTTAAAATGTGCACAAATTTCCTGTACAGGCTCTGTTAATTTTGTACTGTTTTCATCTTGTGAAACAGAAGAGGAATTCAATGCACTAAAAGAGACCTGAAAAAATGTAAAGAATAAAGGAACACAATATAAAAAATATTTAACAAAAAAAATTAACTTAAGTGTAGGAAAACAAAACATCCATTCATATTAACCAATTTTGTGTGTATATATATATATATATATATAATATGAATTAAATGAATATTGATATAAGCAACCATATATGCATGTGATCACACACATATATAAATTTGCAATATTTTATTTAATTTTTGGCGTTAACAACAGATTGCTCAATGTGGAATTACAAAGCTATAGAGTATGTGTTAATAAATATACATATTACCTTACGTCAATAGTGTGACTCTGAGTTTCATGTTAAATACAATCTTCAGGTACTTATAATGGTAATGAACTATTTGTTACGATTTTCAAAAATCCTAATGATTATAACAAACAGTTCATCACGATTATAAGTACCTGAGGATTGAATTTAACATGAAACTATCAACAGAAGGCTGGCTATATATATATATATATATATATATATATGTGTGTGTGTGTGTGTATGTGTACATACCTCCAAAGAAAAGCAATACCTAAGGTTTAAAATGAATTTTTAAAAATGAAAAATTGTTCTTGAATCTTTTATTTAGTTTTAATTCCAAGCTAGTAGATGAAATTTACTATTTCCAATAAAGTAGAATACTTTACTGTGTTTCAAACTGAATTCAAATTGATTGGAAGGATTTTCTTTTTTTTTAATTTTTAAAATTGCTGAAAATCAGTCATTCTAGCAAATTTATCTGCACAAAATGATTTTCTTTATTAAAATTTTTTTCAAAAAAATAAAATATACTTTGCTGAAACTTTATTTGAGGAAGATTAACTGACAAAATTTAATCTGGTTTGAAACAAATATTACAAAAAAGCCTTTTTTTAACACAAAAGGTGGGTGTTTTTATGAAGTGTTGACAATAATCTCAAACTTTTTACTGTAAAATTACTTGAAGGACTTTTTCTAGTAAATGTAAAATTACTTGAACATAACATGAGCACCTTTTTGATAATTTGATGAATTAAATTATTTTTAAAATGTATCTTTTTTAGAAAATCTTGGTAAAAACATTTTTTTGACATCAGTTTACCCAAATCTTATGAAATTTCAGGAGAAATTCATTTTTGTACAGCTTAATGTTTATATTAGTTATACGCAGAACTTCTTGGAGAATTTAAATCATCAATTTTTTTTTTAAAACAGGACCCCCAGTTACCAAAAATCACCATCTATATACATATGATAAAAGGTAGAATGTGTGTATGCGTTTGTGTGTGTTTGTTTATATGTTTGATCGGATCTCCTACATTTTTTAACTGATTTAAACCAAATTTGACACAGTTACTGCTAATCATCCTGCAGAGATTTTGACAGCACCAAAAATTGATTTAAGTCAATATTTAAATCAATATTATTGATTTTTCATTTTTTGATTGGATGCACGTGTGTGTAATTATGTGTGTTCACTGCACACAAGCAGATATGGGCACTTTTCATGTCAGAATTAATAGCGGTAGCATAATTAGAAAATAGTGAGATTTAAGTGCTTATATGGGAATAAGAAAGGACAAAAATGGCCATATTTTGGTTTTGGATGCAAAAGTTATCACAATGAAGGATTTCTGTTACAGCCGAACTTTGCACTCCAAAAGCCAATCAGATTAGTGTTATTAGTTACACGTGGCTCGCACAATACTTGCTACCAATTGGCCCATTCACACTCGGAGATCATGTGTTAACGGGGGGGGGGGGTGTTCACGTGTGTGTGTGTGCATCAAGCATCCCAAATGGGTTTCAGGTAACCTACTTTTATTTCAGGATTTAATACTCATAACATGGTTTTTAAAAAGGATCTTTTAATGTTTCAATTCAGGCATGCATTACTTTCCATGTTTTCTGCATTTGCGCAGTAAACATCAAGGTCATTGTAAAAGGCTACATGTCAAATTTTACCAGAAAAATCAGTAAAAAAAAAGGTGAAACTGCTGCTTTTTAGGTGTTTGTAGCCCATTTAGGCTACTAAAGCATAGGATTGAATTCAGTGAGCAATCACTAACACATTTCATACCACTTCACGCCAACACTTTTAAGCCAAGTGGACAGAATCGGCTCCCCACAATTTGTCCAATTTCTCACATTTGATTGCATTTTTTCATTCGAGGGGACACCAGGGGACTGTTATGTCTTTTCATGCCATTTATGTGTAGCAGAAGGCACCTACTCGCTATAATTTTACTACTGCACA
Organism: Acanthosepion lycidas; assembly: GCA_963932145.1. Lineage (NCBI taxonomy): Eukaryota > Metazoa > Mollusca > Cephalopoda > Sepiida > Sepiidae > Acanthosepion > Acanthosepion lycidas. The sequence continues at coordinate 29,911,430 of OZ010573.1, forward strand.
TCACTGCATGTTTTAATCTAAATTTGTGTTACTTAAATGCCTTCATCGTCCATCAGTAAACAAAATTAACATTGCTTCAAATTTTGTATGTAAGAAGTGTAAAAACACTTGCATTTTCAACTTTTGATCAATAAAACTACCTTATATCTCAGAAAAATGAAGCTTGAAAATCCCATTTTCTGAGTGGCTGACTTTGAGAGACTGCGCTACATTGGTGATGATGTAAATCAAAATCGCCATGCCTATTTTGGGATAAGGAACTACATAGCTTTCATATTTATCAATAAAAAAACCTGATACAATAAAGTCGCCAGATACTATTTTGAAACGTCATCTGCCACGGTGCACTGCTTTGACAAACCCAGCTGGAGGTTAACCAATCACGTTCACAGTTGCTGTGAGCTCATTGGCATGGTTGCAAGTGTTTAACCTTGGCCCATCCAATCATACGTGTGAGCAGTTCTCTTACGCGTGTGTATGTATGTCACCTTAGTATGTGCACTCAAAGGCCAGCTACATCTTTATACCATAACTCGCATGTGTGTTCACACTTCTGCGATTACTCTCCTGCACTTGGCTCACTTCATTCGCTTCTTACAGAAACCACAAGTTGTTGATTACATATCCAAACTGTTTTTTTTTCACTTCTTAGTTATAACTACATCAGTTTCCACGTTTATCGAATTTACTTCCCAAATTACCTAATACCATTTTAGCTTTAGTTGAATTTTTTGAACTTCACTGTTTTTGTCTTCGATGCCCTTTTGATACAGCTACATACATTTTTAAGATCCCTCTAACCTACCTATGTTTAGACTACACGTAATTTTTGCACTCAAAAAAACCTACATACCTTTTATTACATTTGCCTTTTTAAAATTGGTTAAAATGTCACCTAAGAGAAGAAAACTTTTTGGATTGCGCATGGCTGCTGCCTCTGCTACAAGAGCAGCAAGGGCAAGTGAAACCACAGAGCAAACTTCAGGTGTCTTTCTCAGATGGCCTCATGCTGAAAGTACTGCTGAACGGACTGAAAGACTGGCATCAGTTATGTTATCACGATGCGCTAGACTTTCAACTGAAGAGCTTTTGGTACAAAATTCACAGGACACAATACGCATTTCTATGGCCAGGGCTTCCAGTCCCCAACACAGATAATCCTTTGGTGTTTAAGGAATGCTGGCACTACAGCATGTTCTAGAGCTTTAGAAAGCCCTGAACAAATCACTTCATGTCGTCTTAAGAATGCTAGGGCTACAACATCTTCCAGGGTTTCGGAACAACCTCAACAAATCGCTATTTATTGTTTAAGAAATGCCAGCACTACTGCATCTGCCAGAGCTATAGAAAGTCCTGTGCAAACCGCTAATTATTGTTTGAGGAATTCCAGATCTACTGTGTCTGCCAGAGCTTCAGAAAGCCCTGGGGTACGGCAAGCATGGCTCAACAACAATGGCCAAATTGCAAGGACAGACACTCAGTGTCGTGAGTCTGCATTTAGGTGAACAGTGTTTCACTCATGGACAGCATTACATAGGCTGCTCCCGAGTTGGGAGTAAGGATAACGTTTATGTTTACTCCTCAACAAACAAAGCTAAAAATATTACCTATGCAGAAGTCCTATAGCCCATGGTCGGTTATGTTTAAATGCAATGTACACATCTTTGCCAGCTGAATTGTGGGTTCCTTCATTTTTGAACCCAGTTTATTTAAAGGTCATCATAGTATCCACTTGCCATTACCAAGACATTTCATTAAAGGTTGTCTTGCTCACCAGATGCTCCCTTATCACTTAAGCCCCACCATAGCTGCACTCACACTTACATGTCAACCATGTGACCATATTCAGTTGCAACACAAAACCAACACGTGGGAAGGTGGATTTGTTTAATTGTCAGAAAAGTTGAGTGCATCTACGCAATTCAGGCCTCAGCAAAAAGAAGTGGGATAATAAAAGAATAGCAGTTTGCAGAGTTATAATATGCATTCTCTGCTGTACACCATTGGTGTGTTTCTCCCCTTACTATAAGGGCTGCTTTAGGTAATGCTATGTGCACTTCATGCTCGCCTCAGCTGGCTATTAAAAACTACAAAAAAATTTGTACCACTTACAAGTACTCGCCCCGGCACCTTCTCATACTTTTGTTATGTGGTTCTGTTTGTGGCAGTGGCAGCACTGTCTTTTGGGCAAAAGATGCATCTACCTTTCACGCTATTGTGTTTTACTATGTTGCAACTGACACAGGGTTTCATGTAATGTCTTGCACTCAGGGATAATAAAACCATCCAATCGAAACACAAAGCCATCTGCCACAACTCACCAAAAACTTCCTAAGGCCCGTGTTCGTATTGGACTTCACAACTTTTAATTGGAGGTGTCTTAGTAATGGCAAATGGCTGATGCTACCATGGCTGTCCATTGCTTCCTTTTAAGCCTTACAATTTTTTATTCCCTTGTGCTGATGAATACCGACAACTTGTGTACATTACGTTTTTGACGTGGACGGCCATCAGTTCTACTAGACTTCAGCCTTACATTCGTGTACAAAATGAATATGGCGGTTATGACCTTCCATTCAGAGGAAGTTTACTCCCGGGCAATGCCGGGCTTTACTGCTAGTTGCTTCATAAAATAAGATTGCAATAAAACAAAGACATTATTTAATTAGAAAAACTTTTAATTGCTTTTATGAATAAGATATATTCTGTACACTAATCTCTTAAGAAAAAATATTTCGTGTTGAATAATGAATTTTTACAAGAATTTTTTTCCTTTTTTATTAAATTTAGAATAATTTATAAAGTTTTAAATCTTTTAAAATTCAGTATTAATTTGTATGGGTTAGGTGATATTGTTATTGTTATGGAGTGGTTTCACAGTGGAGGCTTGTATTTGTACTAAGTCGGTCCTAAAATAGGTTCGATGTACAAAACGTTAGGAACTTCATATAATAGGTATGACACAGAGCATACTTTAGTATCCGACTAACAGTCATCTGGCATTGACTCACGGACCAACTCACTTGTTACTTTTACTACTCCTACTTATTAAAGGTGGGAGTGTCTGTTAACTATAGAATAGGTGTTTTCCACTATAACATAAGTAAAAACATTATTTGCTACACATAAATGGAAAAGCTTACAATTCAGTGACTCCCAGTATTTTCAAGAGAATTCTGTATGTATAAATCTACCAATTTTTATAAATATGGATGTCCATACATGCTATTATCAGAAAATAAAAGTGATAACTACAGTAAATTTAAAGCCGAATTACCCATAATAAAACATTACATTATGGAGAATATTTTCCTAATTTTTTAACATTACTGGATAGTAAAAAATTATATAAAAAAAGACATTTGTATTATATTTAAGTAATTTTTACAGATATGTTTCCATAGAAAAATTTAGTTAAATTTCCACATGTCAATAAAGCTGTCAAATTGTCAAAGGTTTCAACACCTTAAATAAACACCTAACTCCTGGTTAAAAAATCCATTTCTGCAATATTTTTAACTAAAAGTAAGTAATATTTGTTTCAAATCAGATTAATTAAACAATAATTCAGAAATGTTTAGTGATTTAAAAAAAAAAAAAAAAAAAAAGAGCGCCTTCCAATTAATTTCAATTAGTTTTGAAATACATTAAAGTATTTTGCTTATATTAAATTTAATCTACTAGCCTGAAATTAAAACTAAAAGCTTCAAGAAAGACTTTGCATTTTTTAAAATTCATTTTAAACCTTAGGTATCACATTTCTTTGGAGGTGCCCACCAAACACACACACACACACACGGGTATATATATAAAAAGATTTCCTGACACTTCTTTCATTTGTCACATGTTATCTTTCTCTTTGCGAATCTATGGAGTAATTTATTTTAATAAAAAAAAAAAAAGAAAAATTATTTAATGACAATGAAATAGTTCCAAAGATACAAAAAAAAAAGACGACAAACAGCATTTAACTATAGATACTTCTATGTTATTCCTTCACCAGCTACGATGCTTTTAAAATCTTCAAGTTAATCTGAAAAGGACACTGAAGAGGAATATCTCCATAAGGAACTGCCTTCAAGTTTATATATTTATAAAGAGGATTGGAATTAAATTTAAAATAAAAAGACCTGATCAATGGTGAACATATGCAAAAATGATGGCGTTGTCACTTAATGATTTGTATCTCTTGGCAGAATGAATAAAATTATTTCAAGACTGTTCCTCACCCTCTTGTGGATGTTGTTAAAGTCCTTTTGATATTGTAAATTGAATTCCTTGATTTATTTCTAGTTTTCAGCAAAATGTTTGAAGTGCATTTTAGTTTTTATCAGCATTTTTGGAGATGAGAAATTAGATGCTTTGCTCTTTTAGTTAAGTCTGCATGTTCCACTCTGGGCTTAAGGGTGCAATAATACATTGTATGAGACTGGTCGCTGAAAAGTTGAAGCAAAAAGACATCACAAGACGTGGTAAACTCAACAACTTTATTCCAATTCCCGTTGTATCCATTTTGCTCCCAGCATTCCCTAGTGGGACCAGAAGAGCTTACATTCATCATAATCAACATTATTCATGTTGTTATAAAGACTTCATAACTGCACAGATTTCCATAATCATGATTGCTCATCAACATGAGGATTTTTTTTCCAGTGTTCACAAAGAAAGAGAACTGCAGACAGTGGATGTTTTTTTTTTTTTGTAGGTAGAAAGAACAATTTATTATTATTTATATTAATGGTGCAAAAGTAATGTCGTTTTCTCACATAGTAACATATGTGATAAAACGACATTACTTTTGCACCAACCTAATAAATGACAATTTTGAAATTTTCCATTGACCAATTATTCAGTTTAATAAATTGAAAAGCCACTATTTAAAACTGAATATATATTTCTTGCTGAGTAGTGGGTGGAGACATTTCTTGTGGGGGCTGGAAAACTTTTCTTGTGTGTTGGTAAGTGGGGAGACCATAAAAAAACCCGATTCTTGCAGGGGGGGGGTAAAAATATTTCTGCCTAATAAAAAGGTGTGAAGTGGGGAGGCTGGACAAACTTACCTTGTCAGGTCAAGCAGCAAGTTGAAAAACATCTCAAGCCAGGTAAAGAGGCAGGGAGGTTAGAAAACGATTCTTCCCAAAATCTGACTAAATCACCAAAAATAAGATTATATTTGGCAGTGTTTCTTGATCTGACCATTATAGTAGTTTGGTTTACTTTGTTTTATTGCATATCAACCTCAATGGGTTATTTAATGCCAACAAGATTTTTAGGATGTGTTCATATGAATTCTTTGTAAGAAATCAGTTTGCAGATCAGGCTTCATTAACATATTTTTGTAAAGAAGGTTTTTATCAAGCATCAAAAGCATTGCTGGTGATTTTTTCTCCCACCAAAAATGTATTGCTGGTATTTTTACTATAAAAATCTACTTTTATACTAGTTTAATATATTAATTTGAGGGGTTAACTATAACTGGGACCGTAACAGATGATGCCACTCTGGTGGATCTGGGATCAATACCAATTAAGAGGTTGTTCCACACTCCTTAAAACCTCCCAATGAGAGTCCTTGCTGCCAGATGTAGTTTATCATCATTACCAGGATAGGAAGACTCTTGTAAAAGATAAAAAGATTACAGCTTGAGGAATTACTTTGTACTATTTCTAAATTGAGAAGCGATATTTAATTTCTATTATATTTCACTATATGAAGAATTTTTATTTTGTTTTCATAAGGCATTCTCTTTAACTTTGAAATACATGTTCCTGCTGAAAATCATGTAATTTAAGCTGGTGACAAAATCAGTTTTTGGAGATTTAATTCACTCTCAGATAATTTGATAATTTCCTGAGTACAGTGAATTTACCTATTATTTATTTAAGCATTATTAATTTTTAAACAATGGATTTTTAAGCCAATATTCTTTCTTCTTATTATAAATGTGACATTTAAAAGCTACACATGTTTGTGCAGAGATCCCAATTATTTTAAACAGTGAAATTAATGGCACACAGCCAAATCAGGAAGCCTCACTCAAGAAGATGTGCTTCCTTCATTGAACTGGTATTCCCTTTTCCTGTTAAAGAAACTGCTTTTTAGCAAAGCATGCTATCAAATTGAAATTGGTAGGATACACTTGGCTTAAAAGTGTTCTTTCTGTTGGAAAAAAAAAAAGGAATACAGATTTTCTGTTGTGAAGATGATCTTTAGTGGGGCTTCATCTCCTGGTTACTTCACATAAATTTCATTATTGGGCTAATTTCAACTTTACATTCTTTGCCACAACTGCAAAGAATGGAGTGCATACAACTTTTAGTAATGTTCTTCTCTGTGGTAGGCAGGACTTGGCCTCCTAAAAGTAAAGCTGGATTAACATCAAAAAGCTTTAATTAGGGGAGAGAAAATAAAATCAGGCATAGCTGACCATGTATGGAGGGAAAAAGGGTAGACATCAACCCCTATGGAATGAAATTAAAATAGTGGACTGTGAGTAACACTGGAGAGTCAGATGTTTGAAAGAATCAGCATATACACTAGACTGTGAGGACCTCCTTAGTAGGCCTAGCATAGAAATACGATATGGGAGCCATTAATAAATAAATAAAAAGAAGTAACAGCAAGACTTCAGCAGCAATTACAGTAGAAAATGAAGCTTCAGTGAGTGTAGTCTAGTATGACTAGCAGCAGCCCTCATCAGCTTAAAGCTTAAAGCTCCCAATTCTCCACTCAGAATTGTCCCATGAGATAATGGTCTAGTCAGATAAAGCATTAGTTTTTTTTTAATTTGAGGATATCATAATTACATGTTCAATTCTGGGCCAGGTAGTGTGTACTTGGACTCAATAGGAATCTGGAAAACAATAACTGGACAGTACCAAATAAGAATTAGATTAGATATTCCTGAACATGAGCTATTGAACATGAGTAATCTTTCCCAATAGATTAAATAAAGAGTTCAGTCTGAAATTCCCTGAAGATTATCTTTATCAATAATCCCTTGATGATTGTTATCACAAAAACATTATGATAACAAAATGAAAAACTGAAATTATGCAAACCCCACATACCAGGAATTAATAAACTGGTATATACTGAAATTTTCATTAATTTTCCATATTTAAAAATTATGAATTCAGATATTTTTTTATTTGAAATTTTAGAGTTATGCAATAGATAATGAAGGCATCAAAACTGCAAATATTACAATTATAAAAATATTCCTACTATTTAAGATCATTTTATGGCCATTCATTATCTTCTGTTCCAACTGAATCTGACATGCTATCATGTTAACTGAACCAACCATCTCAAACATGACTGGTTAATAATCGTCTATTTGTGCTGTAAAGTTATTATAAACCAAACAGGTTAAACATTAAGCAACAGGCTGAGTGTCTGGTAAGTTAGCCATAAGATAGATACATTGGTCAGAATATATAATTTAAGCAGAGAAAAGCACTAAATATAAATTGTGAAAGTGAAAGTAGGTTTGATAATGAAAGTAGCTTCAAAAGTGAAAGTGGAATCAATAAATGGGTTGGAACTTCTGCACTGAACAAAGAAAAATCTAAAAAGGAAGAAAAAAAATCATTATTCAGCAAAATGACATTTACCAGGTCAACTGAATGTTGAATAGCAAATCTGTTTTCATTTTTTTTATGGCTATTGTTGTCCAGGAAGCTAAAGAATATTTGAATAAGTAAGCTTCTGATCAGAATAGATCTGTTATCCTGCTGTATAAAGAAAAAATATCCTTTCTTCATATTATTTTAAGCTATTTAATGTCAGAATAAAACAAGGAGTAAGAACAGAGGCCAAATTTTATCATCTGAGTTGTAAAAGAGCTTAATTTCTGATTCCTTGAACTGATTTTTATGGCATCTTTAAAAAAAATTTTCATTACCAGAGCAAATATTAAATGACTCATCCAAAGCTTTTCAAACTGGTTTGTCATGATACTTTCATACAATTAATTACCTGTTCATTCTTTAATTACATTTTATTAATTCACATCAGCCTAAATTTGTGTCCTCACATTTTAATCAGTATAGCAAAACAGCCAATTGAAGATATCAAAATCAAGTAAGTATGAAAATTCAAATATCTGATAAGGGTTTGAAAAGAGGATGCGATACTGAAATCCAAAAGGCATGCATTGAAATAGCAAATGATGCTTTCCAAAAGCCAAGCAAAATATAAAGAAACAGGAAAATTTTGTTAGAAACAAAGAAATGTGTGCTCAACTCCCATTTAATATCAATTCTCTTATATGGCAGTGAATGCTGGATAATTTCCTCAAAGACAAGAAAACACGTGGCAACAGAAATCTGTAGACAGAAGGATGCTGAGAATACCAAGGATGAAGTAGATGAATAATGAGGGAGTTTAAACAAAAGGTTGTTCTAATTTCTCAGACAGATAATGAGGAAAGAAAGCTAGGGAAATTTGACACCCACAAAACACATTGAAGGCAAGAGGGAAACAATGAGTTAACAACCTAACAAGCTTTTGTAAATGGATGACGGAACAGGGAGGGTAAGCGGTAGAAAGACAAACATTGCTGTCAGCTACAAAGGATAGGAGGGTGTGGCGACCCATGATCGCCTATGTCCTGAAGGAATATGGCACAAGGACAAAGAAAAAACTTTTATGACAACATATTTTACTCTGTTCATAGAACTGGCATCTCGGCTTCAGTCTATTTCTCACCACCATAACAGCTTCCCTGTGCCTTTTCTATAAATACTTTCATGGTAACTGATCTGATGAACATTCCACTATGGTACCTAGACTTTATGAATTTAAGCACACTACTAAGTTGGCAGAAAGGTCTTATCATTTTACAGTTGAAATGGCTAGATGTAACTGTAAGTTCTATGCTAACAGTTTCTTCTATCACACTTCTTGCATGTGGAATTCTCTTTCAGCTTCTTGCTTCCCAGTCAACTTTGATCTGCAAAAATTTAAATGCAATGTCAGTTGTTATCTGCCATCTTCTTAATTATTGTTCAACTCCTTAATAGTAGTTTTCCTTATATTCTCTTACACTCATTAACTCTTTGTGCCCTAGTGGCTTTATTGCCTTCCTTGGGGTGAAATGATTAAAAATAAGAATAAGTTATTTGTTTAGTTAATTTTTTATTGAATAATTTTTTTTTTTGTGTACATTTGGAATTATATATTTGGCTTGGCTCAAAAAAAAAATTTGAAACTGAGTCACCAGTGTTAAAAGTCTGGAAACTCCACTTCTAAGTGATTAATATTTTTTTGAATTGTATCCTCATCTTTGCTTTTGTGATTGTAACATCCGAACATTATCTTTTGATTGGTTTGGTTTGGTTTATTTTACTTTACGGCATATCAACCTCAATGGGTTATTTAATGCCGACAAAAATTTTTAGGATAGATTCGTATGAATAGAATATGTATTCTTTGGTTTAGATTGGTTTGGTTTATTTTGCTTTATGGCATATCAACCTCAATGGGTTATTTAATGCCAACAACATTTTTAGGATAGATTTGTATGAATACAATATGTATGGTTTGGTTTATTTTGTTTTAGGGTATATCAACCCCAATGGGTTATTTAATGCTGACAAAATTTTTTATTGCTGGTAATATTTTGTTTTGTCAAAAATCTGTTTCTAGTAATACTCTTCCTTCAAAATTGTATTGCTGGTAATAATTTTTTTCAAAAGTATTGCTGGTAATAGTTAACTATTTGCCCATAGCTGGGACCCTAACAGGTGCTACTACCACAGGTCAGGGTGAACCCAGGAACACCAGCAATTAAGAGGTGGTTCCACGCTCCTCAAAACCTCCTGATCAGAGGCCTTGCTGCTGGACATAGTTTATTGTCTTATCCAGGATGTGGATGTCGTTTAACATCTTACTCAGGACTTTTGACCCATTTCCTTGTACAAGTAAACTTTGAACAGAACGGATATCATTTATAACATTTTCTTTTTAAAACTTTCATCACACACTCATCCAATTAGAACAATTCACAAGCTCAGAGGTAAGACAGATTTGACATTCTGATTGGTGAATTTTTCTCATTTAAGAAATTAAAAAGAAAATTGTCTATTTAAGTCTGTTAGCTGCATTGTAAAATAGGATGTAACAGACAAGAGAAGATGGGTTGTTTTGGCAATTATGTAGACTTGCTATTTAGCTTTACTGTTTTTGTGCTTCAGTTAAGTTCTGTGAGTGAAGAAAACAATGAAAGATCAAGAGAACAAAAAAACGACATTTGTTTTTCATTCTCTAATTATTTATGTCATTAAAAAGTCTTTTTTCACAAAACCAAAGTTCTATGACTAAATCAAAATTAAATAATACCTTTCAAACTGTCAACAATACCTTTTTTTATCTTTTCTGCCAAGTGAAATAAAACCAAATAAATCATATATATAATAACCAGATTTATTCAGCAAGGCAATCCTCAGAGAACTAAAAATATTACTAAGTAATACAATGGAGTGTCAAAAGAATGGTTATTTCATTGACACTACTATTATTTTAACTACCTTCACTCCTTGGCAACGTTTGTTTTAAAAAGCAATAATTAGAATTGTAATAAATTCTAAACATATAAAAGTGAATTTGTACCATTTTTTTCATTCTTGAAAATTTACAACAAAAATATTAAACACTATTCATAAGATTGTTTATTTACAATAATAATTTTATATTTACAGAAACTAATTCTAAAAACTAATTAAATTAAAACTAATGCAATATTTATAATTTACGAATTTATAAAGAAATAGATATAAAACCATTTTTTTATTCATAAATGTATAAATATTTACTAAAATATTGAAATATGAGAAATAACTGTAAGTAAATCTTTATTTACCATTTTATAAAGTTTGAATCAATTCACAATTAGGGGATGTTTTGCCAACTATTCCAATAAACAATCTAATAGTGTTTATTCTTTTTGTTGTAAATTCTCAAGAACAAAGAAAATGTTTAAATTTACTTTCATATGTTTAGGTTTTATTGCAATTCTAATCTTCACTTTTAACCCCAGAACACTAACCATAGGTATATAGTACCCAGCACAAATTTTCCTATTTTTAATTACAATTTTCAGTACCTGATTTTCTTACCTAGTTAGTGTTTTTCAGTTCCTATTAATGTTAACTTAAAGTACAAAGTTTTCATGTGCCTGCATGTAAAATATTTCAAATAAAGATTTATATTTAATACTTTTTTTGATATTTTCAAAATCAGGTATGATATACCCATGGTTAGTAGTGGTGTAACTTTAACTGATGGTTAATGTTCTAGGGTTAAAACAATTAATATTGTCAAGGAGTGAATGTAGTTAAAACAATAGTGGTGTCCAGGAAAAAACTGGACTTTTGACACAGTTTTTTGTAGGCACAAAGGTTCAATTTTGCCCAAAGGTTTAAGTGAAAGATGGTTACAAAAATCACTTCTAAGGAAAAGATCCAAACTCTAGCCTGACAAGTGGATTCACCACTACAAGAATACTCCTGCGCATGATATAGATGGTGTAATGGTTAGCAAGCTTGTCTCGCTGGAACAATTATGACTGAGTAGTGAGTTCAATCCTCACTGGGTGCCCCATACTTTCGGCCTTGTGTCACATCTGAACTATGCTTGGAAAATCACTATATTAAGAGTTTGCAAGTTGCTGGCTTAGAAATGCAATGCAAAAATGGGCTATTCGCCTTATTCACCAAATTTGGAAACTAGTGATTTCTGGCTGTTTCCCAAATTGAAAATTCCTCTGAGAGGACAATGATTTGCTGGTATATCTGACATTCTGTCACACATAACTATGTAACTGAAAAGTATCCCTGAAAACAAATTCCAAGAATGTTTCCAGCAATGGCACCCTTGTTCCAAGAAATGTATAACTTTACAAGAAATTATTGTAGGTGACAGCAGCCAATAATTGTCAGATAAGCAAATTACTTTCATGGGGATATTCCAGGAATTATATTGTCTCATTTTCATACAAGAAAGAATAAATAAGCATATGAAGAGATGCTGAAAAGTTTTTGGCCTGACCCACTTCCCAAAATATCACAAAGCAAACTTTATTTTGAAATTCTTTTATTATCATGACACTTTTCAGTGCCTCCTTGTATCACTGCAGAAATTTTCAGCACCCCCTTGCATCACTGCAGAACTTTTCAGCACCCGCTTGTATCACCGCAGAAATTTTCAGCACTCTCTTGTATTGCCACAGAAATTTTCAGCATTCTCTTGCAATATTGTTCTTATTCTGATTATTTCAGTTAGCACCCTTTATTCTTCATTCCTGGAACACCTTTCAGAGAATTTACACTAGATTCCACATGACTTTTGCCATCTGTATTTTTTCTGCTTCAATAACTATTCTCAGGAAGAAACCAATTTCTCAGCACCCCCATTGTATTTTTTCTATTGCAATATTTTGCCACATTCTAAGGCTTTCTTTGTTGTACACAGAGGAGATAAGCCGTAGGTCCCAAATGTAAAATTAACTGTCTCTCCTACATTTCAAATCTTATGATCAACATTAATCTGGCAAGAAAGAGGAAAGGAAAGGTTATAAACAGGCATCTTCAAAGGACTTTGCAAGTCTTTAATATTTTCAGTAACTGCCTGAGTGACCTAAAAAGGATAATTTATTAAATTTCCATTTTCCAACCCAAGTCTTTGTTTGATCTCTACGGGTAGGTCGAAGACTCAAATGAATGAGAGTCAATCTGACAAGACTGACAGAAAGATAATTCAGGGTGATAAACACAGCAGGGACACAGGATGAGAAAAATAAATAGAGATGGAAACTATCTGAGAAAAGAAGAAAAGAAGAGATTCACAAAAAAAAAATAAATAAAAATAAAAATTAATAAAAACAAACAAATCTCAGTTTAACCAATCAAACCAAAAATGGAGTATTGCTACCATATCTGGGCTGGAGCTGCCCAATCCTCACTTTCCAGCTTCCACAGAGTTGAAACGTATTTACGGGTGATGAATTAATTTCCACCATACAACCCAATGATGCAATGTTGTTACTCTATTGCTATTTCTATGGAAAATGTCCTGATGAGTTATATTCCTTAGTTTTGCCAGTTCAGACATTTACATTTAAAATCTACCATGCTATATAAGCAGGAGTGAACCATCCACTGTGCTTCAAATAACATTCAGAGCTCAACTCCATGGTCTATCAAGACTGACAGATACCTAATCAGATACTGCACATGTGTAAATGCACAAGTATAGTACAAATTCTTAAAAGGCCATGCCACTCCCTCCATAACTACTAATAACAGCAAGATTTAAAACTGAATACTGCGGAAACTCAGTTCACAGATTTAATTCATTCCTGAAGGCCGTTTGTAACCCAAAATGTTCATAGACCGAAACTATTTTTCCAATAGGAATCAATGTAGAGAAAATAAGTTGCAATACAATAAAATTGGAAAAGAAAAGCATGGCACAACGGACAAATGTATACAATGCAGTGATCGACACAGAAGTGATTCTGTTTGAGTTAACTCGGTTCAGTAATGTTGTTCAAGAACCAAAATTTGGTTCAATAATTGAGGCATTTTCATCTGCAATTTTCTGTTTGAAAACCAAGGTTACTCTACAACCAATAACATCTACCATTTTCATTGGATGTCAAGAAACCTTTGATTTGCAATTGCCAGATGCATAGCTGAAATTGAAGGCTATGCTTTTGTGATTCTCTCCTCCTTTTCTCTCTTATGGGTGTGCAAGAGGTAGCTTGAAGTAAAAAAAATTAGAAGAGCCAAGTTCAAGTGCCAGTAGGATTCGTTACATTCATATACATATTTCACAAGTTTAAGCACAGTACTAGATTGGCTGCTAGGTCTCATCATTTGACAGTTGAAATAGCAAGATGTAATCATAAGTTCTATGTTAACAGTTTCTTCTCTCACACTTCTTGCTTGTAGAACACTCCTCCAGTTTCTTGAGACTTGATCTTTAAAAATTTATATGCAATGCCAATCAGTATCTTCTGTCTTAGTTCCTGTTCTTTAATTATTATTTCTCCTTAATCATTTTTTTCCTTTTCTCATATTCTTTCACACACGAGTAACCCTTTTGTCTTAGTAGCTTTATTGGAAATCCAGCTTTTAAAGACAATGTTTTATGACAACAATTTCCTTTCAGTAAGTTTACATTTTCCTCTTCACAGAGAGATAAAGTTTAAACTCAGATCAGCAAAATTCCCAGAATTGGTGCCACTACTGAGCTTTGATTCAATGATTTACAGAGATTAGATTATTAGATTAATTCCTGACCACTGAAAATTCCTTTTACTACTGAATTTCATGCATTTACAATGTACTTTTATAATAAAATGCTTCATAATGCTTTTCTAGAGTAAAACATTATCAGTTACATTAATGGTGTAATTACTCTGTAGGGATTACCCTAACTTGCCTGCCAGACTGCCTGCTAGGTGATGTTCTATTCAAGACTATAAAAGCAAGGGAGATAAACACTGTTTCTCTTTTTTTGATCTAGGATGTGATAAGAAAATGTGTCCAGTTTTCATCCTTGAGCAGCAGACATATTAAATTTCACCCAACCATGTGGTGCACTCATGAACACACACGCTCATTACATAAATATAGACATGTAAATATAATTTTTTTTTTTTTTTTTTAAATCATTTCACCCGAGGCAAGGAAAAATGTCACTAAAATATGATTGGTTGATTGATTGATTGATTTTGCTTTGCAGCATATCAACCTCTATGGGTTATTTAATGTGAAAATCTAAATATTTTGAAAGCATTTTTATCCCTTCAACTACCGATAAAATGCATTGTTGGTCATTTTACTAGAAATATGTATTGTTGGTCATTTTTTTTTATGTAAAAATGTATAGCTGGTATTTTTACGATAAAAAAAATATTTTTATACTTTCATAGTGATTTTTTTTGTGTAGAGCTTACTATTTGTCCATAGCTGGGATCCTAACAGGTGTTACCACCCGGGATTATGGTTGATCTGGGAACAACAGCAATTAAGACATGATTCCACACTACACAAAATCTCCAATCTCCAGATCAGAGATCTTGCTGCCAGACGTAGTTTGTCATACCCAGGACTAAAAAAAAAATGAGAAAGAATGAGAAAACTTTAGTGAAAAGAAAGGACAATAAAAGAACAGGTTTCAGGAAGCCACAATATTGTAATTGGTGTTACATTTAATTTTTTACGATTGTAGGTGGCAGGAGAGCAAGAAACCAAAAGAGTTCCTTTTTGCAAGCTACGTTGTATGCTATATAAATATGTATAAAAATCCTTGAGTTTTTGAATTAATTTCTTTTGGAAATTTTCAATCCATTTACTTTAAAAGTTATCATCAGCACAAGTCATAACTCTCCCTCTACAAACTGTTGGCCAACAGCAACATCATTCAATATAAATTCATGCTTATATCAATTCTTAATCAATGGGACCTGATTTGAATTTTTAATCCTTTCACCTCAAGCAAGGTGATAAAGCCACTAAGACACAAATATTTACTGAGAGTAAAAGAATCTGAGAAAAATCATTAAGAAGATAGGACAATAAAAGAACAGATTAAGAAGACAGAAGATAACAACAGACATTGCATTTAAATTTTTCAAGATCAAAGTTGACAGGGAAGAAGCTGGAAGAGAGTTCCACAAATAAGAAGTGTGACAGAAGAAACTGTTATTATAGAACTTAGGGTTACATCTAGCCATTTCAATTGTAAAATGATGAAACCTTGTCACCAATCGAACACTATGCTTAAATTCATGAATTCTAGATATTCTAGCGGAATGTTCATCAGATCAATTACCCTGAAAGTATTTACAGACAAGTGACAGGGAAGCTATGTTATGGCAATGGCAAAGAGACTGAAGCCGAGATGCCAATTCTGTGAATATCAAATTCAACTGTAAGATGATGATTAGAAAGTGATTGTTGTTGAGATGCCAAGTCAGGACAACTAACATTGCAGATTCTTTTTTTGAATTTTTGTCAACAATTTCTAAATACATAGCAGAATCACTAGAATCACACAAGAGACTCACCAACAATATTCAATCCATGAATGATTGGTAGGCTAATAAATAGCAAAAGAAATTCTCTAGAACATCATCGTGAATCAATTTTTCTTGCAGCCAACCTAGCAATTCATTCAATATTATTGTTTCACTTCATGTCAGTGGAAAATATTACATGCAATTATGATTTGCAATATATTCTCTTTAATAAAATTATTGCCTGTACATTTACATTAGATATATAACAACCCAAATGATCACTTTAATTCCTAACAGCAGTGCTTTCTTTTTCTGATTTTCGGTGCATTTTTACAATAACATTGTCAATGCACATCTATATACCTAGGATTTTCTGTGTTTACACATATGTGATTCAGAAAGTGAATTTCTGAATTTTCTGTTTAATAAATTCTGTCAGTTGTCAGACAGTTATGTACCCTGCATGATACACGCTTAGGCGATCATGTATCTTTCGATACATGACTGACGAGGCAAATTTTTTCATGCAGTAGGTTGCCATTTCTTGCTGCAATAGACCAGTTGCCATCCAAGGCTATAGAACCTAATCTGTCCTGCTATTTACCCATAACAGGAGAAGAAGAGGATTCATACCTTTCCCAAGGTTATGAGCATGTAAAATTATGTAATGGATTCAACTGGAATTTGAACTTGGCTATCCATTACTCCACCATGTCAGTGGTATAGTTTACAAAAACAATATTAAAATATCTGTCTATATTTCTGAGATGAGGTATTATGTACACTATTTACATTATTCGGACTATTGTCCTCCTCTTTGTTGCCTATTTATCGTGTTTTGGCTATTGTACGCTCCAGATACATGGCACAGTAGATAAAGGTGTTGGTTAGATCCAGTGACAGGACCCAAAAAGTTGTGAGTTCAGTGTCTGGTTAAGGCAGTGGAGAACTTGGAGAGGTGAATTAACAAGAGATAACTGATAATTGACATCTATTAGACATGGCATGTGGAACTAGAACAGTCTACCCCATTGAGCTAAATAAATGGTTCTGTTAGACATTCCAACCACCTGAAGAAGGCTGGAGCATAGAACAGCCGAAATGTTGAGATCATTATGACGATAAAGATGAGGACAATAGTCCGAATAATGTAAATAGAGTATTAAAATAATTTTCAATTCATTTTTATAGTAAAACTCTCGGTAATGCATCCACATGATTTTTAAACCATTTCTATATCAAAATATATTCGCAGAAACTTCTTAATAAAATAATTCACAAAACAAATTTGTTAGTATATGCTGCATTACAGTGAAAGAAAGTTTTGATGGATTTCTTTAATAAGTCCTACTTGCAATAATTTACAATACATTTTTTTATAGTAAAATCATTTGCTATTAATGTATATATATATATATATATATATATATATATATATATATATATATATAAACTTTTTAGTATTTGAAATATTATAATATTTATTATTAAAGTGAATAAATATTTTCAGAACTTAGGAAAAGTACATCAAACTCTGCAGACTTTTAGAAATATTTTTCTTGCAATACGTTAGCCAATAAAACAATCTGAAGATATACTAATTAAATTATTTTAAATTTAAAAGTGCCAGTGTATTTTCAGCACTTAATGGTTAATTATAGCTAACATTTGTTGATATTTTGTTCCCTTTTCCAACATATCTATCATCCCATCAGTAAAAAAAAAAAAAAAAAAAACTAGTCTGAAGAAGTCCTTTCAAAGAAAGAAACATGCCACATAGGATTTTTTTGATTTATATTCCCTACTATATATTTTTAAGGTGATAATGCCACTAAGATGCAAGAGGTTACTCAGAGTGAAGGAAAATGAGAAAATGTTAGTGACAAAAAATAAAAGAAAAGGATTCAAGAAGACAGAAAATGGCAATTGATGTTGCATTCAAAATTTTTGAAGGTCATTGGTGACAGGGAAGCAAAGAGCTGGAAGAGAGTTCCACAGGCTAGAAGTGTAAGAAAAGAAACTATTAGAATATCAGTTACATCCAGCCATTTCAACAGTAAAACAATGAGAACTACTTGTCAGTCTGGTAGCATAGATAAATTCATGAAGTTGAGATTACCAAGGAGGAAAGCTCATTGGAACAATTGTCATGAAAATATTTATAGAAAAGGCAGAGGAAAGCCACATTTAGTGAAAGCGACTGAAGACCCTTCTTCAGATTTTATCAAGAATCTTGAGATATATATATATATATATATATGTGTGTGTCAGGAGCACCAAACCACATATGGCAGCTATATATGTGTGTGTGAAGTTGAAATAAAGTGGGAAATACAGAAATGTGTATTGTATAATGATTTTAACATAATACTACTGATTAGATTTTAAATTAAATTTGAAGCTAATTTTCCAAAAATATTGTGTTATAATTTAAGAGCTCTTGGCAAAAAAAGAAAAATACTGTCATTTAATATGTCCAAGAAGAGCACAACAAAATCGGGATTTACTAAGTTCTATGCATAAGGCTTAAAGACTCCAAGAGAGGACAAAGAAGGAATCAATAAAATGGTAAAGAAAGAGAATCATCCCAATGAAGTAAGGGGGGGGAGTGCGAAGTGTGGAGGTCGGACTACAAGCTGATATCTGGTTTTTGTTATAAGAGGGGAAGGGAGAGAAAGAGATGAGGATAGGGATAGGGTTGGGGGTAGCGAATGAGAGGTTGGGAGTTGGGATATGGAAAAGGAAATATTCCATTCAGCCTATGGAAAACTACCTAAAACCAGGAGTAAAAATAATTGAGGCTTGCAGTTGTTTTTCTTGTTTGTTTTGGTATTCAATTTGATGATTTGGGAATTTTTTTTCTTTATTATCTATGTTAGCAGATTGTGTTTAGCTGTTAGAAAAGAATGTTGTTGACAAAGATGGGAAAATGTCCATAACAGGGAGTTGGGTGTGGGGGTTAAAAGGGAAGAAGACAAGTGGATTATAGGAGTTTCTAATGGGTTTGGTTTGGGAGTTAATTACAGGAAAGTTAAAAATTAAAAAAATAAGGAATAAAATGAAAAAAGTTAAAATTAAGAGAAAGCAGATAAAAGAGTGAAAGAGAAGTTAACATGACAAAAAGAGAGAGAAGCAAAAAGAGAGAGGCAAGTGCAAATAGAGACAGACAGAAAAAGCAAAGTGAGAGATGGTGAGACACGAGCAAAGTGAGAGATGGTGAGACACGAGCAAAGTGAGAGATGGTGAGACACGAGCAAAGTGAGGGATGGTGAGACACAAGAAAAGTGAGGGATGGTGAGACACAAGAAAAGTGAGAGATGGTGAGACAAGAGGATATATGTAGAGAGAGAGAGAGACGAGGAAATAGAGAGATAAAAGGAAAGAGTGAGTTCAAAAGAAATGAGATAGAACAAAGGAAAACCTAAGAGAGAAAGAAACAGATATGAAAAGTATATTGGGACGAGATATCAGAAAAATTAAGAAAAGAAAGAAAGACCAAAAGGAGATTACAAAAAACAAAACAAAAAAAGGATGACCAGAAATAAAATAGTAATGAAAAAAGAAAAAAACAAACTTACAGAGGCTGGCTTTTCTAAAGAAATAATTCCTATCATAGAGTAATGCATAATTTCACAAGCTAGTGACAATAAGTTTATTCTTTACATACTACACTGTAGATCTCAACCTTTGTCAATCTTTAGTTTTGCAACTGTATAATAGTGAACATCAGTAAGATTGTATAAGACTTAAGAAAAATTGAGTATGGAAGATGGTGACTGAAAGCAAAAGATATTTTTTCTTACATAGAAGACTGGCATAATGACATTATATGATAACCTTATCTTTATATATGGCCCTACACTCGACCTGTGTAGTTAGACTGGACCAAATGTAGCTAACTGGGCTACATTTCAAAACCCTGCACTGCTAAATTTGGAAATGACTTCACCTGAGTAGCCCAAATTGAACTTGGCTTTATTTTTAATATCTAAGTGCCCCAAAAGCTTAAATGCAGTAAAATTCAAGATTTAGTGGTACTGGACTTTAAAGAATATGGAATTTTCACAGCTTCAAGTGAGTTTAGTAAACATCTAAAAATTCTTTTTTTTTTTCTTTTAATGACACTTGAACACAAGGGTGTTAAATCATATCACAAAGGTTTACATCTTTTTTGAAAATTGATTGATATATATATATATATATATACACACACACACACAGACACACCAGGTGTAATAGAAAAATTATCCAAATTGTGTAACAGCATAATTGTCCATCCCACAAAATATTTAATATCTTAAAAAAAAAAAAACAAAAAAAAATCCACCAAACTAATTGAGTTTCTTTCTTCCAGGTTTTTAGATAAAACGTTTAGCCATCTTCACACCATTTATTGTAAAAATCACTGGAAAAGCCTTTGAGTTATTCAGCTAAAAAGAGAGCAGATTAAAATTGTTTTGTATCAGACCCACTGTCTTCACAACTGAGCAATGGTGAGACGAAAATAGCTTTCAGGTCTTCAGTAATGGTACGAACATTCATACTCTGGCTTCAAACTTCAAATTCCATTCCAGAACCATCAAGAGAAAGATGAATAAGTTTAAAAAAGAGGGAACAGTAAAGAAGAAAACTGGATTAGAAGGTTACAACAATAAGAGGGATCATCATTTCAGCTTAGAGCTAAAGAGATCAATTAGAAAAGATCCAACTCAATCCATAAGACGTTTGGTATGATACTTCTGTTAAGCTTAGATAGTAATTATACATTCTTATTGCTCAAAGTAGAGTCCAGTAGTGTTATAAAAACCTCAGAGAATTCCAGTAAGATATCTTTAATCATTTCTAAGATACAATGGTTCAGAGCTTAATGTAACAATTGGACAATGTTGCTGTTACACTCTGTGCGTGTGTGTGTGTATATATATATATATATATATATATATATATATATATATATATAGGGAGTGAGAGAGAGAGAGGTTTTATTAAATATGACAGACATTCTCTGTCTATTGAATTTATTAGTAATCTTTTCTAAATTATGAATCACTTTTTACAAACTTAATAGTTTCAGATGTAAAACATATCCAATACAGTGTAACCCGGATATAAGAGACCCTGATATAAGAGAAACCCTGATATAAGAGATATTTCATCTGGTCCCAAATTAGAGCCATACTTACCCAAACAAAATAGACAAAACCCGGATATAAGAGAAACCCGGATATAAGAGGAACCCGGATATAAGAGACTTCTTCTCCAGTCCCGACAACTCTCTTATATCCGGGTTACACTGTACTAATGTCATGTCCAAGTTTTGGACTCACAAGAATCATTTTAAGGGGTTTGAAAAAGTAAAATGAAGGAAAGAAAATCAAATGTGTTTTAATCAGCATGGTTTTATAAGGGTCGTGATATTTTGTTTTCAATTTTTTTTTTTAATCATTTCCCACCAAACAAGGAATTAAAATGACTAAGATGCATCGTGTTACTGAGTGTGAAATATGAGAAAACAAAAAATTGAACCTAATAGATCAGAGCGCAGAGTCGTATCTGTCATAACATATAATTATTTTTTTTATATGTATTCAAGAATACAGGGTTTGAGACTATATCTTTTTTAATTGAGCGAGCTAGCTCAAGCATTCATATCAACCATCACAGTCCTGCACCAAGGTCATTAGGGTAGCATCATGTGTCATAACATAATTGGACAAAATAGGTGGTTACTGGCTGACCAACCCATCTTGCGTCATGGCTAGGTGTCCAGAGCAGTAGATCATTCACAAGTTTTTGTTTTTTCTCACCAGCAGTGTCCTGCAAAGTGAATTCTGCATTCCTGTAAGATTGTAGAAATATCATGGGTGGGTCCATAGAGCTGTGATTTAGTTGGATGTTGTCTTCAGATATTAAGTATGGCTCTTAGCATTTGAGTCTAGCATATTATCTAGCATAAACACAAGGGTTTTAGCCTAAGTCCAAGTAGTGCTATCATACATTAAAACTGCTTCTACAGTGGCTTGAAAGAATTTCCATATGAGGTTCTCTGAGAGATAAGATCTCCAGATTACATCCATTTTATTCAAGATGATCCAGGCTTTTGCTATGCAAATTTTTACATCCTTTTTGGTAGAATTTATTTTATTTCCTAATGTATGTAAAAGATTTGACAGATTTTACTGATTCACCTGAGACATTTTGTATTGAGCCTTGGTGGTTGAAGCTTATGAATTCAGTGTCCCATTCAACCTGTTACAGTCAGGGGCAGATGGGACTCCATAGCCATGGTGGCAGCAGTTCATCTTTAAGAAGAAAAACTGATGAAAGCAAGAGTAAGCTGTTAGAATCATTTTTCCATTGGAATGCAGGATGGCAGTCAGGTAGAGATTGCATTACTTGATAAACTATGTATTTGAGACTACAGTCATTCTTATTAATGGGTGATTGCTTTTGTTGAATATAAATAGCTTCAATAATCATTAGACTTTTTTTTTTTTGCTATTGAATTTATGGAGTATTTCAGTATTATTAGAGAGGAGCTGTCTGTTGCTATAATTCTTGTATTGCTTGTAATTGTTCAGATAAATGACATGTCATCCTTTGTGAAAGACTGGTTGTTATGTAACCAATGTAAGATGTATTTTGTTTATTTACAGAGATGGACACATAAATTCATAAACAACATTAGTCTTATGTATGGGATTGGTGAGTTAAAAAATATTTTTGATGATTGGATTATTGATTTTAAATGTTTTCTAATAAATGATAAATCTTATATGTCTATTTTTATCAACAGTTTTAATGTCTCTGTATTATATTTATTGCTATTTCATCCTTTTTGTAGTTGTTGCGCATTTGATTTGTGTAGAACATGCTAATGGCATTGTTATAAATCTTGAGACTTCGCGGGTTTATATTAAAATTATTATTACGTAAATCAACTAATTTGATAGTCAACAATATAATTAAGGAATTAATTGGTAATAACTTGGTTTTATATTACTTTATTCCTTAAAAATTGTATTAAAAGGAGATTAGCTTTTAGGATGGAATTGTTTATGAGAGCAAATTTATATCTTTTAGGACATTTGCAGTTAAGGAAGCAAGAATAACTAGAAAACTATTTAATAGGATATATATTATTTGTAATGGACTGATTGTTCATAGGAGAGAGGTTAAAATTTTTGTTATAGTTTTTACTAGTTTGCTGGGAGTGCTGTCTATTGCTGAAATAATGGGGCACTTTGAGATATCTATTTTGTGGGTTTTAGGGAGACAGTAAAATTTGATTATTCTAAGGCGATATTCTATTAATCTAAACAAGGTAATTAGTAAACTAATTAAAAAGGATCACAAATCATGGTATAGACTGATTGGATCTAACCTATCTAATGTTCAATCAAGCCCAAGTAGGGGTCAAATTGAAGGGCTGCAGTTTGCATGACCACTTATGCACCTGAGACAGGGACCACTCTGCCACCAGCTGGATTCTTGACCTCCATATGAGAAAAAACAAATTATGAGCATTGACCATTGAAAATATTGTAAATGAAGAATATGGTATAAATAGAGAACAAATAAAAAAAATATGATTATACATTTTAGTTTTGCTTTGCCACGAGCCTCTTTTGGCTGAATCAGTTAGTATGATTCATATAAGATATGCTCCCAGGATACAAAATATGTTTTCACATCCTGCTGGAGGCTATTTCCTTTCAAGATTCTTATTTTAATTAATGTCAGGTATATTTTATTTGATTGTTTGATTTAAAGTTATATCAACCTTCGTTAGGTCATTTGATGCCTAATAAGATTTGATTGGGCATCATGGTTTGTGTATTAAATTTAAGTTGTGATTAATTGTTAGGTATGAAGAAAAGTTAGTCAAAAAGAGAATGCTGAAAATGCATCGTAGAGTATTTACATTATGCGGACCATTGTCCTCATCTTTGTCGCCATATTTGTCACAACATTTCGGCCGTTGTACGCTCCGGTGGTTGGAATTTCGAACTGAACCCTTTATTTCGATCCCTGGGGTAGACTGTTCTAGTTCCACGTGCCATGTTTGATGGATGTCAGTTATCAGTTATCTCCTGCTAAACGTTGCGACAAAGATGAGGACAATGGTCTGCATAATGTAAATAGTGTACATAATACCTCATCTCAGAAATATAGACAGACTCTGAAAATGCATCATTCCAAAATTCAAGTAATTTAAACGAGTAAAAGTAAAAAATGAATGAAAGATAAGCTTCCCAGATACAGAGACTACTATTTCATCTTACTTGGTATTTGACAAAAAATTTTGAAATCAGCAGTAGAAGCAATAAAAACTCATCAAAAATTAATAATAAAACATGCATGTCAGATAAGTTTAGCCACCTGCTAAAAACCTTCAGAAAAAACATTTTTACTCTTAGGTCTTGAATAAAATAAAAGTGCTGGTATCTGTGGGGTTGGTGGCCATTTTTCAAAATCTAATAAGTGTTGGTAGGGGGACTTTGGAAGATTGATGCCTTGTTCTATGGAAACCGGTGTGAAGATGATAATTCACTTTCTTGGCAAAATAAATAAGTGGGCAGTGGGGTGAAGTGGGGAGGGAGAATTTTTTTTTAAAAATTAAATAAACTGTAGTGCTCTATTATTACAAAGTTGACAGTATGCGTTTTTTAAAAAGAAAAGTGACACTTGTATGTGTCTAGATAATCACAAAGACCAAATAAATTACTGTGAGAACAGAGATGACTCTTGAAAATGCACAAAGAAAGTGGACAAAGCTCTAAAAAGAATTTCCTATAGATTTTGAATATTCCTCCACAATCTTATCTTTTCATTCACTACATACTTTGTGCTTCACCATGGCTAGATATGGTTTTAAATTCAATGTCAACCTTCTCCTAGACTGGATGCCAACCAAGGCTGAAGAGCTATGTCTGCCTTGCTATTTAACTCATAGCTAGGGAGAGAAGAGATGGATTCAAACCTTTTCCACAAGCCTGTGAATGATAGTGAATGTAATGAAACTAGACTGGATTTTGAACTTGCCTCCATGACTTCTTGTCACAATCTTCTATCTATTATACAATATGCACGTATAAATTTTTCAATTATTACAATTTTTAATTAATAAAGGAAAAACTTATAATCAATATCCAGTAGCATGCAAAATCTTAGGTCATTTTATGCTATTGTAAATTTCCCATAATTGCCATAAGTGGATGTCTTTATATTGTGAAGTCTACAGATGAATTGTTGGCCATATTGAAGTCATTATCACATCTAATTATCATATATTTTAGTAGGGGTTCTGATAGAGTATAGAAGATGCAAGATGACCCCCAAAAAAATGGCCATGTAAAAGATTTCATCCACCTCACATAAACCTAAGCCAGATGCTATGTTTTAAAAACACAAAAATGTCTATAATGAAAATTTATTAAATAATGTTGACTTCAAATAGTTAATGTATTCTGTGTGGTTTTCTGTAGCATGAATAATTGTTTCAATGTACTTGGGATGAGATATGTACAAATCCTTGACTATCTTCACAGGTACTCAATAACATTGCCAGGGTTGGGCTTCCACAACTCAAGATCACATCAATTCTTCAAATGAATTCTACTCATTAGAATTATCAACATTTGCTCTATGACTTAAGCCAGGGTTCTAATCTGGCAAATCTTTTAATACAATGACATTTCATCAAACAGTCTCTATTGCATGCAATATGTGATATGGAGCTCTGTGATGTTAAAAAAAAAATCTTGTCTTTGTAGGTTGGATGGTTGTTTCGTTTTATGGCATATCAACCTCAGTGGTTCATTTAATGCCAACAAAATTTTGAAATATTAGGTTGGTGCAAAAATAATGACGTAATAATGTTGTTTTTTGACGTTAAAAAAACGTCAAAAAACGACATTATTACGTCATTATTTTTGCACCAACCTAATAGATTCATAGCGATAGTTTGGTAAAAAAGGTATCTACATATACATATATATTTGAATCATTTTTCAGTTACTCATATTTTTGACTACAAATCCAACTTCTTTTAGGAAATTTACAATCTTGGATGGTTTTATTTTCATAAAAAGTTTGTTTTTTTTTAATTACTCACTTGGTTTGGTTTGTTTGTTGTGTTTCATGGCATATCAACATCAATGGGTTATTTAATGTGACAACTTTTTTTTCATGGTAATATTTTGTTTTGTCAGAAACCTATTTCTGGTAATATTTTTTCCT
The DNA here is from genome assembly GCA_963932145.1 of Acanthosepion lycidas. NCBI lineage: Eukaryota > Metazoa > Mollusca > Cephalopoda > Sepiida > Sepiidae > Acanthosepion > Acanthosepion lycidas. The sequence continues at coordinate 29,937,702 of OZ010573.1, forward strand.
CAAAAATGTATAGCTGGTAATATTTTTTTAAAACATGTATTGTTGGTAATATTTTTTTAAAACATGTATTGCTGGTAATATTTTTTTTTTCAAAAACGTATTGCTGGTAATAGTTTTTTTTCTTCAAAAATTTATTTCTGGTAATAATTTTTTACAAAGTATTTCTGGTATTAAAACCTACTTTTACACTTTTATGATGCTTTTTACTTCAGTTTCGGGGTTAACTATTTGCCCATAGCTGGGACCCTAACAGGTGCTACCACACCGGGTCAGAGTAGACCTGGGAACACCAGCAATTAAGAGGTGGTTCCACACTCCTCAAAACCTCCTGATCAGAGGCCTTGCTGTTGGACGTAGTTTATCATCTTACCCTGGACATGGATGTAACTTATCGTCATACCCAGTTCCTTATCTTTGTAGGGGAGTTATAACTCTGAATAAATAATTATAAAGCCCTAACATTTATATATACAAGAATACTTATAAAACTTAGAAACAGATGTGGAAAAAACAAAACATGTATTATTTGTTATCTGGTTGTATTGCAATGCTGGAGACATAAGAGACAGTTATATTGAGTAAAATTGTGAGTTTAGAGATCCAATATGGACTGGAATCTGACAGAATGATAAGATAAAAAATAAGTAAAATGTCTACAGTCTTTCTCGTATTTTTATAAATGCATGTAAGGAATATCCAGATAATTTAGTTAGAAATTGCAAGAAGTGTCTGGGGTTTTCTTACCTCAAATATTTTTTGAGTGCTAAAAAATAAATGTTACTATTATGGCCTGAAAAGGAGAAAGATTTTTGTTGACACATGTTTTGATGACCTGTCTATGTTTACTGCTTGTGCAATAGAGAGAATCTGACATGTTTGTATGTCTAGAGGAGAAAAATGGGTTTAGAATGAGTGAATTAATAATTATAATTGTTATAATTATTTTATCATAATTATTTTGACATTATAATTAATTTTTACTTTTTTTATGAACAGTATAATTAATTTTTTATTTATGTATTTCTTTACAGAAACGACAAAAGTCTAGTATCAAATATTCCTTCAGCAACCAGATTTATTTGGTACTATTGAAACCATCATTAATTTCAACCAATTCCCTTAAACAATCCTGAATCATTTTTATGCAGCCCTAAAACATCAGACTCTTATCCCAAAAATTTCACCATTTTTCATTGCGTAAGTTGGTTAATTTTGTTTTCTTGTCAGCCTTCTAACAAATTCACACTTATTAGAATGAGGATTTATCTTCCTTTCATTGCTTAATGTGTTCTTATCCCTAACATCTGTAATCCCTCAGTTCATACCATATTGACCAACTTAATGTTGCCTTTAATCCATGTTCTTAAAGGATGTACATGATACCAGTAGATAACACAAAACAAGTTGCACTCATCCATCACATGATTATCAATCTTCTTTCACAGCTTTTTGATATTCTCATCAGTTTTCATACTATACAATGCTGAAGCTTTGAAAGGTAATCATAATTTGGTCAATTCAAAACACTTCCAGTGCTTTGAGACTTGGTTTCTGAAATGCTGATTCTTGACATTTCAATTTCCTTATTGATTGCTTGCTGTTTCATTTTCTTCGTCATCTTCACTATCTTCATCCTGGTTACTTTGAAAAATTCTATCATGATTTCAAGTCATGAAATAATGCAGAAATTCAATGTCTGAATTTACAATATATGTCAGAAAAAAAAAGGGTCTTGTTTCAGGAAAAAATATTTGCCTTTTAGCAGTGGAACAGAAAAGAGAAAAAAATTATCAAGCAGCCAAAGAATTTTGCACAGCTATTTTTAGGTGTCATTTCACTTCTCTCCTCAATGAGAACTTCCATTAAAAATATGATAAATAGGTATGAAAATGACTCCACTATGGCCACTGTTTCATCTATAGACAACACGATGAAAAAACATCTACCTATACGATGGCAATTATTAGAAATTTACAATAGTATAAAATGACCAAAGACATTTACATGGTACTGTATATTCCAAATTACAACTGTGCTGCAAGAAACAAGTCATCAATTATAATGATGTTTGTTTTTATATACAACGGACAATATTAAGTACAAGAAAATATACCATCTGTTAACATGTTTTCATTGAGACATCAGAAAAAATACAAAACATTTGAAATACACAGACACATTAATCAAACAAAAAGAGTCAAAGAAAAGAAGTAGTGAAAATATTTGTCTTCCATTATTCATTTTTGTTTAGTATTTCCTTCATTTTAATTTTAGTTACTTTTCAGTACAGGCACTTGAAGTCATTCTCTGGCCATCGGTAAACGACAGAGTTCAACAAAATGCACATATTAAAAGAAAATTTATAAAAAAGGAGCGATTAATGGTAATGTTGAAATAACAACAACCATTAACAATAAAAGACAGCTAAACCAGTTCAGTAGTCTTCTTTCCTCAGGGAAAAGTTCAAAGACAAAAATGTGCACAGCAACTAAAAAAATATGACAACCCAAAACAAATGTTTTATGAAAGAAAATAAAACATTTACAGGCTAATTACTTTTCAGCCCACCAACATTTTCTGCTTACAGAGAGCTGTCTGATAGGACTTAATGTACACAGATTCCAACATTTTCAAGAGAAACTCAAAATTAACCTTGCTTAGCACCAAGAACATGCCTAGTCTATTAGTGAGGCTAATTTCTAGTTTCACTTAAAGGGTTTGAATCTGTATAAATTAAGGCCTTCTTGCCTATCCTCTATAAGCAGAAAATATTCTTTATGTGGCTTAAAGGTAATTAACTTGCAATATATATTTTTGCTACCCAGCATTTTTATTACAAGTTTTCTTCATTTAATATGTTTTTTTATTGAACTATTTTTTTTACTTATTAATTTACAAGATAAAGGCCAAAGCAGCAGACTAGATTATGTATCACATACAGCTGAATTAATTATTATTTTTGTTACTTTGATGTTAATTTCAGCTCATAGACATTCTATAACTTCCATCAGTCTTTCATTAATTGATTTTTAACGTTCCTAATGTTTCAACATTTTTACTACTTCCCAGAGATATTCTCTGCTTAAATATTGTTACCATTGTTGTACACATCTGTTTTAATGAGACATCATTAGTTTCTTATTGGGTTAATATTTGGAAAAGGCTGAAAAGGGAATTCAATTAATCTTGCTATCTTTGAAATCTTTTTGACAAGGATGGGGAAATAGTTTTTCTCAATGTGTTGACTTACATGATTATACTTTTTAGCTTAAAGCTTCTATTTTGTGACCTGTACCAATCAAAGAATATCTTGTCCAAGAACACAATAATTCCTGGCATTTATCTTATGATCATCAATTTTGAAGGGACCTATGATGTTACTGGCTATAATACTAATATCCTATTGTCTTCATCTTTTCAAAGTTGTGCTCATTGATTATTTCTATGAAAGACCGGACATTATTTTTACTGTTTACCCTATAAGAGGCCCAAGAGCCACCCAAGGTAGAGGGTTACTAAATGACATTGTTGCATAAACAAGTAAGTAAGTACTGCTTATGAGGATAGATAATGGTTGGCCCTATCCTTGAAGAGGTTAAGATTGGAATGATCTAGTTATCAGTTCTATCCAATGTTAACAAATTTTTCTCGCATTCTACATTTGTTTTTCTGTTTACATTTAAAAAGCCAGTTTCTCAAAATATTTGCTTACTGGTCAATCCATTTTTCTTGTCTATGGTCTGAAATTGGAATAGAAGTTGTGATAGTACCTACTCTAAATAAATCATAAAAATTCAGGATGTGGAATTAGTAAATACTAAAACAATTAAAGTACCTCAGTATAGAGATAAATTATAACAAACTTAGCATGGACAATAAGGAACAAGGAAAAGGTTGCAGTAGAGGTAGTTTCACCCAATACCACAAGTTACTACTAAACCAAAACATTAACTTTGAAAACTTGAGTCATGTTCAGAAATAGTCTTATCTGATCAGAATTTTCATATGGATGTCTCATTAAGAAATACCTAAACTGTCAGTTGTATAGAACCACTGTTTCAGATAAATAGTTTAAAATAGCTTCAAGTGAATGAAACCTGTATGTTGTAGCAAGGTATTGGGGCAGCAGAATCACAAATCCCCTATTCCTTGAAAACTTCCGACAGTGGCAACAATTGAAATTTATAGCACATGAAATGTAAAGCGAAAATAATTACATAATCAAAAGAGTAACATTTAATACTACTTCAAATGAAAGATTAGGAAGAAAGTTGCCATTTTTACTGGAAAGAGCAATAACAGTAGAGTTGAGAAACCTAATTGTCTTAGTCGAAAGATTTTTAGAGATTTCAACCCAAAATAGTACTGATTGCTCAGTCAATGAACACTGAATGTTTTGTAATAGAAAATAGTTAATATTGTCATTACACATTGTCTCATACCTCTTTTGTGACATTCTTAAAGCCAGTTTTCTTGTTCTTATAATGTTTTCCATTTATTTTCTTTAGAAATTTATGAGGTCAATTTAACATATTTATTTCTCAAATTGTTTCCATCGTACAAGAACTATACAATATCTCTTAAGATTCTATTTGTCTTATAACTATGGTGATAGTCAATTAAAATAAAAAAAAATAAATAAATAAAAAAAAAAAAAAAATCAAGGCTATATTTCATATATGTGTAAAAAATTTCAGATAGAGTACAGGGCTGTTCGATAAAGTGACTCACTTGATTATTTTTACTAAAAATATTTTTTGTCTATTGTTGTTAGGGTTAGAATAATTTTTAATCTTACTAATATAAAGACCCCTTCCCGACCACCTAGGAAAAAAGTTTATTCCCCCTAAGGTATTCTATTGATAATTATAAATTTGGATATAAATGAGATTCAGGAAAAAACTCTGTGAAAAAAAAAAGTAACTCAGATATCGCATTCTAATGATTAAACTGGTAAATTTAAAGAGCTCTTGACAAAATATTGAAAACTATTTTGCAATACACTCAGAACAATATTCTAGAGAATTCTAGAACAGCTTAAATTAAATCTAGAGTTTAGCAGAAAGCCTCATACAGTATAAAAACAGCTTGAAATAGCCACTCAGAAACACTTAAGGCAACTATTATTGCCCACTCAAAAGCAGGCAAGTCTACAAGAGAAATTGCTATAACCTTGCAATCAACTGTCTCTTGAGTGCTTAGGATATATAATGATGCCACTCCTGCTCCAAGGAAGGAAACAAGGAAACGAAAGAAAAAGATTGATGATTGAACTGGCAGGGTAATCAAGAGAGATGTTGCGAAGAATAGGACTATAACTAGCCAAGAAATTGCAGCCAGTCTAAGCGAAGAGCAAGGTGTTAGTCTTGCCTCTTCAACAGTCCATCGGTGGCTGTTAGAACAAGGCTACAAATCTTGTACACAGAGGTTTAAGCCGCTAATAAGCAAAGCCAACAAAGCCAAGAGACTTGAATGGGCTCACTATTACAAAAATTTCACCGTAGAAGACTGGAAGAATGTTCTCTTCTCTGATGAAACGAAAGTTGAGCTAAATTCAAAGGATAAGCGATCTAAAATCCTAAGAAGAAGCTTTGAAAGCTCTTTGAATTTAGCAGTAAGTACTGTCAAGCATCCATTCAGTAAAATGTTCTGGGGATGCTTATCTTTTTATGGAACTGGTATCTTAAAACCTATTGAAATGACCCTCAGGAGTGAGCAATACAAATTTTAGAGTCTTGTCTGCTCCCTTCTGCTGAAAGGGTGCAAATCGACCCCACCAAGCTCATTTTTATGCAGGATAATGCTCCCTGTCACAAATCAAAATTGATGAAGGAATACTTTGATGAGAAGCAGGTAAGTGTTATAACATAGCTGCCCCAATCTCCTGACCTCCACTCTATAGAAAACTTATGGAGCATTATAAAGTACAGGCTCTCGAGAAAGCAGTTGAGCAACAAAGAGGATTTGATTGTGAATTTCATATCCGAATGGAATTCAATGCTTGGAGATGAGATTTGCCAGAACCTAATCAAGTCAATGCCAAAAAGGATTGAAAAGTTTATTCAAAATAAAGGAGAACCCATAGATTATTAAATATTTTGAACTATATTACCTATTATAAATAAATTATACCTCTATTCTTCTTTATTTAAAGCTGTTTGGTTATGTTTCTATTGATTACGAGTTGGAGGAAATAAGTGAGTCACTTTTTTGCACAGAGTTTTCCCGAAATCTCATTTATATCCAAATTTATAATTATCAATAGAATACCTTAGGGTGAGTAAACTTTTTTACTTGGTGGTCAGGAAGGGGTCTTTATATTACTTAGCTGATGCATTTTGTCCTCTTAGGGACTTTATCAAGATAAATGCAAGGATCTTATTTTGTAACAAGTATTTATATACAAGAGAAACAAGGTTATTGGTTTTGCAAAATTTTTGAGTTTAGGAACACTCATAAATATTCATTGGGTCAGTCGAAACATCAGGCAAGTTATGGAGGATACAAAGTGATACAATTTAATGTCTAATAAATGAAACAAGTGATGTTCTGTATATATATATATATATATATATATATATATATATAGTAGCATTACTAGTAGTTGGAACTTATAGAATTTTACTTTCAGGAAAATAAGTTTCTCAAGGGCATTGCTATCACTTTCCAGTAGTGATGGTCATTTCCTTTCTAGCCATTTGTTAAGATAGTGTGGAAAGACAACATTTTCTCTTCTAGCTAGATGTGATATCCATTTTAGTTGTTGCTCCTGTTGAAAGTCTGCAAGTGATGAGGTTTCTGTTATTTGGTAAAGTTCTTTATGATTCCGTAGTGCTAGTTGATGAGATCTGATGAAGGACAGTCCACTTCAAGACTTACAGGGCTTGTTTGCTTGAAGCCATTTTTCATTATTGATCTGACAAAAGTGTTGTATATAGATGTTAGATTAGACATTTCTGAATGAATTGGACACCATGTATACCATCCATACAAGAGTCTAGATCTGATGAGACTATTTAAGTTCATGTCTCAAGTTCTTAGCTTAACATTTTGGTTCTGTCATACAATATTCCGACAATAATTTACTGTAAATATTTCTAAGAAAAACACATATGAAACGAAATTCACATATATTTATTATTTAAACATAAGTATGTTAAAACCTTTACCAACTTTTGCTGATGTGTGCTGCTGCTGCTGCCGCCACTTGTCACACTTGACAGCACAAACCAAGGCTTCTCTTTTTACTGCAGCTATTGAAGAAAGAGAAATGACAACTCGACTTTAACAGAAGCCTAAGGGATTAAAGCATTAGTTTGTGAACTTGGTGACATAGTAATTGTGAGTTCAGTCTCTTGGTCAGGCTGCATGTACTTGAACTCAACAGAAATGAAGCAAACAATAACTGGGCAGTACTAAGTAAGAACTAGAAAAGATATCACTAGACATAGTCAGCAGAATGAGAACAATCTATCCTATAGATTAAATAAAGGGTTCAGTTTGAAATTCTCTGGGTTTACTTAGATCGACAAGCACCTGAAGGCCAGAGAGTACAACAACTGAAACATTGTGATAACAGCAAAGTCTGAGTGTAAATAATGTAAATAATGATAATTCCTTACCCCAGAAATTCAAACAGAAACTAAGATACCTTTATAAAAAGATGGTTATTGTTTTTAATTAAAAACAGCAGGATCCTTTCTCAACTGAGCTTGTTTATGTAATTCAGATAGCATCATTCTCTTTGATTACTTGTTTTTATTAATTCAACTTTAACTTCAGAGACATATTTATGACCATTTTTATTTATTTAGCAAGTGACAGCATTAGCATTTTGTATTCACCCCATCTTTGGATATTATTATTGTAAAATTATATATCATTTTTTTTTTTTGTTTTTTTGGGTCAGAGAAAATTTTAAGATGACAATTGAATTTCAGTCAAAGTAAAGCTAGTTTTGTTTCATCAAAGCAATTAATAAATGTCATTTCATACCTGTCTATATTTCTGAGATGAGGTATTATGTACACTATTTACATTATTTGGACTATTGTACTATTGTCCTCATCTTTGCTGCCATATTTATTACAACATTTTGGCCATTGTACACTCCAGCCTTCTTCAGGTGGTTGGAATGTTGAACTGAACTCTTCATTTCGCTCACTGGGGTGCCATGTTTAATAGATCTCCTGTTAATTCTGAATCCTGAAAGTTCTCCACTGCCTTAACCGAGTATTGAACTCACAATTGGGTCCTGTCACTGGATCTAACTAACGCCTTTATCCACTGTGTCATGTGTCCTTCAGGACATCTGTCTATGTCCTTCCGGGTATTATAAACCTAATGTCTTCACCAACCATTTTTACCAGTGCCCATATTGCAATTTTTGCTGTTATCATTTCATGTTTTTACTAGAGCTCATATTGCAATTTTTGTTGTTGTTATCACTTTTCTCTGGCACTCCTTATTACATGGTACTAGAACAGTCTACCCCAGTGAGCAAAATAAAGTGTTAAGTTCGACATTCCAACCACCTGAAGAAAGCCAGAGCATACAAAGGCCAAAACATTGTAATAAATATGGCAACAAAAATGAGGACAATAGTCTGAATAATGTAAATAATGTCATTTCATACAATTTACCTTTTTAACAATGTATATTTCAGTATTGTGCGAGTTTTTATGATCAGATTCTTTTCTACATAAAAAATAAGGGGTTCAAAATCATGCATTTTCGGTGACCAGTTGCACTATACACAGGTAAATTTTTTCTGGAGGAGTTATGCAAAAAAATTCAGGGGTGACATTATACATGAAGTTCGTTTATACACAAATATATATACAGTAATTTAAGATTCTGCCAATTCATGTTTCTTTACAATCTCTACTGATTTGTCACATTCTTATGCATAGAATCCAATTCAATCAGAAGCATCTGAGTTATATAACAATTTTCATAGATCAATGATTAAAAATGACTTCAAGCAAATTAATTCTTTAAGTCTTAGAGAAAACACACTCCTTCATCAGATTTTATGCATGAACACTACAGAACCACAAACTTTATCAAATAACAAAAACCACAACACTTGAAGACTTCCAACAGCAACAACAACTAAAATGGATAACACATGTAACAAAAAGGGGAAAAATGATATAATCAAGTTATTAACTTTCCACACTACCTTAAGCAAAAAGTTAGGAAGGAAACTCCCATCAATACTAGAAAGAACAATAGCATTGGACTTGAGAAGCTTATTTTCCTGAAAAACTCTTTTTAAGAGAAAGATCTTATAAATTTCAACTGTCAGTAATGTTAACTGCTTGATCAATGAATGGCAAAAGTTTCCTTGTATGAAAATGGCTGATTTCTCACCATTACCCTATGCTTTTGAGAAACCATATGGCAAAATTAAAAGACCCATTATTTAAGACATAATTGTTAGAGTTTATCCTTCTATTGTATCTCATGTTTTTTTGAGATAACAGAGAAATAAATAAGGAAGACTTGTGGGTAATGAAATTGAAGGTTTTCTACATGAAGGTACAATTAGCAATTGATCTCATACTACCTCTCCTCAACTCTGCTTATTTACATAAACAGGCTATTCAGTTCATTTGTGTCCTATATGACACCTTAGAAATATGACATAGATAGATAAGTGTTGTATAAATAAGGAAAACAAACTCGGAGGTAAGTAATGAAATAGGTTTACTACACAAAGGTACAAATAGCAATTGACCTAATGCTAACTCTGCTTAACTCCACTTATTTACATAACAGACAATTCCATTCATTTATGTCCTATATAAGACCTTCACTATTGGAAAGATTGGAAAGTTCATTATTTTTTTTTTTTTTTTGTCTGTTTATTCTTAGCTATGAAATAAAAAGAAGATTTCACCATAGAAAATAAACAAAAGAAAAATAAAGAAAACAAAAGTTATGATTCTGGCCAGTGATAAGTAAATGGTTGGTCAGACAAAATTGTTAACCCAGGAAGTTTTTGGAACCATGAAGTCAGTGGTATGTATTTATTTCATGTTATTGTTCCTTTTGCATGAGTAGTTACTGCCAAGCAATTCAAAAATACCATTTCTTGGAATAAAATGAGGCAGCTGGTGGAAGAATTCAGAAAGGAAAAAAAAAAAAAAAAAAATGAAGTTCTCCAAAAATTATAAATTTAGATATCAAACTATTAAATGTTTCTCCAATGATTCGATAAACAAACAATGCCAAGCACAAAAACAATCGTTTGAGACAAACGGACAATAATTTCAGTTATTTACTTAGTTTGGCAGAAGGCAACAAGTAAAGGCCATTCAGCGATATACAAACTCACTTCATAGTAGTACTGGTCAGTCAGATTAGCTCACAGACCATTAACCCATAATTTAATGTGTGATCTATGAATTAAGTGTACTCAGAAAGAAGGAAATTATGTTGAAAAATAAATATTTGTTGTGTAAATTCATTTGTTTATGAATTTGTTGATGTATTATGGTTTATAATTAAAAATAGACATATACTTCAACATTTATGTATATAAAAATGTGCCCATTTATATAAGTAAACATTCAGATATAAGTTTGTGATTGTATGCATGCATGCATGCATGTATGTATGTATAAGCTTTATATCGCTAGACACAATATTACATACATAAACATATCCATCATTTTTTACACACACAAGTTTTAAGAAAATATATCCATACAGAAAGGAAGCTAAAAAGTTCTCAGTCTAATCAAAAAAATTTTTAAAAGTATTTGGTTAAGATCTCTTCAACACCTGGTCACACATATAACTAAGGGCCAGTGTAATGCTCAAAAGAACTTAGTAAATATCTACAATCCACACACTTTGCAAACACTTTTTACTTGTCATCAGCATGGAGAATGACTCATTGTGCCTTCTTTGACTTACATTTTCTGCCGACATAAAATGGAAAGAGTATATTGAAACAATTGCTAAGTTTGCAGCTAAGAAAGTTGTTTCGCTATGTTATACTTGACAATTTTTATCGACAGAATTTGTCTTACATATTTATAAGAACTACTTTTCATCCTTGCTTTGAATATTGATGCCACATATATTTAGAGATTCTTGATAAAATCCCAAGAAGAATCTGCAATATTATTGGTCCTGACCTGGCATCTTACCCTCAGTCCTTTTCCCACTGCTGTAACATAACTTTCCTGTGCCTTTTCTAGAAATACTTTCATGCAAATTGTTCGGAAGAACTCTTTGCTATAGTACCTAGACTTTATGAATTTAAGTGCAGTATTAGATTGGTGGTGGGGTCTCATCAATTTATAGTTGAAATGGCTAGATGCAACTTAGTTCTATGCTAACAGTTTCTTCTATTGCACTTCTTGCTTGTGGAACTCTCTTCCGGCTTCTTGCTTCCCAATCAACTTTGATCTTCAAAAATTTAAATGCAATGTCAATCATTGTTTTCTGTCTTTTTATTTTTTTTTTATTGTCCTTGCTCCTTAATAGTAGTTTTTCTCATATTCTCTTACACTCAGTAACCTCTTGCATTCTAGTGGCTTTATTGCTTTGCTTGGGGTGAAATAATTAAAAAAATCCTTCTGACCCTCATCAAATTATCGTCCTATTAGTCTCGTAACTGTTTTTTGGCAAAGTACTGGAGACTCTAATCAATGCTGAATTGGTTAAGCATCTTACATGACATGGCCATTCAAATAAACAATGTGACTTACATTACTCCAGGTCTACTGCTGATGTGTTAATGAACAACACTAAATTTGTCTATCAAGCTTTAGATGAGAACAATGAACCTCAGTCTGTGGCTGTAGCCCTAGATATATCAAAGGTATTCAACAGGGTTTTGGAATGCTGGCATTCTCTGTAAGCTTGAAAGATACGGTGTCTCTGGATGATTATTTGACTTAATCCAATCATTTTTAACAAATCACATAATGAAGTTTGTTTTGAACAGATACAGTTCTAGCTCATTTCATATTAATGCAGGGGTCCCAAAGGCTCTATTCTTGGACTTACACTGTTTCTGATCTTCATCAATGACCTTCCTGATGTCATCAGTTCCTACCGAGGTATCTATGTGGATGACAACTATTAACTCCTGTCATAGTAGAAAGTCTGACTAATCTGACAGATGAAAACAGGCAATTGCTCTTGAAAAGGACTTCCAATTAGTGGTTAACTGGGACAAGTAATGACTTGTAAATTTTAGCAGCCCCAAAACAAACCTGCTTTCATTTAATCACCACAGAGAACTTTTTCTGCCTGCCATTAGTAGGACTGATGCTAACTTCCAGGAGAGCAACATTTTGCAGCTTCTTGTGTTCATGTTTTCCCCTGACATGAAGTAGAATGATTATATCAAATCAATTTCTAAGTCTACTGCTAGAAAATTTGGTTCAGTGTCATGCCAGGTAATTCTGTTCATCAAAATTCCTCCTGCACATTCATAAATCTACCATTTCATGTAATTTTTTTTTTTTTTTTTTGCTATTCAAAACGGAAAAAAGGTTCTGATGTATTATTTAATTTGTTTTTGTTATAAATAAAACTACACTTACCAAAAAAAAAAAAAAATTACATTTCTTTACGGTAGCATGTAGTGATTTTCTGCAAGGAAAGTCTGTAAAAGAAGTAAATAGGCCAAATTTTCTGATTACGCCTGCGTAGGTACTATGCAGTAAATTAGTAAACATGATGGCAGTAATGGGGGACAAATGACCAACAAGAAGTCTGATTTTTTTCTTGTCGATAACTCCAAAATGGTAAGGTTTCTTCATAATTTAATTGTCAATTTGAGTTCAGCATGTACATTTGCATGGAAACATGACAATTTTGGAAAGATTTTAAGGGATATTAGTGCTTGGGGAAACAAAACCAAAATTTACCCTAATAGTTTCTTTTCATGCACTAACTTCCCTGCCACCTACAATTTTTCAAGGCTTAAATGCAATATCAATCGCTATCATTTATCTTCTTGAATCCTGGTCCTTTATAGCCTTTTCCTCCCCTCTCCTTACTGAAGTCTTCTCATTCTCTTTTACTCCGAGTAAAACACCTGCATTTTTGTGGCATTATTTTCTTGCTTGTGGGTGAAATGATTAAAATAAAGCAAAAAACACACATACACACACAGATGCATATACATATTTACAAAGTGAGAGGGTGCAATGGGAAGAGAGGGAGGGGAATATGATGAGAGAGAAATAGGGAGAGAGGGGAAAATAGCGAGAGAGAGGGTAAACATGAGAGAGAGGGGAAAAGATGAGTGAGGGGAAAATGACGAGAGAGAGGAGAAAATAACGAGAGAGAGATAGAGAGAGGGCAATGACTAGAGAAGGGGCAATGATGAAAGAGAGGAATAGAGAGGGGGCAATGATGAAAGAGAGAGAGATAGAGAGGGGGCAATGATGAAAGAGATAGAGATAGAGAGGGAAATGAGGAGAAAGAGTGAGGGGAATGATGAGAGAAAGATAGTGAGGGGAATGAGGAGAAAGAGTGAGGGGAATGAGGAGAAAGAGTGAGGGGAATGAGGAGAAAGAGTGAGGGGAATGAGGAGAAAGAGTGAGGAGGAATAGAGAGTGATGGGGGTATGACAAGAGAGGGATTGTCAAATGTGAGAGAGAAACTAAACTTATACCTTGATTACATATATTATAAATTAATGCAGCTGAAATGTTACTGAAAAATATTCAAGAAAAAGAAATAATGACATTCATAGTTTCAGGCAATCTACCTTTACAGTCTTTGAATGAGGTAAAAATATAATTAAATAAACAATTATTTGAAATAATCATTTTCTCTTTGCAAATATCCGAGGACATTTTGATGAGGCTTACAAACTGATTATCATAACACTATATAATTTAGACATATTCACATTTTCCAACAAATATTGACATACATACATGCATACATACATACATACATAAATCAGTTACTTTCATTCTCCCTTCGAGATATATGCAGGCTCAGGCATATGTCGATCCTCTTAGAGAAATCTAATGATGTAGAAAAATCTGTTTTCACAATCATTTATATTTTTCACTGTAAATCTCAACACAACACCTAATAATCAGAAGTTGTTATATTAGCAAGTTTATGACTATTTCTAATATGGTGACAGCATTTAAGTAAATTTGCAACTGCATTGGGCTAACATTATAATTTTTATTACTCTGCATTTTCATGTTTATGCTTGAAACAGGTCCTGAATATTAAACTAAACCAATAACTATTATTTCAACTATCTACATGAGTACTTTGTTTTAGCTATCACATTGTTTTAGTCATTGTACCTTCCAGCTTTCATCAGGTGAATGTTGATCCAGATTACCTGCAGGGAATTTTGAACTGAACACTTCACTTAATGTATGGGAGTATACTGTTCTCATTCCACTATTTATGTTGAGAGATATATAGTTCCTTATTCTAGTACTGCTCACACGGAGTTCAAGTACACTGTCTAACCCAGGGATTGAACTTACAATTACTATGTCACCTTTAATCCACAAGGATATTTCCCACCTGTGATTTCGAAGGTTCGATTACTTGCTTGTTCCGGGGTAGCATATATTAATATATTATTAGGTTGGTACAAAAATAATGACGTAATAATGTCGTTTTTTGACGTATTTTTTAACGTCAAAAAACGACATTATTACGTCATTATTTTTGCACCAACCTAATAGTTATGGAAGACTGTGTGTTCAAGGTATTACACAAGGTAGTAATCGAGATAGACTCGTAGGAGACAATAAACATGCATATGTAATGGGGTGATATAGACGTGTAGGATAAATATTCAATGAATTATTATCTTGTAATGGCCGAGAGTTAGTCTATGCTGTTTCTGCTGGTTTGTCAATGGCTGAGGCATTGGTGTTGATGGAAACATGGAGCTGGTGACATGGTTAAATTTGCCTGCCATAGGGTTCATTGCTAATGTCAGCATGGTCAGATCTGCCTTTGTAGGTGAAATCAGCATTGGTTTTATAGTGAGTCAGTGGCTCAGAAACTGCTGCTAGTGAAAACGACATTTCTTACTGGTCAGAAAAGATGTTTTATAACCATGGTACTTTTAGACGGCATTCCAGAAGCGGGTGTATGAAGCCAGGTGAAATTAAGGTCGGTTTTTATCATATGAGCTGTTTATGCTGAAGTGAGCATTTCTGTTTCAGTTAAAGAATTACAGTTCTGACAGTTTGCATAGCTAAAGCCTTGGCTGCCTCAAATATAGGTTCCTCCATTAGGTCATGTAAAAAGCAGCATATCACGATTAAAAAACGCTCGATTGTGACGAGGTGATGACAGATTACTATGGCAGATCAAAATTGACAATTTTTGCAAAGTAAGCGAACGCGGTTTTTCGTTTTTAACTAGTACTTTTTAAATATTAACATTTTTATTCAGCAATTATGTAATATCTATTTTTTATTTCATACTTTCTTAATTAGGTAATTGTTTAAAGTTTTTTATTGTTTAAAATTTTTTAAGGATTATGTCATGTATACATTTCCATACATAGAAATTATGAACGTTTTTTTTCAATAAAATCTTTTTTTAAATTATTTTAAAAATATTTGGGGTCAAATGACTGTTATATGCTTTTCAAATTTCGATTCATAAATTTACTTTTTCATTAACATTATCATTGCATTATGTGCTTGAAAGCAATAAAGAATTTTAAATGATTTTTGAAGTATTAAGAAGTTAATGAAAAAATTTTTTAAAATTTGTAAAAAATACATTATTCATTGAAAATATTTTATTTCTTCACAAAATAATGTCCTTAGTATAACATATTTATTAAAACAGGTGAAAGCTTTTCTAATTAATTAATGTCATATTTTTTTACATTTTTTTTTATAATTCAGAGCAGATTTTCTATGATATGGGGTACTGATTTACTTTCTACAAAGAGTCCTGTTTATAACTAATAAAACAAATCCCGCGCTTGAAGATTTAATTTCTCGAAATTTCATGAAAATATGTAAGTGGGTGGAAACATGTAAAAAAAAAAAAAATCTCTTTTTAACAAGATTTTCTAAAAAAAAAAAATTTCAAAAAAAATTTCATTCATTTGTGGATAAGTCCTGAAAGTTTCATTAAATTATTTGATTATTGCAAGAATTTTTAAACTTAGGTATCGAAAATTTATGCCAAAAGTGGAGGTACCTACTCAAATAAAATGGATGTAATCTGGAAATCTAATCTACCAACCAACTTCAGAGATTCTTTCACACCACTGTAGAAGCAGTTTTAATATGTGGTGCCACTACTGGGACAATAATGGATACTGAGAACTACATTTAAGATCTCTTGGAGAAAACATCCAACTAAATCACAGCTTTATGAATCCCTCTCCTCTTGATATTTCTACAATCTTATGTGAACATAGAATGTGCTTTGCAGAGCACAGCTGGTGAGTAAAACAAGAACTTGTGAATGATCTACTGTTCTGGACACCTAGCCATGGCGCAAAAAAGGGCTGACTGCCCAGCAACTATGAGCAACTATGTTAGATCACAGAATGCCACCCTAATGACCTTTCAACCTTGCAGGACCAAGATGGTTGGCGTGATAAATTCATGAATGTCAGAGCTTAACTCAACTGGATAAATAACAACAAATATCATTTTATGATACACAAATTTTTCAAGGCAATTATATACAAAAGCACCCAGTATCTTTTGTAAAGAACAAATAATTTGTCACCTGCAATCACGCAAATACTAGCTATTAACTATGCTCTTCTACCTTACAGTTGACTATTATGGAGATTGTTAATGCTAATCCTCGCAAGGATTGAACTCTTCATCCTTGTCTAACAAATGTTGTTGAATTATCCAGTCCCACCTGCTAATTAAAAATAAGCCCATCCTTTTCCATAAAGGCTTCTAACAATTTATTCAGACGGTAAAAAGTTTGATTTCCCTCTGGAATCTATGTTGGACAGTTTCACAGGTTGAACACTAACAAAAGGCTTAAAAGATTCCTTCTTGCCTATAAATCATTGCAATTGCTACATCCAATGTTCTTCTGAACTTTCACCATTTTTCAAGCAGAGAAAAGAAGTACTTTATGGTTTTCTCTTCAGTATATCCAAATTGCAAGCATAACTTCTCTAGTTTTGGGGGAGAATAATTAATAAATATAACTTATCATCCTGTTCTTTCAGGAAATCAAAAAAAATTAAAAAGGTAAGATGACTAGTATTTTTTTCTATAAGGAAAAAAGGAATGCAAGTTAAAATTAATAGAACTTGTCTAAAAGAAACTTCTTTTTAATACTATTGCTCAATCAATACAAGAGCCACTCAAGGTGCAGGTTTACTAAATGATATTGCTGTAAAAGTATACAAGGAGGGTATAAGAGAAGCATATTATGAGGATATGTAAAATAGATAACAGTTGGCTCTAGCAGAGTTTAAGATTGTATTCATTGGGAAAGTATCTCGTCAGATGTCTGTTCCATAATGCAACAACTCTGTGGAGGAAGCTGTCTGAACTTTTTTCTTATCAAAGACAATGAGGATGAATTGACTCCGTGTAGATGGAATGGTGAATCCTCACTATGAAGATTTGGACTGGTGGAACTAAGAAATGTAGCTCATTTGAACATCTACCATGAAAATAGTGATAGAGTTACAAGATGCTAGCAATACTCATTTTGTTGGAAAGGAGTTGAGAGTAGAAAATTTATCACTGACAAAGCCTCATAAACACTTCTGAATTTTGTCATGGCTACAAAGTGAGGGATGGGCAGCTCCAGCCCCCAGATATAACAGTAATACTCCATTTCTGGTCTGATCTGGCCCTTGTAAACATAGAGTATAGCAGAGGGGGAGTCAGATACTTACTGGAATGGTAGAAAGTATCAACCATTTATTCAGCATCTTTAGTAATGGATCACATATATATGTTCCACTTGAACGAGTTTGACTCCCAATAGATGTTCCAGGTAAGAAGACTCATTAAGAGTGCAACTGTTCATTGTAAATAGAGATAACTCAGTGATGATAAAATGTTACTAGTTTAATTTTAGAGATGGATTTCTTTTAGCTTTGTGGAGCTTTCATTTCCCCACCCCTAAATCTATCAATATATAAAATTCTATGAGTTCTGTCCATCCATCACGCCCTCTCAAGTAGCCATACATTGACTGATCAAAACAATTTTAACTGTAAGTGCAAACAGGTAAGGTGGTACAAAGTACAGTTGCTTTTACTAGGGTGAACAACTTAATACAATAGATTTTAATTAATTTCTTTGTAAAAATTAAAAGTTTTATTATTTAATAAACAAAATACTCACACTATTTTAAAAACAATTTAATGATTAAAATAACAAATATTTATTTAATAAAAATGCAATATTGATTTTGCATGTCTTTAAAGTTTTTATATATACAAGAATCCAGTTTGTCTTGTGTTTGCAAGAAAATCACAAGGCCAAATGCTTCAAAAAGTTGAAATTTGGATCCAAAAAGAAATATTTACACATGGTATGTTGCATGCTGAAGAGTAAGAAATCCTAAGAATTTATTCTTTGCTGTTAAAAAGGAAAAAAAGAAATTTTCTTAAAAAATATTATTTACCATGAAGTCCTATGAAATTAGATTAAATTAAAGAAATTACTCAACTGTAAAGTAGAGTTTTTGTCAAAGTATTTTTTTCAAACAAATCAGTTTATTCAAATTTCATCAATTGGTTCGCAAACTTAAATGAAATGTTGAATTTGTAGATCTCAACAAAAAATGTTAATGATAACTTCAACAATACTAAATACCATGAGGATTGCAACATGCATCAGTGTGTTGCCAAAAAAAATCTCATTTACTAAAGAGCAAAAATTTAAAAAAATAAAATTTAAAAAAAATAAAATTTACATGCAGAAATTTCACAAAGTTTTAATTTTTATGCTTGATAAATAAGTTCTGGTTTCTCTGAAACTAAAAATAAAAGGGTGCACTTTTGTGAGGCTGTTAGAAAGAAAGAAAATACATAGAGACACACTGAACTTTCTGAAAGGACAGAGAATCTTTTCTTTTGACATGTATTTTTATAAGTATTCCATGCAACTTTACTTGTAAATGTTACTCTTATTTTTACATGGCACACAGAAGTAGCAGTTAACATAAGAACACATGAGTATTTAACAGAAAAATGCTTGTCACTATTTGGACAAGAAATAAACCAGACACAAGAAAACTTCTTAATGACTCCTCTTAGTATTGTTACACAGACTGACTACTTAATATATTGTCCTTTTATTTATACTTGACATACAGAAATAGTAGTGTACACAAGAATAGGCAGAAATATTAAACAGAAAAATGCTGAGCTATTTTAATTGTGTTAATTAAAAGCTGAAACTTTGTAGATTAATAATTTTAAATACTGTGTAATTTTTATCTTTCTCAGCAAACTATTAGTTCAATTTTATTTTAAGTTGGTATTCACTCAGTCAATTAATAATTATTATTAATAATCTTCAATAAAAGGAGAATTTTGCAGGTTTTTAATTTGTCTGAAACAGAATTAATTAATAGAATATCTTCCAATAATGTGTCTGCTATAATTTGAATCTAATTTGTTCATTTTTACCAAATCCTAATTTATATGGATTTTTAAATGTTATCTTCACAAACACTACACACCTAAACTCGAGTAAGTGAATAGCTAATATCTTTAGCCAGAAGAAACAAATTTGTATTCAGTGTCATTCTGTCTCTTATACTTGTATTCTGTCCAGTTTCCAAATCACAAAAAAAAAAAAACATCATGTAACCAAATTCTACAAATTAATAGTGGTGACTGAGTGACTAGTGTAGAGACGAGGACATACTAGATACAAGTGAGTACACAAATTGTATGTTCAGATATTGACAATGTAATGGATTAAATAGTGGGTGTTGAATTACTGAAATTGATAATTGACTTTGTCCCATGAGGCCAAAGTTATTTGGATTGGAATATTTGTAATGCTACAGTAGCAGAGAGACATTTACATCTTTGACAACATAGTTAATGGTCTTGGAATTGCCAAAACAAGAGAAATAATAGTATTTGGTCTCAAGACACCATATTTTGTCTTATTCCACATACTTTATGGTAATTTTTAGTCATGAGATTGAAATCTGGCCTCTATTTGACCTTGGTTATAAAAAGTGCTAAAGATTTCCAGTACTATGAATCACAGTACTGGCTATTTCCAAGACTTTGTTTTTTGCTAATGTTCCCCCAATACATGGCCCAAGAGCCACTCAAGGAAGAAGGTCACTGTGTGGTGTTGTATGAGTGTAAGAAATGACAAGAAGTGAATGACAGAAAAATTATGTTTAACTCGAGACTTGAAGCAGTCAAGATTGTAGTGAATGGGAAGACATCCTGCCGGGCATCTGTCACCCAAAGCAGCAGTTCTTGCAAAGAAGCTGTCCGAATTAAATTTATATCTTACTATAGGAATATGAAGAGAATGTGAATGATTCATACTTGTGCACAAAAAATGGTGGGTACCAGTTGTAACGGTCAGGGGGTGGTGGGAATAAAGAATGTAACTCATCAAAACACGTTATAAAGATTATATAAATGCAAATCAAAAAGGATGACAACATATCAAATATAAAACATCAAAGATTTAAGCAAATTTGAATAATTTGTTAAATTGGGTTCAACTGGCTCAAGTTAGCAACTGTCAAATTCATTCTATGTGCCATGTCCTTTCAGGACATAGGTGATCATGGCTCTCCACCTCCCTCTATCCCTTTCAGCTCTCAACAAGTTCCTTCCTTCTGCCACCTCCCCCAGACTATGTTTTGTCATCCACTTGCTTAAAGCCACTAAGTATGTCATGCATTGTTTTCCCTTGTCTCTCTTTCCCTCTATTTGACCCGTGAGTATCAGATTCTCCAGGCCTTCCTTTCTCATTATGTGTCCCAGGAACTTCAGCTGTCACTTCTTGATGTTAAGTATAAGCCTCCATCTTGTTTGAATCCTCTCTAAGATCTCATCATTGTTCACATGCTCGGCCTATGATATCCTCAGCATCCTTCTGTAGAACCACATCTCCATCGTCTTGAGTCTCTTCTTCATCTTTGAAGAAATTGTTCGACAATCGCTGCCTTATTGGCAAATCTTTCTTTAAAATGATGTTACTCGAAATGGCTCTAGAATAATCTTTGGAATATGTCATTGAAATGGTTATATATATATATATTTGAAGAAATATAGTTTTAAGGTGTGCTATATTTATGTAAATATAAATATAAAAGTGAACAATGAAGTCAACACTCAGAGGTGACAGGCTGTTTCATGCTGGATGCAATTGTCGGCCTGATGATTGCGCCCAGCATGAAACAGCCTGTCACCTCTGAGTGTTGACTTCAATGTTCACTATATATATATATATATATATATATATATATATATATATATATATAAGTGTTAGTGAGTCAGTTATGTGCCATGCGTGTTACATGCTTAGGCAATCATGTATGTTTTGATACATGACTGACAAGGCATAGTTTTTCCCACAGTAGGTTGACATTTCTTTCTACGATAAATCAGTTGCCATCCAAGGATACAGAACCCAGTCTGTCTTGCTATTTACCCATAGCTGGGGGAGAAGGGTATCAGCATGTGGGTGAATGCAATGGATTCAACTGGAATTCAAACTCAGCTCTCCAATTCCTCAATCCAAGCCGCTATCCATTACTCCACCATTACTCCATATTAGTAGGATCTAGAATAAAATCCAAACAGAAGCATCAGAAAGTTTTTTTTTGTTTCCCCATATTGAAGTTCTTCATGTCTGCTGGGTTTGAAATTAGCCCACTCCAAGTAGATCTCTTTTCTCTATTATTTTTCATACCACGTTTTGCAACTATTGCTTTTGCAATATTAGCTGCTCTGATCGCTCAGTTTTCTACAGTAAACCTCAGACCAGATTCATATACATTACCACAAAAGAAATAGCAGCACTATGCAATATATGAACAGTGAGAAAACAAAACATAATGGGCCAATTTCACATCCAACAGATTATAACAGCCTCAATAAAGGTTCGAGGGGGAAACTTTCTTATAACATTATTTATTACCCGTTCCTCAAAAATGACAACCAACTTTCCTTACATTCATTTTTCTCTCATTCCAGGCATAAAGAGGTGGAAGGTACTGTCTGAATAAGCTTTTCCACTTTATCTATTATCCAGTTTATGCTCCTTCCCTATCTATTGAACAGGAATAAAGGGTTCTTGTTTGTTTCCTGTTCAGGATCAGGTTTCTGGTTCCTTCTAAAGCCTTTTCTTCTCTTTCTTTTCTAGCAATCCCTTGCATCTTTGTGGCATTATCACCTTTCTTTGAGTGAAATGATTATAAAAAAAAAATGTGTGATATTTTTGCTACCCTCATAAAAATGGAGGATGTGGTTTTATCTTGGTCTCACATGTTTCTGTTAATAGCCAACATGTGGTTCCTTTTGAAGTCTAGTTTTCTAAGTAGCATCCACTTTGAGCAAAGGTGAACAGGGAAGTAAAGGAGAGAAAGTGTTTTTAGAGATCAAGTAACAATAAAACCATAAATAGCATGTACCCAGGTCATGGTCTATATTAACAGTCACACTTGGAATCACAGTCAGTTCTCAGCTGCCTTTGGCAGGAGATGAACTTGTATATCATGTGGTTGGTAGGGGTAAGTGATGATATAGCAGAACTTGTCCCAAATGTAACCTACTTACCCTCCATGATAAACAAATGAAGACTTGAATAAAAATACCTATAATATGAGAAACAGTTTATATTTTTAGGTTGGTGCAAAAAATAATGTCGTTTTCTCACATATGTTACTATGTGAGAAAACGACATTATTTTTGCACCAACCTAATATTTCACAATATGGCTTGTGAGCAAGATGCAGGTCCCTTTGGTGCACACCAAAGAGATCAAAAATTGAAATGCAGTACAGGGTAATCATTGACCAGTTGGTGGAAAGCATAGGTGAGGGTTGCTATATATATATATATATATATATATATATATATATATATATAGAGAGAGAGAGAGAGAGAGAGAGAGAGAGAGAGGGGTAGCATCCTACTGGTTTGTGCAAACAGATTCTTAAAATTATAAAAGCTAAGCAAACTGGTTGTTGAATTATCCAAAAATAATCTTATATATTAATAGCCAATGGTCTAGGTAAAATGTTAGTTATGCTACACTTGTGCACACACCTAGTGAAAATCTAAAAGACACACATCCCCTACTACAACAATAAACAGCAGTCAGCGGGTGGGGAGAAAAAAAAGAAAAAGATAGATAATGGTAGCTGTGTAGATAAAAAATAGAAGAACGAGAGAGTTGAGAGAAAAGATTAAGCCAAACGAAGGAAAAGTCAGACAGCAATATTCACTGAAAAGTGTTTAACATATCACACTCCCCTTAATGAACCTTTGAACTTCCTGACTATTCAGTAACAACCTCTTTCTTTCTTTCATGCTTTACACTTATTTTTATTGAGATTTGCCCATTTTTTTAATTTAAAGTCAAAAAGAAAATCAAAAGAATAGGTTCCTAAAGATTATCTGCCTTTATAGAATCAGTTCCTGGAAATTTGGGATGGCATTATCGATATAATAAATGCAAAAATGTCTGTGTCTCACACTTTTTCAATTAAAGGGACATAACTCTCTAACTTTTAAATATATTTATCTCTTGAAAGCAGAGGTCCTTACTGGTTCAGGAAAGGAGGAAAGAATTTTAATTCCAAGTATCACCTTAATTCTTCCAGATCTTCCTTTTGAGCTCAAAAGACTTCAGTTTCCAATGAGAGTGAGTAATGTAATATCAATCTATAAGTTCCAAGGACAATCATTGAAAGTAACTGGACTTCATCTGATGGAAACCTGCTTTTCTTATGGCCAGCTCTATGTTGGTTGTTTAAGAGTTGGGAATATAGTGCCACCACTCATGGGGGTGGAAGGTTATTCCATCACATCACATGGTTAGATGTTTTCCTAACAGAGCTTGTATATTCAACTATAACAAATTTTAATAATTTTTTAAAATTAGATTCAGCAAAATAAACAAATTAAACAGATTCAAATTCTTGTGGAGACATTATTAGAACATATGCTGTTAATGAGTTTTAAACAAAATAAAAACTTTTTTATTGAAAATTATTGATAAGATATCCAGACTAAGTGGATACCAACTTAAAATAAATTTAATTAACTTTTAATTTACGTAGAAAAGTAAAAGGTACACAGCATTTAAAAAATGTCAGATTATTAATCTGCAAAAATACAGCTTTTAAACCTGCATAGTTATCTAGTTATTAGAAATTTTATATGTTTAATGAGCACACTTTAAAGTGTAGCAGAGTGAGTTTTGTTAAATGTTGATGTGCATTTTCTGTACCCACTTTTTTTAAATTAATTTCTTAAGCATTTCACTCCAAGCAAGGCAAGAGTACCACTAGTACACAAGGGGCTACAGAGAGTAAAAGTAATGGAAAAGACTGGGTATGGGGGGGACTGAGGAAAGAATCAAGAGAAGAACGGGGATCAAAGCATCAGAAGATGATGACTGACATTACACTTAAATTTTTGAAGATTATAGTTATCACAGAGGCAAGCAAGAGGAAGGGAGTTCCACTGTCGAGAAGTGTGAGAGAAGCTGTTGGAGTAGAAGAGACAGTTACATTTAACTGTTTTGACAGTAAAAGGGTGGGGCCGTGATGCCAACCTAGTAACATGTTTAAATTCATGCAGTCAGAGATCCAGTGAAAATATCTTGTCAGAGCTGATGCCATGAAAATATTTATAGAAAAGACAGAGGAAAGCCACATTATGTTGGCGAGAAAATAACTGGAGTCAGGTCAGGTCTGATTACATTGTATATCCATCTTTGGCAACAATTCGTGCACCAGAAAAGGGTAACATTTCAAGTAGTCATTTTGCATGATAGTCCATGTAGCATCCAGAAGTAACAGTCAGAGTTGAAGTTGTAAGAATGTCATTAAGACATTTTCCAATGTCAAGTCTATTTCCTGTCATACAAAAACAGTCTTCATAAGAAATTGGACTAAAAAATGAAAAAGTTTTTTGGGAGGTTGTGGGGTAACGGAGGCTTGTAAAACACTTCAACAATTTCTAGAATATAAAAATTTTGGATTGTGCACTTTGTCACCTAATTTTTCCTTTCCTTTTTCTTTGTGGTATGAGTTAAACATCTTTATAAAGCCAAATTTTCACCCTCTCAACCTTCTACAAACTCTTACGATAACTTTTTTTTTTTTTAAATCAGTGTCACCCCAAGTAAGGCAGTACAGGCACTAATATGCAAGGGGTTACAGAATGTGGAGCAATTAGGAATAGAAACATTAATAGAGAAGGGCAATCAGGAGGACAGTAGATAGTGATTGATGTTGCATTTCATTTTTGCACATTAAATTTGGCTGGAAAGCATGGAGCCAGAAGGGAGTTCCACAAGCAAGAAATGCAAGAAAATAAACTGTTAGCATAGAAGTTAAGGGCTACATCTAACTAGCTTAGCTGTAAATTGATGAGTTTAGTATTGCACTTAAATTTACAGTCTAGGTACCATAGTGAAGAGCTCATCCAAATAATTACCATGAAAGTATTTGTAAAAAAGGCACAGAGAGGTAACCTTACAGAGGTGGACAAGTGACTGAAGATGAGCCGCCAGATCAGAACCAATAATATTGCTGATTCTTCTATGGATCTTATATATATGGCAGCAATATTCTGAGCATGGATGAATGGCAGACTTACAGATATCTAAGATAGATTGCAGAGAGAAAAATTGTCTTGCACAACACAGTGAACTGACTTTCTTAGCAACTGATCTAGCCATGGATTCAGTATAGTCTTTCCACTTCATGTCAGCTAAGAATGTTAGCCTGAGAATCCACAATGAATAACTTTCCTGGAAGATAGTATCAGCCATGCTGATGGAAGGCAGAGAGGGGGTTTCTAAATTAAATTTTGCACAAGTTCACTTTACTTAAGCATCTTGCAGATATCAAACATATTCTCAATAAATTACAAGCCAACTAACCACAGCATGACCTCAAATTTGAAATTTCCATCTTCATTAAGTAACCAATCAAAATCATATACAGATAAATTATTTTGCCAAGCAAGGTCTACGATTTGCCTTATGGGTGGGTATTCCATATTACAAGTAAAACCACTTAAATTTACTGATTCAGTATTCAAGTTTAACACATGTTCTTTTTTAGGCTTTAAAGAGTGAATTTATTTTCTTCTCAAAGTATATATTTCCTCAAAAACACAGTGGATAAAGGCATTAGTTAGATCCAGTGATGAGACCCAAAGAGTGTGAGTTCAATACCTGGTTAAGGGAGTGAAGAACTGTCAGAGGTGAATCAGCAAGAGATAACTGATAACTGACATCCATTAAACATGGCAAGGGGAACTAGAACAGTCTACCCCAGTGAGCGAAATAAAGGGTTCAGTTCGACATTCCAACCTCCTGAAGAAGGCCAGAGTGTACAATGGTCTAAACATTATAATAGATATGGCGACAAAAATGAGGACAATAGTGTAAATAGAGTACATTTTCTTTAACACAAACTTCTGCATTTTTATAGCATTGTTGCCTGGCTGTGCTGGCCTGTTTGCAGAAAAATAAGAAATTGCTTCTTACTGACAGTAAATGACTAAAAAGATGCTGACCAGGATTTCTCATGGATGCTGCCACTTGAGTTTCAATCAGTACAAATGAAACGACAGTTGTAACTTATAACGCAATAAAAGAACATCACAAAATAGGTTGTATTGTACATTATTATATGACTATGCGAGACAGAAACAGTACTAGTTAATTACTAACACAAGCATTAAGTAACTACATTTCACAAGGTCTTGGAAACATACATTCATCAACAACAGGCAATGTAATATTCATGAAAACTTAAGTACACCCACAGCTGTGGAATTGCCAATGACTACCAAGTTTCAAATGGTAGTTTAAAATGCACAAGTATGTGATTTTAGTCAACAATTAGAACATTTGTCTTGCAAACAGTATTTGGCAGACTCATGTGAGTCTGGGCAAAATGAGCCACAAAATATGGATTTTAAAGCAAACAACAATTAGTGAATATATTAACACAAAGGAATTACATTAATGTGTACACAGTTGCAAGTAAAGGAGTAGACATTAAATTCTTAGCTATTCAGTGTGTGTGTATATATATATATGTGTGTGTGTGTGTGTGTGTGTGTGTGTGTCTATGTATGTAAGAGTTCAATCAACTGACTATGAGAACCAAACATGTCCCAGCAGGGATGCCTTCATCTGCATGCTACTACATCCAGAAGCAAGAGAAAGAGGAAGGAAATATTTGCTTTTTGTAGATTTAAACAGCACCACCTAACAGTGTCTTTATCTTCATACTATCAAGGAGAACCTGTTGTAGTTTCATGTTTGTTTCAGAGAAACAAGTACAAAATTCTCTTTTTAATACTTTGTATGTCATTCAAGAGTTTTTTGCATTTTACAGGGTATCGAATCCAACAAAAAATCCTATTTTCTCAACTCACTGCTAAGGTTATTTTCTATGTTGACACACCTTTATCACCGACTACTCACTTATGAACAGAACAGCAATGAATATCGATTAAACTGGCCAATGTCCTTCTTTATAAATGGATCTCAGGTTTTAAATTCTGTCCTTCTGATTGGGTGAAAATAATGTTGAGAAGCAGTTCTTTGCTCAAGTTTTCTTTACTTCCCCAGTGTAATAACATATATGTTGGCATACAAGGTGACCTTTTAACCTTAAAGAATCCTCACAAAAATAGAGGAACATCTTATACTCTAGGTTTAAAATGTGAACCGTAAATCTTGTGGATTATGGTAATTCATTACCATGGGAGATTTTTAAGAGTAGGCTAACCCCTGCTTCAGCTCTTTTTTTTTAATGATGCTGAACAAAAACACAGCTGAATGTGTGTCGCAACAAGCTGTTTAAAAATCACATTCAACACCAGTGGAATGAATGGATGGTTAGTGGCAAAAAGTCATTCAAGCTACCATAGAAGCCTAGCAAAAACACATCAACACTCTCATGAGGTATTGTAGATTGTGATAATTAACTGACAATATCTCTTCACCATTTTTACATTAGAATTTCAGTGAAAAGTACAATGCTTACTGAATTTATTTAATAAATTCAATACATTTTAAAATACGATTGTGTGCGTGTGGAGGGTGTCTTGTACATTGAATATAGCCAGAAACCTACATTTTAAATTTAAAATTTTAAAATTTGGTTGTTGTTTTCTATGCCCAGTCACCTTGTGCACCAACATTTACAGTACTTTTTTTATCACCATAAACCAGATATTGCATCACTTTTATCACGTTAAAAAGCAAGGATTACCAAAACAATTCCATTGACAAATGATAAAACTGACAATACAGTTTTCACTTTTGTAACCTAAAAATCTTTTAAGCACCTTTCAGTAATTGATCTGTCTGCTGCTGCATTAAAAGTGAAGTAAGGAATGAAATCAAGTGTGTTACCATACAATAAAATACACCATAATTACCATACTATAAAATCAAGTGGGTTACCTGTAACTTTGAGAGCAATCATTGACATGCCCAATATTATTTTGGATAACTGAACCTTTTCTTTGTAGCCTTGTCTCCCACATTTTATAAAAACAACCAAAAGAAAAAAAGCAGCACAAGTGATTGTTGTAAAACAGATCCAGGGTATAAAATGACCTTAAAGCAATAGAATAACCACTACTCTGTGGCTCAGATGACTAGAATCAAAGTGTAGTATCTGTTCCAGTAGCCCTGCCACAGCATCTATCCTCATGATGCTGTTCAGTGACTACCAAAACTCTCCTTTTTCTCATACGTTCTACATGAGCAGGCAAAGATATTTTTTGATTAGTGCACTGTAACCTTATTTTTGTTAATATATTTTCTTTAATGAAAATAAAATTGGTAATATATTTTTTTTACTCATGTCTTCATTTTATTTGTTGTTGTCTTCTGTCATTCAATATTTGCTTGTCGGCCAATACACCACTGACAACAGTCACTCTCTTACTCCCACTAAACAGGAAAGTATAAGAACACTTGAAAAACTAAATAAATTAAATTTTCCTTGTCTGTCATATTTAACAAATATATATATAAAAGTGAATATACATAATATCCCATGTTGATAGCATGTATAGTCACTAATATGTAATTAATAGCTCTGTTATATAACTTGGAGCACTGTTTTTATAACACCTGAGAAAAAATATATACATACATGCAAGTAAATGTGCGTATATGCATGTTTTTTTTTTTTTATCATACCCATATATATGTGTGGGAGAGAGAGATTATATTGTGTGATATTTTCTATATTTATAGTAGAACTCAAGATTAAAGATGGAGGATATGTAGATATATTCAGCATAGATATAAGCAAATGAAAGGTCAGAATTATAAATATCCTTAAATATTAGCTCTAAACAAAACAACGTCTTGACATTATGCATAAGGCTGCAAAATTACACCCACTAGATTTGTCCAAGTGTCACATGGCCCTGTACATTCTTGTTTCAACATATTTGGTTCCCAAGTATTTGTGAATTCAATGTCTTTGTTGAATAATGCGGATATATATTACTGGGTTATTTTGACTGTAATTATCTGTAATTTTGTGTATGAATTATTGGAAATTTCAATTTTTAATTATATTTTGATAGAATTATAATTTTTTAATATAAGTTATTTTATGTTTTATTATAATAATATTTGAATAAAATTGTAATAAATTTTCATTTTGAATTCATGATATTGTTTAATTATCAGCTATTTTGAGGAATCTCTGTATTGAATAATGCATATATATATATATATATATATATATATATATATAAATAAATAAATAACAGTAAGTTAATGTAGATATATTCAGTGTGGACATATGTAAACTGAAGAACAGGATTATAAATATTATTATTAACATGAGCTCTAAAGAAAACAACCGGGAACAGATTAAACTTAGAACTTTCTGGGAATCAGATGTTCTCAGCAATCCACAAGGTCATGACACTAGGTTTAAGGCTCCAAAATTACACCACTGGATTGTCCAAGAATAACATGGCCTTGTGGATCATTGTTTAAACATATTTTATTCCCAGTTCAATCTCTGTGTTGGATAATACAGAGAAATTATATACTTTAGTGGAAGAAATGGACAAGTAAAACAAAGACAAATTGACTGGAGAATATTAGCTAGTATGAGTTATCTCCCCTAAGCATGAAAAGCAGAATGAGAACAGTCTACCCACAGGAATTGAATAAAGGATTCCTTTCAAAATTTTCAAATGGTAACCAAGAAGCAAAAATATATAAAGAATGCCAAAGGGTCTCACAGCTAAAACATTATGAGTATAATAACCAAGATGAAGATATTAGTCCAAATAGAAAGGCATATAATAATGATAATTCTTCATCTCAAAAGTGCTGACAACTACTGCTTGATTATAGAGCAAGATTTTTGTTTGCTTTTAGACAAGCCATATTGAAGAAGGATTCTTCTGGTTAGTGTTGTTGTATCCTGTCAGCACTCCTATATTTTTACCCCCACCCCAGAAGAAAAAGCTTAACCAGTCTTGTTGTAAGACTGATTACGGATATAAAAAGGCCTCAAAGTAACAAAACAAAGTGCATCTTCTGCAGCCAGATGGCAAGGATTAAAGTGTAGTATTCTGTTCCAGTAGCCAACAACTGGCTCACAGCACCAGCACCAGCTAGCCAGCCAACCATCACCATCTCATCACCGGGTTCCAGCCATCCTCTCGAGCAGCAATGATATGCAATAAAGTATCCTTTTCAGGACAATGCTCTACAGTGATTACCAAAACTGCTGTCAGGATAACGCTCTTCTCATCCTCTAGATGATCAGATATTTTTTTTATCTAATGCACTGTAACCTTATTTTTTTTCTTTAATGAAAATAAACTTTGCAATATATTTTTTAACTCAAGTCTTCATTTTGTTCGTTGTTGTGTTCGGGCATTCAGTATTCAACCTTATGTTGTTAACACAATATTTCAGTCAATTCATTAATCAGCCCTCCTCAAGTATTTTTTTTCTGACAAAGCTGGAAATCAGGCATGGCTAATACACTTTATGGAGGGAAAAGAGCAGTCATCAACTCCTAAGGAATGAAGGAAAAATACTACACAGAGAAGATCACTGCAGAGTTACATGTCTGAAACAATCAGCGTATATGCTAAACTATGAAGGTCTCTTCAGCAAGCGTAGCTTTGAAATAAATGCAATATTAGAGCTGTTAATGAAGAAAGAGAAATGACAGTCAAGCTTATACGGCAGCAGCAGGTAGAGCATGTTTAAGGTTCCAACTTCTCAATCCAGGATTATCCTAGTGGATTAATGGATTCATTTATCGATTTCATAACAAAATAATGGTGAGTTCAATCCCTGGGGACTAAGTGAAAACAGGGATACTAATAACTGACTGTTAAGAAATAGAAAGATAAAGTATCTCTAGACATAGACAGTGGAATAAGGAACAATCTATCCCTGTAGATTAAATAAAGGGTTAAGTTCAAAATTCCCTGGAGGTTGCCTGAATCGATAAGCACCTGATAATGACCAAAAGTCAAAATAGCTAAATGTTAAGATACTAACAATAAAGAAGAAAATAGTCTGAGTGTAAATTGTGAAAATAATGCTGACTCATCATTGTCCAAGAAATTTAGACAGAAGATTGGGTATAGAAAGGATACAAAGAAAAGTTTTCATTACCCAATATTCTTTGAACACTTGAACCAATAAAGTTATTTTACATATACTGTAAAAACCCATATAATTTATGCATATTTTTTTGCAAAAATAAACTTTAGGGGGTGCGTAAATTACATGAGTAGATTGTTTGCAGGGTTTTTTTAAATTTTTCTTGTTGAGAAAAGACATACAAAACATAAATATTCATACTGGAAGTTGACCCATTTAATGTCAGAGTAAATTTATACAAAAAAAATAAGCCCTGAAATGTAATGAAGTTGACTTTTATTTATGTTAGACCATATAATGCTTACTTTTTCTGTATAAATTTACTAAAGCCATTAAAATGGTAAACTACTTTTTGAAGTCTGATGTTCATGCTGGTAATCATGATTCAGACTATATTTTATATTGCTTGGAGTTTCTACCTAATGCAATGGAGCACCATTGACATATATAGTGACATGGATATTCTTGACTGGAAAAAAATTGTAATGATATGAATATTCTTGAGTGTATGGTTTTATTCTTGTCTGTTTTTCTTTTGTTTTGAGATTGGCAAAATTGTCAAGGATGGTAAGAAAAAGGATATAAATTGTAAACATTTACAATGTTGACAATCATGATCCTGACTTCTACATATGAGCATAATCTGGGTCATATAATTTAATATCTTTTTATGTGATACTTAGCTGCCAAATAGAAATTACTTTTATCTAATGAAAATTTAATAAAAATCTTATTGGAAGTAAATGAAATTATGCTAAATACAACTAAAATGAAAATCTGTTCCTGCTGTCCATACTGGCAATTCTGAAAAGTTTTAGGTGCAAATTTTACATGAGCAGTTTTTTTTAACAAATTTTATCTTGAAAATAGCCTTTGTAAGTTACACAGATGTGCAGATTACATGGGTTTTAATGGTAATTTAAAATATTTCCCTTAAAGCAACTTATATTTATATATTTTTTTAAAAAAAACAAAGAATAATTTCTTTTATTCACTTAATGCACAGATATCTACAAAGGGTGTAGAAAATTTGCTGCCCCAACTAAGGGAATGATGTAGAGGTGTTATATATATATATATATATATATATAATTTTGATGTTTTATATCTATTTTAGTTTTAATCCTTTCAAGTCCACGAATGAATTTCTTGGTGGCTGTAGAAAATTGAATAAGACAAATTCCCAAATTTTCTTTCAAATAATTTTTATTTTCCGAGGTACTTTCAATCTCTTCTGAGACCATCTTCAAGGATTGTATATCTATGGATGTGTTATTCATTAACACTGTAAATTCAAAATATTTTTTTTTTACCTTTATGCAAGGGAGGTAACTTACGAATTTTTTTTAAATGACTTGAAAGGGTTAAAACTAAAATAAATAGACATAATATGTCTAAATTATTTAATTGACCACTATAGGAAAAGAGATTTTTAAAATAATGGCTGATCCTGCTTATAATGCATCCCTCTTCAGTTATGAATTGAGCGCTCTGGCTGCTGATTTGGCATTTATATACATCACGTATATAATATGTTAAAAGATTCCCTTTCTCTGCCATGCGGCGATAGCTTAAGAGTAGAGTCTCTGACTGATGCCAAACTGGTTTCAATCCTGGCTTGAAGCAATCAGATTTCTAGCCACACTGATGAGCTGTGATACACTGAAACAGGCTTTTATGTGGATATATAGTTACACCTTTGACTACCAGCAGCCCCAATATTTGGGGTGAGGCTGCTGGTAGTGGAGGCATCACTTTGAAATGAGAAGAAGAGGCACGCAAAGCTTAAAAGAGAAGTGCATAAAAGCATCCCTGTTGAGCTTCCTAAAGACACCCGCAGATGGTTTGGTGTGACATGTACAAATTGTGGTAGAGTGTGTTTGTCAATGGCTGGTCTAACGAGTCACTTGAGAGTGCACCAGCCAAAGGTAGCAACTGACTATAGAACTGTGGCCATCCAGCAACTGAGGGTGTGGTGTTTGTGGTTAGGGTTAGGGTTCACAAGTGGTTTCATGCAACATTTCAGATTGCATGATAATGTACCATCCACTGCTGGACCTTTTGGGAACCCTGTTTGTACCAGCATGTGTAGGTCTCTTGTTGGGCTAGGGAGCCACATTCATTCAATGCATCAGTAGTTTTTCACCAAAAAGATATGTAGTAATGGCTGTACTCAGACACGAGTGGGCAACCACCCTATGTATGTGTGCATGCGTGTGGTGTGCTATTGCAAATCATTCTGCATTTCAGCACACTTGCCACATTGTTTCACAAGACTTTTTAGCCTTTTCACCTGTCATGACACCAGAAACGTACACTTCAATGAACAATTAATGAAACACTAAAATGTATATGCTCAACACGTTCTTCTGTTTATTAAGCAGAAAAATTCCCAGAAATCTTTCTTTCCAAGCAGAAACATTCTCGCGCCTCTCAAACAGACACTAATCCACCTTCTGGCTATGAATATATTCTGACAGCTGACAAAAGCCAGAAGATGTTTCTCATGTTCAATACTGAAAAAGTCTCGCTCAGTCTTCGTGGCTATTGTTCTAATAAAGTTTCTTATTTGGTAACTTGACTGCATGAAGTTAAGTGTACTACTCAATTGGTAGCTTCATCTTATCATTTTACTGTTGAAATAGCTAGATGCAACTATAAGTTCTATTCTAATAGTTTATTTTCTCATACTATTTCCCTGTGAATCTCTCTTCAGGCATCTTGCTTCCTTGACAGCTATGATCTTCAAAAATTTAAATGTAATGTTCATCACCATCTTCTGTAATTCTTGAACCATTCATTTAATGCCTTCACTAATATTTACTCATTATTTTTAACCCCCACTTTTCTTCTTAGTGGCACTATCACTTTGTTTGGGGTAAAATGAATAAGACAAAATCTGATCTCAGACAATCAGAAGTTAAGAGTAGACAACAATATGTTAGAGTTAACTTTACCAAAAGACGTAACATTTAGACTTACTTTACCAGGTGTTAATCTGATGACACATTGCATTCATACAAACATTGTGCATCAAATTTTCTACACAGGATTATCATCTCAGTGCTTAAGAAAACAGTCTTGTAGACTCTATTCAACCTAATACCTACTTTCTTCACAGATCTGAATTCAAAGTAATCCTTCTAGACTGGCTGCCATACACTTTCTGCACCAATAACCTTATGCTACCCACACATTCGTGACAATACAAGTTGGTCCAAAAGACTTGTCATCCTCTACCAAAAAGTAACAATAGAATAAGTGATACAGTAATAGAAAACACATGTATCAGATTCAGTTTATTCACTTTCATTGATGCTGTCACACATCAATCAAGAAGGTCTGTATGAACACCACCATTTTCGTGGCACAAAATGATGTGGTATTGTTGATTATTGCAAAGGCCCTCAGAATAGCATCCTCCAATTGATGGGTATTCTGGTATCATTCAAAACAAACTCTCTCTTTGATAATACCCCACAGAGATGAAATAGAAAATGATATTATGTACGGGTGACAAGACTTTACATTAAGAAAATTAGAATAAAATTTAATATCTCATCGCTTCAGAAAGAAGTCAGTGTTGCTTGGATTTGTAAATATTCTGTGAAAGGTGTTCTCTTCTAGTCACGTGGGGCTTAGTGGTTAAAATGAACAGTCGATTTACCCATGACAAGAAGATTAATGGAGGATGGTAATGACGAAAAAACACCTGGGTAATTTTTAACAAAACAAGATAAGATATTTATGAATTTACACACTTGAAGTAGTGTCAGTGGCTCATTTCAAGAAATTGGAAAGCTTAAAAAGTACACTGACCTCCAAATTGAAGTTGCCAGAATGTCGAGCATTTTGTCCACTATTGTCCCAATTCAGATATTGTTGGTCTTTACCTCTACAGGGTGATCTGAAAGTCTTGTCACCTGCTACCAAACAGTAATGAGAACAATAAAAGAACAAATAATCCAGTTAATACAAAGCACATGGACTGGATTCAGTTTTATTCATTTTCATTGATGCTGTCACACATCAAGAAGGTCTGTAGGAACACCATGGCACAAAATGACGCAGTGCCATGTCTTGTGTGATATTTTATGAAACTGTGCTTTATTGCTTGTTGCAAAAGCCCCCAGAATGGCATCCTCCAACTGATGGGTATTTTGGTATCATTCAAGTGAAACTCTCCTTGATAATACCCCACAGAGTGTTGAAAAAGAAAATTAAATTATATTATGTAGGGGTGACAAGACTTTTGGAACACAATAGCTACCTGATTTGAACAATTTAACACTGAAGTATTGTTTTTCAAAACTTTGATCATAATTGTCCAAATACTGTTACAGAATGTGTAGCCTAGATAAAAATGGCAAACTATACTCTACTGGTCAGAATTTTGTCAACCCAAACCAAGTTAATCCCTTGGATGTTGAATCTTGACATTTACAAATAGTCTTTGTTGAAGTCTGAATATAAGACCAAAGAGAGCGCAACAGTAGACAAGTCAGGAATCTTGGTGCACTTTGGTTCTTCCTCTCAGCATAGAGACAAACCATTTATTTGATGAGTAAATAGACAATATGTTGACACCTGTTATCCTTATCTCCATCTGCTTGCTTCCTCCAAGAAACAAAATCTATTATATCTCCTCCACATCATTCTTATAATAAAGTACATAAAAAAAAATTAAGAAAATTATCTGTCATTGATTCAGTTTATAATTCAGTTTGGGGGCCCTACTGAGGAATTGCTGACAGACTTTATAAGAATCTAGAAACTATACGCAACACAATATTTCTTCATTTTAACTTAATGGATATTGAGTGCCTACAATAACAATACTTAATTTTCTTTTCATCCCCATATCAAAAGATGGCCACAAAAACTGTTGAGTCATTAAAATAGAGATTTTGGTTAAATTTTTTCTGCACTCCATGCATAATTATTTTATTTTCAGCAATTTTTTTTGTCCAATGTTCTATGATGGTTTATTAACATCAATTTAAAATTATTTTCAGTTATATATATAAGTGAATATACATAATATCCAACATCACTATTCAGTTATATATACTTAATGGCTCTGTTACTTTACATAACATTGAGCACTGTCTTTACAACACCTGAGAAAGAAATATATAAGTATGTACAAGTATATGTGTATATGTATATATTTTTTATCATAACAATATATATTTTTTAAACAGTATTTAGTTTACCAGCATAAATCTTAAGAAAAATGTGCTCCCTGGCTGATGATTTCTCAAATATTCAGGCCAGTAGATGAAATAAAATACTGTTTAAAATAAATGGAGCATCTACACAAATATATATATATATATATAAAATTTTGCATGTGCAGTACTTAGTGGAAAGCCCTCAATATCAATGATAGAGCGAACATATTCAATCATATGGATATGAGTTTGTGACCCTGGGTTTCACACTTTTGTGATCATCAGACAAACCGAATCTATAAATAAATCTTTTTCTAATTTTTAAATTTGTATCTATAAATAGATCAAATTTTAAAAAATGAAGCAGTTTGATGATTGCAAAACCATGAAACCCAGGTCAAAACTCCTATCCATACAAGTGAAATATATATATATTCATTCATACACCTTTCATTAAATAATATAGACATGTGATGTCTATTTATTTTATGTAAATTTATTTAAATAAATAGACAACACTTGTCTATATTATTTAATGAAACGTGTATGAATGAAAAGAATAAATACACACAATATATATATATCTATATATATATATATATATATATATATATATAGCTTTAAGGTATACTTATATTTATGACAAAAAAATGCTCAATATCAATCAGTATATTCAGATCCACAATTATTTCTACTCACTAGCCTCTAGAATAATTTGAAATATAACCATTACCTACCACCCACCCACCCAATAACCAATAGGATAATACAATAGACTTTGCTACCCATAATGCACTATTGTCCAGCACAGATAAATAGTCAAGCCAAAACAACACATATTGCCTGAAGATTGCATTCAAGCATGAAACAGACTGTCACCACTTGATGTTGACATCACTGTCTAATAAATAAATATATATATATATATATATATATATATATATATATATATATATATATATTACATATAACAGGAATTAAGATTACTCCATGGTGGTTATGAACATTTCACCTTACTAATTAAGATTAATTAGTAAGGATTTTCAAGCCCATCAGGTTAAGAAAGAATAAAATGTAACTGGTTTAAAACAAAATTTAAGTTTAATTAAATATAATTTTAAAATTTTATATATATATATATATATATATATATATATATATATATATATATATATATACACACATACATACATACACACACACACATAGAATCCACCAAAAAAATGTATACACATTGCAGGAAAGAAAGAACTTGTATAGATGTTATAATGCTAAATCTAAATTTATTCAGACACCACAAAATTAATACAAGTTACTTTTGGAATCTATAATCACAAGAGATGCTCAAAATGGTGGCCTTTCAGCTTCCAGGCATTCATTAGTGTGGTGAACTACTGTGTGGGGAACATTGGCCAAAGTGTCCAGTGGGATTGCTGCACATACATTTTCAGTTTCTTGTCTAAAAGCCACCAATGTAGTCGGTTTTCTGTGATACACAATATCCTTTAGAACTTGCTGATGCTACAGCCATAAGTTTAATGCTATCTATCAAGAAAATACTACTGTAAACAGTGTTATCATCACAATTTGATAAAACTATAAAAAATATAATTCCCTTTCCTGAAGGGTGTATACGTTTTTTGGGGTGTGGGGGGTTAGTGGACTCTGTATATATCACTTTCAAAAAGATGTCTCTTTTATACATCCTAGATAATTCCTGTAAAAGGTAATCGCAGTGTAATTTTAAAAAAAAAAAAGTCCTATTTTTTGTTTTCAATGATGTGCAAGGCCCCAGAGCCACTAGAGGCAACACCGTTCGCCACCAAGACATAAGAGGCCAGTCAAAGTGAAGAAATAGACTTTAGAAGGAACCAGAAACCCAATCCTAAACAAGGAACAATGGATAAACTACTATTGTTCAAAAGACTGGGGAGAAGTGTGATCAGGACAATAGGCAAACCTATCTACTCCTGTTTGAGATCTAATTTATATATTTTTCATGGTTTTAGGCACCAGTCACCAGAAGAACAATAAAGGTAAATTAAGGTTACAACACATTACTTATACATTCAATTATATCAAGAGTTAGAAATCTTTAAGAGTTTGTACCGCAAAAATCTTTGCTTCTACTCCATGGATATCTTCAAATACCTCAAGTGGATGATTAAAACTGCAAACACTGTCAAACCCTAAAAATAGTTTGTTTTTTTTTCTACAAAAACAAGGAAAAAAATTAGTTCATAAATTAAGTACCATATATTTAACATTTTTTAAATTATTTACCTACCAACAGACAGTTTCATGTTGTGCAATTTTCAAAATAGCCTTTTGTTTCTTTTGAATACATCTGAATACTATAGAGTTTTTTTTCTTTCATTTTTTTAAAAGGAATATGCCACACCATACCAACACCTTCAAATAATATTGTTTATTATTTCATTCATCAGTTTACATGGACTGCAATTTCTATGTCTATATACTTACTAGCAGGGATACCCAGCATCGATCAAAAGACATCTGAATAATCTTTAAAAAATAAATTTCATTGTTTTTTTTTGGCTTGTTACAAAATAACTAAATTTAGGAAAATACCAATACCACACTAGTTGTTCGGTTAGGGAACTGAGTATCTCCATATTTTTATTCAAAAATACACTTTAACAAAAAAATATAGTTAAATTCATAAAATAAATATTCAACACAACTAATGTTGACTGAAAGTCATGTCTGTATCTCTTTTTATTTAACAATTTTTTTTTTTCAAATACAAACATAACTTGAAATGTAAACATAATCGATTTTCAAAACCAAATTCTCAATGTATCTTTGCTTCTACTCTCTTTCAATATAGTAATTAAATTAATTTATGGAGAAATGTTTGCTTCTTTAATGTAATGTTTAAAAGTAAAACTTTATCTCCTTAAAAAAATCTAAATTCCCCTCCAAAATAAGTAGTAAAAAATTATTTTTCGAAGAAGTAAGGCTTGCTATAGATTTTTGCTTGAAAAAAATTATTTAAATTAAATACGTTTAAGTATATCTTAATTTAAGTTTATTTACTTTTTTATTAATAATAATAATCCTCTTCAAAATAAATAGTAAATAATTATTTTTCTAATTAAGGCTCACTATAGTTGTTGCTTGAAAAAAATGATTACATTAAATATGAATTTAAATTTACATTACTTAGAAGTTTTAGCCAGACACACACACACACACACACACACACACACACACACACACACTTGAATAAATATATATTAAGCTTTTTCCCAAAAATTGTATTTCATGAAAT
This sequence comes from Acanthosepion lycidas, assembly GCA_963932145.1. Lineage (NCBI taxonomy): Eukaryota > Metazoa > Mollusca > Cephalopoda > Sepiida > Sepiidae > Acanthosepion > Acanthosepion lycidas. Next base: position 29,978,006 of record OZ010573.1, read on the forward strand.
ACAATTTTTGGCATCTTGCTTGGAAAGCTAACCACTCAACCATGTGCCACACACACTATGAGACTAAGTAAAATAAATAAAACACAATTAGGAAAATTAGTATTCTAAAAATGAAAACCAAACGGTGGTTTACTTTTCTGTTTAATTTTCATGTGGTAAGGATTTGCATTTTAATATTTTTTTACTTTTTGTCAAAAATTTTTCTGAAAGTTTAATTCCAGAATCTTTGGTTGATAATCCAGAGATTAGCCATGATCAATATTAACATGTCATAGTCAAAATGATTTAACAAAATTTATATGACAGGTGGGTTTCTTACCTCAGATCTTAGCAACATCAGCATATATATATTTTTTTTTTTTATCTTATTTAATCAAAAACCTTCACCTTTTGACATAAAGGATCCACTTTATAGGTTCTCTTTTGGCGATATTAATCAGCATCAATGCTCTCACATTTTGAGACCATTGCTAAATTGAAACTATTGAATTTGTTTATTTCATGAGGTTTTCTCATGGGTAAATGAAACTGCAAATAAACTTTGATGTGATAAAGTTTAGGACAAAAGTTGCAAGAATTCTACAACAGTAAATGAGGGATGATAAACAAATTTATGTTAATATTTTTGGGTCATACCTTGACAAATCATTAATTTGTAACAAAAATGAAAAATAATAAAATCTGACAATTTATTGCAATAAAAGTCATGTGGTCAATAGAAGATTCATTCTTACTGTACATCTGATCAATTTCACTACAAAAGTTTTTACATTTTTTTTTAATTCAAGAACCTTCATCATTTCAATTAAAAAAAAGCACTTTATCACTTCTCTTTGTTACATTTAAATTACCAGCATCATTAGTCTTGCACTTTGTGACTACTTAAGTAAAAACTACCATATTGATGGCATATAAGGCATGCTTTATTTTTACTAAAAATATCTTTTAAAATTCCCCTGCATCTTATATGCCATATGTAGGTTTACTAATTTTACTAATTACTAATTTTTTTTTCTTAATTTGCCCTGCTGAAATTGGGGTGCATCTTATACACCCAAGTGTCTTATATGCCGTCAAATATGGTAAATATTTATTCCTGGAGGTTGACCTTTTAGCATCCTGCTACCACACCACTTTTTTTTTTTTATTAATCCCAACTTTTGTGTAAATCTGTGCAAAAAGTGAATCACAGAGCTTATTCAGCTTCATACATATTTTCAGAAAACCTCAACTTTTAATTGGTCAATAAACACACAAGTGGGCATTACAATCCACCCAAGTCTTTTTTCCAATGCATGACCAAGTCAAAATTTCCTGCTTCTTTTCCAGGAGCCTACCACGTGATTACATTGATTATAAATACGACACAAGTTCATTCTTCCTCTCTCCCTTGATTTCTCTCGCTACTAAAATGTAGTTGTAAAAAAGAGATCACATCTCGACCCTTTGCAGTCGGACGCCATGAAAACATATTCACACATATGTACGAAACTTTCCAAAGTTAATTACAAATACTACAATGGAAACTTAATTACAAACATTATGTAACATTCATCCTTCAATTCTTCTAAAGCTAAAAGTTTACTCAACATATTCTCAGCTTCACAGAATTTTTTCAACTCTCTCACAGTGAACATTTTGAGTGGCAAGTTCATTCAACTTTTATGAGCTCAGATAATAAAATATTTCATTAGTAAAAACTTTAATTCAGTCAAAGGGACATAAAACCAACAAAAATAGTAACCCCTATGCTTGTACATCATTATACAAATATAAATATTAATCTTGTTGTTATAAAACCGTTTTGTGTCTCTTCTTGTTTCTCCTGTTGCTTTTGTGTTTGCTTACGCATCCGTAAAGTAAAAAAATGTACAAGTTGATTTAGGCCGTCAATACTGCTACAGCTTCAAGTAAAATTAAAACCTAGATAAGAGAGACTATTGCATTTCCTACATGTACTTTCTCATGTCAGACTATTTAATCACTTCTTACACTAAATACTCCGATACATTTATTATGTTATAAGGGATATTTCAAAGATATTTGGCCCAGTGTATAAAAGCATTGATTGAGTGATCCAAAATTGACTTGACCCAAAGAGTTGTGAGTTTAATACTTGACCAAAGCAGAGGGAACAAAAACTTGGACAGTTACCAAGGGGAATTAACTGAAACTGAAATATCAAAAGGCATGGCATGTGGAATTAGATCAATCCACCCTCATGGACTAAATAAAGGGCCCAGTTCGAAATTCCAACTAAAATCACCTGAAGAATGCTGGATCATACAACAGCTGAAACATCTTGAATATGGCAATAAAGACGAGGATAACAGTTCAAACAATGTAAACAAATAACATTTAAATAGCAGCTTTAAATGAAAATATTACTTTCTTCACTTAGCAACAAACCCATGTGAACTTTGCCCTCCATCACTTACCAATTCTCTTCCATGTCTTCCCAACTCCCCACTTTCACCACTTCTGGTCACTATTCTTTCTTTTTACATGTTGGCTCTATTTAACTTTCTTACCTGACAAATCGTTTGCCACCTGCAGTTTAATGAATACAGTTAAAAATAATCGAATTCTCACTCATTCTTTCTCTCTCTTTGTTCGCATATTTCTTTCTTTTTTTTTTAACTTCAGTTTTATTACGCTTGGCTTTTGTCAGTAGAATATTCAGCAACTTTGCGGTTAGCGGCTAACACTGACGCTTGAATAAGCGAGAAAACTCCACAACAATAGCTCTAGTGACCACAACACCGTTCAACATTCTATGACACACCCAGCTATTATACAAATGTCATGCCTGTGTAACACTTATCAGAACAACGTACACACATATACACGTATACGTGTTAATAACACTATGGTGTAACGAAGACAAAATTAAACTAAGAATTCCTACAAAAGTTACCGCAGCATTGTGTTTTATAGTATACTCATCTTTCATCTTAAGGTAAGAAGAGCAAGTATTGGTCATTACTCAAGCACCTTATGATTTGACGACAATAAAATTGATACACCCTGAAAACGGGTGGTAGACAGGTGAGTTACATAAAGTATTGAACTGGAAATAGAAGATTAAGTAAGGGTCAGGCAAAAGAATGAAAACAAGAAATAAAGAGTGAAAAGTGATCAAAGATGAAAAGAAAATACTTTATGAAAACAACAAAGGGAATGAAGACAGAAACTAGAAAGTTGGGGGAGAGACCATAATGCAGCCTGGCATTGATAAAAGTGATCTTCTATATGCTGTGTCCCATCATGATACGGACGATCGTAGCTCTCCACAATTCCCCGTCCTTTGTAGATCTTAATAAATTATGTCTATTTTTTTTCTCTCCTAAACTCTATACTGCCATTCATTTATACAAGATCATTAAAATGTTATGCACTGTTTTTATATGTTCCTCTTGCCTTCAATATGTACTGTGAGTGTCAAATTTTCTAAACACTTACTTTATTATGCAACCTAGAAATTTCAACTTCCTGATAAGTATGTGTGTCATTTTTATTTTCCATTTTCTCTAAAACTTTATCGTTGCTCACATGTTCAGTACGAAGTATTCTCAGCATCCTTCTGCAGAACAACCTTTCTGTTGTTTCAAGTCTCTTCTATATCTGAGAGAAGATTGTCCAGCATTCACTGTCATATATGAGGTCTGATATTGCATAACAGTTCAGTACTCTTTTCTAACAAACTTTTCCTGTATCTTAATATTTTTATCATTTTAATTTCAATAAAATTTTTCTTGTTTTTTTACCTGTTTGCCTTGCAAGTTACTTCAACATTTTCTCCCCGTTTTAGAGTTAAAGAAAGAGCTATATATTTATTCCCATTTCTGATTTAATCTCCCCGCTGATCTCATAAAAATATCTTTCTATAAGTATGAAGTGTTCTACTCAAAACTGAGATGCTGTAGAGTGGTGGGGCATATCATAGATTCGTGAAGAGGCACAAGACCTTGCACGGTCTTGTGCCTCTTCACGAATCTATGATATGCCCCACCACTCTACAGCATCTCAGTTTTCATCAGGTAGTATTCATATTGTTGTAGCATACCTACGGACGATAATGGGTGTGTCCTCATTCACATAAATACAGTAGTAAATACTGTATGTTGGTTTGCAGTTGGAGATTCATTGTGGAATTTACTTGACTCACTTCTAGCAGTTGACTACTACTTCTACATGCCGCTGGCAAATCTTATATTTGTCGTTCTTGTCTTAAGTATTATCGTTCATTACCAACCTTTGTGTGATTATTCTATTCAGTAACCTTCTCTTGGCTACAACACATATAAAATGCAAATTTTATTGTAATGTAATTATGTATAATAATGGATCACATGCAATATAGGCAAACAGTTTAACTAGAAAAATTGAAAATAAATACAATGTATCTAAATACAAATTAGAGGCATGTCAGAAGAGATCATTCCATCTTAAAAAAAATCAACATTGTTTTGTGTCAATTTTTAATATCAACTTGAGATTTTTCTTGTTAAAAAGTTGAATAATTTTAACACGGCCAACATTATGGATAAAAAAATAGCTAGTTTTATATTTTTTTCCAGACTTAACATGAGCAAAACAAATTCATGAATTTGGACAAAAAAAAGTAAAAAGAATGACATCAAAATCCACAAAATTTGTCATCCTTTAATAATCAGCTGGGTTTTGTTTAATTTGTAACATAAATGTAGGTAGAATAAAAGCAAATGTTGATAAGATAGAGAGGGTCACAAAGTTTCCTTGTTCCACTTTGTTAGCCCTCCCAATTATATCAAATCTAATTCTCAATATGAATCAATCATTCTTCCTTATATGCGCATGTGCCAAATACTTTTTTCCTGTCTTTGTTTTCAAATAGTATTTAGAAACAATAAATTTGTTAGAAACAATATCAAGCCTTCTATGTGGCAGTGAATGTTTGAAAATCTCTTCACAGAAGAAGCTATTTAAGACAAGAGAAATGTGAATCTACCAAAGGATGCTGAGAATACCATGGACTGAACTTGTGAGCAACTACAAAGTTTCATGGAAAAGGCAGTGGTGTAGCTAGTATTTTTGCCAACCAGGGCGGCCCTCAAGTATGCCACCCCTCCCCAAGAAATACAATATTACAATGCACATTAACTTAAATATACAGTGTAACCAGGATATAAGAGAGTTGTCATGACCGGAGAAGTAGTCTCTTATATCCGGGTTTCTCTTATATCCAGGTTTGGTCTATTTTGTTTAGGTAAGTATGGCTTTAATTTGGGACCAGAGAGAATCTCTCTTATATCCGGATTACACTGTAGATAGATAGAGTCAATGACGGAATTATTTGACACTCATCAATTTTTTGAATATTTTCATCCATTTCTCAGAATCTAATGCCCGTATGATGACAGGTTTTTTCCCCGTGTTTCTGTTATCATGGTGTTTATGAAATAAAAGTACAATTGTATTTATTTGTTTTTTAAAACTATGAATATAAAAAAAAAATAAAAAAAAAAAAACGAAGATGTTACTACTTCTTTTTAAATCAGGAAAACTTTAAAAACTTTTTACGATATTAAAAGAAAGATAACTTTTTTTGTTTTTAATATACCCTCTGTTTTATTTAAAACAATTCACATATTGTACTTTTAATTCATAATTTATCAGTTTTTTTAATATTTATTTCAATTCTCCTAAGTGAGGAGTCATAAAATAATACATTTAACGGAAACACCGTTCGTTTTTCTTTTAAGAATGTAAGAAAAAAGAATGCAACGTCTGTTTAAATTATTTTGTTTTAGTGTAACCCGGATATAAGAGAGTTGTCGGACCAGAGAAAATCTCTCTTATATCCGGGTTACACTGTAGTTGAAATTATTATTAACAATGTAGTAGAATTAAAAGTCGATACAATTAATTTCACTTTTAAAAACTGAAATGTTATCATTCTTTTAATTCTTAGTCTATTTTGCTTAATAAAATTTCAACAATTTAAACAATAAATAAATAAAACATTTGATGTTTTTTTTACTACTGTAAAAAACTTGTAAATTGAAAAAATACCCATTTTTGGATTTAAATGAAGTTTCTGCACTTAAAAAAAATATATTAATTTTCAATTTTCTTTTAAATTTCCGTTTGATATTTCTGGAAAAAATTGGGATGCATGCATGTGATATCCAAGTTAAAAAGCACTGAAATTATTTCAATTTATTTATCTATTTTATAATTATATCCGTATTAAAGCTAGGCCTAATATTAAAAAAAACAAACAAAGAAACAAAACAAAACAAAACAAAAACAATGAGTTCACTTAATTTTTTTCAGTTTTCACTAACAGTGAGTTGACACTGACAGACATGAAGAAAAATCAAACCTAAAAACTGACTCCAAAGTCTGGACTTCTCACATATGTGTGAAAAAACTGTGAATTCACTAAATTCACTTATTCCAACCCCACATCAAAAAAAAAAAAAGTTTAAATTTAAAAAAATGTTCAAATTTTTTTTTTACACCTTTTGCTCACACTTGGGGTTTTATCCCAACCAGCTGACAGCGCACGTTTTTGGAGACAATTTTTTTTTTATTGCTGGCTTGGCTTTGAGCCATATCAAAAACAAATTAGTTTCATTTGAACCCTATCTTCTTCCTTATTTATTTATTTTTTTTTAGGGTGCGGGGGGCAAAAATTATTGAAATTATGCTATTGTTTTTTCTTTTCTGAAAAATCACTGCAAACCAAAAATGCTGCCGGGGGTGGGGGTAGACCACCCGCTCTAGTTACACCACTAAGAAAATGGAAACCAAAAGGTTTGTTTGCATTATTAAAAGAAAAACGAACGTGTTTTTGTTAATGTGATATTATGACTCCTCACTTGTAAGAATTGAAATAAATATTAAAAAAAACTGATAATTTATGAATTCAAAGTACAAAAATTGTTTTAAAACAGAGGTTATATAAACAAAAAAAAAGTTATCTTTCTTTCTTTTAATCGTGAAAAGTTTTTAAAGTTTTCTCGATTTAGAAAAAAAAAGTAACATTTTTTTTTTTACATATCCCCAGTTTTATTTTTAAAAAAATAAAAAAATAAACAAATAATAGACACAATTGTACTTTTATTTCATAAATACCACGTTAAGATAAGGAAAACACACATGAAATAAAAAGACAGTTGAAATTTGTAGGAAATGAGGAAAGATGGTTTTAAAAATTAGACACTCACATGATGGAAAGAGGAAATCAGAGAATAAGCTAACAAGATTGTGTAAATGGTTGGCAGGACAGGGATTAAGAAGAGATATAGATGAAAAACAAACCGTACTACTCAACACTACAAAGGATACGAAGTTGTGAAGATACATGATTGCCCATGTCGTGAAGAGACACGACACATAAAAAAAAGTGTACTGTAGATGCTTATGTCTGCTTTGATGCCATGCATAAGCTACAAAAAAAGTGATATTTTAACTTTCAGATAAAATTAAAAATAAAAGTAAAATGTTAAGAATAGAGAAAAAGAGACAAACCAAATACTAAGTTCCTAAATTTATAGAATGAATCTCCTTGGAGCATCTAACAGTTTTAGCAGCATAAGACTCCTTGAAACTTTTACTACTTTTAGAAGTATTAGACTCCTTGAAGCATTTAATATTTTTAGCACTACAAGACTCCTTGAAGCTTTCTATGAACAAAAGATTTGTACACTCTTTGCATCAATCTGTCAGCATTTTTTGTCTCTTCAAGAAGCATGTCTTTGACTTGTTCTTCCAGCTTTATTTTCAGGCAAATACTCCAAGACAAACGAATGAATCCGAAAGTTACCAATTAGTCATTGAGACTCAAATCAGTGATGAAGGAATGAATGATGACAATATCGTTAAAAAATAAATTAATTTAAAAAATCAGTTGAATGTACCTGCTGATCACTAATGTCAATTAAAGGTTGAAATAACAATATCACCAATAGTTTCTCAAATCCTAGTTGGTGTTCTGTCACACCATTAGAAACAATTAGGGTTGTGTGCCGAAATCGGTTTGTGTTTGAACAAAGGCAAAAGAAACTTTATTAGTCATATAGAGTGGGGCATAAAAAAAGAAAAAAAAAAAAAAAACTTCCCTGAGAAATGTCTTTTGAAAGAATACCCCACTTGTCTGCCAAAGAACCTCTACTAACAACTGCTAGATGGTATTGCCAAAAGCAGTCTATCAGAAAAGGGCTCCGAAGTTGAATTCTCTTTTCTCATTTTAACCACAATATATCTTTGGGATAAGTATTTAGTTTCTCCTCTGAGGAACTTTTGGTCACCAGTGAACTTTATGTAGCACTGAACACAATCAGAAACAACATACAATATCCAGAGTACATATCTAATAATTCTACCAACTTTTAACCAATATAAGTCCCTCACAATCTTTCATAGGAATTTTACACAAGAGGACATCACTGCATACTCCTCTTCAGTCACAGCTTTTGTATTCTTATTATTTACATTGTTCAGACAATACACTGTTGTTAATTGTATGTAATTGTATATTTATTCGTACTCTTTTGTTTGAGGAAACTTCCATGCACCCACAAACTAGCTTAATATTTTGTACAACATTCCTTACTCAAGTCACAGTCAATCAATTCACCCCAAACAAGGTGATAACGCTACTAAGGCGCAAGGGATTACAGGAAGTGAAAGAGCAGGAAAAACTTTAGAAGTAACAGGAAAACCAATAATAGTATAAATTCCAGAGTTCAGGTGGAAACGTTTGAAGTATGGAGTTGAAGTAGACTTTAGAAGGAACTGGAAAACCAATCATAGACAGTAAACAAGGGATAAACCTCTACTCCTGTTCAAACAACCGAGGAGGAGTGGAAAGTTTATAGATGCCAAATAAATTCGATGGAAACCCCAAATTGACTTAACTATCCTCCTTCTGGAACTGTTTTGCTGTTGGCTCGACAAAGCCAATCACAATGACAGTACAGTGTAACCCGGATATAAGAGAAACCCGGATATAAGAGAGATTTTATCTGGTCCCAAATTAGAGCCTGTGTTGAACAAAATAGACCACACCCTGATATAAGAGAAACCCTGATATAAGAGACTTCTCCGGTCCCGACAACTTTTATATCCGGGTTACACAGTATTTAAAAAGTTAAACATAAAGGCAGTTGGGGGCGGGGTTGTTGACCTGAGAGTCCAGTTATCAAGAAGGCAAGATCCATTCGAACAGTCAAGTTATATCGCACTGACCTAAAAAAAAAATAAAAAAATAAAATAAAATGGAAACTGAAAAAGAGACAGGAATAAAAAAAATGTGTAAGAAATGGTAACGAAGAGAGATCATTTAAAATAAACAAAAAAATTTTAAGAGCCAGAAGACAACAAGACTCAAAAAAAAAAAAAAAAAAAAAAAATGAAAGAAAAGAAAAGATTAACAGGAAAACAATTAAGTATTTAAGACGGTATACGAGCATTTAAGAAAATTTTGAAACTGGTTGAAAAAAAGTAAAGAAACAACAAAATTGAGTCGAAGTGACAGACAAAAGACAAAGATAAAAGGGAGAAAGACAAATTTATAAATGTAGTTTTGACAGGAAGAAACATGAAAAGGTCTGAAAGTTTAAAAGATGAGAAAGAAAAGAAAGGAAATAAAAAAAAAAATAACAGAAAACGTGAAAATGTCTTTCAGGAATAAAGACATTAAATGTCTTTAAGTAATTCAATTGCTTCAACATCAAAAGCATGCCAATATCAAACAAAAATAAAATAAAATAAAAAGACCTGACGAGACAGAGAAAATAAAACCAGAGAGATCAAGGAAAATCATGATTTAAACAAAAGTTCAGGTAATAAAGTTTCAAACAATAAAACTTGTGAATTATCAACTTTCAAATGTGTCGTATCCTTAGTGTCCACTTGTCTTTCTCTGCAGGCGGACGTCACACTCACCTGATCTTTTTTCCCCCCACTTTACTTCCCAGAAACAAAGAAGAGCATCAACTCCCGTAGAATATAAAAATATTATGAGATTTCTGAAGCAATGGTGTGAAATCAGACAATGAAAATGGAGAGAAAAAGAATTAAGTTACGACTGGATACTTGTTATTATCTACAAGAAAGTACGACGTTTATAAAAAAAAAATAAGAAATAATAGTTTACTCTTTGATGCTCAAGTTCACTATTGTCTTTTTCTCTTTAAATCAAACTAACCAAAAAATAAATAAATAAAAAATCTGAAAAATTCTCACATTCTTTCTTTCTTTCTTTCTCTCATTTTACGATCAGGTCAGTAGGACATATTGAATAAGAATTATTCTATTTAACTTCCCTCCGGCATTTTACAGTTAACTTCGCCTTCAGGCATATTTTTTTTTTTTATCCACATGATAGGGTTGTAGCTCTTAGACATAAATTAGGATTTTAGCTTCTTTTTTCAAAGTTAACTTAGCTAGAGGATGAATGCACATAAGCCTCCTATTTTTGTACCCATTTTCTTTTCCCTTCCATCAAGATTTATTGCATATAAAATACAACTGCGGCACAAGGCCTAAAAGGGGGAGATGGGTTGAGGCTGGTCATCACTATCTTATACATAGCTAATCAGATTCACAACCCATTCACTCATTACAATTTGCACATCCACCACAATAACTTATCTATCATCATTCAATCCTCCATATACCATAATACTGTTTAGCATTCGGCTACCACTTTCTTTTGATGTCAGTTTTTGTACGAACTCAACAGCAAAGTGGATCAAGCTTTACATTATTTACATTATTTGGACTATTATCGTAATCTTTGTCGCTATATTTATTACAACGTTTCAGCTGTTGTACGCTCCGACCTTCTTCAGGTGGTTGGAATGTCGAAATGAACTCTTTATTTCGCTCATTCAGGTAGACTGTTCTAGTTCCACGTGCCATGTTTAATGGATGTCAGTTCTCAGTTATCTCCTGTTAATTTTCTCTTTGAAAATTCTCCACTGCCTTAACCGGGTATTGAACACATGGCACAGTGGATAAAGGCGTTGGTTAGATCCAGTGACAGGATCCAAAGAGTGTCACTTTTATTGGGTGAACATTACTGAAATTAAAAAAAAAAAAAAACAAACAATGCACCAGTTTTGGGGAAGAAGCCATTTAAACTTAAACTTCTTTCTGACTAATAGACCATGAAGAGGATGAGTCGAGCCAGCGTTCGTGGCCTGGTGGGTCCTAGCTGAGTGAAAGCCTGGACTGGTGAAACCAAAGAATGTTGTTTTCATGAATATCTGCCATTAAAATAATGATATAGTAGCAAGAGGCTGGCAACACTTCATTTTGTAGGAAATGGGTAGCAAACAATTCATCACCCACAATGCTGTGCAAACTGTTTTGAACTCTGCCAAGGCTGGAAATTGAGGGTTGGGCAGCTCCAGCCAAAGTACTTACCCGTAAATCCAACCTGACAAACATCACCCATTCTCTGCACTCAAATATTAGTTAATTTGCTAGCATCTTTACTTATTACCTTTTCTAACCTGTCAAGACCGACAATGAGTGTAAAAACTCTTTGCCTGTTGTAGAAGATATGGTTGCCCAAATGCTCAATGACCCACCAGACAATCATTGTTATATGCTAGAAACGAGATAGTTTGTCAAAATAACCGGTGCGGTTGATTCATGCCTTTCTCATGGAGGTCATGTTCAGTGAACACAAGATTGATTACTTGATTTGTTTTTTAACAACTTATCAACCTTCTGTAGGTTATTTAAATCCAAAACATTTTTGGATTGCAACAATTTTTTTTCGTGTGTGTGTGTGTGTGAATATTGCATTAACAATTTTTTGAGAATAACAAAGATTATTTCAGATATAACCCTACTTTTTAACCCAAAGCAGGGGTGTAAGATGGATTCCTACCTTCCCGAAGAGTATTTGCAGGTAAATGAATATAACAAACTGGACTGCAATTCGAACTCAGTACTCCATTACACCAACAGTGCATCCACCAGTAAACACAAAACTCAAAATCATTTTGTCAATTTTGTTCTCCATGAGTCAATACCCATTACGTTACTTTATTGCCTTTGTAGATATTAGTTAATCGGAGAAAAATTATATATAAAGTTTTATATACTAGAACAAGGTTAGAAAGTTAATGACAAAGTGGAAAATTTTTTCTGCGTAGTTAAATTATATAAACACATATGATGTTTACGTTATATTTGTAAAGTAATTTTTACAGCTATGTACACCTGTAGAAAGAGAGAATTGGATAAACTTCCATCTACAACACCTTAAACAAACACCTACCTCCGTTTTAGAAAATGCATTTCTGCGATATTTTGAACTAAAAGCAAATAATAATTGTTTCAAATCAGAATAATTAAACTTTAAATCAGCTAGTATTCTTCAAATAAAATATCAGAAAAGTATATTTTATTTTTGAAAGATTTTATAAAGAGAATTAATTGTGCTGGCAGATGGCTAAAATCAACAATTTTTAGCGATTCAAAAAAAAAAAAAAAAAATATAATATCTTTCCAGGGAATTTAAATTAAATTGTGAAATACTGCAAGTATTTTGCTAATATGAAATATTAAATCTCTTATCTTGAAATTAAAGCTAAAACAAAAACTTCAAGAAAATATTTTTCATTTTAAAGAAATTTAAACCTTAGGTAGTGAGATTTTTTGGACGTACCTCATTTAAATTCTCCAAGGGCTGTTGGTTATAGCTAACATTAATATTAAGTCATACAAAGTGAATTTCTCAGTGTACCATAAAATTAAATAAGGGAATGGTATAAAAGATCTAAAAAAAAAAAAAAAAAAAAAAAATTACCAAGATTTTCTAAAAGTGAAACAGTTCTAAAAGAATTTCATTCATTTGTGAAGGTTTCATTAGAATTCAACAATTATTCAATTTTTGGAAGAATTTCAAAATCAATGTACTTTTCATCAGAAAAAGATGCTAAAATTACCATATACTAATTTATTGTCACCTGCTGATGCAAGAAAAAAATTTAACCCCAATTTTGAAGGTTCTAAAAAGGATTAAAAAATATAATTTAAGAATCAAGAAATCATTTGGTTTTTCCTCTTAGTAAGATTTTGGTTTTATCAATTTGGGGACATTTTTTTCACTATGTGTCTTACTCTTCATTTTCAATGAATCATTGTGGGTACCTATAGAAAATCATCATCTACTCAAGTTTTCAAACAGCTTTATTCTCAGGTGATTTACTGATAAGAAAACTTACAAAACATTCTGACATTGAGGTTTTGAAAAAAAAAAAAAAAGTTTAAACCATTATCAAAAAAATGTCATTAACATACCCAACACTGTTCGTATAATTAAAATCCATTTTCTTGTTGTTCACACAGTGCTTTGTCAGGTGCATTCACTAAAGAGAGAAATGGCTCTATTTCCTTTCAGAAAAAAAAATCAAAATAGTGTCAGAAATGTACTAACCGGGCCAGTCTATTTTCACAGCACCAGGTTAGTTAAAGAACCATGCAATTCCAAATTATACCTCGCAGATGGAGGAGTACACCAACACTAACTTTACTCAGCAAAGAAAACTATATAGTGTTACAAGGTTTTTTTGAAAAAGTGAATTAAAATATTAAAAAATGAATTTGTAAATTTCTGAAGTTCAAATATGCAAAAATAGGTTTCCTTTTCAGTACAATCTTTTAAAACTATGATCAATCTCACTTTGTCTTAATTGTTTTTTTTTTCCAATTCCAAGCAATGAACAGTAAAGTTACTGCGATCTTTGCATACATTTGTTTTCTGTCAAAATTCGAAAAGGCACCAGAACCATCTGATTCTATTTGTTTCCCATCTCCACACTACATCATTCAATGAAACAAAGAGAATTAAGACGAGTAAAATACCACTCAGTTTCAGCTAAGTATTTCGTCTATTTTTCCAACTGGATCTATGCAGTGTCTCTGCCCAACTATTCTAGATAAAAACATTAACTCTTCATCTTTGTGTACAAACATCTTACAAAACCTTGAACATACAATCATTGCTGTTCTTACAACGGACTAATACTACACAAATATTCATGCACATGAATTTATCCAAACATTGGAGGCTGATTCTCATGTGTTTTGTTCAGCAAATATTCAAATGTTGCCCTTTTCTAAGAAGAGAAATATCACTACTTGTTAACTGCTTCAAATCATTATCCAATACATTTGTTCACTATAAATAACTTTTACTTCCTCCCAAGTGTATTAAGATTAAGAAAATTTAATGAGTGTAATGATATTTTGTTACAAGCAGCACCATGGAAACTTCTCAATGATTTTCTGAATAACTTATTGAGAAGGACTTAAGGAATATAAAATTAGACATGACTGAATCAGGGAGTGAATTATTCACTTGGATTTGCAGAAACCACTTGGGCTTAAACTAAACTAGAAACTGCTTTTGTAAATTGGAAAATGTACAATATTTAAGGATTTTGACACTCATGTGCTTCATTTTACTTAAGTAAGGAAGTTAGACTTAGCTATAAAGCAAGAGAAAGATACAGAAAGAGAGAGAAAAAAAGAAAGAGAGAGAAAAAAGAAAGAGAGAGAAAAAAGAAAGAGAGAGAAAAAAAGAATGCGAGAGAGAGAGAGAAAGAAAGCGAGAGAGAGAGGGAGAGAAAGAAAGAGAGAGGGAGAGAAAGAAATGTTGTTGAACAATATATTCCACTTACCAAAGGACACGGTACCAGAAAATAAAAATAAATTATGACATAGCTCAAGTGCTGTAAACAAACAGGGAATATGCAGGTGACAGTAGTTACTACACTCATTGGAGCACATGGAACATCTGCAAAGAGTATTTCAAAGGAGAATCCAAGACCTGAGAAGAAAAATAGAGAATATGCTGACAATATACTGATATACTGATAGAACAGCCAGTGCGACTGTCAACTGAATTTTACAAAAACTTTCTATTAATTTTTTTTTTTCTTTCAATAAAATAGGTTTTTCAAGTCCACTGGCTGTTATCGCTCCTTACAGTATCGATGGGAATTTGCTTCCTAACTTTTGTTTAAAGTCTGGTGAAACATCAACATATTCATTGTCATTCTTTTCTCTTCAAGTTATGTGCTATTCATTTCAGTTGTTGCTGCTGTTGGAAATCCCCAGTTGATATGTTGGGTATAGTTCTTGAAAAAGAATCCAATGTAACATTTGTGGAGAAGATGACCACAGAGAAATAATGTCAATGCCCAACCTTATCCGATTAAAGAATAATGTTCCTCAGTTAACATCTAATTTACAAGAAAATAAACTATTTTATGATGAGTTTTGAAATCTTTCAAAGGAAAAGTCAACAAAATCACTGAGAAATAATTAATGGTATTTTTGTTGATACAATATTCACCGATTACTTTTGGGTATAAACAGACTTTAATTCACAGAGGAAGTCAAAATAATAAGGCAAAACTTTGACTATAGACAACTTCATTTCAGATGAATGGACTCCAATTCCTTCAGGTCTTTGATTCAACTGATTGTGTTTCTTTATTCTATATTTTGAAGTTTGAAAGGTCAAAAGGTAACCTGTCCAATTTTTAGAAACTGACAATAGAACACTAAGGTTTATGGTTTAAGGTTAGGCGGTGAGCATGTGTATAGACAGGATCAGCTGAGAGTTCAAAGTTATGTGAAAAATAAAAGGTAGTTCCAGGAAAACAGTTTGTTGGAGATTTGACTTAACTCATATGATTCTTTCACATTTAAAAGGAAAAAAGAAACAGATAAACAATAATTAAAAAATACCATTTTAACAACACAAAAAAATATACCCTAAAATCAGATTTAGTAATATCTAAATTTTTTAATTTTAGTCATCGTTCACAAATTTACATTTTTTTTAATTCTCAATTGAAGTCCGAAGAGTGAGAAATAATAACTGGTTATCTATGTTTTTTTTTTTTTCAAATAATTTTTTCATTTCCCATTTTAAGTTAATTATATATTTTTCTTGCACTTCCTCCTATTGTTTTAATATATTTGTATGTACTATATAAAATTGCATAATTTGTATGCACTATATAAATTTGTATCTCTATCTATAAAAGGCAGGACGTGTGTGTGTGTGTGTGTGTGTGTGTAACAAATGCACAGCCGGAATTTTTGATAGATTTGCACCAAAATTTACATGCACATGCTCCAAGTTAGCGGTAAGGCCAAGACCGACTTTGCATTTCCCAACTCCCATCGATAGTGGAAATAATTGATTTTTTCATGCTTCTACAGCTGTTTTCATGTAGTTTACAGCCATTTTCTACTGGCCAGAGTGAAAGCCTATAGCTGGCTGCCACGAATAGGCAGGAAGATTCTATTGGCCAGCATGAGAGCCAACAGCTGACTGACACAAATGTTAACTAGCATGCTAGCATGCAAAAAAAAATCGATAGCTGCATTTGTCACGTGGGAAAAATTTAAATCTGCATGGCACTTTACTCCAATTGGCTCATTCGCTTGCTTAAACTCAACATTGATTCTGAATCCGCAGAACTGTGTTGTGTTTGTTGTTAACATTCTTTTTTCATTCGGTTTTTCCAGTTCCGAGTCCTTTTTTGAAGCTGATTGTTTTGTGTTCATTTTGTTTAGTTCTTTTTTCGTAACAGATTTGTTTGGTATAGAGCTTAGAAAAATTTGCAGTGTGAGATAGGCAAGAAGTAAGGCATGTAGCAACATCAGCACGGCAAAGGGCACTCCTTTAAAGGCAAGAAAGGGCAAAAATATTTTAAGTTAAGTGATAGTGATTGCTGTATGAGTCGTATGATTTTTGATTCAAGCACGGGCAACGCCGGGCCATGCTGCTCGTAATATATAGGCACATCTACGAAAATGCGATAGCAAAGGTTTAAAATTAATTTTAAAAATGGAAAATCTTTCTTGAAGCTTTTATTTTAGTTTTAATATCAAACTGATAAATTAAATTTTTAAATTCTTTTTAAAATATCGGTGGTCACTAAATTGTAATGAGCTTTTCCATTTATTAGTAAATATAGATGTTACTTAATAACAATATAACCTAACCGTTACAAAGTAAGACAATGTTAAAAGATTTTAAACTTTATGAATTATAATTATATTTTTTAATAAAATGAAAACAGTTCTTGTGAAAATGCATCGAATTATTTTTCTTAAGATGATTGTGTCTGTAAAATATCTTTTTTATTTTACGATTCTGAGCAGATTTTTGGTAACTGGTCATCCTGTTTGACCAAAGAGAAATTGCTGACTAAAATTCTCCAAGGAGTTCTGCTTTTTACTAAAGCGTTACACCATTGAATTTCTCAAATTTTCATAAAATTAAGTAAATGGAGTGTAAGAGATGTAAAAAGAAATATTTTTTAAAAATTCAAATAATTTCATTCATTTGTGAATAAGTTCTGAAAGTTTCATTAAAATCTGAGAATTATTTGATTTTTACAAGAATTTCCAATGCAATGTTTTTTTTTCGCAACAAAAAAAAAAAAAAAAAAGAAAAGAAAAAATGTTAAAATTTCCTATAATCTTCGAAAAATAGACTGAACAATTACAAAAACCTTCATCTTCGAAAACTCTAGCATCATGGTGCTGAATATAACATCAATCAGCTAAGTGCCAAATTTTATTTGTATTAATCCTAATATAAAAATCTTTTTAATCTGTTCATTTTAAAGCTATAACAGAATTATATGCACCGCATAAATTACTTAAATAAAAATAATGAAATAAACCAATATCAAAACTTAAAACAAATCTAAGGAAAAAGACTTTTTTCATTTTTCCAGCCTTGATAGTTCAGGTAGTTTTAATAGAGTGGGTTCATTGAAGAAATTTAGACAATGCTTCTTTTATTATTTATTTTTTGTAGTTAAAATATTTCATATCTTAAACTTAAAACAGTGCTCACTAGTATATGGTTTTTAAAATTGATTTTTGACATATTTGTTTTTTGGTCTGTAACAACAGACTCACCCATTATCAATCCTGGTTTGCAATCATCTCTGATCCTTTGAACAGGAGTAGAGGTTTATCCCTTGTTTCCCGTTTAGGATCGGATTTCCAATTTCTTCTAAAGTCTACTCCAACTCTATACTTCTGACATCTCTGCCTAAACTTTGAAATTTCATTTACTATTTTTTTTCTCAGTAGATATGTCTGCCTATCATCCAGTTCACAGACCTCCCTGATTTTTTGAATAACAGTAGATGTCTTGGTTCCTGTTTGGAATTGGGCTTCCAGTTCTGTTATGTAGGAATAAACTGTTGCTGCTGACACTTGAGTTTGAACATAGATCGCCAGTGAGCAAACACAGGAGATCCCATTATTGAATTATATAGACCATGTGACCATAGAGGAAACGCATATATGTAAGAAGTAACTGATGACTAACGATCATTATTGCTAGTCTATCCTCTATAATATATGGATCTGTATTTCTACTCTATTCACTATACTGTTTCTCTATTCAGATCACTATATGGATTACTTTTTTAAGTGAGCATTATCAAGCAAGTACTATTAGTGCAAGTGACATTCGAAGGCATCTAATACCAGTATTGTTTAACAGCATTACTATGGTTGTATTTGCGATTACAAAATTTCTACTACAGCGAGCATTACGAAAGTGACGAGTATTGATTGGCATCACAAAAAGTTCCTTCTAAAGTCTTCTCATTCTCTTTCACTCCAAGTAGTCGCTTACATTATTGCCTTGCTTGGGGTGAATTGATTAAAAAAAAAAAAAAAAAACAGTAGTTCCACCAGTCCAGACTTTCACAACTATGACCAGTCATATCACACACACATGGTCAATTCTTCCTCATTCTCTTTTTATCCTATAGTAAGGAGGAAGTTCAATGCAGACAGATTGTTCCGAAGAACTGTCAGTTTGTGGAATAACTAAAAGGAAATAAACACTTTTAACCACAGTCAAGATTATGGAGTCATTGTGAACGTCATGATCTTGTCAAAGACCGCATCATATTATGGGCTAAACCAGGGCGACATACAATTTTGAATTAAGAGTTATCCTTCTGGACTGAATGCCAACCACAACTGGAGAGCTTAGACTGCTTTATAGGGTGCACATGGCATGGAGATTCATCTCACAGAATATTATTAAGTCACAAAGTTTGCAGCATTTCCTGAAATTCAGAAAAACACACGCAGGATGTTAATATATCTGTATTGTATTATTGCTCTGTAGTTTAATGCAGGCATTGCGGAGTAATGGATAGAATCTCGGATTGAGGAATCAGATAGCTGAGTTCGAATTCCACTCAAAACTGTTACATTTACTTACGTACTAATACCTTTGGGGAAGGTATGAATCCTCTTCTTCTCCCCCCAGCTATGGGTAAGTAGCAGGACAGACCAGGTTCTATAGCTTTGAATGGCAACTGGTCTACCACAGAAAGAAATGCCTATCTACTACGGGAAAAAATCTGCCTCGTCAGTCATGTATCAAAAGATACATGATTGCCTAAGCATTTATCACACATGGCACATAACTGACCGAGTTTAATGCAAATAAATATTGACATTGTTTATAACACTGTTTCTCAAACTATCTGATGTGGTGCACCAACAGTTGTTTTTTTTTTTGTTGTTTTCAGTGTGTGAGGGATCAATGAACAAAGCTTTCCAATGCAGATGGCAGGTTCATGTGGAGGGGCTGTGCCTCCCAATTATTATATAAACATATGTCTTATTTCAGGGTCATTTTGAGACTATCTGTACGAAACATGAGAGTATAATGTTTTATTCCATACTAAGGCCAGTCATCATTGATGTAACATTTTCTCAGTGAGCTAGGGACCGGTACCATATTCATGCTATTATTTAATTATATAATAGTAATCCAAGAAAATATTATTTGAACATTCGTAGTATTATTCATTTATACCAGACAAATATAATGAATATAATACAAGTGGCATCTTTTTTTTTTTTAATTTTATATTGATTTTGTAAACAACTATTTCAATATTACAATATAAATAAAAAAAGTATTAACTGATCAACTCACAAAGCCTTGTGACACAGATATAAATGTATGTATATAAATAATAAAATGAAAAATTATAATGTATAAAGTAGGCTAAAATATTATATATTAGTTATTTTAAAACCCAGTAAATAAATCCATTAAAACAAAAATCTGAAAGAAATGACTAAGTTGAAGATAATTTTGAAAATATGTTGTCATCCGTATTTCAATCTATTGTCTCAGAGGTGGAGTAATGGATAGAGGTTCGGATTGAGGAATCAGAGAACCGAGTTCGAATTCCAGTTGAATCCATTACATTCATTAATGTGCTAAAACCCATGGGAAAGGTATGAATCCTCTTCTTCTCCCCCCAGCTATGGGTAAATAAACTGTGTTCTATAGCCTTGAATGGCAACTGGTCTACCGCAAAAAGAAATGGCAACCTACTGCAAGAAAAAATCTCCCTCATCAGTCATATATCGAAAGATACATGATTGCCTAAGCATGTATCATGCATGTGACATAACTGTCACATTTTGCATTTGTTAGTTGTATAGCAATGACTTAAAAAAATAGATATAGTCAGATATCCCAGTGATCTCCCGTGGAATGTGAGTACTGGTTCTTTGTTTCCTGGAATTTCTCTGTGTGCCGGCAGACAATGGCTCACTTAATGGTGCTGGTACGCAAGTCATCTTTTATGAAAAGTTACACACTTGACTTTGAGGAAGATTGAGGGTGTGAAAATTTGGCCCTGTAAAAAATATTCAACCCATTACAAAGAAAATGGTAAAGGAAAGATAGCAGCTAAGGAGTGAATCCAAAGTGATTACACAGTATTTGACGGCATATAAGGCACACTTTTTTTTTTTTTTTTTTTTACAAAAAATATCTTTTAAAATTCCCCTGAATCTTATATGCCATATGTAGGTTTACTAATTACCAATTTTTTTTTTTATTTGCCCTGATGAAATTGGGGTGCGTTTTATACACCTTATCTTGTATAGTGTGTCATAAGACAAATTAAATACGGCATATTCCAGAAATTGTGGCAGTTTATAAATTTATTTTATTTTATTTTATTTTTTTTTTTAGTCCAGTTTCTTATAAGACTGGTTTTTGCCCAACAGAAAATAAACTAGACACATGAAAATTTCTTTATGATTTAGACACGGACTGTTAAATCATATCTGATTGCTAATGTGGACTGACTACTTGATACATTGTTTATTATTTATACCTAGTGTACGGACGGGATAGTAGACACAAAATGCACACAAATATTTAACAGAAAAACACCCGGCTCAATTAAGTGTGTTACTTGAAGTGTATGAAATGTCTAATAGTCTGATAACTGTTCATGTTTAAAAGATGAAATTTACCAGGTTAATAATTTTAAAT
Organism: Acanthosepion lycidas; assembly: GCA_963932145.1. Classification (NCBI taxonomy): domain Eukaryota; kingdom Metazoa; phylum Mollusca; class Cephalopoda; order Sepiida; family Sepiidae; genus Acanthosepion; species Acanthosepion lycidas. The sequence continues at coordinate 29,999,388 of OZ010573.1, forward strand.
ATGTCTGAAACACTGTGTAAATTTTATCTTCAGCCGTAAATTACCAGTTAATTACATTTTCTTTTAAGTTGATATCCACTCAGTTTAGATATGGTATCATTAATAATTTTTACAAAAAAAAAAAAAAAAAGTTTTCATTTTGTCTGAAACAAATTATTAATATATATTCTAACTATGTGTCCTAATTTATATAGATTTTCAGTTTTTCTTCATAAACAACGCAATCTAACAGACATTATCATAAGGCTGAAATTCAGCCGGGATCACTATTTCTGTGTTTTGGTCATGAATAAATTACTGTAAATTATTTTTCATCTTCTTTTCCAAATTATGACAAAATAAATCATATTTCTGCAAACAAAGGTCTCCATGATATATTTTAAACAAGTGTTTGGTCCACTACAAAAACATTAAGAACCAACGCAATACGCCATCAAAAACCTGAATAAATATGATATATTCTATATTATAATTTAATTGTTTTATATTTTTCTGTATCATATGAAGAGATGGGAATTGATTTAGTTATTTTCTGTACATGTAAACTAAAGATTTCTGTGTAGCAAAAAAATATTAAAACCCTGTTGTTCTAATTTTTGACTTGAAATCTGTTTGAACAATTTTCCGCTATTAATCTCTGTGTTGTGTGTATCAGGAGTTGTCAATGTTCGGAAATTAATGCAAATGTTAGAACAAGAACAGCAATAACTAATAATTTAATTGTAGTATGGGTTGGCAATAGAAATGCGTTTTAAATAAATTTAGTGATTGGGAAGAAAGACCAGTGTTGGTGCTGTAGTGGTGCTGTAAGAATTGTTGGCTAGGGTCACCTTGAATATAATCAAGAAGGAAAGCTGTGTTCTTGTAAAACAACACCCCACATGAATCATGTACAACAAACATGAGAGAAAAATAATCAAGCTCAGTGAACATTAATAAAATATTGTATTAACAATGATATACAAAAATCAACAATAGTATAAAGAAAGTTGCTTCCCTTTTTCCGTAACAAAAAGGGTAAGTTTAGCTAGTTAATGTTGAGTACAATGTTGAATGTTATTTAACTACAAGTTCAATTGAAGTCTTAGCTAAATAAAGAATAATTCCACAGTGTGTTACCAGTGTAGAAAGATGTAATGTTCATGAGTGATATCAATAGGAATTAGTATGATTACTCAAATGTGTAATAATTAAGAATTAAAATGTCACAAGAATATGTGCTGTGCCGTATTCTCCAAGAATTGAACTGCTACTGGCTGTTGGCTAACAGCGAGAGGGTTTTTATAGTTACTCATCGGCTCCAGTGAGCTTGGTGCCGAAAATATAGAAAGATACTAAAATACGCAATTTGTCAGGAAATGGACCAATCCGTGATTTTAGAGAAAAATTCTAATAACGTGCGATGGCAAAATTGTCATATAATAAGTATCATATATTTATGAACCAATGACATTAAAGAAAGCGGAGGTGTGGCACATGTAAATGATCACCACAGTGCCATAAGAAGAGTGAACAGTAAAAAATGACACAGGTAAAAATGGCACAAGTAAGAAAAGAGGAAAAATGGCACAAAGTGAAAACAAAGAAAATATAAGTTGATTTACAACAAAGACTAAAAAATTTATGTACTGACTACACAGAAAAAAGGAAAGATTTGGATCAGGCTTCAAGTGGACTTGGTCACAACATAAGATTTTAGTTTAAATCTTTTGCTTTTAAATAGAGATATAATTTTCTTTTTAATTTACTAAATAGATAACATGTGCATTTCATTTTTTGTGCCATTATTACCTAAATTCAAGGAAAAGATTACAGTATGTACGATAATTCATTGAGAGGAAAATTGCTTGTTCGGCTATAAATGTTCACAGTAGTCCGAAAGAGAATCAAGCCTTCAAGTGATCTTTCAGAGTTACTGCCTCTCCATTTGTATTGTTTCAGAATTATTTTTCAGTGGCTACGTGAGAGAACAAAAGTAAAAGAAAAAAAAAAAAAAATTAGCGTCAATTATACAGGGTTTTTTTTAAACACAAAGCTGGATATTGAGCATTTGAACATTCAAATTCACTTTTAACTACCTCGGGATTGATATGCCTATACATGATTGTTTTGCCAGGACACCAATTAGTGGTGATATGCTAACAATGGTTTACTAAATTTTGTGTGTTGATGACATCACTCTGATGAAATTAAACTATTGTAATTAAGAGGAAAGCCCAAAGTTTTTTTTTTATTTTTTTATTATTATTATTAAATTATCTATTTTATCCTTTTTAGAAATTTGGGTTAAGAATCTTGTTTAAAGTTTGTAGATTTCAGATGAATACTTGGAAATTTGTGTGTGCATGCCAGATTGATACAGAGTTATCACGTCTTCTCCAAAATGTCTAAAGTGATTTCATTCAAATAGAACATTGTTCAATAACATTTACAAACAATATTTGTATACAATCTCTGTGTTTCTTTTGGCACAAATTTAAAAAGACCTTTTATTTTCTTCATATAAAGTTGGATCTTATGGGTACTAGGACTTCCTAACTATGACATATATCAAATATCGGACCGTAGCATTGTTAGAAAACATGTGTTCAAAGTTAGATCGAATTTCTGTTGTAAACAGAGTTGACCCATAAACTTTTGAAGTACCCGACAGAAATAGATCTTTCTTGTACATATAAGTGTATATACTGGATATTATTATTATTATTTTATTTCCTTTGATTTATGATATGTACTCATTTCCTTCCAGGTCCTGCCCAGGGACATTAGGTTCGATGTTCCCATGTGCCACATTTTTTAGATTTTGATATTATTATTATTATTATTATTGTCTTAATTTGACATTAAAATTTGAATTAAAAGTTCCTTGAATTTTCAATGTTAAATTTATTTTTTATGAAACTTAGACTGAGCTTTTATATGGTTGCCCCCCACCCACCGGACATGATTAAGCATCTATACACTATCATCACGTCTTCTCCAAAATGTCTGAATTGATTTCATTCAAATAGACCATTGTTAAAAACATTAACAAACAAATGTCTAAAAGAATGCACTGCTTTTAAAAGCGAGAAAGAGGGAGAGAGAATGAAGAATAATCTGTTTTGAATTGTAAATTTAGATTTTAATTTCTTGAAGGTGGTGTTTCCACTGATTGAAATGAATTTACTTTTTGAATTCAATTTCCTTGATTTTATGAAAAAGCATTCGTCCTCTAATTGAAACGGGTTTGAAAGTCGCTTAATCCAAATGACTTTTACTTGTCAAAAAAGACAGCACCCTTTTGCACAATGCCACTTAAATTTTCAACATCAGCCAAAACAGATTGACTTTATGAAAAATAATCTCTAGACATTTCATGGAAGCCATGTCCCACACAAAATACTTACATTGGGCAGTTCATGGGCAGAACATTGAAAACTGTCATGAACCAATTTTTTTTTTGTTTTGTTATGTCCAGTAGTCAACAAAACCAAAGAATGCAATGGACAAGACCAGAAACAAAAACCCTTCACCTCTTGCATCATTGTTTAATGTTCGTGGTCAAAAGAAACCACTGATAAGAAAACATCATGACAGCCTTCCATGTGATGAAAGTGAAAACTGAAGAGTCATTAGTGTAGCTAGATGGAAGAGGGCAGCTTTTAAGGGGTTGACATATGCCATATAAGCCTGTATAGGCTGTATTAAAGGAAAAGTGGCTTTAATGTTGGGATACTGCTCACATTTGAAGGACCTTATTGATTTTGAGTAACTTCAACTATGGCGTATGCATTTAAGCAATTTTTATCTTGGACGGACAATAGACACTATTCAGTGATGTATTTAGGGCTGTCATTGTTTAAAATGTGAAACCAAGGAACAGACCCATAGGATGTGTTCTTTTAGAACATCACTGTGTATGGGAGACATATCTTGGTTGTTATCATATAAATTTCAGTTATTTTCCTTAACAGAAATAGGGCATGTGTTGCTCTATTTTTTCACCTTTTTGGCCTAATAATAGTTCAAATATATAAAATGAAGTATTATATATATATATATATATATATGTGTGTGTGTATTTAGGTAGCAATCCTTCTCTCATGTACATTTCATTGAATAACAGTTAAAATATTTAATCCTTGAAAATGGCTAAATATATAGCCAAAAGTGCTTGGATAAAAAGAACATTTGGACAGTTTTTATATGATTTATCATACAAAAAAAAAATTATTAGATTGCATGAGAAATTGTATAAAAAACTAAATAAAAGCAAATTGTCAGTCATATTCAATGAAATGTGCATATATATATATATATATATATATATATATATATATATATTAGAGAGAGAGAGAGAAAAAGAGTGTATTTAGCCAACAATCCCACTTTTATACATGCTTCATTAAAGACATATATTTTGGGTTTAATGACGAGTTTAAATAAAATTTAGTTTTGTCAGTAAACCCAATATATATGTCCATTACGTAGACAATATATTTATTTTAGTGAAAAACAAACAAGAAACCTCAAAACCACTGTAAACTCAACAGCTGCCCCAGGCGGCACACACTGCAACTACACCAATGTGAAGAGTTATTGTTGAGAAGAGTCACATAACCTAAATTTCACAAGATGATGAAAAATGTGACACCAAAATTCAAATTCGCATTGGAACATTGAAACATGCATTTCACAAGCTCAGAAAAGTATTAAAAAAAAAAAAAAAAAAACCCAGGAAAATTTTTTCATAAATAAAGAAGAGTGATGAAAAATATAATATCAGTCTTCTGTTCTGGTAGTGAATATTTAACAATATCCTCACAGATGAAGTAGAGACTTTAGTCAACAGAAATGTGGTTCTACAGAACTATAATCAGAAAGAGACAACTGAAATTCCTTGGATACAAAGAAGAAAACTTGGATCACGAAACACTTGAGACCAAGATAAAATCACACATCAACCATTCTTAGTGCCCCTATTTAAGATTATGACAGTTGTAAACTTGAACGTCTTATTACAATTTTTTCATTAATATATTGTTGCCTAGTTGTGCTAGCCTGTTTTGGAAAAAATAGGAAAGTGTCAATTATTAGAAATAAATCACTAAAAGAAGCTGACAGTGATTTCTCATGGTTGCTGCCATTTTAGTTTTGAACAAATATTCTGCAGTACAGATTAAGCTAAACAATACCGCTCATCACACAGTACAATAAAAAATATGTCGCAAAACAGGTAATATTGTACATTACTGTATATCTCCACTGGTTTGAAAATATCACTAAAGTAAAATGCAAATTAGTTTATAACACAAATACTAGAATTCAACATTTTCCAGCAGTTAGACATATATATACTTGACAGCAAGTGATGTAAATTTTGAAAAGATGTGTAAGTATGCCCATAGCAGCTGAAGCATTAAAGAACTTTCTGGTGCTTGATGTTTATAAATATTAATAAAATGTCCAAAGTAAATAATCTTGACACACATTTGTCTACTTTTTTAATGAAGTTCAAAGCTCTACTTGCCATTTTTTGAACTTTTGTTAGAAACCTTGTAATTTGAGGTTTTGGGAAAATTATTCTAGACAGGTCATAAAAATGATGTGAAGAGAGGAAATGAAGACAACCTGAGTTAGAAAGTTTATCGCTTTTCTTTCTTATCCATAAAAAAAATCTCTGAAGACAGACAACTAGTCTGCAACTGGTGGCATTGCTCCAAATATTTAGGCGTAAACTAAGATAGATTCCCAGGACACCGGTGTGCACTTTTTGCTCAACTCGAAAAAAAAAAAAAAAAAAGTAAAAAGGACACACCCTCCATGACAAAATAGAATACAAGGAAAGAGTCAATCTAAAATCTTTCCTTTTCTGCGAATGCCAAGGAATTATCATCATAATCATCAATATTTAGTGGTAATTTTCCATCAAAGAATGGCAAAGCTTCAAATCTTGTGCTTTACAGTATTTTGTCATGCAGTTCTGTTTTAAAATTATATATATATATATATGTGTGTGTGTGTGTGTGTGTGTGCCTGTGCACTTATAGTTTTAAAATTGTATATTTTAAAAGATGTAGGTACCCACCAAAGATTTGATGACAAAAAAAAAAAAAAATGAGAGTTAATAAAAATAATGTTTTATCATCAAAATCTTTGTCATTATTAAGAGAGAAGACCAAAGGATTTGTTGAATATTAAACTATATTTATTCTATCCTTTTCAGAACCTTTAAAATTTTTGTTTTTCTTCTATCAGCAGGTGACCATAAATAGTATCGTAAATTTTAGCATCATAGATAGCAAAAGCTGACCCCCAATATTTTAAAAAGAATTTTGATTTTCTTTGTGTGTGTGTGTGTGTATGTGCACATAAATGTGTCAATTTTTATGAATATGGATGCCCATAGACAACATTATCAGAAAATAGGAGCAATGAGTATAGTGAATTTAAAATTTATTGATAATATTAGGTTGGTACAAAAATAATGACGGTTTTTTACGTATTTTTTTAACGTCAAAAACCGTCATTATTTTTGCACCAACCTAGTACTAATGATAATGACCATAAAACCAAAGTACCTAAAATTCAATAAAATATTAGATTACTTAGAATATTTTAAAACATTTTAAAGATTACTAGGTAGTTAACAAAAAATCATATGTAAAAAAATATATTCGTCAAGTAATTGTTACCTTAATTGTTTTGTTTTTTTTAATTCCCAAACATAAGTTTATCAAAAAAATCATTATTAAAATCATCATTAAAAATACACTTTTCTGAAATATTTTAAAGTAACAGCAAGTAATAACTATTTCAAATTTGATTAATTAAACTTTATATTAGGTAACCCTCCTCAAATCCAGTTTCAGAAAAGTATATTGTATTTTTGAAAATCTTTTTAATAAACAGAA
>OZ010573.1:30011283-30329348 GCA_963932145.1 Acanthosepion lycidas
GACAGGAAAGATAAGTGAAAAACAGGGTATGATAAAAAAAAAAGATTCAATGAAAGGAGACAAGTAAAGAAATAGACCGAGTGGGAGCGGGCGACAGAGGGGAGCGGGCGACAGAGGGGGGGGGAACAGACCGAGTGGGAGCAGGCGACAGAGAGGGGGGGAAACAGACCGAATGGGAGCGGGTGACAGAGATGAGGGTAAAAGACCAAGTAGGAGCAGGTGAGAGAGAGGGGGGAACAGACCGAGTGGAAGTGGGTGACAGAGAGAGGGGAAACAGACCGTGTGGGAGACAGCGAATGAGAGAGAAACAGACCAAATAGAAGCACGCTAGAAAGAGAGTGTGCCACAGAGAGAAATAAACAGTGAGAAAGGGACGTTTTTTTAAATGAAAAAACAATACTTTCTGACCAATATTTATAAAAAAAACAACAGATTATCTTCAGAAATCTCCACTCTTCAAAATTCAAGTCTGATCAAACTGGCAAGGAAACTTATTTTATGATTGTTGTAGTCCAATCTTTTCAACTTTATACCAAGAAAAACAAGGACTAGATCAAGTAATAATTACGTTTTAATTAAGTAATATGACATGTTTGCTATTACTCTGAACAGTTGGGAATAGTTGTGTAAGCATTATTAAATAGTCCTGAAAAACACCAATTATAGTTAATTCAATTTATCATGATAATAACATGCATTTGTTGCATTTCTTGTCATCTTTGGCTTCAATTCTTCAGACCCCAACACTACATCACAGATTAAGGGACAATCTTCTGTGGATTTCTTTTTGCACACTTTATTTCATGAGGGACAATAATAGTAGCATCATTTCTTGGAAAAAGTGATAGGATGAGGGAAATATAGAGGGGGAATTTCAACAGATCAGACAGTGACGTGCCACCAGCACATAGTGGCCTGTCACACTAAGGAATCAGTGTCAACAATAATCATTGGCACCTTTGCTTTGGCAGGGATACAGGAGAAAAAAGATCGCCTTTGCTGACCGCCAATGAAAGTGTGAGAGACACTCATCTGGCCCTTCTATAACAGGGCGTCAGACTCTGCAAACAATGCCAGAGCACCAGCATTAAATATCATATTCTTGTTAATGGTAAGTAAGCGCTAACTGCTTTTGTCATCTTTGTCAACTCTTCAGCTGTTGTAGAGTTGTAATGATATCATGGTCACGATGAATAACACAAGACTAAATTGCTTATACTTAACATTACATTTCAGTCAACTTTGGGTTAGTTCAGTTTTTGTCAGCTAGTGTGAATTAGTGGCATCCTGGACCTCATTCAAATCTTGGTCCTTACAAACTATTACGTTTCGTGTTGTCTCTAGCTTCAGTTCTTAGACTGCCTCAAAGTGAGCATGACAAAGTGAAAAAGCTAACCATGATCTATATTCGCGTGAATCCGGGTGTGTTGGAAAACAATTGTCCGTACAGCGGCAAGAATAATCATTGGCACCTTTGTTTTGGTAGAGATACAGGAGAGAAAGATCACCTTCTGTTAACCGTCAAAGAAAACGTGAGAGACATCGATCTGGCCCTTCTACGACAGGGCGTCAGGCTCAGTGAACAATGCCAGAGCACCAGCATTAAATATCGTATTCTTGTTAATGGTAAGTAAGCGCTAACTGCTTTTGTCATCTTTGTCAACTCTTCAGGTGTTGTAGAGTTGCAATGATATCATGGTCACGATGAATAACACGAGACTAAATTGCTTATATTTAACATTACATTTCATTCAACTCCTTGGCTAGAATTTTATTGCCATATACTAGTTTGCCTCACTTACCTGAGTGCAGGAGGCATGTTGACCAATCAAATTCTTGCAGCTGCCTTAGTGTCTTTGCGCCTTTTTAGTCTTATATCAAAAACTTAAATAAAGGCAATCCATCACTGTCAGATTTCCACACCTATGGGTGTGCCAGCCTGATCCAGCCTGATATGCAACATTATACAATACAACTCTATGAAACCTATCAAAATACATTAAAATCACATATTTAAAGACCAGTAGATTTTTGCAAAGCAAGTGCTCACCAGTTGACTAGAGCTGCAACATTTAATTGTTCATAACACCCTGACTATGAAGAGCAGTGTTGCATGAAACTATTGGTCAAAAGATATGAGAAATTGCTTCAAAATTTATTTATTTATTTCTTGAATATATATTATGTACAAGTTTCATTAAAGATGACCGACAAGGTACCACGTTTATACTTATTCTTCAATATTTTTTGTGTTCCTATGTTTTTTTCTTTTCTGGATATAAGCCGTGTAAAAATTGTCCGAATGTTCAACACGCCTTATGCCCAGAAAAAAAATTATACAAACCCAAGATAATAAACAACAACTTGGATTGACAAAACATGAGAGGCGAGTTCAAATTCTAGCCGAATTCATTATTACATTCACTTACGTGCTAATAATCTTTGGAAATGTGTGATTCCATCTCTTCTCTCCCCTGCTTTCTGTAAATATTAGGTTGGTGCAAAAATAATGACGTAATAATGTCGTTTTTTGACGTTAAAAAATACGTCAAAGGACGACATTATTACGTCATTATTTTTGCACCAACCTAATAGCAGTACAGATTGGATCCTATAGCCTTGGATGTTAACCAGTCTAAGAGAAAGACAACTCTGAAAACAAAATATAAGGAGGGATGTTTGTAGACCTTGTATCCCTATGCACCAGTTTTCTGTACTTGGATCTTCAAAAAGTGTTATCAGTTCTGCATAAGCCTTTGCTACTATAATCAAATCGTGTGTGGGCAGCCTGGCTATTTGGTTGTAAGAACTGAACTGATGGATCCTCATATGTTGAAAAATAATAGGAGAGTTCTCTACATTTTTTGTAAGAATATAGAGAACTGATGTACTTAGTGTATCACAAGGTTCCAAACAGTCTTCCTCAGATTTTGAATTCAGAGTTCTTGAGTTTTTGCCCACTGAAGCTAAAGAGACCAGTCTGCCCAACTATATAACCTACAGAAAGGAGGAAATGCTTCACTAACTGAAAACCATTTTTAATAAAATGGCTTTAAAAATATTTCTCTTCCTTTGATTTTATAAACAGTGAGGGAAAGCTTCACTAAGATTATATTTTTTATACCATTTTTTTTTTTTTTATTTCTCTCATTTTTTTTTTTTTTTGAGGTAGGTGTTCTTATTTACATTGTGCAGAAAGAAAATTTATATTAGCACATGATTTTTGCTGACAACAAAATGAATCCTATTGTTGACAAAATACGCATACTCAATTAGCCAATTCCAAATGCCAAAGCTGGGTAAAGTATATAAAATGTCATTTCTTTTATAAATCACCTGACAGAGGAAAGAAAAAAAATCCTTAAACCAATGAAATTTTCACTAACTTAATTTATATATTGCATATTGAATATTTCTTTAAGCAATTTTCCCAAAGGCAAAATACACAGCACTTGCATGAAATTATCAACAACCTCAAGCAAAAGAATATTTACTAATGTACAGAATTTATAGGTTTAATTTAAAAACTAACAGTCTTACAGGCATTTCTCAAACTGAATATTTGAGAAGTCGGTCATCTTTCCAAACACTGCTTCCATCTAATACTCCATTTTCCAACATACCTTAAAAAACACTAACATTTATGAAAATAGAACTACTCTCTCCTTCATTTTCTGTACAGTTGCTTCTCTTAAAAGCAGCTACTCTGTATTTTATTTAAATGCATTTTACTTTCTTTTTATAAGCCATTTGCTTTTATGAAGACATTATGCTGATGATAGATTTAAAATGAATACTTAGTCATCTTTAAATTAATTTTATTTTTCGTTCTCTTATAAACAGCGTTATTTGTTGTTACATTTTTTACATTATGTTAGTTTTAAATGTTTTTATGCACTTGGTAACAAGAACAGTTTTCATTAAATAAGACATTTCTCATAGTGTTGTAAACAAAAGTATACTGTCTGAATTATGCCTTGAATTGTTTAAGATCAGCTTTCACAATAACCAGAGTTTGAAAAATATTAAATATCATAAAAAATGTCTGCTGAAAAAAGTAAAATCTGAATGCTGACTTAATGTTTTATGAATAAGGTACTTCAAAATATACAGTGTTTGGAAATCTCTTGCTATAACGATTTTTTTGTGTGTATGTCTTGGACAAATGGTGAAAATGAGTTTTATTCAAGAAAAAGATACAAAAATGAATAAACTGTGTTATGTTTTTTTTATTTATCATTGTTTGTTTGATAGGAAGCAGCTACTTAAGTTTGGTCTGCCTGGCATGACAAATATTATTCAGCTTTATTTTTTTTTTTTTTTTTTTTTTTTTGTTCTGCAATTTTTGTTTGGGAGATGAAGAATTTCAGCAGTAGTGGGGAGACTTTCAAAAGAGTAACAAAGCAAAAAATACACTCAGTTGCTTACCTGAGACAAAATATGATTTTTGCCTAAAAGGTGTGTTTAGAAAAGAAATATATTTAAAAGGTCAAAGAGTGAAAAGGAAAGCAAATGATAAATGACACCTGAAAATATCTAGAGGTGGGGAAATGGAATGTTTCTTTATTTACAGCAGAGGAACAATTAAAATAATAGAGAAACATACAGCTCAAGAAATACTGATGACTAGAATATTATCGGTCATATGATAGCATCTTGGTATTAGGAATAGACTCCTGATATTGTGGGTTATATCAGGATTTATCATTTTTGATAATCCATAATTTAGCTGACCCATGAAAATTTAATAGAGTTTCTATCTCAAGATAGAGATGTGCAATTTTAAATACATATAATTTTGAAGTTATACATGATATAATTAATCTGGAAAATATTCATAAAACTGATATTTACTTCTTTTCTTGTTATCTGAAAAATTGATTATTGCCCTTGTTTGTAATTATTCTTCATCCTTTTCTTGAAACTTCCAAATGACTAGAAACACAAGACCATATGTGGCAACAATATTCAATGAACGGATGGATGGTAGATTTATAAATATGATGAATTCTGGTGAGAAAAACTGTCTAACATGATAGAGTGAACCAACTTTCCTAGCAGTAGACCTAGCAATTGATTCAATATAATAATTCCACTTCATGTTAGGGGAAAATGCAAGACCAAGAAGGTACAATGAGTTGCTCTCCTAGAGGTTGGCATTAGCCATACTGATGAAAGCCAAAAATGGTTCCCTAAGATCAGACCAGTTTTATTTAGGAGGTGTTCAAATTTATAAGCTATTCCTTGACTCAGGATTTACAAATTGAAGGTAATTTTGGAGTTTAGCTGCCATCTTTATTTTATCAGACCTATTGGACTTACTATTAAGACAAGAGTAAATAGTCATGTTATCAGCATAAATACTGAGCTGAGAACTGATGACATCAGGAAGGTCGTTGGTGAAGATAAACAAAGTAGTTCCAAGGATAAAGGCTTGGGAGACGCATGCACTAATGTGGAAAGATCTAGAAAAGTGGCTGTTCAACATGATATTCATTACATGCTTTGTTAAGAAGGACTGGAGCAAATCAAAAGTTTGTCTGGAGAGACCATAGCTGTTCAGCTTGTTTCATTTTGTACTCAAAACAAAATGGAGAAAAAAATCTGAATAGCAAAGAAATATTAAAAAATAAACAAACATAAAAATATAAAAAATACGATAAAAATATATAGAATATATAAAAATACTCAAGTTACAAATTGTATAAGAAAGTATTAATAAAGGATAGATACACATAGGAGATGGAAAACAAACATTCACACTATCCTTGGTAGGAACATTGAATTTCTTATCAAATAATGGATGTCATATAAAAGCCCAGTTCTTACCAAAAAAACTAGCAAGTGCAGTATCTTTTTCATTCTTTCAGCTACCAGTACATTGAATGCAAAGCACTTGAGTAATTCATATAAGTATCAAGTGGACACTGAGGTAAACACCAAGTGGTGACAGTCTGTTTCATGCTCCAATTCAATCTTCAGGTCATGTGCATTGTGTTTTGACCCAACTATTTATATATGCTAGTTAATGGTGCATATGGGTAGTGAGGGCTATTGTACTATCCTGATGGTTATTTACATATGCTCTATCTTTGATATTGAGCACTATTACCCATAAATGTAGCAGACCTTAAAACTATTTCTACTCCAATAGCTTCATGTCTCGTGCTTCTCTACCTGTGGAAGACCCTCCCCTCTTCCCGTTTCCCTGATAGCTATAATCTCCAACTATTCAAATGTAATGTCAATTGACATCTCCAGATGCCCTAATCTATCCCCTATCCTTCTCTTCATCCTTTCCTCTATCATTCCTCTTTGCTCTCACTCCAACTCTCTGTAACCCCTTGCGTGCTAGTGTCTTCCCGCCTTGCTAGGGGTGTAACGCTTAAAAAAAAAAAAAAAAAAATCATGTGTGTGTGTGTATATATATATATATATCATAGGAAATGGATTAAATCCAACAATTATTTAATATATATTTATTTAAGTAAATGCTCTGTCTTTTTATTAAACAGCATTAATTACATTTACCAGCCTGAATGTATCAGAAATTTTGTAGAAATGTATTCTTAGAATTATGTCTTATCTTTTACAAAGATTCCTACTGATTTTGCATTTTATAAATATATACCAGCTGAATTACCTGTACCTTGCTGCAGGTCACACATTTTTTTGTAAGAAAATGGTGATTGATTTTGTTATAATTTGCAGAGGAAAATGATGCATTTTAATACTATTCAATTATCTTGCTGGTGTGGCCTCCATCTTCTGGCTTTCTTCTTCTATATTTTGGATAGGAGTCATTCCCATGTTCAAATTTGAAATTTCATTTCAATCAAAGGGGAAAAATTTTCAGTGGGGGGATCCTCCCTCCCTGTGGACCCCCTTTGATCAAAATGAAATATACTTATCCAAGTACCCTAGGAAATGTAGTTTCAGAATATATATTGTTAGTGGGGTCTATCTCCAAAACCCTAGTAGGAGTTCCATAAGAGACAGAGGCTACAACTGTATATATAGAGATTTTATGTGATTTGGAAAGAAATGACAGATTTTGTGGTCAAATAAAGACGGATTGAAATGTAGAAAAGGTTTATTTATTTATCAAGAATAAAATCATCATTATTATGAAAAGGAAAAGGAATCATGAAAATTATTCTAAGATTATGCTGATTTTCTTTTACAAAAAAAAAAGCACAACGCTGAAAAATGTCTTCGAGATTCTATATTTGAAACTAAGGTCTCTGGTTAATGTTTACCCATACACCAAATATGAACAGTACTTTCCTTGGCCTAACACCATAAGGCTGTCAAATTGAATAAAAATGTTGGGAGGTTATGTCATCAAATATTCTAAGCAAATACAAACAACTAAAATTGTTACCAGAAATACACAAACTGCAACTAAAAAATAAATAAATGAACATAGAAAACAAGCAGATACACATCAGAAATATATAAAATATATAAAACAAAATTTAAATAAAAAAAATTTTTTTGTTTTTTTTCTTTTCTTTTACAAATACCCTTCTTCTGAATATCCAGCTAATCAATGAAAATAAAAGAAATTTAGTTATTTTGGTTAAAATGATGACTTGTTCCATTGTGGTGCTTTTGTAAGCAATACTGAGCAAGTTTCAAAGGCCAATGAGTGCAGATACCTCTGCTTCGTGTATACTTTCATATCAGACACTATTTTGCCAGACTGCCACAATAAGTAAGAAGACAAAAAAAATTAGAGATTCTAATTATAATTTAGAAAGTTTTACTTTCTAAAGACCATACCAACAAAATTGACTTTTGATGTGAGATATGATAAAATAAGATGCATTAATTTTGGAACCAAACTCCCATATAACAACAAAGTTTGACTTAAGATAGTTGTATCTTAAAAGATCCTGTTCTTTATCACACATGTTTACTTTTTTATATCTATTGGGAGTTTATAAAGTCTGTTTACAAATTTAAATACTTATTGTTTCAGCTGTGAATAAAAAGAAAAAAAATTTTATTTATTTTTTTAATCATTTCACTCCAAGCAAGGCAATAAAGCTGCTAAGACACAAAGAGATACAGGATGTGAAAGAATAAGAAAAAGAAAAACATCATTGATGAGCGAGAACAATAAAAAAGAGGAATCAAGAAGACAGGAGATAACAATTGACATTGCATTTTAATGTTTGGTAATCAAATTTGGCTAGAAAGCAAGAAACCAGAAGAGAGTTCTACAAGCAGGAAGTGCAAGAAAAGAAACTGTTAGCATAGAATTTATGGTTATATCTAACCAATTCAACTGTAAAATGATGAGACCTAGCTGCCAATCTAGTACTGCACTTAAATTCATAAAGTCTAGGTGCCGTAGAGCAAAGTTCATCAGGACATTTACCATGAAATTATTTATAGAAAAGGCACAGGTAAACGACATTACAGGAATTTACAACAGTAAATGAGTAATAATTATTAACAACAATAACTAATAATAAAATAGAACAATTATTACAATATACTATAATAAAAATCATTTGACGGATAGAAAATGCATTCTTACTATAGATCTGAACAACTTTTTTAATACATCTTTTCACTTCAAGGAATAATTTTCCAGTTACTATTTATAGCTATATCCAAATTGTCAGCATCAATACTCTTGCATTTTGAGACTATTGTTAAGTAAAAGGAAAGGAATTGTTTATTCCTGGGGTTTGGATTTGAGAAACTGAAACCTGGATATGATGGACTATTGTATTTCCTACATGTACTTTCCTATGTCAGTCTATTTAATTCCCCCTTTCACTAAATAAACCTGTGGGTCTATACATTAATATATGAAGAGAAACTGCTTTAGCTTATCTTGTAATGAACTGGCCACGAATGTTCTAATCTTTTGTACATGCAATGCACACACACATATATATGTGTGTATAAAATTAACTTTAGCTAATTTAAAATACGAAATGAGCAAAATTAAAATTCTAAACGTCAGAACCAAATCCAAACTTATTTTTTCTGTTTAACCTTTATGAGATAAAGATTTGAATTTTGATGCCATGTTTTTTCTCTTCATCTAAAATCAATTACATTTTTCTGAAATATTTTAATTCCGGAATCTTTCGTCTATAATACAGAGATTAGCCGAGATCAATCAGGCAAAGTTCAGCCATGCATTTTTATATGTTAAGTAATATCTATATATAAAAATGAGGTCACATGTCTGTGTGTCTCTATTCGAGTTGGATGATTCTTATGCAGTTAATTTATTTCAATTTAACCAATGTGTCAGCATGCCAGTCATCTGAAGAAACATCATTGACCAGAAAATCTGGGTAGTCAAACAGTAGTATTTCAACATCGAGAAGACATTACCCAATACATGCAGAAAGAAGTAAAAGACAAACCTACAGACTTTCTTACCCATTTGGCACAATGTTTATTTATCACTGTTATCAATGAGCACATGGCTAAGTGGTTAGAACATTAGTTTTCTGACCATGAGAGATGAGTCTGAATCTCATGATGGTCGATTTAGATATAGTGGCGTAGGACTTCGGTGTTGAAATGAACAATTGATTTACCCACACCAAGAAAATTAATGATGGAGGCAGATAATGACAAGGAAACACACAGGTAATTTTAAACAAAAAATAAGGAATTTATTTACAAATTTACATGCTTGAAGTTGTGTCAGTAGCTTATTTCAGTAAAATAAATCATTCATTTAAAAAAGTTCATAGTTTCAACAAATTTTCATGGAGAGGAAATGTTCCTACAACATATTAAATGATCTGACACAATATTCAAAAATGTTTAAAAGAAAGGTGTTTGTTGCTCACAGAAGGCATATACAGTTGCCTACTTTCAAAAGTAAATGGAGAGATAGTTTGAAATACTTAGCTTTCTTTGATTGTTGAAATAAAGTTCTTTAAAATGCCAAGTGCTTTTTAAGGCCGATAATATAATTAATGAGCAATTTGACACTGGTGAAAATCTGAACACTGGACACATGAACAGAAATGAAACTTTTCACATGATTTCAGACACTTTTCCATTGTTAATTTAATTTTTTTTTTCTTATTTTATATCAAAAAGAATTTTGCATAGGCTTGTTATTTTCTTTTCTCTCTAGGTTCAACAGCTAACTTGGTCCAAAGAAAATTTCATATCAGCTTGTGAATTTGTTTTTGTCTTTTCCTCAGCTTGCTGGCCAATCTCTGTATAATCAAGGAATTTCATTGGTTCAAAGAAAATTTCACATAGGCTCGTTAATTTCTTTCTATCTTTTTCCTCAGTTTGCCCAAATTTGATGCAAGTGGGAAAAAGAAGTTATTACTGTTTTGTACTCACCACAGATTTGTCAAGGAGGTAACTTCTTGATATAGGTTTGGGGTGACAATATTAATGTACAGAACCCTTGGGAAGTTGTTCAAAGACTTGTGATAAAAATTGTCTAGACATAAATGCTTGGAAGCTGCCAATGGTTGTGCTAGCATAAAGGCACAAGTCATTGTGACTGAAGGTTTGAAGGTGCTGACCTTGTTTAAACTGGTTATTACACAAAATTATAACCTTTCTCCTAGAAACTGTAACTAAGTTCTGCTCAACAGAGTTGTACTATAAACCACAGATTGACTGTGAGAGTTGAACAAACACAAATAGGCCTGAGCTGGTGTCTGCAACAGATCAGCTAAACACTCTAGCAGAAAGGCATATTTGAATGCACACAGCCTACTATATATCAATTCTGATGTTTTACATACAAAATATTTTTACCAAATCTTTTTTTAAGTTCACCTAATTAAGGCTTGAGAGCCACTCAAAGTAGATGGTTACTGTTAAAATGGTTATGATTAATGAGGTATACGAATGAAAGGGATGTTGGTAGGAAGTGAATATTATGAGGATAAGGAGCATAGATAATGATTGATTCTTGATTTGAAGGGAGTCAAGATTGAAGCATTCAGAAAAGCACTCTCGTGGGAGTCTGTTCCACAAAGTGGCAGTTCTTGGGGAAAAAGCTATTTGAGTGGAACTTTCTCCTAACATTTAGAATAGAGAGGAAATAAAGGTGGAACTCAAGAGTCGAGATCATCTGAATATTTACCATGAAAATGGTCATCTTAAAACTGATAAAAGACTTCTGAATAATTACTTTTATGAGGCAATGCTTTTAGAGACAATTGCCCAGAATCCTTATTCAAACAATACAAAACTATGGCAATAGCAGAAGTTTACAATTGAAATATTTAAAGCATTATTCGTCTCATTTGTCCCTGAATTTTATTCCACACAATGATCTTCAGCCCATGGATTGTTTTATACTTTGCTTGTCTATATGAATTAAACCAAGTGAGAAGGTGATACATTTGTGATAAAAGTACTTTGCCATGAGGTGATGGTTAACAAGGTAATATGAGATTGGGTAGGGTTGTGAATATTTATATCTGTTTTTCATACTATTGGTAAACAAAGACCATCTTCATAACGACATCTACTTGTAAACACTAGCTGTGTTCATAACAGTGTCTACTGGTAAACAGTGGCCATGTTCATAATCTTATCTATGGATGGGTAAACAGTGGCCATGTTCATAACGGTGTCTATGGATAAACACTGGCTGAGTTCATAACAGCTTCTATGGGTAAATACTGGCTGTGTTCATAATGGCCTCTATGGGTAAACAATGTCCGTGTTCATAATGGCATCTATGGATAAACGCCTGGGATGTTCATAACAGTGTCTACTGGTAAACACTGGCTGTGTTCATAATGGCATCTGCTTGTCATGCTTACACTGAAGTCAATCAATAAACAATGGTTGTGTTTATACTGGATTCCATTGGCAAATACTTATGTTTATACTCAAGTCTATATGTCAACATTGGTCACCTATCACTATGTCTGCTAGCATCCCCTTTTGTATTGATGGTCTTAGCCCTATGCAAGTGATGCATATTCTTGTCTCTACTGACTGGAAAAGTAAGCTAATCTCAAAACAGTATCATCAGTCAGCTTTTTGAGGCCATAATTAATGTCATCAAGCACCTAGAAAGAACCTCTTCAGCATGAGCAGTATGGGTTTTGGTTAACCTGATCCACTGCTGATGTTTTAACTATCATCACCCACAGAATTAGTGAGGCTCTTGATGACAGAAACCCATCAAAGACCATAGCACCAGATATCTCAAAAGCCTTCGACAAAGTGAGGCAAAAAGGTTTACTACACAAGCTCTCCAGTTATGGAATCAATGGAAGGGTCTTCTCAATCAGAATATCTTTCCTAACAGGTAGGTCCCTGAAGGTAGTTATTAATGGCTAGTCCTCTGGTGCTTTAGCAGTCAATGCAGGCATCCAACAGGGGTCACTACTCTGACCAACAGTCTTTTTGGTCTATATAAATGATCTGTATAAGAATATACTCAGGTCATTTGTAAACATCTATGTCTACAATACAACTATATACAGACGCACATCTAAAACTCTTGATAGCCAAAGATTGGCAACTGATCTCTCTTCCAATCTTGTGCAACCTACCCGATGGGGTAAAAACTGGCTGGTTTACATTCAATGCTTCAAAGACCAAGCTATTTATATTCCATCATTACCAATCTGACCCTGAACTACTACCAATCAAGAGATTTCTTCTCAAGGAAGCACCATGCCTTGAAAGACTGTTGGCTCTCATACTTGCAGCTGACCTCAAGTGGAACTCATATATATGACTCATTGCTGAAAATGCAGGTAAAAGTGTTGGCAACCTGTGCTGCTCTAGTAAGTACCTGACTCTTCCTGCTATCTTCTACCTTTACAAGAGCCAGATCAGGCCAAAAATATGCCACTGTTGTCATATCTGAGTGTGGAGAGCTGCAAAGACCTTGATAGAGTTCAAAAGCATCTCTGAGTCCTTGTGGGTAACAAATTATTCTCCACCCTTCAACCCCTCTCCCACAGACGGGATGTGGCAAGCATCTCACTGCATTACCACTACTTCTATAGAAAGAGCTCAGATAAACTACATTTCCTGGTCTCGACAAGGCAAACCTTCACAGCAAGAACACACCATGCCTCTTACATAGTAGCAAACCACCTACGTTCTCTCTATATTCCATCAGTGAGAAGTAAGTTCCATTTGAATAGTTTATTCCCAGAAACTACTGCTCTGTAAAATCAACTCCCAACAGCATGTTTCCCAGACCACTACAATCTTAACCTATTCAAGGCTAAGGTTAATTGTTGTCTCCCTCACCTATACACACAAATGGCCTCCTAATGTAATCCTCTCCTCAAGTGGCCCTTGGGCCTTGTAAATGGTGACTCTCACTGTTAAAAAAAAATATTGCTGTAGTAAATTCCATCTTCACTGGTTGCTCAACAATTTTGAATTTATGCTGTACTAAGCTAAGCTTACAAACTAGTGCTTGCCTTGTCATAGTGGTGTAGTTGGTACATTCATCTTGCAGACCATTACAACAGTATTATATACAATAATCACCGGTTGCATTTGACTAAACTCTGCTTGATATCAATCAATGTTAATAAGCTGAAATCCAGCCACTTTAATAATCGACTCTTTTAACCAACTGTTTTATTGCAAGACGAAATAAATTAGTAAGTGAATTGTTTGAATTTCCTGTGCGGAAACATTTATAATGCTGTCCCAATTCCATAATAGTTTGTAGGAAGTTGACAATAAAGAGAAAAAAAATGCTGTGCTTGTGTAAATCTACATGTATGGATATGTCAGTGGTGTAATAGTAACTGGCACAAGAAATGGGTTTGGTGAACAGGGTTCAAGTTTTGACCAAGGCTGCTTGGATTCACTTTCTCTTGAAAAAAAAAAATTCCCTTCCTCCTGCCAGCCATAGTTAAGGAGCAAAAAAGTTGGATATCTGATGACCTAAAAGAGACTACAACAGTGGACCTAAGACTGCACTAACTCACTGTTATATCCAGTGCTAGTAGGAATATATACTTGACAAACACAGTAGATAAGTAAAGGTTTATTGTAAAAACCAGTACAATAAGAAATAAGGTACAGTTATGCGCACGGTCATCACAAGTCAGTCCAGTAGTGAGTGCTACTATTGGAAGGTCGGAAGTTCTCACATAAGTCTAAGTCGTACTCAACAGATCCCAGCAAGTTTCCCGCAGTTTGTTGCCTTATAGATACCTATAAATAGTTACTACCTATAGTGTAGTCACTCATGGGGGTGACAGGCTATTCCATTACATCACTCACCATTGTAACATAGCTTCCCTGTGCCTTTTTATAACCATAGAGGAAAGTTCATCAGAATAATTACTATGAAAGTATTTTCATGTTAATTATTCTGATGAACTTTCCTCTATGGTACCTAGACTTTTTAAATTTAAGCACAGTATTAGATTGAAGACAAGGTCTCATCATTTTACAGTTGAATTGACTAAATGTAACCATAAATTCGATGCTAATAGTTTCTTCTATCACACTTCTTGCTTGTGGAACTATTCTGAATTCTTGTTTCCTAGTCAACTTTGATCTTCAAAAATTTAAATGCAATGTCAACTGTTATCTTCTGTATTTTTAATTCATGTTCTTTTATTTTTCTCTCTCCTTAATAGTGTTTTATTTTCCTTCATATTCTCTTAGTTACTTTATTGCCTTGCTTGGGGTGAAATGATTAAAAAAAAAAAAAGAGAGAGAAAGTCACTCTGCCAGAAAAAAAAAAAAATCCTTCAGCTTGGTATTTGGTACAGCTGGTCCCTAACCTGGTTGAAAAATGGCAATGATTAGATATGAATCCCATAAACTGATGCAGAAATGAAGAATAATGAATGAATCCAACTTATGTTCAAATTTTTCAGATGTGAAATTATAATCATTATATGCTTTTACAGTTGAACTATTAAGTTGGTGCAAAAATAATGTCGTCTTCTCACATATGTTACTTTGCGAGAAAACGACATTATTTTTGTACCAACCTAATAGTTTTCTAATATTGGTTTCATTCACATTCATAATGTTTTGGCATTTGTACCCTCCAAACTTTTTCAGTTATCCATTTTACCTGATAACCTTCTCAGAAATTTTAGTCTAACCCTTTATTCAATTCAGAGACAGTTCTCATTATGTTTTACATGCTTTAAGGATTTCTTGTATCAGTTAATACTCTCCAGTTGATTCAACTTTGTATCTTTCTGGCCATCACATTTACAAAGCAGCTTTCAATAAGTTCTTGGTATGGCCGAACTGCTGATATCCCAAAGAGAGAATAGACAAGGTAAGTTAAATCAAGAGAGCAAGGAAGCCACATGGTGGGAGTGAGATATTTATAAACATTCTTGATTTTGAATCACGTAGGCCATAGGTAACAAGCAGAATCCTGCTAGAACATGTTTAATCACACTATAAATCCAGAACCTTTACCACTATATCCAGTATCTTGGTGTAGGTGGTGGCACTACCCACAATGCCTTGTGAAGAAAAAGTAGAATGACTTTTTAACTATCAGTTTTCTACACTATCCAAACCAGAAATTGAAACACCAAATCACCCAGGAGTAAGACAGACACCTAAAGATGGTGGGAGAGTAAAACAGATGAATTTTTAAATAATCAAATCTTTAAAATGTTTATTTTTGTGGTTTCTCATCTAAGCCTTGTATTTGATGATATTAAATTTTGAGGAAAATGCAACCAAAAAGGAAGCTTATACTTAGAATCAGAAAGACAAAATAATCTCTAGGACATATGAGAAAAGAGGGCTTGGAGAATTCAATACTCACATGATATATTGGAGGCAGGAAAAACAGATTGGTTGTTTTTGTTTAGTAGCATCTTAACCTCTATGGGAATTTTAATGCCAAAATCTAAGGATTTTGTATGCAATTTTATTTTATTTTTTTGAGATAATGTTTAGTGATGCAAGTTTTACTAATTAACCCATAGCCAAAGTGAGAATAGGGGAATTCATAACTTTCTCAAGAGTATTTGTACATAAATGAATATAACAAAACCAACTGGAATCAGACATCTGCTCTCTGATAAACAATTCTTAGTCATTATCCGTTACACTACCCACAAATCCAAGCACCTGGTTTCTCAAGTGGTCACCCATCGAGCTACAGACCAGGCTTGATGTTGTTTAACTTTGGTGATTGTACAGGGACTGGGGTTTCAATGTAATGTAGCCATAAGCCAGAATGAGCAGAGGGAAGCAGCTAGTAATCTACCTAATGCACTTCATTAAATAGATGATAAAACAGAAATTGAGGAGTTACAACAAGGTAAGGAAATTGTGGAGAGTCATGATCGAACATGGTACATGAAAGAATGTACTGTAAACAGACAGAGAAAAGTTAAATCATCTCAATTCTAAATCTCCTAAGGATGAGGCGAATTAACATGAAGACATTTTTATGCCATTATCTCTGTCATGTCTTCTTATTGTAACATTTCCAAAATATAAATTATGTGTGTATTTTAACTTAGTTAACTGGAATTACCTCCCTTGTCAATCCATATTAACAAACTACTTGGAAGCAGGCAGGACACGCGTTGTAATTATGGATGCTTGGCATATTTTTACTGTTGCCATCAATATATTCGGATAAACTACAAATACTTTTAAATAATGGGCATGTGGCCAAGTGATTAGAACATTCACTTTCCGACCATGAAATGCTAGGTCTTAATCTCGGCATGGTCAATTTTGATAAACTTGTTAATGTTATTGGCCTGGGGAGGCGATCACAGAATACAACACTTTAGAAAAATGCCTGAAAACAAAAGCATGGGTTAACCCAAACCATGAAATTGGGTAGATGGATTTATTTGAAAACCGTTTGTGCTAGTATTAAGTCACAAGTCATCATGATAGATAGTTTGAGTGTACCAGCCTTGTTCAAATGGCTGATCATGGCACTCTCTCCCAGAAATTTTAACTAAGGTCTACTCAGCATAAGCACAGTATAAACCACAAGTGGGTTCTGTGGGCATTGAACAAACGCATGTACCTGAGTAGGTGACTGCAACAGGGATTGGCTAGCTTCCCTAGCAGATGAGTATGCTGGAAAACAGGTAGCCATTATTATTATTATTATTATTATTATTACTGTTGTATCATTACATTAATTAGCTACTGATTACCAATAAGCATATTTGTTAGAACTTAGGCAGACATCTTCAAATTAAAATCTATTGAATAGTTTACAGTTGGAATTTCATCTTCCAAGATTATACAATATTTACTTGTACATTAAAAAAGCTCCCTGAACTGCAATATCCTTCAATAAATCAAGAGAGATACAATTTTAGTGCTATCCTTTTGCTTATATGTATAATTTTTAAAATTTTCAACCAAGAAAAAAAAAAAATAAAATGTAGAATAAAGAGTTTATTACAATAAATAAAATTCATTATCCTCTTGAAAATATTTTTTCTAACCTTTAGCTGTGCAAATCTTTTCATGGCACTTTCTACACCAATCTTCTTTAAAAGATTATTTTTCTATTGACAAAATAGCCAAAGAATTTAATCTGTTTTGAGTCATGGATGACTGCTTGTATGTTTTTGTAAGCTTTAGTTTTGGAAGATCCCAAATACATGGCATGGTGGCACCCTCAGCCTTGATGGCACACAGGCCGACTGCCTGAGTTGCCAGTACCTTGAGCCAGCCCTCTTTATATATGTATAAAAGCTTGTATGATATTACTGTCACTGCTCAGCATGACCTTCTAATTACAACATGGTCATTATCTCTCAGCAGCATCACTCTTTTATTAATGGTCATTAGGTTTTTACAAATATATTTAACTTTTGAGTTTTATCTTCCCACAAAGCCACCATTATTTGTAGAACTTCTTTGCAGAAATATTCACTACCTTTTCACAGGACCCACTTAATTTTGACTAGATACTCTATTGCAATTTCTCATGATAGGAAATTAGCTTTCAATCTCTTTTACATACTTGATAAGCATATATGAAATGTTAAAACTAAGTTCAAAATGATGTTAAAAGGTGTTGTCAATGTGTAAGAAACAAATAAATCAACAAGTGTTTTTTTTTGGTGAGAGAAGACCTCAGTGAAGGCCTGTACAAATATTTATTAGCAGGAAGTTTTTGATATCAGCCAAAAAGAGATGAAATGACTTCCATGTGAACAAATATATTTTTGTCTGAATTTTACTCAAGCAATATAAGTAAGGCAGTGTTAAGAATAAAGTATGGTAACATTATAAATACTTTTACTATTACTTACGGATGTTTTGATTTATTAGGTTGGTGCAAAAATAATGATGTAATAATGTCGTTTTTTGACGTATTTTTTAACGTCAAAAAACGACATTATTACGTTATTATTTTTGCACCAACCTAATGGAAAACAAAGATTCAAGAACTTATCATGTTGAAAAGCAGGAGAGCTTCCATATAGCAAATTCACTTTAATGGCGACATATATATATATATATATATATATATATATATATATATATAGCAAATACTATAAATATCTATCAGAAATACGCAAAGTTTTTCTCATACATTTATCATGTCAACAGATAATATTAAATAATAATTCATTTATATCCTACTCAAAAATTTATTCAGGACATTTACTTCACAGAGGTACATATAGTGTAAAAGACTAAAATTTGCTCTCCCTCACAGAAGAATTTGTAATAGCTCACTATTGTTGAATGTTGGTCTTAATATACAGTGAGTCCCCATATTCGTGAGGGTTAGGGATCAGAACTGGCCATGAAGCGTTAGAATCCATAAATACTTGTAACCCCACTAAAAGTGCTTATAAGTACACCTATTTTAAAACGCCATATACTTTAAACTTTCATCCTAAACACTTTAGAAACATTTAAGACTCTTTTTAAATCATTTTTGAAAGATAGTATTGGTGACCATACACTGTAAATTTTCTTTCATACGTACAATGACTATTTTTAATTAAGTATACAACCATTGAAAATACTGTATAAAATATGTGTAACAAGACATAAAATATGAAGCTTAAAACATTTTCTAAAAAACAGAACTGTGATGATGCCCCCAGACTTAGCGTAAACCACTTTTAAGACTCCATGCGCAGCCCCTAACAAAGAACAAAGTGCAAACACTATGCATGTTTTTGCATTTATTTTATAATGAAGATGTACAATTCTGCCAATTTTTACCATAAAAATGTTCTGTTATATGCTTTAAGGCACTTAAATAACAGGAAAATAATACAAGAATATTTTAAATATGTTCTATTGAAAAAATATGTGAATTGAGGGAGTTCTCATTGAATAATTTGCACATATGTTCTTCAGAAAAACACACAAATATTCGGGGTTTTGATGAATAACAATTACATATGTTCTAAAGAAAAATGTGTGAATGTCGAAGCATGAATAGGTGAAGGCTCAATGTACACAAGTGAATATCATTCACCTTTGAATGACTGATAATTTCCATTGTTATGTGTGTACCCAAGAATGGGAGTAATTCATTAGGAACTTAATTTTTTAAGAAGTGTTATGCCTGAAAAATCAGGAAAAAAAGGGATTGTCTTTGGTTAGGAATCAACACAGCATTACTGACAAAATAGAATGGATAGCGAACAATTTAAAGGGAGAAATATATTGAAAAATCTAAATTAAGGGGACTGTCTGTGGTTAGGAATTAATGCCAGATTTAGTAACATAATTGGGCTAATACAAATGAATTGATCATGTTTATTAAGGTAGAAAATCTTGTCAGTGGTCAGGAACTAATACTGACAAAATAGGGACATGATATGCATCATGTAAATGCATTACAAATTATTTTATTATAGAAATACACTGAAATTCAGGAAGAATGATATTGTCAGTCATCAGGAACAGAAAAATCATTGTCAAAACAGAACTATTATGTCATATGTAAATGAATTGCAAATTATTTTGCAACAGAAATAAATTGAATAATCCAAATAAAAGGGATTAACAATGGTCAAGAATTAATACATGCATTAATGACTTAATAGATATATTATTGATATAACGTAAATGAACTGCTTGGCTGAGCAGTTAGAATGTTCGCATTCTGACCATGAGACCCAGGTTCAAATCTCTCCATGGTCGATTTGTCAGCAAGGAAACTTTCTGATGTTATCAGGTTGATTCTAGCATGCAGCACCTTAGTAAAGTCCCTGAAAATCATAGCACAGGTTGACTCAATTCTTGTGAGTGATATTGGGTAGACAGAACCATTGGGGGCCATTGATAGCTGTGCTAGCATAAAGTCACAAGTCATCATGGCTGAGGGCTTGAGCATGTTCAAATTGTTGATCACACTAGATAACATGCTCTTTCCTAGAAACTGTGAAGAAGGTCTGCTCAGCATGGTTGCAGTATAAACCACATGTGGGCTCTGTGGATGTTGAGTAAACACAAATGTGCCTGAGCAAGCATCTGCAATAAGGATTGGCTAGCCACCCTAGTAGTCAGGTATCCTCAAATATGAGTGGCCAGCTATATATTATATATATATATATATATATATATATATATATATATTGCTTATGATTTTTAAAATCAAAAACATTGTCAGTGGTCAGGAATTAAAACAAGAACTGCCATAATAGGGCTATTATATAAAAGCATATCAAATGATTTTACAATAGAAATACATTGGAAATTAAAAAGAAAGGGTTTGTCATGTGGAATTTATGCAACTATTACTAATAAAATATTTTTTTATGTATAATGCCAGACAATTCAAGCTGCAATTTCTTTATCCAACATGCAACATCAAATGTGACTAAAACTAACAATTTCTGCTTACATTTCATAATTTCACATTAGCTTTTAACAGGTTCTACACTAATTTATTGAAAGGTTAAGTGCTTTTGGCACATCCTCCTTAAATGTCAAGGATTGTAAACCAGCACCCACTTAAAATTCCATCAGCCAAGCTGATGCAGTGTTAATTATTACAAGACTGTTTAATTTTGACTTAGAAAAACAAGACTTGCATGGAAGAGAAATTTCATTTCAATCCTCTGCTGACAAATAACATGTCCACCTACCTGATTTTCCGGAATGAAGCGACTGACTCCATGAACCAAAGGACGAGGTATCTCGATCTTATTATGCCTTCGTGACTGCAAAAAGGTAAAAAGATTTAATTAAGATATTTTTTGCTTATGCTATTTGCTAACCTCATATATGGACAAAACTGTAAGCAAAGGTCAGGACTTTTAATAATTTAATAATTAATATTTAAAGTAAGTATTCCAGTTAGAAAAAAAGGTAATATTGGGAAAGGGATTACGGAGAGAGGGAGAGAAGAACAGAGAGCAAGCGAGAGAGGGAGAGAAGAACAGAGAGCAAGCGAGAGAGGGAGAGAAGAACAGAGAGCAAGCGAGAGAGGGAGAGAAGAACAGAGAGCAAGCGAGAGAGGGAGAGAAGAACAGAGAGCAAGCGAGAGAGGGAGAGAAGAACAGAGAGCAAGCGAGAGAGGAGAACAAACAGAGAGGAAGTGAGAGGGGGGGGACAAACGGAGAGGAAGCAAGAGAGAGGGACAGAGAGCAATCAAGAGAGAATGACGAACACTCATTCTCTTTCATCATTTGCAATGAATTTCTCGATGACTAACAGGACATCAACAAAGTAAATATTGCCTGGAAAAAAAAATGAAAAAAGCTTATTTGAAATGAACCATGGCATATCATTTTACCTTTAAATCCATTTTAATCTTAGTAGAAGAAAACCATCAATTTTTATTTTTAATCACTCATCAAAGGCTCCAAAAACCTATACATAAATATTCTCAAAGCACAAACTGATCTAGTAGTTAACCCAATCACAGCTGCCATAAAATCCAGTATTAATTATAAAACATTAAATATATATTATTAATTGTAAAAAAAATTAAATAAAAATTTATAGGTATTCAAAAATGTATAGTATTAATTATAAAATATGGCATTTTTTGTTTTGTTTTTTACTATAGCTCACTCAATACAATGCCCAAGAGCCATTCATGGTAGAGGGTTACTGAACAAAATTGTTGTAAGGGAAAGGAGAGCGGGAGTAAGAAGTGCATATTATGAGCATAGATATTGGTTGACCATGGACCTAAAGAGACCAAGTTTGTTCCACAAAGTAACAGTTCTGAAGCTGAGTGGAACTAACTCCAAAGGAATGGGGATGGTTTGTCACCATGAACATGGTATGGTGGGTCCTAGCTGTGAAGGTTTGAGCTGGTGGAACTAAGGAATGTAGATTGCTATAGTGATAGTGACAGAGTAGTGAAAAACTAGGAAAATTTCATAAGATAAGGGTTGTAGGGTGGAGAATAATTGATCACCCCCAAAGCATGATTAACAATACTCCATTCTAGGTTTATAAAAATCAAATTAAAGGTTTATAAAAAAAAATCAAATGGCATTAGGTCTAAAAAAATTCCATGTTTCTTCCTATAACCCATTAATACCCACTGTTCCCAAAATGGTTTGAATTTTTTGATTTGTAGTAGAAAATATTGAGCAATATACAGGGTGGGGCAAAAGTCACACACCATAGGACAGGTTGAGGAGGTCTTGTTGAGTGGCTACCAGACCCTTTGATTTTTTTCTATGGGACCATTTGAAATCAGTTGTTTATCAGATGTGCCTAAGAAATATTGAGGAACTTAAGGACAGAATTAAATATGAATGTGTAAAATGACAGAGGAAACTCTCTGACAAGTTAATGCATCATCCAGATACAGAATTGAAATGTATTTTGAAAAGGGGGACATTTTGAAAAACACTTTTAACAATTAAATAACTAGTAAATAAAATTTTCATGTGTAATAGTACTTTTAATAAATTATCCCTTTGGTGCATGACTTTTGCCTCACCTTGGACAAAAAAATATATGAACCAATAACATGAAATTACCAAGTATAAGTCAATAAAAAAAAAAAAAATAAAAAAAATGAATAGTCATTCCCTACATACAAGCTGTATGAAGCCTGCTGGCGGGTTGCCAATGGCAACACCAGCAGTCCTCTGATGGCAGCCACTGGTGGGCCTCTAGCGGTCTGCCAGTGGTAACAGTGCCAAGACAAACACACTGACAGTCCACCAGCGGTAAATGCTAGTGACATGCCACCCAGGGACAGATTGGTGGCTTGAGTGTAAGGTTAGTAGTAAATTTTTCAGACAGGCTCTAATCTATTCCTCTTCTGGTTTCAACAATTTAGCTTTTGTTAAATCATTCAAATCCTTTTTCTTGGCTGGTTTGGTTTGGTTTGGTTTATTTTATGGCATATCAACCTCAATGGGTTATTTAATGCCAACAAGATTTTTTATTGCTAGTAATATTTTTTTTTTTTCAAAAAGTATTTTTGATAATATTTTTTTCCAAAAAAGTATTGTTGGTAATATTTTTTTTCAAAAATGTATTGCTGGTAATAATTTGTTTTACAAAGTATTTCTGGTATTAAAACCTATTTTTACACTTTCATAGTATTTTGACCCCAGTTTGCTGTTGGATGTAGTTTATTGTATTACCCAGGATGCGGATGTAGTTTATCATCATACCCAGGATGGTTCTTCTTGGCTGGAGTTCTCATTCTTGTCACAGGCCATAATGTTTGGCCTCATCAGTAGTTTATGTACTATTTTCATGCTAGTACAGCTGTTTCGAATTTAATGGAATAAACCCATATGAAACTTAAAGTGAGCCAATATGAAGGAATAGCACAATGAATGTTTACTGCTAGAGTGTTAGAGAATATTAGAAAAATATACCATTAAGGAGAAAAGGCCATAAAAGAATCAGAATTCTAAAAACAGAAGGTAATGATTGATATTGCATTTAAATTTTTGAACATCAATGTTGACTGGGAATCAAGAAGCTGGAAGAGATGCGCGATAGAAAAACTGTTCGCATATGGTTACCACTAGCCATTTCAACTGTAACATGATGAAACAAATCTAGTATT
This sequence comes from Acanthosepion lycidas, assembly GCA_963932145.1. NCBI lineage: Eukaryota > Metazoa > Mollusca > Cephalopoda > Sepiida > Sepiidae > Acanthosepion > Acanthosepion lycidas. Next base: position 30,035,228 of record OZ010573.1, read on the forward strand.
GCACTTAAATTCCTAAAGTCCATTTACCATAGAAAAAAGTTCATCGGAACAATTACCATGAAAGTATTTATAGAAAAGGCATATGTTATGGTGGTAGGAAAGTGGTTGAAGCTGAGATGCCAAGCCAAGACCAATAACATTGCAGATTCTTTGGATTTTATCAAAAATCTCTGAATATATAACAGGAGCATCAGACCAGATATGACTGTAATATTCAAAGCAAAGACAAATGGTAGACTGATAAATATGTAAGACAGATCACAGTGAACCAACTTTCCTAGATGCAAACCTAGCAATTAATTCAATATATTCTTTTCAATTCATGTGAGCAGAAAATGTTAGCCCAAAAAGGCACAATGAGTCAATGCCTGGAGGTTAGCATCAGCCATGCTGATGGAAGTTAAAAAGAGTTCTCTCAGATGATTAAAAAAAAGTAGTTTCATTTTTGAAGTGTTAAAATTAACAAGCTACTCGTTGCCCCATTTAACAAAAGATTGTAGGTCATTTATGAAATCAGTTACCAATTTGAGCTTATCAAGCAGATTTATAATGTTATCTATGCCAGATCACTCTACAAGTGCTACTCATATGATGGGCCAGTCATATGGTTGGGCCATTGGTTACTAAACCAGTTCCCCCACCAGGCTTTTCTGGTGAGGAAGGTGGCTAGACATCCAGCAGGATTAAGAGCAGATGAACTCCCTTGTAAGATCAACAGCTATCTAGCACAATGCCACCAATCTGCCACTGGGTGGGCATGCCACTCACGTTTATTGTTGGTGGCCTGCTGTCAGACCACTGGCATATTCGTCTCAGTAACATTACCACTGGCAGACCACTAAACACCGACTGGTGGCCTGCTGGTGGCGCCATGTGTAGGAACCTATTAAAGGGCAGATGAAATCCATTGTAAGACCAACAGCCATCTAGCACAATGTATGCAGCTATGTAAGTAATAAGGCAGCACTGGACAAGGTTTTCTAGACTGAAGTTAGCAGCCACAGCAGAAGATTCTGCTGATGAAATCAATATCCATGTGTCCATGGCCGAGGTGAACCTTCAAGTTGGAGGACACCAGCTACAGTTTGACCTGGAGAGGGATGGGTTCTGCCTGATTGACTTACCTGAGACACACTATGCATGAATGAATATCTCTTTGCCTTTCAACTCGGATATATGAAGAAAAATGGTTAGGTAGTCAGTGATATAGTAACCTTATGACCATACCTGGTCTAATGACTGATGATGACAATTGTTTTGTGTACATAAATTTAACAACAGTTCATGTCACTATTTTAATTTAGTCATTATTTTCTGACAAACCAAAGAAATATTCAGAAGCAGGCAAGGAGAAGATATGGGAATATCAAGCAGAAAAAAAATAAAAATACTCATACAAATTTTTATTTTTCTCCTTTGTTCTAAAACAATCAAAATCAGCCTCTAATAATAATAAAAAGTTTCTTTGTGAAATGCCATAATCTGCTTAGCAATTCAGTCAGGAAAACCATTAAAAAGCTTTATTCAAATTATCTATACTTGCTTGCTCAAGTAGATATTCATAATATGAGCCATGCTGCACCCACCAAATTTTCTGCAGAATGACAATTGATAATTCCGGCTGAAAAATCCAACAGCACGATTTTTCCTGTCATGTCAGCAGATTAATTTTTATGTTATTGAAGCAGAAATTATCATTTTATATTTTTATTCATTGACAGATCAAGGAAAAAATAAAATTGTAAACAGGTAATGAGAACAGAAAAAAAAGTAAAAGTTAAATAAAATGAAATATTGAAAAACTAAGAAAAAGTCAATAAGAAAGAAAAAATAAACATAAGAAATTAATAAAATAAACTAAAATTTAAAAACAAACTAAATAAAAACAAAAGACAAAAAAAAAAACAGAGAAAGAAACATAAACAGTAAAAAATAAGCAGTAAAGAAAAGCTTCAGTAAAAAAAAAAAGAAACAAAATTAAAATAAAAACACTAAGAAAAATAAATAATTAACTAAAATAACTAAAACTGAAAAATCTGAGTAAAAATTAAAATAATGCTTCCCAAAGACAATTCAGTTTAAAAAATAACAAAATACCTAAAGATAAAAGTAAAGACAAAATATCAATAAATAAAAAAGGTATATGAAATAAAATAGAAAAAAAATATTAAAAACATTCTAAGATAAAGATAAACTTGATTGAAATAAAAAAAAAAGTAAAATAAATAACCACAGAATTACACAGAAAAATAACAATTAACTGAGCAAAGTCCAAGAGGAATATCTTGGTAATTTCTTATTTTTGTTTTAATCTTAAAAAAAAAAAAAAAAAAAAAAAAAACTCAAATCATGAAATGCAAAGAAAACATTGCCCAGTCAAAACGGATTCTGTTTCTAAAAGGAAGAAAGAATAATAGAAGAAAATTGATCTTATTTCACTTGAATCTCTTCACTTCAATGGATTGCTTAATCAAGTGTTATTCTATTTCCTGATATCATCAAGAGGTGCATATAATAAAGAATTCATTTCTTTAAAAATGAGAAGTTGGATGAGAGGGAGAATGAAACAGGCAAATAGCGAACAAATTAAATGTCTAAGTCTTTAAAGTGTAAAATGTACAACCATCTTGATGTTTGAGCAAACATATGCATATATTTATATATTAGGTTGGTGCAAAAATAATGACGTAATAATGTCGTTTTTTAACGTATTTTTAACGTCAAAAAACATTATTACGTCATTATTTTTGCACCAACCTAATATAAAGGGACTGAATTTTCATTTCAAATTTGCCTTAATTCTGTTACAGATGTTAGGGAATTTTTTGTTTTTTTTAGTTTTCAATATAAAATTCCTTCCCCTGCTATCTTCAGTATATATTTCTGTTCTTGCTTCATTATAATACTTAGTGAGAAAGTATAACAATATATAAATATTATTAAAACAAGAAAATAGGAGGAAAATGAAACAATTTACTAGCCAGAATATCCACTCATTGGATAAGTTGATACAGCTTGATAGGTTTTTGTACCACATACTTCTGCCCTTAATCTAACTTGATGAGTTTCTGGGACAACCCTTGCCAAGAATGCTTGCTATAATTCTAAATAAGAAGCAAGTGAAAGTAGCAAAACCTACAGAAAAATAGCGCCACAAAGCCATATAGAGAGAAAAAGCTACATTATCATTTGATCAATTTATTGAAATTATGAAATAAAATTTTTCAATAAAGTCTAATTCGTAAAATTTGGTTTTCTGAAATGACAAATTACCCCTCACTTCTGTCATGTGATAGAAAAAGGAAGAAAAAAACAAATAGAAAATTTTTGTTAAACACACACACACTGCCACTACCACCTCCTTTTCTCTTTTATTAATTTAAATGTAATCAACTTTGTAAAACTCGGTTCTTAAATACTGTAAATTGTTGGGAGACGGTAAGGTGGGGGGGATGTATTAAAACATTATAACTTTATCTTTTGATGTCTGTTAGATGAATGAGTTAGGAAAGGCAAACAGTAAAAAGTTAAAATGGCACTTGACAAATCTGATTGTTAGAAAAAAATTTCCATTTCAAAATAGCAATTTCCATTTCAAGTAGGTAATTTCTTTTTTTTTTTTGTTTTCACGGAAAATAAACCCCTCTATATATACATTTATTTATGCATACAGTGATTCATCACCCCCACTTCCTTATCCATAGATTTCAGTTACAAGGGGTTAAGCCCCAAAATAAATTATTCATAAGTTTTGCTTATGAATGATCCAAAAGAACAGTAGTTCAGATGCTGGCAATCCAGATATGTCATAGAATCTGGAATGGGTTTCATTTAATTGAAAACATGAAATTTGTGATATTAGTCAGGACAGAAAAGAACTGCTGCTATCACCACCAAAATGCTGCTCAGATCTATGGTAAGAATGAACCGATTATCTGCTTTTGTCCTAAATGTCATTCACCTGTAGAGAACAGGGGTTCACAGTCTCACCACACTAGGTGTTGCCTCTGGGGTTTCTGGTACAAGAAAGTTTTTACAGGATGGAGGTTCCAACCCCACACACAACTGGTTTTGAATTCAGATTTGTACCTTCTCTGGATTGAATTCTCTAGCCATGGTTGGTAACCAGTTTGCCTATTTGAACTATAGCTAAATGAGAAAGGATGGCTCATACATTTTACAAGGTTTTTTGCATGAAAGTGAATGCAACAAACTTAGCAGGCCAATTCCCCCTTGTCCTGATAACCTCTACACAACATGCACACATCCATCTGTTGAACATATTTTATCACATTGTTCTATTTGATTATTAGCTGTTGTTGTTAAACTTTTATTGAACCTAAATTTACAAATGCAACTTTATCACAGATGTGCAGGTAGCACAATGGTTATCAGCATGTAAAATGGTATCAGCAAGTTCAAATTCTGGCTTAGTCCATTGTATTCACTTTCACACAAATGCACTTCAGAAAGCCATGCATCCATTTCTTTTCTCCCAGCTATGGGTTAAATTGCAAGGTAGACTGAACTCCTTAGCCTTGGTTGGCAACCAATGTAGGATTGATTGATCAATTTATTTTTTCTGGCTTAACCTTCTGTACGTTATTTAAAGCCAGAAAATATTTTTAGACTATAAGAATTTTTTGAGATAATAATGATTTATTGATGCAAGTCCTATTAATTAATCCATAGCTGGGGGAGAAGAGGTGGATTGATACTTGATATTTGAGCATAAGTGAATATAATGAACCCAACTGGAATTGGAACTCGGCTCTCTGATCCCCAATTCCAAACCATTATCTGTTACACTCTCTGCATATGGTATTCTTAAACAGTCACCCATCTAGTTACTGACCAGGTTCAACATTGCTTAACTTTGTTGATCATACGAGAACCAGTGTTTCACTGTGATATAGCCGTAAGCCATCAGTGTAAAAGAAAAAAAATGTCTAGAAAATAAACAAAATATTAAGAGATAGAAAAATATTTTTAGAAACGAATGAAGAGTGCTGTCCTGCTACTTAATATTTAATCTCGTCTATGATACTGAAGGCTAAACAGTAAGAATAACATGACCTGACCATGTGAGCAATGAGGAAGTCTTGAAGAACATTGAAATTACAAAGAAATTTATACTTACAATCAGAAAGAGACATTTCTGGGGCACATAATTAGGAAAGGGGGCTTAGAGAGTTTAACACTCGCATTGAAAGCACAAGAGGGAAACTGAATAGTCTCTTCAATGAGCTTGAATGGAAGAAAAAAGACATGGATGATAAAGGGTCATAAAGTAATTTAATAATTATTTTGAGCAACAAAAAACAGGAAGTTGTGGCGAGCCATGATCATCTACATCCTGAAAGGACTTGGCACATAAAAATGATACTGTTATGACATATTGGTTGATTTTATAGTTGCTCATATCTACACAACTGACCTCAATTATTCCACATATTTAAAAAAAAATAAATAAATAAAAATATATCAAAGCAAAAATTATTTTGATACAGATATGGGATATTTGCTCTTTTCAAAATAGGCATCACTTGTGATTCTAAAACCTCCAAAAACACCTTTTAGTCGTCTTTGAGAACATTTTTTTGTCTTTCATCATCATGGATGTTGCTAACCTCCAGGAGACTGAATCTTTGTACCTTCTCAGACTAATGTTTTCCACCAGCATGGAACCAGGTGGAACAATTATATTGAATCAATTGCTAGGTCTGCTGCTAGGAAAGTTGGTTCACTGAATCATTCTAGACAATTTTTCTCACCAGAATCTATCTTACACCTTTATATTGATTGTGTTTTTATGACTTATCAACCTATTGCAGGTTATTTAAAGCCAGAAAATATTATTAGATTTTAAAAATTTTTTTGAGATAATGATTTACTGATACGTGTCCTACTCCTAAACCCATAGCTAGGGTAGGAGAGGCAGATTCATACCTTTCCCAGTGGTGTTTGTGCATATGTGAATATAATGAAACTGACTGAATCTAGAACTTGACTCTCTGATTTGCAATTCTATACTCTTATCTATTATACCACCCACACAACTAAGCTTAGAGCACCTGATATTCCCAAGCAGTCACCCATTACTGACCAGGCACAACATTGCTTAACTTCAGTGACTAGATGAGAACTAGTTTACACCTTTCTAAGTCTAGTATTCATCCATGCATTGAATATTGCTGCCACATCTGGTCTCTTGTTTCTGTGATGGATTTTAAGATTCTTGACAAAACACAAAGAAAAACCTGCAATGTTATTTGTCCTGACCTGGCACCTCAGCTTCAGTCACTTCCCCACTGCTGTAATGTAGCCTCCCTGTGCCTTTTTCTATCAATACTTTCATATTCTGATGAGTTTCCGTCTTTGGTCACCTAGTCTTCATGAATTTAAGCACAGTACTAGATTGGCAGCTAGGTCTCATCAATTTTGAAATGGCTTGATGTAACTAAGTTCCTGTGGTAACAGTTTCTTCTCTCACACTTCTTACTTGTGTAACTTCTGGCTTGTTTTCCAGTCAACTTTGATCTTGAAAAACTTAAATGCAATATCAATCGTTATCTACTGTTTTCTCAATTCTTGTTCTTTTATTGACCTCTCTCATTAATACTTTTTTCTCAATTTCTTTCACTCTCACTAACCTCTTGCACCTTCTTAAATATCACCTTACTTGGAGCGAAATGATTAAAAAAAAAAAAAAATCTAATTCTCAAATTTATACCAATTTATATGTAGTTATATGATTGCACATATCACTGTCACTTGATGTTTGTTGATCAATGAAATATAATCACCACAAAAATTTATTCTCAAAGTTTTAAATTTACAAGTGTATGAACATATGTTATCAGCATTCATAATAATGTATTTATTTTGAGAAGTCTGTACGCCTGATTGTCTTCTGCATGATTTGCATCCCAAGGATCAAATTTGCCTCTCTGCAAATGCACTCAACTGTCTAAGAAGGATCAACTTGATTCAATACTGGAGGCTCAAGTTTTCATGGATTAATTGCGAAACCAGTTGCAAATTGATAATTCCATTTGCTTCATATGAAATTCACTTCAAGTGTGTCATTCAAGATAGCAGTAAGAGAAACGCTGCCAGGCTCATTTTCTCTCTTTCATATATAATTGCCTAAAAGCCAAGATAATTTTATTTTGAAGTGCTCAAGCTAAGTTACAAGTATTAGGTAGCAGTAATGGGTTGATAACTGTAGCTGATTGGTGATGCTTAATTGATTGCTAAATAAATGTTACTACTAATAAAATAAAACAATAGTTTGACAGTGTATACATTATTCCCATTCAGACTAATATCCTCATCTTTATTGATATTAACACAATGTTTTAGACATTCTACTCTCCAGCTTCACATATCTGTTTATTCAGATTGTTGCATACTCCACTTTGTTCTGGGGAGTTCTTGGTTGATGGGGTTGATTCCATAATAACATTGTTATCTTCTCTCGTTTATCCTCCCCTGTTAAGGTGGCAAAATGTTTTTGGGTTTGGTCAGCAACAAATGGAATTTGCAAACTTAGCTATTATTTTATTAACCACGTCAATGGGTACATCTTTTAACTAACCAGTGGGGTTGCTATCCCCGCTCTACTGAGGAGCAGTTTCCAAATACGATTTTAACATGTCTATATTGTTAGACGTGTAAGACTTAAGTCAATGAAGTCCCTTTCTATCTTTAACATTCCCACACTAGTTTTAGCCAGTCAAAAACGTCTTCTTTTGTTTTCCTGAATCTTACCTTAAAGGTCAAAATAAGGAAGTCAGAGGAGAAATACAATTCTCTAAAAAAATAATAGTCTGCTAGATTATTATTTAACAAGGTAACCTTCAGGCAATTTTGAACTGAAACCTTTATTTAATTTATGGAGGTAAATTGTTCTCATTTCCAATGGACATGTTTAAGGATATCTTGTCTTGGTTAACTGTCCTTTACTTTGATTTTTATTAATTGAGACCTTCACTATATATGGTCTGTCAAGATTTTCCAATACTATGGTTTCATCTGTGGATCATCAAGAAGTAACAGGTGTGATTTCTTTTTTTCTTTTTTTTTCTCCTCTGATGTGCTTATATAGAAATATTATGAATTATGTAAATCATTTTTTTAGGGCATTAAAAACAAACATTAAAAGCATAAATAAATATATACAAAAATAAGAAAAGAGCAGAGGTTTAAAAAAATCTCTCAGTGTAAATGAAAAGAAATAACAAAAAAAACAAAAAAGCTGGTAATCAGAGGCAATAAAATCCGAAAACGTATTAGTCATCGTGCATATATTTATATGTTTTTGTCCCCAATTGTCTCCAAAGAGCAAGGGTGGGGATAACCGGTTCACACTTATATTATTTCTTTTTAACTTTTTGTCATTTTTTTCTTTATTTAGATCTGCCCCTTTACTGTGAGTAATTTCTTTTTCTTCCTTTTTGTTTTATATTATTTTGTATACATTGATATATGCTGTTCAAAAGGTCCATTTTTAAAATGCTCATATACAAATTATCAGCCTGAAATAAATTTGCATATTATAATAATAAAATAAATCCTATCCGAGTTCAAAAATTGCAAGAGAGAATTTTCTTGCATGTTTACACGCTTTCATGACTTCTGATTTTTATTCACCAACATACCTTGTTTGGGTGTAGTTACTGTTGCTAGTTTTTCTCATCCTGGTATAGTCATCAAACCTTGTCCCCTAAGTCTTTCATTATATCCCAATTCACAGTCAGGTTTTTTATATATATATATATATATATATATATATACACACACACCATTCTGAATAACCTTTTAAACTTGATATTTAATTTAGATAACATAAAAAATCATAAAGTGAGAAAACCTGAAAAAGACTTTTTTTTTTCTTCCATTTTAACTTTAATATACAAAATAAAAACATTTTAAAAGCAAATCATTCTTTTTCTTCTTGTTATTCTTCTTAAAGCAGTTAGCAGTAAAAGATTCAGTCAACCATATTGGAAAAAAATAATGTAGAAAGACAATGAAATCTGAAGGTTAATGTAGTGATTCACTGCGATAAAAGAAAGAAAAAAAAATCCTCAAATGTTAAAAGCAGTCTTTTTATCACACTTTCTTTTCCACTTCCCAACTTCTTTTGCAATTGCTGCACATGTATGTAAATATGAAAACCTGCTCAAAATAAATGCCTAATCTAGGATGCAAGTAGACACTTTTGCATGAGAGCAGGTAAAAATTTAATGCATTTTTGCCTCCCTCACAAAGATTGATTTTCTAGCTGAGTAGGTTTTCTTGTTAAAGTTATCTTGCAGGTTTTAGAAAAGAAAACCTATTTAAGTTCTGTTGCGTTTCTATTCTACCTGCAATTAAAGAAAAAGAGAGACAAGCAAATGTTGAAATTAGCTTCAACTCATTCATACTGTTTGTCCTAAGAGGCAACCATATGAATCATTTGGGAGAAATATACATCTTTAGAATAGCAGGGTTTATTATTTTAGGATGGAGATATATATCTCTTATAATTAAATTGAATTGTGCAATCAATGATCAATATAGGGTATTATGTATATTTTATTTTATTTTTTTTACATATATATCATATATATTTATATATATTATATATATACATACAAATATAGATAACTAGACTCGTTTCGAAAAACCCTCTAATTTTTGATTTGCCAATAATCAAATCAATCTGGAGGGAAAAAAAGGCTTTAAAAAAAGAAAGAGCTACAAACATGAACTACTGCCGAAAAAAATCGCACAGATGCAGGTCTGAAGCCCAAAGAAAAATCCCCGATACGAGTAAAAAACTAACAAAAGAGCTCAATACAACCATAGAGCAGACCTAGATACACCTAGTGAGCCAGACAAACCCACCTAGTTTTCATCTAAATGATTTGTCAGGGAAAGTATGGCTAACGAGGTAAAGAGAAACGCATATTTATAGGCATATTTATATTTAAAAAATTAAAATATAGGAAAATAAGGAATAATAACGTGCAACAACAAATTACTAAGAATATAAAAGGAAGACAAGAATATCTACGTAAAAGCTGGTAAATCTAAATTCTTATATAAAATGAGCCCCAATAATTAGAAAAAAATATTACATAAAGAGGTAATAAAACATTATATAAAAGCTCCAAATGACAGAGACTAAAATTAACAATGAGGCTAGTATCTTGATTAATAAATTTGAATTAGTTAATCGGGTTGAGAAAATAAACCTAAACACTTGCTTTATCACCATAAAAGATCATAAAAGTAATTTTATTAATAATCCTGAATATAGACTTATAAACCCTACCAAGACAGAATTAGGTAAAATAAGTAAAATAATTCTGCAGGATATATGTAAATCCCTTAGGACTTTCCTTAATATTAACCAATGGCAATCTACTAAGGATTGCATTAAATGGTTTGAAAATTACAACAAAAATAAAAAGTGCTAATTCATTAGATATGATATTAAGGAATATTATCCGTCTATTTCAGAGAAAACCCTAAATGAAGCCCTCAGCTTAGCCAAAGAATACATCCAAATTTCTGATGATAAAATAAACCTAATTAGACATTGTAGAAAAACATTGCTATTCCACGATAATACTTTATGGATAAAAAAAGATAATATTAACGGTTTTGACAACCCTATGGGAGTGTATGATGGAGCAGAGTTGTGCGAGATAGTAGGGTGCCTGCTGCTCCATAGGCTTAATGAATATATAAATTTTAATAACCATGGATTGTACCGTGACAACGGTTTAATCATAGTGGACAATAGTAACCCTCAAAAATGTGACTCTATCCATAAAAAACTGCACTGGTTTTTTTAAAAAATTCGGATTCAATCTCGATATAGAAACTAATTTGAAAATCACCAACTATCTAGATATTATGTTGAATTTACAAAATGGCACAATATTCCCGTATAAAAAAGAAAACCAAGAACACCAATATTTAAACATAAAATCTAACCACCCAGCCCATATCATAAGGCATATTCCAAAAAATATTGGGTATAGACTTTCTACTAATTCCTCCAATAGGGACATTTTTGAGGCTAATAAAACAGGTTATGAGGAAGCCCTATTTAAGAGTAGACATAAAAATAAATTAGAATATATTAATATAAATAACCACAACAGTACTCAGAATAAACGTAATAATAGGCAAAGAAAGATTTTGTGGTTCAATCCTCCTTTTAATTTAGCGGTAAAAACAAAAACTGGCAAGATATTTTTTTGATTTATTAGAGCAACATTTCCCCAAAAAAACTGAGTTACATAAAATATTCAACAAAAACAATGTAAAACTTTTGTTATTGTTGCATGCCGAATGTAGGGACTATAATAAATGGATTGAATAAGAAAAAAACTAGGAATAATCCACGCAGTAATCCTCCTGCTTGTAATTGTAGAAACAAAAACATCTGTCCATTACAGGGAAAATGTCAGCAAGAATGCGTGGTTTATCAAGTGAAAATTTACAAAAATAGCGAGGATACTAACCCTAAAACATACATAGGTGCTACTCAGGATAAATTTAAAAAAAGATATAACCACACAAGTAGTTTTAAAACCGAAAAAATTAAGCATAGTACCACGCTATCTACCTATGTATGGAAAACCAAACAAGAAGATAATATAGACCCCATCCTTAAATGGGAAATATTAAAAAATGCCCCAAATATAAAGCAGGCCATAAATTTTGTAAATTATGTGCAGAGGAGAAATTAGCCATAGCTTTATATGATCAACCTAACCAACTATTAAACTCCAAAACTGAAATCCTTAACGTATGTAGACATAAAAAATCTTGGCTACTAAATTAGACGTTTTCCCGCTTATTTGTCATTCCACCTTAATGTTTGTGGGTTTGTTTTTTTTTCCCTCCCCACCATTTTTATTGAATAAATATTTACCCCCACCCACTTAGGTGTTTGTGGTTCTTTGGTACCGTGGTATAATTTTAGTTATCGCCTATAAATATGCGTTTCTCTTTGCCTCGTTAGCTGTACTTTCCCTGACGATCTGTTTAGGTGAAACCTAGGTAGGTTTGTCTGGCTCACTAGGTGTATCTATATTATATATATATATATATATATATATATATATATATATATATATATATATATATATATATATATATAAATAAAAGAGAGCAAGTGCTACCTTTACTGGTTCATTAAAAAATTAGCATACCATGATGAAAAAATGCTTCAAACTTAATTAGAACAAAGTTTTATCATCAAAATCTTTATTAAGAAGAAAGACCAAAGGAATTTTTGGTTATCAAATTATATTTTTTTATTTTTTTTTTTTTTAGAATGTTTTGTAATTTCCATTAAAAATATTTCTTTTTTTTTTTGTCGTGAGTGGGGGGGGGTGAAAAGATTAGTATAGGAAATTTTAGTGTTTTTTTTGTGGTGAAAAACACCGATTTAAAAATTCTTGCAAAAATCAAATAATTATCAAATTTTAAGCTTTCAGGACTTTCACAAATGAAATTATTTTAGAAATTTTCTTTTTTTTAAAAAACCTTGGTAAATTTTTTTTTTTTTTTTTTTTTTTACATCTGTTAACCATCATCCACCCATTTAATTTAATTTTATGAAATTTCCAGAAATTAAATTTTATCCTAGTTAAAAGTAGAGCTCCTTAGAGAATTTAAATCATTAGTTTCTTTTTGTAAAACAGGACCACCAGTTACAGAAAATCTTCTCTGAATTGTTGAATAAAAAATTAAATAAAACTAGGTCATTGTTTAATTAGAAAAATTCCCTTTGCAAACTTTGTTTAAGACAGTGTGAAAAGCCAACATCATTATATCATTATTTTGCCTTTTAGTTACATGTGCCTTCCATTTTAGTTGTTGCTCTTGAACTAATTTCAATTCCAGTACTCTAAAAAGGATACTAAGAGGTAACCAACAAAATATTATCAGTCATACTGACAACACCCAATTCTTGATAATGACTGAGAAAGTCAAAACTATTTGAACAAAAACTTTTTCAGCAAAATAGGTTTCTCGTGTCCACTAATTAGGTTATTACAGAAAGAGAAATAACACAATTAGTGGACATGAAAAACTTGTTTTGCTGAAAAACTGTTTTAAGAGAAAGATTTTATAAATTTCAACTGACTGTTCAGAGTTTTCTCTATGGAAATGGCTAGTCTCACCATTACCATATCACAAACAACCAAGAAACAAATTTGAAATCCTTGAATATTATTATGCAAAAGAAAGAAACCATATTGAATAAAATATCTTCCAGTACAGAAGATGGTATCAAAGTGTGTATAAAATATTTCATATATGTACAAAATATTTATAAAACAACATATGTAAATATAACATATGTAAATATAACATATGTAAATATTTGATACAAGCCTTTCCATTTAACCATTATACAAGATGTCAACTTGAACTAATTTCAATTCTAATACACTAAAAAAAAAAAAAAAAAAAAAAATGGATGGTTGTAACCAACAAAATTTTGTCTACCACACCAATAACACCCAGTTCTTGATAATGACTGAGACATTAATTTTACTGTTTAAAATAACAAGGATGTCAACTCAAAACATGAGCACACTACAAATAATTATTTACATTATTTGGACTATTGTTCTCATCTTTGTCACCATATTTATTACAAAGTTTCGGCCATTGTATGCTCTGGCCTTCTTCAGGTGGTTGGAATGTCAAACTTAACCCTTTATTTCACTCAGTAGTAGACTGTTCTAGTTTCACATGCCATGTTTAATGGATGTCAGTTACCCAGAAATTCATACACAGATGTACTCAAGGACACATGGCACAGTGGATAAAGGCGTTGTTTAGATTCAGTGACAGAACCCAAAGAGTGTGAGTTCAAGACCCGGTTAAGGCAGTGGAGAACTTTCAGAGGGGAATTAACAGGAGATAACTGATAACAGACATCCATTAAACATGGCATGTGGAACTAGAACAGTCTACCCCAGTGAGCGAAATAAACGGCTAAGTTCGACATTTCAACCACTGAAGAAGGCTGGAGCGTACAATGGCTGAAATCATACATATAAAACCAAGGTTGTGTGTGTGTGTGTGTGTGTGTGTGTGTGTGCGTGTGTCTGTTCGTTTATATATTGGATCGGATTTCCTACATTTTTCATCTGATTTCAACAAAACTTGGCAGGTAGTGTTTCGTATTGTCTTGTACACTTTTTTCTTTATTTGTACATTCAGAATGCTTTAAAAATTCTATTTACAAGACAATTGTTTATAATAAAATTCAATTCAATCGGTAGACTCATAACGATTGAAAGCAATGTTTTTGCTTGAGTTTGGGTTTGTAAAAAAACCAAAAAAAAAACCAAAAAAACTAATTAAGACATGTGTGCTTCATAGGTTCCATGAATCACCAATTGGCAACTTTCCTAAATTTTCCTTTAAAAAGCCATGGATGAAACTTTGAGAAAGGATTATAATTTTTTTTTTAATGTAACTGCAGTGATAGTTGACAGTAGAGGGATGCGCCCAACATGAAAATTACAAATTGGACGTATCAAAATCTAGCAAGTACAACAATTTAAGTATCTGGCAAGTGTTTTAACAGAGAACAAAAAATGTGACACTGAAATCTAAAAGCACATTGAAATAATGAAATATGCCCTCCAAAAACTAAGCAAAATATTAAGAGACAGGAAAACTGAACTGTTATGTAATATCAGTCCTTCTATATGGCAGTGAAGGCTGGACAATCTCACAGATAACAAAAAGACTTGAGGCAACTGGAATGTGGCTCTACAGAAGGATGTTGAGAATACCATGCCCTGAACATATGAACAAATGATAAAATTTTCGTGAAATTGGAAACAAAAAGAAAACTTATATTTAACATCAAAAAGACATAGTCGAAATTTCCAGGGCACATAATGGGGAAAGAGGGCTTAGAAAATTTGACACACACAAGACATATTGAAGGCAAGAGGGATATAGGAAAACATGGCATAACAAACTTGTCTAAATGTTTGGCAGAACAAACTTGTCTAAATGTTTGGCAGAACAAAGTTTAGCAAAAGAGAACAAAAATTTACTAAGAGCTACAAAGGAAAGGAGATTGTGGAGAGTCATGATCACCAATGTCCTGAGGGGCATGGCACACAGAAGACTGCAGTGTTATTTTGCTAACAATGTTACTTGAGAGCCATTCAAGGTGGTAGGTTCTTTTAAAATGTTAATATTGAATGAGTTGTGTAATATGTATGAAAGATGGTAGGAAGTGAAGATTATAAGTATAAAGAATTTGTTTTGTTTGTTTGACAGCATATCAACTCCTTGTGGGTTATTTAATACGGAAATTAAATTTTCTTGGGTGCTTTGAAGTAATAAGAATATATGTTATTCGGCTTTCACAATCGAATACATGGTAGATGATACTCAGCTTTTGTGCCTATACATGTTTGAGTAGACATGATTAGTGGAGGCAATGATTTTGGTTATATTTTGGAATACAGTGATTTCTTTAATAAATTGTAAGATATACAGATTAATATGAAAGAGTTCCTTCATGGTGGTCGTTTGATTTTGTCTAGTCGCATATCAACCTCTATGGGTTATTTATTGCCAAAATCTAAATATTTTGAATGCAATTGCATGCCTTTAGCTACAGGTAAAATGTATTGTTGATCACTTTGCATATAAATGTATTGGTGTTTATTCTACTATAAAATGTATTATTGG
Organism: Acanthosepion lycidas; assembly: GCA_963932145.1. NCBI lineage: Eukaryota > Metazoa > Mollusca > Cephalopoda > Sepiida > Sepiidae > Acanthosepion > Acanthosepion lycidas. The sequence goes on from OZ010573.1 coordinate 30,050,972, forward strand.
TCATTTTATTATAAAAATATATTTTTTAGAGAGTTCACTATTTGTCTATAGCTGGGATCCTGACAAGTGCTACCAGCCCAGGTTAAGGTGGACCCATGAACACCAGTAATTAAGAGGTGGTTCCATGCTCCTCAAAATCTCTAATCTCCTGAGTAGAGGTCTTGCTGCTGGATGTAGTTTATCGTGAGGATAAAGAGGATAGATAATGATTGACTCTTGACTTGAAGAGGTGATGCATAGCTGAATACTCCCACTGACAGAACTAAGGCTTGTTGGACTTTAACTTTCTGAAGTGCTACATATAGGAAGAACTGAACTGACATCATTTGGTTTTCAAAATGAATAAGTTATTACATTAAATCATAATTTTTTTCATAATGTTTATCAGATTCATTCTTTAAAACAAAGTACAAAGTTATTCAGTAACTGATTCATGATGGTTTGTAATGACTTGTTGCCACTTATCAGATATTTCTTTGATACCTTTCGAGCAAAATTCCACAGGTTTTCATATGAAAAAAATAAATGGTTAAAAATGGTTTTGAGCAAGTGAAGTCTGAGGGTCTACAAAGAACATCTTTGAACATTCTTAAATTGTTCTACAGAATCACAAAGAACTTCATCAAATATCAGAAACCATATCACTTATGGACTACCAACAGCAGCAACAACTAAAATAGATATCGCATGTGAATGGAAGAAAAAATGTTGACACTCGACACTACCTCAAACAAAAGGTTGAGAAGGACCCCCTCATCATTAGTAGAAAGAATGATAACAGTGAACTTGAGAAACAAAAAATTGTTTTAATAGATTTTATAAATTTCAGCTGAAAAAGGTACTGGCTGCCTGGTCTTTGAATGCCAAATGTTTCCTTATAATGAAATGGCTAATATTAGCATCGCCATTAGAGATGAGGAAAACAGACACTACACTTTGATCCCAGCCTAATGACCAGAGGAGAAAGAAAAGTCTAACAAATAGCACTGGCTGCTTGGTCAATGAATGCCAAAATGTTGTGGGCTCATTACCAAATAGAAAAAGATCTTTTGACCCGATTTTCAACATATTTCTACAGTTCAATTCCCTTATTGTCATTAATGAATGTTTTAATTCATGACTACTTTTTGCGCAATTTTCATTGCATCTAAAATCATTTACATTTGGAATGGCTGCAGGAATTTCTGATTTCCAGCACAATATATGAGATGGATGAAAACTGCAGATATTTTAGGTCAAAAATTGCAAATACAACATTTGGAATTTAACTGAAATCAATTTCATCATATCTCAAAAACAAAGAAATAGTTTTACACACGCACAAACGTTGTTTCTTATTAAGCAGATTATAGAGATAAAAATAATTTTAAGACTAATAGCTAGATTATGCCCAAGAGAGGCTCCATAAGGTTTCTTTTTGTTCCACCTATAGAAAATTCTCTTTTGTCCTCTTTCCCATCGCCCACCAATTTTCTTATCACTGGCTTGTAAACAAAGAAAATTGACTTTGGCTACTTTCTATTTTTGGCACATAACCTTTAACCCTTCCTTGCCATTACTGACTTGATATTTCTTCTGTTAAAACAGGACTGAGTTTTCTAACTTTTATAAGTCTTCTATCCAATCAACTCAATGACAAAATTGCATAAGGTGGGTACATGATAATGGCTGTGAAAATATTCATGTCAACTAATTTGTTGACACAAGTGTGTTTTATTAATTTGAACAGACCAGGTCTTCACAAAATGAAAAAACTCATTCTTAGATAGCTCTCCAAAGATAATTGAAGAAAAAAAGTTTGAAACACCAAATCCATTCTATCATTACCAGAACGAGGAAGAATTTCTTTTTAATAATTCATGAAGATTTTCATTAATTTTTCATTTCTGATCAAAGAGTCAATCTTAAAAATTCTATATAGCCATTAATTCCCAAATAATGTTTCATTAAAATTCAAAAATATTTTCTTTAAAGTATCAAAATTAGTATATAGATTATTTTTTTTTTTACAATGTTTAGTTAGTTGCAATATGACAGCAGGTATCCACACACCAAACATTGTACAGACAGCATCCATCAAAAGATGCTTGGGATACTAGCCATGCATAAAAGATGCCTGGGACACTAGCCATGCATAAAAGATGCCAGGGACACTAGCCATGCATAAAAGATGCCCGGGATGCTAGCCATCAATAAAAGATGCCCGGGATGCTAGCCATCAATAAAAGATGCCCGGGATGCTAGCCATCGATAAAAGATGCTTGGGATAGTAACCATCAATAAAAGATGCCTTGAGTAGTTACTATAAATAAAAGATACCTGGGATAGTAGCAATAAATAATAGATGCCTGATGTAATAACCATAAACAAAAGATACTAGATGTATTAGTATAGCATGAATAATATGCCATGCCACAAGTCAATAAAATTAGTTTCAGACCAATATGCCCAATGTCAGACTTTATTATGCAATTTAATGTTTTTGCAATAAAATTGGTGTAAGAAATGATATTGCTAAAATTTGGTAGAAATATTTTTTCTTGGCAATATATTGTTTGAGTTAGAGTGTATATCTCACCTTGCTAAAAAACAAACTTTTTGGGGGAATACCAGTTTTTTTGGAAAATGAAACAAATTCTTACTTATATATAAATACCAAAAATCTAGATTTATCTAACTTATTTCATTAACACGTTAGTATTAATTGACCTGTTAATAAAGGCTTCTCGAAATTCTATATGCTTCAACAATATTTCAACCATTGATTTTCTTAATATTTTCACTGCTTTGAATTTTAACATTACTTGCAGCAATTTTTATTGCTTCCCAATGATTATCTTCACTTGAAGATTTTGTTTTTTTACATTCTGATGTACATCTTTTTTAATGATGAATCACATGTTTACTATTAATTAATATCTGGAGAAGTTAAGGGCCATTCAGTTAATTTGAGTTTTTTTTTTAAATATTTTTTTGCAATGTGGGCAAAAGTCAGCTTTTCAAAATGTAAAGGAGCATTCTCTTGCATCAATATAATTTTAGCTTAAAGTTTCTTTATTGTGACCAGTTATTCTCAAAAAAAAAAAAAAAAAAGTCTTGCCCAAGAACTTGCAATAATTCTCCACATTTATCTTGATACAATCCCTCATTAACTTTGAAAAAACCTATAATTTTACTATCCCAAAACATTAATCCACCACCCACTTGTGTCTTCTAAGTCATAACAGTTGACTATTACCATGAAGGCTTCAAACTCTCAGCCAGCTATCAAATTCATCCAATATAGCTCTACTTTCATCACTAAGAATTATTGTTGAGAAAACAGTTTTCATGAACTTCTTTGATCAAGTTAAACAGTTCTCTGTGGTATTGTCTATGTAAAGGTGGTAGATTGGCTGATTTTAGGACTTTAGTCAATATTCTTCATATTTCACATATATTCTCTTGGTTTCTGTTGGCGACAACAACCTCTCAAGATATTTTATTGCTCCTCAATCCACTTTTCTTGCTTGCTACCCTTTTAATATCATTCATTTGATAATGACCAGATACAATGTTACTTAAATTCAAAAATTGAATAGTATCCAGTATTAACATTATACAAGTCATTGAGCAAATATTGAAAATGGTTATTTTTTATTTTTTTGTACTGAAATTATTTTTGTCAGGATTTAATTTGATCAGACTGTAGACTAATCCTTTGCAGGTAAGGACTCACTCATGTTTTGTTTGGCAACGGAATGACCATCATCAGGTGACACAGCAAGAGCTAAGCAGAAATAGAACATTTAGACATCAAGCATATGGCAGACAGGCCTGTAAGCTATGACATCCCTATCATCTTTGAGTGATTGGAGAACTGCCAACACAATCTTTTTTCATTTAAAATACAAAGAATTTACTGATTTTATCAACAAAATATTTCTAAGATTTTTTTAATTTTAATTCATTGTACTACAAAACATTAATTCTCAGTAAATTGATTTGGAAAGAAAACAAGTCATTTTTAATAATGAGTTTGTCTTATTACAGCAGTATATGAAGACTGTCTAGAAATTATAAGAGAAAAAAAATAGCCTACCTTTATTCTGAGAAAATATAGCCTACCTAGGATAATGGTTATATTAGCCCAGAGTTTCCTAACATGAGCACAAGCACCCCCTTGTTGAAAAGGGGCATGGGAAGATTTTATTTCATTTGGAGAGGTGGTGGGCATTTATCCATTTTTTTGTTCAAATTTTCAAAAATTATTCAATATTGGCTACCAAAGGAATTTCTGAAAGGTATCTGAATCTGTGGGAAGCTATTAAGCTTTTCTTCATTGCTTTTCCAATTTCCTATATGGCTGAATGTGGTTTCAACACAATTACACAGCTTCTTACTAAATAAAGAAACTGCCTGCAAATTACAAAATGAGGAGCTCTATGATTACTTATAAGCAGCATGGAACTTTAGCTAGTAAGCACAAAAGTCAACTATCACATTGAAATCATTGAGATAGAAGCTATTAAATAAACAATTTTTTTAGCATTTTAAGCATTGGCATTTATAATGGAAATGAAAACAATATTAAAATAATTTTTGCACTAATACCTAAGTGTTATCTTGCTATGAAAGATGAAATTAGTGTAATATTCAAAATTTAATTTGACAAGGTAATGTTAGCAAAACGTTTGTGCACAAAGGGGGCATTGATTGAAAAAAGTTTGAAAACACTGTATTAGCTGTTTATTTATATGAAAGCATTTGGGATTCCTTGACCAAGCAGCAAAGACTTCTGTCAGCTGAAATTTCTAAAATTTTTCTCTTAAAACAATTTTTTCAGAATATAGATTTCTCAAGTCCAGTAACTGTTATTGCTCTTTCTAGTACTTTCCTTTCAAACCTATTATTTGAAGTAGTGTGAAATGTCAACATCTTATGTTATTATTTTATCTTCCATTTACATGTGATGCCCATTTTCGTTGTTGCTGCTAATGAAAGCCCTTAAGTAATATGGTTCTGTTATTTGGTACAGTTTTGGGCTTGTGATTCTGTAGTGTCAGTTCACAAGGCTTCAAGAAGGATGGTCCTTGCAGACCTATAGACTTCATTTTCTTTAAGTCATTTTTAATCATTGATCTGAGTAAGCAGTTGTATATGACTGACAGTTTAGGTATTTCAGAACAAATAACGATACCTTAGTTCTTTTTGAAACATTCCTCTTAGGGCCTTGCACAATTATATCAGTTTCCCTTCTCTAATTGCTTGCAAAGTTCTCTTCCAAAATTGCCATCAACTTTCTTGTCATGTTCCTCTTAATCACAACCATAGGTTGGATACTTCACCATTTCAACAGTAATAATCAGAAAATACAGAGCTAAATTCAATCTCTAGGAGGATCTAACAAATTTGGTTAATTAATATTTTACTGAAAAACCTTGCCTGAGACTTAACTGATCAATTCATCCTGTGAATATCAGTCAGTTATGTGCTATGTGTGATGTACACTTAGGTGATCATTATCTATTGATACATGATTTACAAGGCAGATTTTTTTCCCCACAGTAGGTTGTCATTTCTTTCTGCGGTAAACCAGTTGACATCCAATGCTACAGAACCCGATCTGTCCTGCTATTTACCCATAGCTGGGGGGAGAAGAAGTGAATTCATACCTTTCCCAAGAGTATTAGCATGTAAGTGAATGGATTCAACTTGAATTCAAACTCGGTTCTTCGATTTCTCAATTCAAGCCGTTATCCATTACTCCACCATGCTTCCTTTTGTGAATATCATTCACATAATACTCAGTAGTGTCTCGTTGCTGACTGAGTAACTCCATAGGAGAGTGTCTCTTCATGATTGTGCAGTAAGGTGCTCTCTGGTTGTCAAATTCTGCCACACAAGACATCTGATGTTCCTCCAGTACTACTTTTAGGGGCAGATTATTTCACCTTTGTATTACAAGCCATGTGATTGCTTTGGGTGCTAAAATGACTTTCAGATGTAGTTGTGTCAAATATGTCAGTCAATTTTTTGAACTAGTCCAAAAAATTTAGTGTCAAATGAGTAATTATCTTATTAAAAAGTGGTTGGGTCACACACTGTTGTGCTGGCCTAGAGTGCCGAATAACTCGATTCTAGCCTCTTTAATTTGGTTGATTTCTTTTTTATGATTTATCAACTTTTGATGGTTATTTAAAGCCAGAAAATATTTTTACATTCTAAAATTTTTTTTTGAGATAATAATGTTTTAATGATACAAGTCTTACAAATTAACCCATAGCCGGAGTAGAGAAGAGGTATATTCATATCTTTTCCCAAGGGTATTTGCATGTAAGTGAATATACTGAATCCAGTGGGAATTAGAAATCGGCTCTCCAATTTCCAATTTTGAGCCATTATCCATTACACCAACTGCACATCCAAACTTACTGCACATCCAAACTTACAGCACCTGCTTTTCCCAAGTGGTCACCAATCAAGGTACTGACCAGGCTTAATGTTGCTTAACTTCAATGGAAATTGATGTTTTAACATGATGAGGCCATAAGCCCAACCCCTGAAGAAATACTGTAACTCGTTAGTAGTAATCAAGCTTAACTGATGATTTTTGTCTCACTAAATAGAAAGAAGGTGTTTAATTAAAATGAATGTTGCGACCTCAGGTGGAATTTGAACACACCAATCCTGATTTTTGTACTGATAACTGTTACCCAGACCTTTTGTGAAAAATAACCTTGGGCAAAGGACTAGTTTATTTCTTCTCCAACCAATGATGGGTTAATAGCCAAGCAGACTGGACTCTCTAAACTAGGTTGCTAAGCAGTCTATGAGAAAGACAAGTGTCATCCAAAACTGGTTGGGTTGGTAAATTCACCTTCTATAAGATTACTTGCTATGGAAATAATGGAAGTAAAACCTAGTGCAGTGAAGTTGACCCTATTTTCCACAGGTGAGTTTAATGGTACTGAGGAAAAGGAGGAAGAAAAATAAATTAATTCATATTCAACTATTAAATATATATATATATATATATATATATATATATAAAAGAAAGAGGTTGTAGTGGTTCCAACGAGAGAAAAGTATGTATATTAAAAAGAAGAGAGGTGCCACAAACATTTTTGGTTGTAATGTGGATTTATTTAGAAAAAATATTATGCTTTGTTTTCCATATTTTTACGACACGTGTTTCTGGTCTCACGACCATCTTCAGGTAAAAGCGAAGATTTCCACATATTTTTAAAAATAATTAATTTTTTCTTTATGTTTTTCAATGTTAAAAATTCTCGATATGAGATATTTTCTGTTTTTGTGTTAGTAATCCGAATTTCTTTCTTGAATTGGCAATGAAGAGTTCTGTGCGAAGGGTCATAAAACAATTAAGGTTGGTCCAATCGAAATGATGAGTTACTTATTGGCATTTTATCTTTTAATGTTTTACTGACACCTATGTGTTCTTGGATCTGTTTCCATTTTCGTGTGTTTCTGTCAGCATGCGTGTATATATGCGTGCATATATTCCCCCCCCCCATACATATGAATTTGTAAACTATTTTTTCTCAAAAAGATAGTTTTTGGAATAATTTTATAAAAAAAGTTCAATTATTTTATGATAAGTTAGTAGCCATGGTCAAATGCAAAAAGAAATGACAGAACGGTCCAACAAAACAGACTTGACAAAGTTTGCAATAAAAAGAAAAAGGGGTAAAAATGAAATGTCAGGCAAACAAACAATATATGTAAAAGCAAATTCACAGGTGAGAAGGCAAAGAGTTTACAAACTATACAAATTGATGTCTACACACAAAAGAAAGGTCAGACAGGTGAATGCAGTGATCTGTCTTCAAGATAATGCAGCTCTGGAGTGAGGTTATTTACCTTAGCCTCCCCACAAGGCAGGATGTAGCACAAAGTTGTTTTTTATGTAGAGTGATTCTGAGCCCGTAGGCTTGGGCAAAAAATCCCACATACACCGGGTCAGGCTTATCTACCTCTCCAGATGCGACTCTGCCCTTCGGCATAGTCTCATCTGGGTTCTTCTCTGCTTGCAGGCAGAAAGTTTGACAAGTCAGCAGCGAAATACCTAAGTCAACAGATCTGAACTGAATCAAATGAAATTGGAAACTGACCTATTTTATTGGCTAATAAAAATATCCCAGCATGCATTTGTGGACTTCTGCCTATAAAAGGGAGGGAAAGTGTTTTACAGTCATTCACAACAAAGATATATTAAACATATGAGTCTTAAAAACAAAAAAATAATTGAAATTAAACTGTTACCATCACAGCTTTTTTTTTTTCTTTAAATTTGAAACATTTCTTTTAGGTTGGTCAAGAATAAAACAAAAAACAAAACATTGATATTAATTTTTTAAGAAGGAGAAGGAAACCTCCAGAAAGTAGTAAAGTGAAAAAAAAAATAAAAAGACTAAATCTTGGTTGCAAGAAGAGAGAATGCATAATTGTCAGCAAACGGAACAGCCTTATATACAAATTACAAATCAGTGATACAAAAATCAAGCAAATACAACCATTTAAATATCTTGATAGTGTTTTAATAGAATGGTAAGTGCAACACCAAAATATGAATGTACTTTGGGATAGCAAAAGATGCCTTAAAAACGCCAAGCAACGTTTTAAGAAACAAAAAAATTGTTAGAAACAAAGAAAAGAGTACTGAACTGATACATAATATCAGTTCTTCTAAATAGCAGTGAATACTGGACAATATCCTCAAAGATGAAGAAAAGACTTGAAGCAACAGAAATGTGGTTCTACAGAAGGATACTGAGAATCCATAGCCTGAACATATGTGCAATGACCAAGTTTTAGTGAAAATGGAAACAAAAAGGATTCTTATACTTAAATTCAGATAGTTAAAATTTCTAGGGCACATAATGAGGAAATAGGGCTTGGAAAATTTGATACTCACATGACAGATTGAAGGTAAAAAGGGATAAAGGAAAGCAGCACAATCTACCTAATGGGCTTGTGTAAATGGTTGGAAGAACTGGGTTTAGGACAGGTAGCAAAAAGATAAAATTTACTAAGAACTAAAAAGAACAGAAAACTGTGGCAAGCCATGACCACCAACGTCTTGAAGGGTGTGGCATATAGAAGATGTTATTTGATTTTGACTACCTTGCATAAAGAAATAAATGATACACTCAGAGAAAAGAAACATTGTCTTGTGTAGTGTAGAATCAAGCATACTCTTTTACATATGGAGACACTTTATCAAGGCAACACCAATGAAAATAAAATTGGAAAAAAAAAAAAAAAAAAAATTATACTAAAAGGAGAAAATCAGGTAGTGCCAATTATCTCAGGAACCCTGGGTGCTCAAATTAAAAAAAAAAAAAAAAAAAAAAAAATTATGTATATATATATATATATATATATATATATATATATATATCTCCCGGAAGATGACAATTAAGTTAACATAATACAAGCCACCAAAGAAAGGCTTTTCTCTTGAACTGCCTTTGGCAGCAGATTTCCTGCTGAGAAAACCAACCACAAACTATGCACCAGACTCTTGAATTATCAACATACGGTGCTTTAAAAAGTGGGCCAAATTCTTCGTTTGAATCAGTAAGAAATGCTTTGAAATAAAGATGCAGGAAAACATTCGGTAAGCGGAAATAATGATAACATTAATCGTGTTTTCTGTTATTATGGAATAGATTTATTTATTTTCTCAGTAATTGGAACACTGGACTAAGAAAACACAGGGCAAGGCTTTGAAATAAAACCTTTAAGAAAATAAGTATGGCCTGATGATAACTAACATTTATAACAACATTTATATATTAATGCGATAAATAGCAACATAGCAGATATAACATTGGATGAAAGATGACAGCTGAAACAAAAATCAAATGCAGATCAATTGTTTGTTAATTGTCAAAAGCTCTCAGATGAAGTTGAACTTTTGAAAGCTAACCAGATTTTAACACAAACCAGAGAAAAAATTATGAACACACAGATTGGTAATGGTAGCCATTTACCTAAAAGGAAACATTTGGCATTCATTGATTTTGGTTGAAATTTATGAAATCTTTCTCTTAAAACAATACTTCATGACAATAGATTTCTAAAGTCCAGTAGCTGTTATTGCTCTTTCCAATATTAATGGTAGTTTCCTTCCTAACCTTTTGTTTGAAGTAGTGTGGAATGTCAACATCTTGATTATGCCATTATTTTCTCTTATCAAATCCAGTAACTGTTATTGCTCTTTCCAATATTGATGGTGCTTTCCTTCCTAACCGTAATGTTAATATTAGCTGTTTCTTATAAGGGATATATACCACATTCATTGACCAAGTAGCCAGTGCTGCTTTCGGTTGAAATTTATAAAATCCTTCTCTTAAAATAATTTTTCAGGAAAATAGGTCTCTCAAGTCCAGTAACTGTTATTGCTTTTTCCAGTATTGATGAGCGTTTCCTTTCTAACCTTTTGTCTGAAGTAGTGTGGAACAACAACATCTTGAATATGTAATTATTTTCTCTTTGAGTTTCATGTGCCATCCATTTTAGTTGTTGCTGCTTTTGGTATTCCTCAAGCAATGTAGCTTCTGTTATTTAGTAAGGTTCTTTGTGATTGTGTAGCACAAGTCCACAAGATCCAAAAGAAGGATGTTCTTTGCCAAGATCCTTCACTCGCTCAAAGTTGCTCTTTTTTAATCATCTGATGGAAACATTTTGTCTTCCACCGACATGACTGATGCTAAGCTCCAGGAGAGTGACTCACTGTGCCTTCCTTGCGCTAATGTTTTCTGCTGATATGAAGTGGAAAAGTTATAGAGAAACAAATTCCTCGGTTTGCTGATAGGAGTGTTGGTTCACTGTGTCATACTAGACAGTTTTTCTTGTCAGGATCTATCTTACACATTTATAAATCTACCATTAGTCCATGCATTGAATACTATATCTGGTCTGGTGCTTCCGCTATATACTTACAGATTCAATATAAAATATGAAGAAAAATCTGCAATGTTATTGGTCTTGAGTTGGCATCTTGACTTCAGTCACTTTTCCACTGATGCAATATTGCCTTTTCTAGAAATATTTTCATGGTAATTTTTTAGATGAGCGTTCTTCTTTGGTATCTAGACTTGATGAATTTAAACACAGTACTAGACTGGCAACTAGGTCTCACCCTTTTACAGTTGAAATGGCTTAATGTAACCATAAGTTCTATGCTAATATTTTCTTCTCTTACACTTATCACTTGTGAAACTCATCTGGCTTCTTGCTTTCAAATCAACTTTGTTATTCAAAAATATAAATGCAATACCAAATCCTTATCTTCTTTGTTCTTAATTCCTGTTTTCTTTTATAGTTCTTGCTTCTTAATAATATTTTCTTTCTTCCACATTCAGGAACCCCTTTTGTCTTAGTGGTTTTATTGCCTTGCTTGGGGGTGAAATGATTTTTTTTTTTAAATCTTAAGAACTGACTGCCAAATTCATATCCTCCAGCTGTCAATTTCAACAGATTACTTAACTATTTTCTTGAATTCATAAGGGAACTTGAAATTTTTCCCACACCTTTATATATAGATATATGGAAAATAGAAGGTGTAAGTTTGAACTTACACCAGGTGGATATGGGCTAAAATAAAATCTGCTCTTTTTATTTCACATATTAACTACCATATGACATAAATATACATCTTGTGGCACTTTGTATGCACATGCAGATTCTTTCCCTCATTTTATTTACACCAATATAAATAATTGACTCAATATACAACATTCAATTTGCATTTCTGCCTTGCAGATTGAGTAGAGGAAATGCTTATTTTGTTGTACGATCTAAGGTAGCAGGAAATGTGTTAAAAGATTTCTCTGATAATAATGATTTGAGATAACTATGTTTCATACAAAAAGCATATTCATTTAAATGGACACATGAGGATATGTTCTACGGAACTTTATTCCAAAGCTTAAGTCTATCTTTACAAAGAACTTTACTAAATAACAAAAATCACCTCCCTGTTGCCTTCTCCAGTCTTCACTTTCAATAGCAATAACAAAAATAGAACTTGAAAGTATAAATAATTATATAATCTAGATGTTTGACAACAAAAGATTAGAAAGAAAATATCAAAACTAGCAAAGGTGATAACAGCTAGCAGACTTGAAAAACCTATTCTCATGCAAAACTGTTTTAAGATAAAGATTTTGTAAATGTCAACTGACAGTAATGCTAACTGTTTGGTCAATGAATTCTGAATGTTTTCTTGTAAGGAAATAGCTAATTTCACCTTTATGTTTTTTATGTACACATTTAAACACTGTGGGGTAAAAAGTGAATACCCCAGGGAGTTGTTCTTCTCAGCTATACCTCTCTTTGAGGTAGTAGGATCATTTTCATGGAGAAATGCTGAAAGCACTTGGCCCTTTTTTGCTCAAAGTCCATGTATGTGTGGACTTGCATATTAGACTTAACTATGTGCCACATTCCATTCGAGTATATATTTGGATAAATATCTTCAAGGAGGTGTTAAAAAATTCTCAGCCCTACCTACTTGCCAAGTGAACATCTTATTTCATGGTCACTTCTAAAGAACATGACACCATTATATTAGGGAGGCATTTTTTATCCCTTAATAGTACTGTATATTTTCTATTATCATATGCCAAGTCCTTTCATAACATAGATGATCATAGCCCACCAAGACCTACTGTCTTTTATTTCTTCAATAGTAATACATTTTGTTTTTCTATTTTTTTTAATGCTATTTCCTGAGAGATTTTCTTTATTATCAGTAAATTGCCATGCATTCTTGGGAAAGTGCTGTGGTTTCCTGTTGCCTTCTCCAGTTTTGAAACCAATGTTGTCTTTCTTCTGGACTGGCCACCATGCAAGGCTAGAGAGCCAAATCTACCCTGTTATTTAACAAATACCGAGGAGAAGAAACAATGGGTTCATTCTTTCAACAAGAGCATTTATGCAAAAGTGGCTAGAATTCTCACTGATTCCATTTTCTGTGGTGTTAAGTTACTTTACTCACATATTCCTTAGTAGCACATATAATTATCTATTGAAAAAAAATCCAGTCCATTCAAATAAATGCCCATCTAGACAGATACATTACGCTAGTCGACATTTTTTTTTTTTTACCCAAATGTTGTTAGGTAATGGGCACATGTTTCTGGGCTGTTTTTTTCACACTGAATCTGAAAATCAAGTCCATTTTCCCCCCATCACATCACATTTTCTCAGTACAGATAATTTCTGCTGAATTGGAAAAAAGACAAAGAAAAAAGGACTGAACTGTTACATGATGTCTGTCTTTCTGTATGGCAGCGAATGGTGGACAATCGCCACAAAGATGAAGAAGAAACTTGAAGCAACAAAAATCTGGTTCTACAGACAGATGCTGAGGATACTATGGACCAAACATATAAGGAAAAATGAGGTTTCAGAGAAAATAGAAGCAAAAAGGAAACTTATATCAGGAAGAGGCAGTTGAAATATCTGGGGCACATCATGAGGAAGGAGGACTTGGAAAGCCTAATACTCACAGGACAGATTGGGGGCAAGAGGAAAGCAGTGTGAAATATATTTAATGAGCTTGAGTAAATGGATGTTAGAGCATGTATTGGGATAGTTAAAAAACAAAACTTATTAAGAGCTACAAGGGACAGGAAGATATGGAGGACCATGATTGCCTACATCTCCTTCACTACCATCTGTAGTAGTTTCATTTCTGTGTCTGATGTCAACATTGAAATACTTCCTCTTTTTTTCCGTTCTTTAATCTTTTTTCTTTTTTTTTTGTTGAAGACTCTAAAAGAAGCAATATCATATCTTTTTATTGCAACAAACACAAAATGAAATACCTTGCAGGTGAAAAGAAAATAATTACTTTTAGCTGACACTTGTCTAAAATGTAAACAAAAAGTTTTTATACTCACACTCAAACAGATATTAACTAATAGCAAGAACTTTGCATAGAATATTAAAGACAAAACATAAATGTATATATGTACACAGACAACAAAAAAAGAAAGCTATCATAAGCTGATATCTGCATATAACTTTGAATACACAACAAATACAATAAAAAAACAATATTAAATCAGAAATTTGTATATAAACGTTTACATGTAAGTCTATATTAATGCATATATAAAGACATCAATATCATATAATACAACTTTGTATCTAATTTATTGATGTGTGTATATATATATATATATATATATATAAACACCTTTGTGTAAAAGTAATCGTTCTAAGTCAATAATTACTATTAAACATTATTTCTTTTCTTTCAGTCACTTTTTTACCTTGTTCATTGATGGATTAATGCTCTTTTTTGTCATTGTCTCGATTTCTATGTAAGTAGTATTGCTGCCTCTGGCAATTATTATTGCACATGAATAAACAACTGACCAATGAAAATGATGGATCATTATGTAGAGAGAGCGATATTGATACTCGATACTTTCCAAAGTGGGAGAAATAATGAAGGATAAAAAGCAGAGAACAGAGAGTGCGAAGTACGAGATTAGATAAAATGTGACAATTAAGGGAAGTCTTGGAGAAAAAAATCTAATAATAAACAAATAGAAACTCCAATTAATAGACAAAAATAATAGTGGATGAGGAGAAGACAGAAAAACAGAGAGAGAGAGAGAGGGAAAGAAAACAAAAAAAAAACAGAAAAAGAAAACAAAAAAAAACAGAAAAAGAAAACAAAAAAAGTGAAAGAAGCAGGAAAAACAGAGAGATAAAGAAACACAGACAGAGAAAGAAGCAGAAAAAACAGAAAGGGCAGAAAGCAAAAAAAAAAAAAAAAAAAAACCAGAAAGAGAAAGAAGCAAAAAAACAAAAACAAAAAGAGAAGCAGACAAAAACAAAAAGAAGAAAGTGAAAGAAGCAGAAAAACAGAGAAAGTGAGAGAAGCAGAAAAACAAAGTGAGAGAAGCAGAAAAACAAAGTGAGAGAAGCAGAAAAACAAAGTGATAGAAGCAGAAAAAAACAGAGAGATAAAGAAGCAGAAAAAAAACAGAGATATAAAGAAGCAGAAAAAAACAGAGATATAAAGAAGCAGAAAAAACAGTAACAGAAAGAAGCAAAAAAAAAATAGAAAGGGAAAAGGGAAAGAAGCAAAAAAAAACAGAAAGAGAAAGAAGCAAAAAACAAAACAGAAAAGGAAAGAAGCAAAAAACAAAACAGAAAAGGAAAGAAGCAAAAAACAAAACAGAAAAGGAAAGAAGCAAAAAACAAAACAGAAAAGGAAAGAAGCAAAAAACAAAACAGAAAAGGAAAGAAGCAAAAAACAAAACAGAAAAGGAAAGAAGCAAAAAACAAAACAGAAAGGGAAAGAAGCAAAAAAAAAAAACAGAAAGGGAAAGAAGCAAAAATAAAAAGAGAGTGAAATAAGCAAAAAAAAAAAAAAGAGAAGAAAGTGAAAGAAGCAAAAAAAAGAGAATGTGAAAGAAGAAGAAAAACGGAAATAGAAATAGGAAGCAAAAAAACAAATAGAATGAAGCAAAAAAACAGAAATAGAAAGAGTAAAAAAACAAATAGAAAGAGAAAAAAAACAAATAGAAAGAGAAAGAAGCAAAAAAAAAAAAAACAGAAAGAGAAAGAGAAAGGAAAAAATCAGAAATAGAAAGAAAAAAAAAGAAATAGAAAGAAGCAGCAAAAACAGAAAGGGAAAGAAGCAAAAAAAAAAAAAAAAAAAAACAGAAAGGGAAAGAAGCAAAAACAACAGAAAGGAAAAGAAGCTAAAAAAAAAAACAGAAAGGGAAAGAAGCTAAAAAAAAAACAGAAAAGGAAAGAAGCTAAAAAAAACAGAAAAGGAAAGAAGCTAAAAAAAACAGAAAAGGAAAGAAGCTAAAAAAAAAAACAGAAATAGAAAGAAGCAGCAAAAACAGAAAGGGAAAGAAGCAAAAAAAAAAAAAAAACAACAGAAAGGAAAAGAAGCTAAAAAAAACAGAAAGGGAAAGAAGCTAAAACAAAACAGAAAAGGAAAGAAGCAAAAAACAAAACAGAAAAGGAAAGAAGCAAAAAACAAAACAGAAAAGGAAAGAAGCAAAAAACAAAACAGAAAAGGAAAGAAGCAAAAAAACAAAACAGAAAAGGAAAGAAGCAAAAAACAAAACAGAAAAGGAAAGAAGCAAAAAAACAAAACAGAAAAGGAAAGAAGCAAAAAACAAAACAGAAAAGGAAAGAAGAAAAAAAAAACAGAAAGGGAAAGAAGCAAAAAAAAAACAAAACAAAGGGAAAGACGAAAAAAAAACAGAAAAGGAAAGAAGCAAAAAAAACAGAAAGGGAAAGAAGCAAAAAAAACAGAAAGGGAAAGAAGCAAAAAACAAAACAGAAAAGGAAAGAAGAAAAAAAAACAGAAAGGGAAAGAAGCAAAAAAAAAAAAACAGAAAGGGAAAGAAGAAAAAAAAAAACAGAAAGGGAAAGAAGCAAAAAAAAAAAACAGAAAGGGAAAGAAGCAAAAAAAACAGAAAGGGAAAGAAGCAAAAAAACAGAAAGGGAAAGATGCAAAAAAACAGAAAGGGAAAGAAGCAAAAAAAACAAAAAAAATGAAAGAAGCAAGAAAAAAAAAACAAAGTGAAAGAAAAAAAAAAAAAAAACAAAGTGAAAGAAGCAACAAAAAAAGAACTAGAAAGAAAGAAAAAACAGAAATAGAAAGAAAAAAGCAGGAATAGAAAGAAGCAAAAAATAGAAATAGAAAGAAGGAAAACAGAAATAGAAAGGAAAAACGGAAATAGAAATAGGAAGCAAAAAACCAAATAGAATGAAGCAAAAAAACAGAAATAGAAAGATTAAAAAAACAAATAGAAAGAGAAAGAAGCAAAAAAAAAAAAAAAAAAAACAGAAAGAGAAAGGAAAAAAACAGAAATAGAAAGAAAAAAAACTGAAACAGACAGAAGGAAAAGAGCAGAAAGAGACAGGAAAAAAAAGAAAGAGAAAGAAGCAAAAAAAAGCAGAAATAGAAAGAGAAAGAAGCAAAAAAAAAACAAAAAAAAACAGAAATAGAAAGAAGCAGCAAAAACAGAAAGGGAAAGAAGCAAAAAAAAAAAAAAAACAGAACGGGAAAGAAGCAAAAAAAAACAAAAAAAAAACAGAAAGGGAAAGAAGCAAAAAAAACAGAAAGGGAAAGAAGCTAAAAAAAAAAACAGAAAGGGAAAGAAGCTAAAAAAAAAACAGAAAGGGAAAGAAGCTAAAAAAAAAAACAGAAAGGGAAAGAAGCTAAAAAAAAAAACAGAAAGGGAAAGAAGTAAAAAAAACAGAAAGGGAAAGAAGCTAAAAAAAAAAACAGAAAGGGAAAGAAGTAAAAAAAAAAAACAGAAAGGGAAAGAAGTAAAAAAAAAAAACAGAAAGGAAAAGAAGCAGAAAAACATAAATGGAAATAAGCAGAAAAAAAAGAGAAAGAAGAAAAAAAAACAGACAGAAAAAGAAGAAAAAAAAACAGACAGAAAAAGAAGAAGAAAAAGCAGACAGAAAAAGAAGAAGAAAAAGCAGACAGAGAAAGAAGCAGAAAAAAGCAGACAGAGAAAGAAGCAAAATAAAAATCAAAGAGAAAGAGGCAAAAAAAAAAACAAAAAGAAGTGAAAGAAGCAAAAAAAAGAGAAAGTGAAAGAAGCAGAAAAACAGAGAAAGTAAAAGAAACAGAAAAAACAGAGAAAGTAAAACAGAAAAAACAGAGAAAGTAAAAGAAAAAGAAAAAACAGAGCAAGTAAAACAGAAAAAACAGAGAAAGTAAAAGAAACAGAAAAAACAGAGAGATAAAGAAGCAGAAAAAAGAGACAAAAAACAGAGAAAGAAAAAAAAGCAGAAAAAAAACAGAGAAAGAAAAAAAAGCAGAAAAAAACAGAGACAGAAAGGAAAAACAGATAAAGAAGCAGAAAAAAATTAAGAGAATGAAGCAAAAAAAACAGAAAGTGAAAGAAGCAAAAAAACAAATTGAAAGAAGCAAAAAAAAACAAAGAGAAAGAAGCAAAAAAGAAAACTAGAGAAAGAAGCAAAAAAAAACAAAGAGAAAAAAGAAAAAAAAGAAGAGGAAGAAGAAAAAAACAAAGAAAGAAGCAAAAAAACAAAGAGAAAGAAGCAAAAAAACAAAGAGAAAGAAGCAAAAAAACAAAAAGAAGCAAATAAACAAAGAGAAAGAAGCAAATAAACAAAGAGAAAGAAGCAAATAAACAAAGAGAAAGAAGCAAATAAACAAAGAGAAAGAAGCAAATAAACAAAGAGAAAGAAGCAAATAAACAAAGAGAAAGAAGCAAAAAAAGAGAGAGAAAAAGAAAAAAAGAAGCAAAAAAAGAACAGAGAGAGAAAGACCCAAGAAAAAAAACAGATAAAGAACAAAAAAAAACAAAGAAAGAAAGAAGCAAAAAAACAGAGATAAAGAAGAAGAAAAAAACAGAGACAGAAAGAAGCAAAAAAAAGAGAAAGAAGCAAAAAAAAAGAGAAAGAAGCAAAAAAAAAAGAGAAAGAAGCAAAAAAAAAAGAGAAAGAAGCAAAAAAAAAAAAAAGACAAATATCAAAAAAAAACCAGAGAGAGAAAGAAGAAAAAAAACAAAGAGAAAGAAGAAAAAAAAACAAAGAGAAAGAAGAAAAAAAAACAAAAAGAAAGAAAAAAAAAAAGAAAGAAGAAAAAAAAACAAAGAGAAAGAAGAAAAAAAAGAGAAAGAAGAAAAAAAAAACAGAGAGAAGCAAAAAAAAAAAAGAGAGAAAGAAGCAAGAAAAAAACAGAGAGAAAGAAGCAAGAAAAAAACAGAGAGAAAGAAGCAAGAAAAAAACAGAGAGAAAGAAGCAAGAAAAAAACAGAAAAAGCAAAAAAACAAAACAAAGAAAAAGCAAAAAAACAAAACAAAGAAAAAGCAAAAAAACAAAACAAAGAAAAAGAAGCAAAAAAGAAAACCAGAGAGAGAAAGAAGCAAAAAAAACAAAGAGAAAAAAGAAAAAAAACAGAGGAAGAAGAAAAAACAAAGAGAAAGAAGCAAAGAAACAAAGAGAAAGAAGCAAATAAACAAAGAGAAAGAAGCAAATAAACAAAGAGAAAGAAGCAAATAAACAAAGAGAAAGAAGCAAAAAAAGAGAGAGAAAAAGAAAAAAAAGAAGCAAAAAAGAAACAGAGAGAAAGACCCAAGAAAAAAAAGATAAAGAACAAAAAAAAACAAAGAGAGAAAGAAGCAAAAAAACAGAGATAAAGAAGAAAAAAACAGAGACAGAAAGAAGCAAAAAAAAAAAAAAGAGAAAGAAGCAAAAAAAAAAAACAAGAGAAAGAAGCAAAAAAAAAAAAACAAGAGAAAGAAGCAAAAAAAAAAAACAAGAGAAAGAAGCAAAAAAAAAAAAAACAAGAGAAAGAAGCAAAAAAAAAAACCAGAGAGAGAAAGAAGAAAAAAAACAAAGAG
This sequence comes from Acanthosepion lycidas, assembly GCA_963932145.1. Lineage (NCBI taxonomy): Eukaryota > Metazoa > Mollusca > Cephalopoda > Sepiida > Sepiidae > Acanthosepion > Acanthosepion lycidas. The sequence continues at coordinate 30,070,354 of OZ010573.1, forward strand.
AAAGAAGAAAAAAAAACAAAGAGAAAGAAGAAAAAAAAACAAAGAGAAAGAAGAAAAAAAAACAAAGAGAAAGAAGAAAAAAAAACAAAGAGAAAGAAGAAAAAAACAAAGAGAAAGAAGAAAAAAACAAAGAGAAAGAAGAAAAAAACAAAGAGAAAGAAGCAAAAAAACAGAGAAAAAGAAGCAAAAAAAAAACAGAAAGAAGCAAAAAAAAAAAACAGAGAGAAAGAAGCAAAAAAAAAACAGAGAAAGAAGCAAAAAAAACAGAGAGAAAGAAGCAAAAAAACACAGAGAAAGAATAAAAAAAAACACAGAGAAAGAATAAAAAAAACACAGAGAAAGAAGCAAAAAAAACAGAGAGAAAGAAGCAAAAAAAACAGAGAAAGAAGCAAAAAAAACAGAGAAAGAAGAAAAATGAGAGAGAAAGAAAAAAAAAACAGAAAGAAGCAAAAAACAACAGAGAGAAGCAAAAAACAACAGAGAGAAGCAAAAAACAACAGAGAGAAGCAAAAAACAAAAGAGAGAAAGAAGCAAAAAACAACAGAGAGAAGCAAAAAACAACAGTGAGAAAGAAGAAAAAAACAACAGTGAGAAAGAAGAAAAAAACAACAGTGAGAAAGAAGAAAAAAACAACAGAGAGAAAGAAGAAAAAAACAACAGAGAGAAAGAAGAAAAAAACAACAGAGAGAAAGAAGAAAAAAAGAGAGAGAGAGAAAGAAGAAAAAAAAACAGAGAGAGAAAGAAGAAAAAAAGAGAGAGAAAGAAAGAAGAAAAAAAGAGAGAGAAAGAAAGAAGAAAAAAAGAGAGAGAAAGAAAGAAGAAAAAAGAGAGAGAAAGAAGAAAAAAGAGAGAGAAAGAAGAAAAAAGAGAGAAAGAAGAAAAAAGAGAGAGAAAGAAGAAAAAACAGAAATAATGAAGGAAAAAAAACAGAGATAAGAAGAAAAAAAAAAGAAACAGAGAGATAAAGAAGAAGAAAAAAAAAGAAACAGAGAGATAAAGAAGAAAAAAAAACAGAGATAAAGAAAAAAAAAACAGAGATAAAGAAGCAAAAAAAACAGAGAGAAAGAAGCAAAAAAAAGTGAGAGAAAGAAGCAAAAAAGAGAGTAAAAGTAGAAAAAAAGAAACAGAAAAAGAAGAAGAAAAACAGAGAAAGAAGCAAAAAAGAGAGAAAAAAGCAAAAAAGAGAGAAAAAAGCAAATAAAGAGAGAAAAAAGCAAATAAAGAGAGAAAAAAGCAAATAAAGAGAGAAAAAAGCAAATAAAGAGAGAAAAAGAAAAAAACAGAGAAAAAGAAGCAAAAAAAAACAGAGAAAGAAGCAAAAAAAAAGAACAGTGAGAAAAAAAAATCAAAGAAAAAAGACAAAAACAGACAAAACAAACAAAGAAAAAGTGCAGAAGGAAGAAGAAAAGAAAAAAAACAGAGATTGATGAAAAGACACAGGCAAAGAAGTAAAAAAAAGAGAAAAAAAACGAAGTAAAAATAAGAAAAAAAAATAGGAAAAGAAAAGAGAAAAAAATGAAAAAAAAATGGCAGAAGGGAAAAAGAGTGAAACGAGGTAGAATCCAAATAATCAAAGTTCTGGCCACTGAAAGTAATCAGGTGTAGCAAATGTTTCTTGGACATAAAAACCAATTCCATTAAAGAAGCTCTTGTTCTGCCAGAATGAAGGTTTATGATTGCACTTTTAGAAGGATTGTCTGTTTCCAATAGAAATCAATGCTGACTTACAAATTCCCATGCATTCTTGTTAAGTGTTTCTACTCTTTTGAATGATTGATATTTGGACAAAAGACGTAAAATGAATTTTCTAAAAACAATTTATGAAGTTGATTTATTCTGAAGCAAACAAGTCAAAATTTAAATCAAGTCCAGATTTTCCATTCCTCATATAGAAAATCAGATCTTTTATTCAAATAAGCATCCTCAGTTTTTTCAATTTGCTTTTAATAAGAAAGTTTTGGCTAGCTACCATATATACAGGGTGCAATAGGTAAGTTGTCATTTTTAATTTTGCGTATGCATCTTGTTCGTTTTAGATTTTGTCAACTGCACATTATAGTGGGGTCAGTTGGGCTCTATCTGTGAGAAAAAGAGCACCATGATGCAATTTACTCCACCAGGAATTTGGAAATGGCATACTGTATTGCTTAGCATTCATGCTGGAAGCTCCAATATAAACATTTCAGAGTTTTTAGGTGTCAATCTGAGAACAGTGTAGATGATTGGGAAAAAGTTGCACGAGTTTAATGGTGATTATGAAGGTAGACCATCTCTGAAAACTCACTCTGTTCTGTTAAGAAATCCCGAATTTGTTGGTGAGGGCCTCAAACTTGACACAAAGGTCTACATCAAGTGCCTTGTGGGGGTAGTGCTACCCTGGGTCAAGAGAGTGGCAACAGGACTCTGCACCATTCCACACAAGCAGAAGAAGCCAGTCATGATTGTCAGAGAATTTCTGCAATCTCATCACCCCTAACATCTAGCTATCTAACTCCCCTGACTGCAACCTCCTTAATTATTGTCTGAGAGGTGCAGTTGGGTGAGAGACCAACAAAACTCTTTGTCACACCAAAGATGAACTGGAGGCAATGATTATGGCAGCATTCACCAACTTAAACTAGGAGTCTGTCCAGAAAAGTTGCAAAAGATTCTGAAGTCGTTTAGAGGCCATAATTGGAGCCAATGGTGATTTTAGTGAATAAATTTACTCTTTCCTATTTCAGGATATTTTTTTGTAATTTTAGTAAATACATCTGTTCGAATGAGATGTCAGTGTTATTTTCATTTTTGTGTAATTTAGACGACAATTTATCCATCGCACCCTGTAGTTGTGCATATGCTGAGCTTTTTTTGAAACCAAATTCTTTAGCAATATTCCATGAGTAGTAATTCTATTCATTTGAAACTTGTGCAGAATAAGAATACCAAAGAGTAACTCTTCCCTTCCAATATGGAAGATATTTATTTATTATTTCCATAACAGAAGAGACATGAAATATGTACCAATTAGTTGAGAAAATTGTTTTCAGTTGCCTGAATTGCTTTGATGAAACAGTCTCAGCTGGGGCTGAATATCTGGAAGCAGAAGTATTTTCATTTGTTTTTATATTTTTTTTTTTTTACTAATTAATCATCCAGTAAAAGGCCCAAGAGCCACTCAAGAAATGAGGTTATTGTATTAACCTAAGAAGGGGAAGTAAATAATGCAGATTATGGTGATTTTTTAAGTGTAGCTTAGATGTGGTGCAAGGTATAGGGCACCTAGTGAGGATGGAACTCACTATTCAGTTGTAATTGATCTAGCAAGACAAGTTTACTAATCATTACACCATGTTGAGGTAATTTACTAAGTGTAGCTTAGATGTGATGCATGGCCAAAATTATGGGGAACCCAGTGAGGATCAATCTCTGTTGTGGAGTTATTTCGCAGTGGTGGCTTGTATTTGTACTAAATCAGTCTTAAATATGTTTGACATACAAAACGTTAGGAACTTGATATAATAGGTATTACGCAGAATAATCTTCTTGTGGTCGCTGACTACTTTCGTAATCAACTAAATGTCGACTACTCGTCCGATATCGACTGACCCTCATTTCTCTTACTACTCCTACTTATATTAGGTGGGAGAGTCTTAACTATAGAATAGGTGTGTTTCACCAGAACAATCTCACTATTCAGTTGTAATTAGACAGGCAAGACAAGCTTGCTAACCATTACACCATGTCAATTTTCCCAAGTAACGCAGATTATGAGGATAGATAAAAGATAACAGTTGTGTACGAGACTTGAAAAAGTTAAGATTATAGTAATTCGGAAGTATCGACACAGGAGTGAGAAAGTCGCATTTCTTGAGATGAAGCTGTCAGAATAGAAATTTGTTCTTATTCTTGAGATACAAAGATAATGGGGATGATTTGTCCTGGTGTACAGGGGATGGGGAGTCTTAGATGTGGAGGTCTGAATGGTGGAACCAAGAAATGTAGCTCATCTGAACATTTGCTATGTAGGTCGCAATACAATAGCGAGAGGTTTGTAATATTTCATATGTAAGAAAGGGGGTTGAAGAGTGGATAATATTTCATCTCCCATAAGGTTGCATAGATGCTTTTGAATGCGATCAAGGTTGGGAAGTGAGGACAGAGCATCTCCAGCCTAGATATGGCAGCAGTATGGTATTTTTAGTTTGATCTCAAAGTCAGTCAGGCATTTTCTGAAATGGTACAAGAACCAATCATTTTACAGAGACTTTTTTACAATGGCTAATATATATGTGCTCCACTTGAGGTTACAACATTTTCATTATTTACAATCAGATTAATAACCTCATTTTTGTCATGATCACAAAATTTCAGCCACTGTATCCTCTGTCTTTTACAGCAGCCGAAGAATCAAGAACATTATGTATATAGCTCCAAGTTGTGCCTTCTGGTTCATTCCATGGGACAATAACAGAGGAATGAAGTATTGGTTTGTCAATTTGCTGATAAAATTGTTCAATTATATGGACTGAGTATCAGAGATGTATTTACATTCAATGGAAACAGGGAAGCAATAACTGAACAGTGAAATGAGAATACTAAACCAATATAGACTGAATAAAGGGTTCAATATGAAATTCCCTGAAAGCTAGCTGGATCAACAGACACTTGAAGAAGGTATGAAATTTCATTAATGAAATAAATTAAAACTTATATTCCCTCTAACAATTATATATGCAACAGAGTAAATTATCTTTAGAAGAATGAAACAATGAACTAATAAATTAACACATTTTATATATATATATATATATATTGTAATGGAAATCTCCACTCTCCCTATTGTGGACTGACTATATCATTAGATATATATAAGGTGCACAGGATATACCATTTTATACAATTTTATCAGCAAATTGACAAACCAATACAGTAAATTATCTTTAGAAGAATGAAACAATGAACTAATAAATTAACACATTTTATATATATATTATATATATATATATATATATTGTAATGGAAATCTCCACTCTCCCTATTGCTTATTGTGGATTGACTATATCATTAGATATATATATAGTGTGCACAGGATATACCTGCGACTAGCTTCGGGAATTACTAGCCTGCTAACTGCTGTCTTTCAGTAGTGCACCCTCTTTCATAATCAACCTCTCTTTCTTTCATCTATGGCTGTGTTGCTGTTCCTTTCACTCGAGTACCACCTTTATCTGTTTGTAACCTCTTTAATGATACAACTATATATATATATGTGTGTGTGTGTGTGTGTGTGTGTGTGTGTGTGTGTGTGTGTGTATGTATGTATGTAGACACAGAGGATGACAGGGGATTTTACTTCCTGTTTATAGGCTTAAGGAGCACTCTCTAGTGACGTTTATTTTTTTTTAGGAAAGTAAGTGGGGTAACGCCACAATAATGATGACATAAACAAGATGTTAACTTACAGAAATTTTTAAGAACACCTCCTCCTCCATTAACCATGAGAAAAAGAATCTTGAATAACTGTTTTAAAAGGAAGGTTATGTAAGTTCAATCATTGAATGCTTGAATGTTTTGTTATAAGGAATTGGCTAATCTCACCATTAACAATTTGATGAAACAAAAAAAAACCCCAAAAAATGAAAAAACAATTGGCTTTTGCTTTTTTTTTTATTTCATATTTGTCTTGAAAGTCTTTGCAGAGGATTTCATTCACATTTTATTTTTTTTTGTTATTCAAAGAGAGTCAATGTTTATTTTCAGTATTATCAGAACACCAACAGATAACTTGATCTTTTTATAACTCTTGAAGTGGATTTTTAAAGCCTTGTTTCGAAGTAGAAAATGGGTCTTTATTTCATGAAGGAGGTGTGTCCAAAATGTATCAACTCTTCCAAATATTTCCAGAACCATTTGCATGGTCTTGACAGCCAATCTAACAAGACCTTACTGCATATGCATGAGGTTATGTACAATGAGTATATTCTTATGTCTCAGGGATTTTTTGCAAGAAACATTGCATTATTCACAACCTTTAATTTCTGGCTATTGCCATTGAAGGAAGACATTTTAGACCATGGGCAAGATTAAAGAGAATGAAGTAGCTAGAGACAATTGCAAAAGAGTACTTTGTCAACAGTTTTGAGAAATGTAAAGGACACTTTGATAAGTGCAGGAGGTCCCAAGGGGAATATTTTGAAGGTGACTCATGATACTGCTCAACATAGGCTATTTCTTTTTGCTACTATTAAATAGCTGAATCATTTCAGAACACACCACATGTATACTTTCTTGTATGTCATCAGATTTGTTTAATGATAATTCTATACTGTGATATTCTGAAGACTTGCCCATCTCTATAACATGTTTCCTTCTATTTATCTCTCTTGATTTTTTATTGATAATCTCCCTTGGTTGTCACTCACCGAATGTAAAATGCTGCCATCTTGTTAGTTTGTAGGAAAATGTTCCCTTTCACAAGTTCATTAAATCCTTCTAAAAGTCTCATTTTTTCCTGTTATAAATTCATTTAGCAATAAAAACAAATATTATCACATAATACCAATATTATCAACCCAACATCAATAATATTCTATCAAATTTGAGAACAATTATTATAATTCATAGCAAAAAAATAAAAAAGAAGATTGATCAAATCTTTTTTATAAATTATCAACCCTTTGCAGGTTATTTAAAGTCAAATTATTTTTAGAGAGTAAGAATTTTTATTTTGGGAAATAATGATTTAGTAATACAAGTCATACTAATTTACACATAGCTGAGAGGAGATGTGGATTCATACCTTTGCCAAGGGTATTCGCACATAATTGAATATAATTAACACAACTGAAATTGGAACTCAGATTAACAATTCTGAGCTATTATCAATTATGTCATCCACACATCCAAGTTTACAGCACTAAAGAGGTCATCCTTGTAGGTACTGACCCAGGCTCAATGTTATTTAACTTTGGTGATCATACAAGAATCAGTTTTCAACATATCACCATAAGCCTTTTCTCACAATGGTCAAAAGAAAGAACAAAAATTGTTTTTTTCTGATTTGTAAGCACCTCCACCTATGACTCAACAACTGAAACTGACATGTGAAAGTATAGTAGTCAATACTTAAAAAGAGATGTGAAGATATGAAACTGACACAACACAAAAACAAAATATATAGTCACAAGATTATCAACAAAAACTCTTTGATGGTAAAAAATTTTAACTTTCAGATGAACACAGCAATTTTGTCTTCAAATTGTGTTATGTTGAAAGTACTCAGAATAAAATAATATGTATCAACACAGTAATTTTCTCTCTTCCTTTAATAATGATATCAAAAGCTTGTCTGTGAATATGAAAGGATCCAACTGAAAATAAGTAGACAAATTATTCAATGAAACATGTGTGTGTGTGTATATATATATATATATATATATATATATATGCTTGCCAGTTTCAAGAATGCTTCTCATATAATAACTCAAGTACATATATTAGACACAGAACAACAACTTTCTCTCACGTAAGCTCACATATCACCTCAATGAAACCAGCACCATAAAAAAATCATCTTCTAGCAATACACAGAACCACCAGTAACCCATTCAAATCATCTGATATGAGAAAAATCTTAATTAACAACACTAAAATCTTCTATAAAAACAATAGAAAAAACAACTACAAATTCTGGAAGCAATCCTAATCAAAAACCAAAACCCCAACATAAAAAAAATAGCATTTAATACTTGCAGAAACATTAAATATATTTAATAACTAATCCTCCAATAATAAACATCAACCCCCTCCTCATCAATACTAACCCAACAATATCGGCTAATATTATCTATAAAACTCAAAGAACAATGCATTTTCAAACCAAAACATATACCGTGATGAAGGTTGAAGATAACCAAAAGCACTTGTCAGAAAACAATTGAATGAGGTCCTACTTTAACAACTTAGACCCAAACATTAAAAAAAATTACGGAAAAGCAAAAAAAAAACGGGGGGGGAGATCAAACAGAAAAGTTCTGTTGTTTCCAACACCACATGCCTGAATATATATATATATATATATATATATATATATATATATATAATTGCTTAAACCTTATTTTTATTTGATACCCATTGAGTAGATGCTTTGTTTATTTATTAAACTGTATATCACATTATTTTTAATATTGGCCTGAATATTTAAGAAATCTATTAAGGAAAAATATGCACTCTCTGGCATGTTTTTCTTCAGTAAGTTTTCTGAAATATTCAGCTCAGTAAAAAAAGTTATATATATATATATATATATATATATATATATATATATACACTGTTTAATAAATAAACGGAGTGTCTACTCAAATATGGATATCCATTAAAAATAACATTTAAATGATAAAATCTGTCAGATTAATAGACAAAAAAATCCATTACTTAATATACATATATATATTTTTTTTAGGAAATGGATTAAATCTGAAACATTATTTTGGATGGATACTCATATTTGAATTGAAGATCTGTTTTTAATTAAACAGTATTTTTATTCAGCTCCATCCACTGGCCTGAATATTTGAGAAAACGTGTCAGAAAAATGTGTCCTCTTGCAGGATTTGAACCTGCATCCCTTATGGGGTACTGTCATTGGATTTAATGTACCTGACTGCTCAGCCATGTAAAACATATGATTAAACATTATTTCGAGCTTTATGTCCTATGTGGCCGAGGGGTCAGACATATCAGATCCAATGATGGTTCCCCATAGGGGATGTAGGTTTGAATCCTGCCGGAGGACGCATATTTTTTTTATTTCTCAAATATTCAGGCCAGTGGGTGTAGTTGGATAAAAAATACTGTTTAATTAAAAACGGAGTTTCCATTTGAATATGAATATCCATCAAAAGGTAACGTTTAAACAAAAAAAATTTATTTATATATATATATATATATATATATATATATATATATATATATATAAGGTTGGTGCAAAAATAATGACGTAATAATGTCGTTTTTTGACGTTAAAAAATACGTCAAAAAACGACATTATTACGTCATTATTTTTGCACCAACCTTATATATATATATATATATATATATATATATATATATATATATATATATATATATAAAACCAAACAAAATATAATGAATAAATGACATCTATCCAACCAATAAAAACAAAACAGAATTTAAAAAACCTCCCATTATTCTACTATTCTAAAGCTAAATAAATATTGAAGTCTGTTAAATTTGTACAGGCTTTCCTACTTGTTCCTTATTTAATTTTATATACAATGATAGTTGTAGCATTTTAAAGCAAAAGGAATCCAATATAAATTACAAAGAAATTACCGAAAGACATAAAACAAATTTAGAATAAATAAGAAGAAAAGAAATATTTTGATGAATTTAACAAAATTAAGCCTAGTGAGGTGAATGCAAAAGTACAGGTTCAGATGACACTGAAATATTTAATGCCAAAGAAGTTATATCCAGAACTATGCCATGCGTCTGTAGAATAAATACAAAAATTCAAAATAGCGGAAAAATAAGGATTATAGAAATAAATGGCCACCATAGAAATAACATTGAAAACAAATCTCTCTTTCCTCTTTTCTGTCTTCAATACCGAAGAGTTCTGAAAGCTAACTGAAGCAATTAATGTCCTACTTCCTGCAGTCAAGTCCAGCCTTGATTCAACCTGGCAAGAAGACATCAATTCTTATTATGCTGGAGAAGATGTCTTTCTTTCTTCAGTTCGTACAGGAAGAAACGAAGCAGAAAAATTCCCCTTGGGGCAGATGTTGCTTCCATTACATCTATTGCATTACCATTTCACACCCATCCCAGCATCAAACATTTCTTGTTGGATTTACCCAATCAGCAGTAGCAGATTAATTCAACACAGAAATCTATTGTTCTGAATATTGTTGGATCACATAGGGTCAAATGAGATAGATATACGCCACTAGTTAATAATTTGCAACATATTAGCAATACTTCTTTAAAAGCCACCAAAGGCAGCTTTTAAGCTCGATGACATTTCACCTCCACATACATTATTTCACCTCCACATACATTATTTCACCTCCACATACATTATTTCACCTCCACATACATTATTTCACCTCCACATACATTATTTCACCTCCACATACATTATTTCACCTCCACATACATTATTTCACCTCCACATACATTATTTCACCTCCACATACATTATTTCACCTCCACATACATTATTTCACCTCCACATACATTATTTCACCTCCACATACATTATTTCACCTCCACATACATTATTTCACCTCCACATACATTATTTCACCTCCACATACATTATTTCACCTCCACATACATTATTTCACCTCCACATACATTATTTCACCTCCACATACATTATTTCACCTCCACATACATTATTTCACCTCCACATACATTATTTCACCTCCACATACATTATTTCACCTCCACATACATTATTTCACCTCCACATACATTATTTCACCTCCACATACATTATTTCACCTCCACATACATTATTTCACCTCCACATACATTATTTCACCTCCACATACATTATTTCACCTCCACATACATTATTTCACCTCCACATACATTATTTCACCTCCACATACATTATTTCACCTCCACATACATTATTTCACCTCCACATACATTATTTCACCTCCACATACATTATTTCACCTCCACATACATTATTTCACCTCCACATACATTATTTCACCTCCACATACATTATTTCACCTCCACATACATTATTTCACCTCCACATACATTATTTCATACTACTATAAATTTTATATGTTTTGGGTACACATGTTTGTGTAGAGATCTGTTTTAAAAAAAATGAAAAAGTCAAATTAATCTCTATTAGGCTAAAGTATGAGAAGTCCAACAAAAGAAAAAATGTCTCCAGACCTGTATTTTCTTTTACTATCAGGAAACTACATTTTAGTTAAGTTACCATTAGGCCAGAGGAGGCACAGAGGAATAATGCACTGCAGCTCGGATTGAGGAATTGGTGAGCCGAGTTTGAATTCAAGTCAGATCCATTATATTCACTTACACTTGGAAAAGGGTATGAATCCTCCTCTTCTCCCCACCCCAGCTATAGGTAAAGAACAGGACAGATCAGGTCCTATAGCCTTGGGTGGTAACCGATCTAGGAGAAGGTAAATCTGAATTCAAAACCACCCTGGAGAAGGGTGGGCTGCATCAAGAAACACCACTTCTGCTGTAGCTGCAGTACATGTGGTGTCCCTCCGACCTTAATGGGCACAGGATTTGCGGTCAACCATCATAGAAAATAAAGTCTAAGCTGCACATCTATTATTGGAACTTTATGAAGTCTATATCCGTTAACCTTATTCCCATACCCAAAATGTAAACAAATTAATTTTTAAGCAATTAATAAACCTAATATTATTTGAAAATAACTGCGGGGAGACTACTGTGTCATTCGTCACACACATTCAACTGCATTTAAAATTCAGAGTTTCCTTTACTTGTACTAATCTCTAATCAGCAGAAGTCTAGTGTTAACTGCCTGTGAATATACATGACTATAATTTAGAAAATATTTTTGTAATGTAGTGTGGAGATATTTATAAGAGAAAGAAGTGCATGGATTCATAATTTTTCTGTTAAATAATGAAGCCTGTTTAATGTTATTAAATTTATTCTTAAAAAAAATTAATTTCTACATAAAAATATGAAATATTGATTTATTTTTTTTACAAAATAGTAGTATCATTATTTCATGTAGTAATAATTAGCAATATTTTAAAATTTATTTTCTGCTTTTGTAATACAATAATGGAGACATGGTGGAGTAATGGATAGCGGCTCAGATTGAGGAATCAGAGAGCCGAGTTCGAATTCTAGTCAAATCCATTACATTCATATACATGTTAATACCCTTGGGAAAGGTATGAATCCTCTTCTACCGCCAGCTATGGGTAAATAGCAGGATAGACTAGGATCTATAGCCTTGGATGGTAACTGTAGAAAGAAATAGCAACCTACTGTGGAAATATATATCTGCCCAGAGAGAGGGATTGGTGCTTGCACCGAAGTCAGTGCAACTGACCGTTGCTGGGGCTCAAGGAATTTTTGTTCCTAGCCCAGGTGTACGTGCTCAGGCTCCCCACATTAAACCAACCTTGTGTCAGAACCTGACCTTGTGTGGGGGTTGAGTAAATACCTAATATAAAGTAGAACTAGGGCTTTTTAATCTCGGAATTCATGAGAGAATTAGCTCCAATTTCGCATTTATTCATATAGATTCCATAATATAGGTTTTACTTAATTAGCTATTAACTCTTCAAATGTTGAATGTATCACTAAATCTAATTTCTATTTTTCTATCTTTACACCATATTAATTTTATCTTATAAATTGTTCCCTGTTCTGTCACTCATGAAATAAAAATAATTGTTTGTACGGAAAATAAGGATCTATGTACATCAAGTTGTCTTTAAATTAAGTGACAGCAGAAGAATTATCATTGAACTTTTAAAAGGTAAGCTTAAATATTAATTCAATACTTAAATGCAGTGATCAATTTGAGTTCTGTAGTTTATTGATGCCTATCCAATCTACGCCTCCCTAGCTATTGTGATGATGGCCAAACCAAAAGTCCTCCACAGGAGCTAGCTTAAATTCCACCCTATCATGCAGGGTTAGCTTAAAATTTTAAGCTAGCTACGCCTAACTTTTCTAGGGCTTTTAAATGAGCTATGAATCATTGAATCAAACGAGTGGGAGTGGAGGGATTTTTTGAACAAACACACATACACTGTACTTTATATATAAGATGCTTCCATTATTTTTAGCCCTAATTTACATGTGAGGATATTATATTTGTATGTTATGGATAGAGTTTGGTAGGTCTCCATGTGAATGAAAATGTGACTTAATTGAGCTATGGTTAGAGAGATGTAATGCAAGTCTTCTTGTTAGGCATGTTGTAGTATATCCAATTATTCAAAAACTGATTTCTAGCTTTTTAAACACCAAAGAAATGGAATATTAGCACAGAAACTGACAACTGTTAGTTTGAAGAAGATACCATCTGTTGGTATCATTATATAAAGAACAAGAAATATAATATTCAAATAGTAAAAATAATTCTGCACTTGACTGATAATTGTGTTAAGATCCAGAATGATGATGTCATTTCATCATTCTAAAAATAACCTTGTCATCAGTAATGATAGAAAAGAAGGATATGCCATCATCCTAACCCTCATTATAAAAACAACTCTTCCACTACAAGAGAGTGAGTAGAGAAGATTAGACTAGGGTACCCATAGCAGTAGTCAGTAGATTAGTAGACAAGTAGCAGTACAGAAACACCCATCTGCCAGTGCTCTGGGAAGATCAAAAACAGACAATTTCAAATGCATCCTCACAAACCAAAATTCTTGGAATCAAACCAACTAAGCACTGACTTTTAAACAAGAGACAGAGAACATTTTAACATACACCCTACCAATATTATGTAATTCATATTAAAAAAACAAAATACAAATTCTTGCTATTGATGCCAACATGTCTTAACATTTTATTGTTATTGTTGTACGTTTATACATTTTAATTTCTACCATTAATATCAACCCTGTTACACCCAACTTATTAACCCCCCACACCAGTCAATAAATAATAACAATGAGGAAAATAACACATCAACACCCAACATTACTTACCCCATTACAGTTGCAACTCTAAAGTATTGGCACAGATTATTTTATTTGCCCTGAAGTGAGGGATCAATGTATAATTTATAATAATATATAATCAAATAAAAACACAATGTTCATATGAACAGAAAGAAAGAATATAAAGTAATGTCAATGAGACAATTGCTTGTAGTTTTTTTCTTTTTTTCCAATTCCATAGATTTGATTGTGATAAAAATTATAGTATTTTTAACCCTCTGTTAGAACATTGTGGTTTTCTTGAACACCAATGAAATGTTTTACCTTAAAATGCAACAACTCAAAATTCCATGATTAGTTAACTACAAGGAATTTCTGGTTTTGGCCATAATATTTGCATGAATTACAAGCAGTTTTATTTTTTCACTGAAAATAAAATGAAACCTATTTTGCATACTTGAATTTTTGAAACTTATAAGTTCTTTTTTAATACTAACATTTTGCCAATATTAAAAAAAGAATTTGTAAGTTTCAATAATTCAAATATGCAAAATAGGTTTCATTTTATTTTCAGTAAACAAATAAAACTGCTTGTAATTCACACAAATATCATGACTAAAACGAGATATCCATTAGTTACTTGACAGAGAGATTCAGAAAGCTACTTGACTAATCACAAAATTTTGACTTGTTACTTGCTAAATATTAAGGAAAAACATTTTGTGGGTGTTTGAGAAAACCACAAATTGATTTTCCAAAAAAAGATTGTTTTCATTTTTGTTTTCTATGAAAACCAGAATGAACACTCAAGCCTATGCATACCAAGCCAATTAAGAACTAAATAATATATCTTATTTTAAATGGGCTATTTGAAAAACCCTACAGTAATAATGTTGTGACAATGTTACACAGTACTAATGGATGTTTAAAAGCTTGTTCCACACTATAGTAAATTTGTACATAAAAAAATAACATAAGTTACAGAAAAAAATGCTTATTACAAAAATATGTAGTATCAGACATTAGAAAACGAATTGCTATAGATATTCATGGGTGATTGCTTATATATTGGATTCCATGTCACTACTGGCTTCAGTTCTTCAGACTTCAACACAACTTTATAAACTGTTTCAATAAAAGATAATTTCTTTTTCAGGTTTGCTTTATTATATGAGATATGTGGTACCATCAATTCTAGGAGGTAACATGAAAAAATCTTCACGGAACACATGCTCACTTGTTGGCTTAGCATTCCGCTATGTGCAGGCTAGCCTCTCTGAGGAATCTGGATGTGGAAAGCATGTTGACTCTTCAAAATTATCATTGCTCGAATGACTTTGCATTATTTTGGTTTTATATCCAAAACTTAGACAAAGATAACCCATCACTGTCAGAATTCTATGCCTGCAAGTCTTCTGACAAGTAATTTGCTATCCTGGGCCAGCCTTTACATTCCATAACAATATATGTGAATAATTTACTTGTTCCTAATACCGAGCAACATTTCAATGAGAACCAATTGTGTATTTGTTTGCAGTTTTGCTTCTCTCCAATGTCAAAGTTCTAAACAGTAAACACCTGAGGTATAAAAATTTCTATCACAAAACAAGAATATAACTCTAAGAGTGTAATTTCTAGAATATTAGAGATTTTTGCTAATACTTAGCTCTTTTAAGTGACCTAAAACAATTTGGGCTGTTTTAGATAATGAATAAGGTAGAATAATGCACTAAGCAATAAGGAATAAGGTAGTATAATGTACTAAGTAATAATGAATAAGGTAGTATAATGTACTAAGTAATAGACATAATTATAATGTATTGTTTTTTTTATGCTTATTTAATTTGATTCATATTATTTACATTTCGTTTGTTGTCCTCATATTTTTATATTATTATACTAGCTTAAAAGCTACCTTACCAAGCAGCATTTAAGTTAGCTTTTACAGAGGATTGGACCTTCATCACAATAGCTAGGGAGGAGTAGATGCAACAGGCATCAATAAACAATCAATTTTGAGTTCTTCTGCAGAAGAACTCAAAATTGATCACTGCATTTAAGTATTGCATTAATATTTAAGCTTAAAAAAAATAAAGCTTTTAAAAGTTCAACAATAATTCTTCTGCTGCCACTTAATTTAAAAACATGTACCTAGTTCCTGAATTATTCCCAAATTTATGTCCAAGTTCTAAAAATTGTTATTGTACAAAAAAAAAAAAAAATTTGTTGCAAAAATTCATGTTAAAAAGAAAAAAAAAGAAAAAAGGAAATGAAAATAATTACCAAAAACAATCGCAGTAATGAAAACTTGAGAATGCAAAATTTCAGAATAACAGGCCCTGAACCAGCCCAGAATGTTTTTAATTTGCTCATGGAATCATCCTGATCCCAAAATGGTATATGTTGGGTTATGGCCTCTCGGAGTAAAGTTTAAAAATTGTTACACAGTGACACACTGACATTCACATTTATTATATAGATTGTTGATCAACATTCTGGCAGTTGTAACCTCCAGTCTTGTTCTAACATAGAAATGAATACAATATAGGAATGGTTAAGAAACAAAGAAAAATAGTAGCAAGGTTTTAACAGCAGTGTTAGTAAGAAAAAGATAAACTGTGGTGAATGGAGTAAAGTGTGAGGATAGGTTTAAGGCTGTAAATTCTAGACTCATGATTGTCCCATGGAACAATAATCAATGATTTTCCAACAATGTGCCATATATGTATTGTAAAAGTACAAGTATAAAGTTAAACAAACATTACACAAAAATGCATGAGCTTATTTAAAACTGTTCCTCTCAAAATATATTGTATTCCTCTTGCAGAATACTAGGATTCCAGGAACACCAATTGAGAAACAGGTTTAAATTATTTGCTCAAAAGTGTCAAAAACATCTGATTACTAAACATTTTGCAGTTCTTGTTAAAATATTACCTGTTATCTATTCAATAAAAATAATTTACATTAATATATTCATTGATTTTTCATTTATTTTCTTAAATTTTAGGTTTAATCTAGAATCACAACACAATTTTTAATGCTTTTGATATTATGAGCCTGAAATATTTGAGAGTGTATTTAGTAACCATTTTCTTAGTAACCATTTTCTAAGTGACCTTCTTAATAATTCCTTTGTCCCAAAATACATCCATGTGTGGCAACTGAACATCAACTTTATAAATTTATATTAGCAATGAGTTTTTGGAAATTTAAAAAAAAAAAAAAAAAAAAAAAAAAACTAATTGTGATTTTGGTCTTGTTTTCTTCACCTTTTCAAGCTCAAATGAATTTTTACCGATTTATAAAACTCGATTGATTTAGCAGAGTTCTTTCTGCACCTGAACTAGTAAACAATTCCATTGGAGAAAAGTTAAAATTACACAATTTAATTAATAGACTAATTCTAAGAACCATGTCCAGTTGTGTCAGAAAAACAAAATTAAAACAAAAAGAACTGAATTATACAACTAATATTGCTCAGATTAATTGAAGGAAATCTTGTTGATGCTTTAAGAAAAATTTACCTGAGCACAAAGAATTATTAAATTTCTTATCTCTGGTAAGGAGAGAAAGAAAGAGAAAAACGGAGAAAGGAAAAAGAAAGAAAAAAAAGGAAAAAGAAAGAGAAAAACGAAAAAAGAAAAGAAAAAAGAAAAAAGAAAGGAAAAAAGAAAAAAAATCAACCAAGAAAACCTACTTTATCCATTTCAGCATCAATTACAAATTTTTCATCCAAGTCACTATTTTAGATTTCAGCTGTGTTGGAGAAATAGTCAGTTTGTGTTCATGAGAATGTAGATGTAAACACTAATTTAATTTCTGGGATGAGAAGTTATCATTTACACTTGTCCTATTATTCTCATCTTTGTTGTCATCATCACAATGTTTCAACCATTATGCCCTCTGGTCTTCATCAGGCATTTATTAATCTGGGTAACTTTCAGGGAATTTTGAACTGAATCCTTTAAGTTGTGTTAATCTTGTTCCGCTATGTCTAGGGATTACCTCCTCTAGTTCTTATTAAATGCTACTTAGTTATTGCTTATCCCATTTCTATTGAGTCCAAGCACACACTACCCAGCCAAGGGATTGAACTGACAATGACTGTCACCAAAACCACAAAGTCAATCAGTTATGTGCCATGCATCATATATGCTAATTCCTATTTGCAGACTTATCAATTGATTCAATATAATCTTTTCACTACATGTCAGTGGAAAACATTAACCTGAGCAAAAGAGTTCTCTAAGACAATTAAAAGAGAGCAGTTTAATTTAGGAAGTATTAAAATTAACAAGCCATTTCTTGCTCCAGTTAACAACTGAGTGAACATCATTTTTGAAATCAGCTGTCAGTATGAATTTACCAAACCAATCAGAATTACCATTAAGATTATTTAGTTTAAAATATTCTTTTGGAAATTGAACTGCATCTTCTATGGCATCTAGACCAAAATTTAACACTCAAACCCAATTCATTCAAAGTTTCCATTTTTTTTTTCTGTTCTGATAATTATATTTCATATTTTAAGTTAAAAATATTCCTTGTAGCCAAAGTAATTATTTGATAGGCAGACTATCACAAAGTTTCTTAGGGTGTCACCAAAAAAAGGTTGACAAATTCATCTCTTTTGCTTATAACATAATTTGTCATTTCATTCATGCATAATTCAACTATAAACTATATTTGTCTTTACAACCTTTCTGATGAGGAAATACATTCTATCAAATTCAAAGCAAAAGGATATTTTTTTCATTTATTTTTTTATTTAGTTATTCATTTTTTTTTTTTTTGTTCTAGCTTCTTAATTCAGAGATGGATCTAGCAGGGTTGGGATCTGAAGTGTACAAAAATTATTGAGGGCACGCTTAGCAAAAGTTTGGAAACTCTAAATAGACATTTTTTTGCTTACATTGAAGCTTTTTTAGCACAAGAACTAGCAAAAGAGTGGATTAAAAAGAAAAAAAGAATTTAGCTCAAGATTCATAAAATAAACAATGAGATATAAAACATGAAAAGCGTGTTCACTTCTAAGGTTAATTAATGATCTATGATTAGATATTGTTAGAAATTTTCTTTTAGATATTTAAAATATATTTTTATTTTTAAATTGTGCTTTGTATAAACTCATGCACTAACTTTGCTTTGAAAATGTTTTTGCATAATTAAAATTTTTCTTTGTTCGTTAATTACATTCAAGAACATATCAAAATAACAAGTAGGAATCAGATTTTATTTTTATATTTTTGGGGAATTTTCAGGACACAATGGGTAAATTTTTTTCCATCAGTTTCAAAAGGACAAATTACAAAGCAAGGAAAAGCTGAAGAGAAACAGGAAATTTTAATAGTTGAACTTTTGTAATTTTCACACTGATCATTAGCATTCAAAATAACATCATTATCATATAGCATGACTTTTTATGATCAGTTTTCATGTAAAAATTAGGGGCCTGTACTAAACACTAATTTTTTGAAGAGGTTAAAAATCATACATTTTCAGTGACTGGTTGTACTATAAACAGGTAATTTTTTTATCTAGAGAGGTTAAAAATTGATGCCAAAAATTTAGGGGGGGTCACACTATACATGATGTTGGCTTATACATGTGTATATACGACAAGTCCAAATCATTTCAAGTTTATTTTTCATGTATTTCCTTTGTTGCTTAAATGTTTTAGAACTTTGTTTTTTAAATATTTTATAAATAAAATTCTTTCCAGTGATGGAATCTACACTAAAACCTGTCAAACATCTACAGTGTGGTAATTTAATAGATATAAAACTTTTTAAATTTCCTTTTACTTTAAACAGATAAAGCACCTTTTATCTTATCTCTTCTTGTATGCAAGTGTAATAGGTATCATTATAAGAAATCCGATGACGTCTTTTGACATAACATGTGACAGATTGAGTGGCAACTTTTACAGAGAATTAAAAGAACGGAGAAATTTAGCTGCAGTACGATGTAATTATAAGCTAAGTGCATCACATACAGAGATTATTTTCTTTAAAAAATAGAAAAAAAAAAATGTGTGAAAATCTGAGTTAACATTTGTCTAGCATAAACACATGATGACAAATAAAAAAAAAATAAAAAATGGTTGAGGACATTAAAAACAGGTGAAGCCAAAGAATACAAACCATGATCACATATCCAGTTCTAAAGACAGATAAGAAAATTGAATAAGACAAAGAAGAATAAAGACTCTTCAATAAATAACAATTCTTTAAAATATCAGCAAAGAAATAATTATGTAAGAAACTGGATAAAATTTCACTAGAAGGATGCTAAGGATATGATAGACTGAGCGTGTGAACAACAATGAAGTCTTAGAGAGGATACAAACAAGCCTATACTTAACATCAGAAAAAGGCAGTTGAAGTTTCTGGGACACATAATGAGGAATGAGGGCCTGGAGAATCTGATACACATGGGTTGAATAGTTGGGAAAAGAGAGACCAGGGAAAACAATGCGTGACATACCTGGCAGCCTTAAGCAAGTGGATGGCAGAACATGGTCTGGGGGAGGTAATAGAGGGAAAGAACTTGTTGAGAGTTGCAAGGCATAGAGAGAGGAAGAGAGCCATGATTGCCTATGTCCTGAAATGACGGCACATAGAAAGAAAGAAGTTTACTGCCACACACTGCATATCATAGCATATTGACTGATGTATCTATGCATACATTTCATAAAAACTATGGAACTAAATGGTGTTTCATTAAGATGTTAGTAAATAAATCAGTCTTATTGGTGAAAATTTATTTATTTCTCTATTGGATCATGTTATGGCAACTATGTGTGGAAAATAATATTGCCAAAATGTTTGCCAAATCTGAAAGAAAAAGAAAAATCACATGACGCTTAAACTTAATTCATTTTTAAAAATCGGTTCAAATTATTGGAACACCCTTTATAATAGTAAAAAAATGTTACTTTATAAGGTGCATTTTAGCATCATTCTTTATAGTTTGTAAGGAATACAAATATATGAAAGGGTATGAAGATGGAATGAAAGGGTATGAAGATGGAATGAAAGGGTATGAAGATGGAATGAAAGTTATATGGAATGAAAGTCCTTTTCCATTTTGATGAATATGGAATGATGGTAAAATATGGGCTGATACGAATATATGAAATGATACAAATAGAGAATAACTATATGCAAGGATGTTTGCTAGGTGTTGTTCTATTCAGGTGTATAAAAAGGAGCAAGATATAAACACATGCTTTCTTTTTCTGCTTCAAAATTTAGTAGCAACAACGTGGAACCTGGGGGGGGGGATTTCTTTCCTCCCCACCAAACTGACTACTTAATTTCAAACATACCACATTGCTTCTGATGATTGGAAATCACCCTTATTAATTATTCATTAAAGGTATGAAAGTTAATAGAGTTTACCATCAAATGTTGAAGAGAGATGTTTTACCCTGATTGTCAACAACATCTGGAAGTTACTATATTTTCACTCAAGATGGAGCTCCTGCACACTGCCAATTTGACACATAATTGGTGCAAGAGATATTTCCCTGATTTTCTTGACAAGTCAATTTGGCCTCCATCATGTCCTGACATTAATCCTATGGACTTTGAGATATGGCTCATACTGGAGAACAGGGTTTTCATATATACTCAAGTGTGTCATATTTGAAAGTAGCTCTTACGATGTTGTGGTACAGTTTGTGCAAAGGTGTGGTGAAGAAGTCATGCACTTCAGTTTAGAAGAGATTAAACAAAGAGTGGCCATTTCAAATTGTACTTATATGTAAATTATTGTCAATAAATATGACTATCAGACTGTCAAATTTCATGAACCAAAACCTGTAACATTTTATTTTATGACAAAATGAATAATGAGTAATATATATATATATATATATATATATATATATATAAAAATATATATATATGCCACATGCATGAACAGATTTTATTATGCAAGTCAATATTTTCAAAAATCGTATTAATGAACTGCAAATAGTAAAAATTTCAAAGATGTATTTCTAATTGAATGAGTAGTATATTGTGCAAGTTATAACTTACATCTATCCATATTGTCAGTTCTTGGCAGGATCTACTTCTCAAATCAGACCAAACATAAGGTCTTTTGTTTTTTTTTAAAAGCTTCTTAGCTTGGCCAAAAAATGTTCAGTGCACTTTTTTGAGTGTGTATGGGTTGGGACAATAGTTCAGGTGGGCTTTTAACAAAAATTTATGACAGATCTGTACACACATTTTGAGAGGTGATATTTCAACACAGTTTTCTACACATTTGTGCATGGGTTTTGAATTTTAAATGTTTTTATGCTGAAAGAGAAAGTAGAAAAAAATGACATGCATCTTCATCATTTGGTGATTTTTTACTTCCAGAAAAAAGAAAAAGTGCTGTGCAAACAGCAAAAAAGGTACCATATCTGAGAGCATCATTCATAAGGTGGTTTGCTAGGGCCATGGTGGAGTAATGGATAACAGCTCAGACTGAGGAATCAGAGAACCAAGTTCAAATTCCAATCGCGTCTGTCACATTCACTTATATGCTAATACCCTTGGGAAAGGTATGAATCCATCTCTTCTCACAGTTATGAGTAAATTACAAAACAGACTGTATCTAATAGCCTTGGATGGCAACCAGTCTAAAGAAAGGAAAAACAGAATTCAATACCAACCTGGGGAGGGTTGGTCTCTACAGGTTATCTTGCCCAGGAAAAACCCTGCTACTGCAGTAAATGTGGTGCCCCTACAACCCTCAGGGGTTATGGATCTCTTGATCGTTACTTGCTAAGTTCAAAAGTGGAAATTTTGATCTGAAAAACTGAGAACATTCCCATAGGCCTGCAATCTTTGATGATGACCCAGTTGAAAAAATAAATTTAGGTTGCACAATGCAGGACGTCACAGAAATACTCTACATATGAACATAAGGCATTTCTAAAAAGTTGGATATGTAAATTGCTATAACATTTAGGTTCTTCATGATTTAATAAAAAAAAAATAATAATCAACCTCAATTTCATTTGTAATACTCTGCTCAAAAGCAACAAACAACTCATTTTTGAAAAAAATATTAATTTTTTATGGCTTATCAACAGTTTGCAGGTTATCTAAAGCCAGAAAATATTTTTAGATAGTTAGAATTCTTTGGAAATAATGATTTACTGATACAAGTCCTACTAATTAACCCATAGCTGGGGGGAGAAGAGGTGGATTCATAACTTTCCCCAACAGTATTTGTGTAAATAAATATAAAGAACTCTACTAGAATTTGAACATGGCTCTCCAATTTTCAATCCTGAGCCATTATGCATTATACCATCTGCACATCCAGACTTGCAGAACCTAGTATTTCCAAGCAGTCACCTATCTAGGTACTGACCAAGCACAATGTTGCTTAACTTTTCTGGTTGTATGAAAACCAGTGTTTCATGATAGGGTCCATGAGGAAAATATCAGAACTTTGGGGGGAAAAAAATAGGAAGAAATTCAATTCTCTTTAAGCCTGTAAAAACAATTTACACCATTTCATCATGCCATGAATTTCAAGTTCTGCGAGAAGGAATCATGAAGCTGCCTCATCGATTGCAAAAGGTAGTGGAAACAAAATAACACTTTTGGTCAAATAAATCTTTATTGAAATATCAGAATAATGTTTTTGAAAAACGCAACAGATTTTTGTTCTAACCAAATAGACATATTAATCTAAAATTTGCTATATTTATAGAGGAAAAGTGGAGATTGAACATTCTTTTTTAGACATAGAAGGTATTAACTTAGCTTAGGTCTGAACTGAGTATTTCATTGAACAGCTGAAGTATGGATGGCCAAAAGTGACAAAACCCGATATTATCACAATCTGAAAAGTTTATTCCCAACATTAAATTTTATATATAATTTTTATGGTAATAATAGTAGTGCTAGTACTAAATGATTTTTTGGCCTTGAACTTAAATTTTAAAATCTTGTTATCCATTTCTTTCAGCAGCAACTTCCCCCACCCAAGAGAGCATCTTTGCTGGTGACTTGATATCAAAATGATAAGAAAATATTTTCTTCAACATCTGAAATTGGAATTGGTATCTTTTTACTTTCTTATCTCCAATCTGCTATGACTGGATAACCCAAAATCATGAGTTAAGTGCCAAAAACTGACTCTTGTTATTTGCTTTTCTGCTATTTCCATTTACCATAAACACTTTTGAACACGCATTCTTATTGTTACTCTTTCAGACAAAACTTTGCTTTTGGTATTGGTGGAGGAATCCTAGAATTAGTTTGGGCATGAAGGTTTTGGTTTTCTGTTGAGTTTCTAACACTTCTCTTTCATCAGCCAATGGAGACCTGCCCTGATAAACAGTATTTTGCTTTCTCACCAATGAAGGAGTTTATGTCCACTAAGAATAGTGAGGGAATTTAGTTATGTTATATTCCGTGCTAATAGTAATATATACTTGAAAAACAAGATGGATAAAATAAGTAAAGGGTTATTGTAAAAAAAACAAGGAATAAAGGTAACAGTTATGCACAAGGTCGTCACAAGTCAATCCAGTAGTGAGTGCTACTATTGAAAGGTCAGTAGTACTCACGTAAGATCGCAGCTAGACAATATTAACCAGCCTCTCTACGAAGTAGGATGTGGCACAAGGCTGAGTTTAATGTGGGTCATCCGAGCCCATAGGCTCAGCCAAAAATTCCCTGTAGAACATGCATAAACAGGTTCAGGTCTGTTTAACACCCTGGATGAGAGACTGCCCTTCAGCATAGCCTCATCCAGGTTCCTCTCTGCCGTTAGGCAAAGAGTTCAACAGCACTAGTCTCTGTAGTCCATTGACTTATAGATACTTAAACGTAGTTACTACCTATAGTGTAGTCACTAATGGGGGTGACAGGTTATTCCATTACATGAAGTTAAACAACAGGTTCATAGAACCAAACATTTTAACCAACACTATTCCAAATTGTTCTGATTTTTTACAACTTTGGAATACTCTTAAGCTTTACATGTTCTATTACATCTTTATGATTTAATCCAACATTATTTTATATATTGTTCAACTGATGCATTATTTATCAGCTAAAAGTGATCAGTATTTGATAGTGATGATTTCTACAAATAGACAGTGTGGACATGAGAATCAACATTACAGAGTGACTGTCAGTTTTACACCTCAGTATCATCTTCAGACCAGTGCTTATTCCGATGTCCATACACACAGACATATACATAGTTTAAGATAAATGAAGAATAAAAATAAAATTGTTTCAAGTTTCTTAATTTCTCTTGTATTGTATAGGGTCTAAATTCTATTTTAATTGCCAACTTTATCATAGTTGGAATTTACCAAATACAATTGTGTTTTATATATATATATATATATATATATATATATATAGGCCATTTTCTACAGTACACTACTGGACCCAAGTCTTTCTGAAGTTTGTTAACCATATGAAGTAATGAGTCTTATGCCTGCCATGAGAACGTATAATGTGTATGCATATTTTGCGATGTCATCAAACACTCATTGCCACTTTTTGAATGTCAACAAATACTTGTCAGACACCTTCAAATAACATCTGCACTAATAGTACTTGCTTGATAATACTTGCTCAAAAAGTAACGACTGTAGTGATCAGTTAAATGCCACGTTACTCCCATACATACATTTCCATTACCATCATGTGATCTATTCATTCAAAATGGGATCACCTGTGTTTGCTCTCTGGTGTTGAAACTCCAGTGTCAGCAGTCACACTTTATTCCTATACAATAGTATGATTAAGATTTTTTTTTTTTAAATGAACTCAATCAAAACTTTAAACTCATTTCTCTTACTAATAAGAATTAGAGTTATTTGGGGGGGAGATTTTACTTTTAATTACCTTTTTACAAAAAAAAAACAACGAAAAAACAGATTTCAAAATGCAAGACCCACACCTCCCATAATGAAAGATACACTCCTATACAATATTTTGCCATAACCATTGATTGACCAGTCAAAACGTGTGTGTGTGTATATATATATATATATATATATATATATGTGTGTGAAAACGCACACCTGCACACTGATATATATAATCATTACTATGGACTTTATTTTCACTGAGTACATGTATTTGATATCACATTTTTTTTTTATTTTCTCAAAATGTGAAATTAATATCAACCAACCTAAATGAATATATATATATATATACACACACACATACATACATACAGTTATCAAAATGAAGCAAGCAGGCACAGATGTTCAAAGAAGTCCCAATGAGAGATGTACATTTCCTTGATAAAGCAAAATTCAGTTACCTATTTAGGTGAGTTTTGCTTTATCATGATGGTCGCCCATGACCAAATTGGTAATGGCACACTTTGGCTATAAGAGTGCTTTCCCTAAATGGAACAATGGAATACAGATTAGATTCCTGTTGAGAGGCACATTTTTCTTTAGTAGAACTTCTCAGTCTAGGCTGGTTGATATTAATTTGACTTTTTGAGAAAATAAAAAAAAACAGTGATATCAAATCTAATACATATACCCAGTGAAAATAATGTCTATAGTAATGATTATATATGTGTGTGTGTGTGTGCGTGTGTGTGTATATATATATATATATATATATAAATAAAAACACAAATACAGAGAGAGTTTTATATATGTGAATTAATAAAACTTAGTATAATGGTAGCTAACAAAATTTTTTCTATATGCTGCATTCCTTCAGAATGTGGGAAATCATGGCTCTCTACAACTTCCTATTCTATCTTTTTGTAATACGTCTTTTTACTGTCCATCTCCCTTGTTGTTGCACCATTCATTTACACAGGCTCATTAAGTAGGTTACTAACTGGTTCCCTTTGCCCCTTAATATGTACTGTGAGTGTCAAATTCTCCAAGCCTTCATTCAAATTAACTGTCTTTTTAGACAAGATAAAGGATGGATTCTTACCCACTTGATTAAAAAACTCTACAACTTCAAAAAGGTAAAAAAACATTTTCATTACTTTTGCTTTTGACAGTTAAGTCAAGAAAGATTTGTTTCAATTTTTGCTTGACCTAAGTTAAGCAATGGCTTAAGTACTTGTCATAAATGGGTAAGCACGCAAAAATTATAAGAGATGGAAATAGAGCTTTGTTGGAAACATTGGCAAAATTCTGGCAAAATTACAACAGATCAAAAGGAGTTTGGTTTTATTTGGAATCCAAACAATATAACATGTTTTGTCCTTTAAAATCAGACTAAAATAAAATAATTAAGAGGTGGTTTCATGCTTCTCAAAGCCTCCTTACCAGAGGCCTCGTGCCAGATGTAATTTATTGTCATACCCAGGATGCAAAAGTCTATGCATTACAGGTAGTGGTGGACTGGGTTGAAAATTTCTGCTGGGAAAATTTGTAAAAGGGCCCAGTCAAAAGGACCCACTTAATCCCAAAACATAGTCAAAGGAATCAAATAAAAGTAAAGGTTTTAGGCATGCATAAAATATTAAATCTATTTAATATTGTTTTATTTATGTTAATGCTTGCATAATACAAATACTAGAAAATTTTAATAATTTTATAATAAAAATAAAAAATTCAATCATAGAACAACCAAATCTGAGTAATTTACAAAGAAAAATTTGAGTATATATTATCTATATTTGAATATATATTATTTACTAAAAGAAATTATAGCATCAAAGAAGTTGTATTTAAACTTTCCAGCATCTACGTAATATTTTCTTTTTAGTTTTTACTTTTTTTCGGTTATTTCTAAAGTGATGGAGAATCACTTTGAGGACCAACGGGAAATTTCCCAGTATCCAGGTGGGTCAGTCCACTATTGATTACAGATGTTTTAAACAGAAGTCTATGTATTATTGATGAAATTATATAACTGCAGGAGGATGTCGGAAAATATTAGTGAAAAAAAATTATAATTATACACCAAGCAGAAAATATTGAAGATGTTGGAATGCTACATGAAAAGATTTTAGTGTCCAACACATTTAGACACAAAAGTTCAGCCAATTTC
This sequence comes from Acanthosepion lycidas, assembly GCA_963932145.1. Taxonomy (NCBI): domain Eukaryota; kingdom Metazoa; phylum Mollusca; class Cephalopoda; order Sepiida; family Sepiidae; genus Acanthosepion; species Acanthosepion lycidas. Next base: position 30,098,039 of record OZ010573.1, read on the forward strand.
ATTTAGTTTTCCAACACTTTCATTTTTAATCAATATTTTTAAATATCCAACATTGTGTGACAACACTATGATTGTTAAGGTGAAATGCTCTGGATGCAAATTTACAAGTGAAGACTCAGAAAGTAGTGTACTTTCTATATGTTTTTACTTTTGTAAATTACTTTCACTTGTAATTAAAGCAGCATTATTAAGTTGAAATTATAATCAAATTCATTACAGTGAATGAATAATGCATTGAGTGTACAGTTTTGTAAAAAATCCCTTTTGTGTTTGTTGTCACCGAGAAAAGGTCACTGAATGAGGAATAATCAAAACGGAGGTTGGAAATGAAATGGTAATCTTTATAACATCAGCAAAATACAATACTCGCCAGCAGCGTAAAGTAGGTAAACCACTGCTAGTAGTGAACTACTTAGCATATTACACCCACTTACAATAGTGTCCAATGTATTTATGAGGATTGGGACATACCCATTAGTGTTCATAGGTACACTATATAACAGTGTTCATAAAATCTTTTCTTTAAATACTGTGATCATCAGAGATTTTAGAAGATTGTTATTACCTGTTCACAATTAAGATTTCTAGAAATAAGATAATCTGGATATTAATAATTAAAAAAAAAAAAAAAAATACTTCATGTTCTTAGAATTTGGGCGAAGAACTTATATGTGAATTTATTTGTCCAAGGCTAAATGTACACAATATAAATTTCTTTTCAATTGTTTTCATTTGGCCAGAAAAGGACAATATTAGATACTTGCTGGTTTTGTGTATCACAGAAATTATATATATATATATATATATATATATTTCTATTTTTTGCACATTAGATGAGGTGTGTCTGGAAATATAGAAGTAAATTATCATTTTTTTTCCTTTGAAGAGTTGTTCTTTGTTCAATGAAAGATGAAGGTATTTTTTGTTCCTGCTTTTTTTCCTTCCTAATGGGTGGTGGTCTTGTGCTGCTTATTTTTTCCCAGGCTTTGGTCAAAATGTGTTTTTGTTAAGAGATCAAAAGGAAAGGTGACCAATCATCCATACTGATGATTCAACAGGTGAAAAAGGTGGGAGGAGAAAATAAAAAGAAAAGTGAATGAGAAAAAAAATAAAAGAAAAAGTAAATAGAGAAAATATCAAAGAGAAAAACTGAAAGAGAAAGAACAAATTCTATGTGAGCAGAGGCAGGAGACAAAAGTACTTAGTAGGTGAGAAAGAGAACTAGGGAGGGTAGGATAAACAAGTGAAAAGGAAAATGAAGTATATTGAAGAACATTTTTAAAAATATCCTGTCATATCATCATATTTTTTTTTCTAAAAAAAATAAAAATAAATAAATAAAAATTAAAAAAAAATAAAAATAATGTCTCCCACCAAATCACTGTCATATAGTGGATTGTTGGTGATACAAGATAGACTTCTGTTTAAAACATCTGTAATCAATAGTGGACTGACCCACCTGGATACTGGGAAATTTCCCGTTGGTCCTCAAAGTGATTCTCCATCACTTTAGAAATAACCGAAAAAAAGTAAAAACTAAAAAGAAAATATTACGTAGATGCTGGAAAGTTTAAATGCAACTTCTTTGATGCTATAATTTCTTTTAGTAAATAATATATATTCAAATATAGATAATATATACTCAAATTTTTCTTTGTAAATTACTCAGATTTGGTTGTTCTATGATTGAATTTTTTATTTTTATTATAAAATTATTAAAATTTTCTAGTATTTGTATTATGCAAGCATTAACATAAATAAAACAATATTAAATAGATTTAATATTTTATGCATGCCTAAAACCTTTACTTTTATTTGATTCCTTTGACTATGTTTTGGAATTAAGTGGGTCCTTTTGACTGGGCCCTTTTACAAATTTTCCCAGCAGAAATTTTCAACCCAGTCCACCACTACCTGTAATACATAGACTTATGCATCCTGGGTATGACAATAAATTACATCTGGCACAAGGCCTCTGATAAGGAGGCTTTGAGAAGCATGAAACCACCTCTTAATTGCTGTTCTTCCCAAGTCCACACTGAGCCGGGATGGTAGCACCTCTTAGGATCCCAGCCATGGGCAGTCAATCCTAAAACTGGGGATAAAACACTATGAAAGTATAAACATTTTAATAGTAAAAATACCAGCAATGCATTTTTTTAAAAGAAACTACTAATGCTCTCAAGAAAATTAAATGACCCATAAGGAGCTGATATGCCACTAAACAAACAGACTTCTGTTTAACACACCTGTAATACACAGACTTCTGTTTAAATGTTTCTCTTCGATGTCTTTTCTCAAAATTTCTGGCAAATCACAGATAATGAAAAGCAATTTATGGGTAAATGATGAATGCCTATGCTCCAAAAGGACATGGCATTAAACAAATAACAGATACTAGTTGTAACCATTCAGAGTAAGACTATAATTTCTTTTTTATCAATATGAAGGTGAGAAAATATTTGTGTACTTTGAAAAAAAAGCAATTTTTCAGAATAATTTCCCCTCAAAATATACTCTATTTTTCATGCTATTCTTTCTTTGGAGAACAAAGGGAATCTATTTTGGTTTTCTTTGATATGTCTAATTACAGAACATATCTTTATGGAGACACTGAGAGGAAAAAATTAAAAAAAAAAAAAAAAAAAGAAAATTATCATCCGTACCTATGAGACGAGTAACATTGAAACTGAATGTGGACACAATCAGTAATGGCAACCATAAATTTCTAATTAACCCTGAAAACTGTAAAATAGATATTATCGATTTATATAAATTTCCTTTGTTTTTATTTTGATATAAGAAGTTATGCAGCATTATTTTTCAGGATTAAGGAATCATTTTATTGTCATTACAAACAGATTTTATTCAAGTCTTGACCTCTTACCTGTTGGAGACAAGTACTTCAGCTATGTATATTGATGTGTGTAAAAGACAGATATTAGACTTTGATCATCATAACTAGCAGCAAATAAAATTTTGATCAAAGACTTATCATGATTGGCACAACCCTTAATCAATATAATCAAATTGTATGTGTTGGTTATTTAGTTTGGAAGAACTGGTCAGCTGGACCCTCTTATATAAAGATAATGTGAAAGTTCATTATATATATATATATATATATATATATATATATATATATATATATATATATATATATATATATATTATGAAATGTACAAAGTCCAACAATTATTTTAAGACATCTTTATGTTTACAATTCTTTTTATAGATACAAATATTTAAGTAAATGCTCTGTTTATAATAAACAGTATTAAACAACATGTATTGGCCTGGATGTCCGAGAAATTTTCACAGAAAATATTTGTCTTCCGACAGAATTCGAACCTGTATCCTATATAGAACCGTCATTTAGCTTGACGTGCCTTTACCGATTTGCTAACCGAACACTCCTTTGTGGCCAAATCGGTAAAGGCATGTCAAGCTAAATGACGGTTCTGTAAAGGATACAGGTTCGAATCCTGTCAGAGGACGAATATTTTCTGCGAAAATTTCTCGGACATTCAGGCTGGTAAATGTTGTTTAATACTGTTTATTATAAACAGAGTATTTACTTATATATTTGTATCTATAAAAAGAACGTATAAACATAAAAATGTCTTTATATATATATATATACACACAGACAAGTTTCATTAAAAAGGACTGACAAGATACTGTGGTTAAGTTTTTTATTTTTTTTGTGTTATAATTTTTCTTTTCTGGACATAAATTATATAGAAATTGTCTGAATATTCTGTATATCAGAGTTCTCTCAACCATTCTTTTAGCCATTATCAAGGATGATTTTATTTTTACTTTTAACTGAATGTATGGATTTTTTTGCGTATGTATCTAGAGTTATAGGAATGTTTTTATTTTCCAAACACAGTCAGCATATTTCTCCCATGCTTATAGTTGATGTTATTGAGTGTTTGCTTTTTCTATTTTATTAATAATGCTTCCATTCTTTTTAGTTTTGTTTTTTTTTATATGTGAATGAGGCTATTATATTTGTATTGTCTATGAGTATGTTGTAAATGGAGTTTAGTAAGCCTCTAAGTGCGTTTAGATGAGACATAATAGAGCTATGACTGTCCTTCTCAAACTACATGTTCAAAACAAGGTATTTAAAAATGTTACTCTGGCTAAAAAATATGTCTGCTATGTAGATGATATTTTTTTTATTTTAGCTGAATACAAAAAAGAAATTGATAATCTCAAAACTGCATTCAAAAAATTCTGTCTATAACTTTACCTATGAACTTAGTAAAAAAAAAAAAAAAAAAAAGAAATAAACTTCTATTCTTGGACATTCTTGTGGAGTCTAGTAATAATACATTCACTATTTCATTATACAAAAAATACAAGTATAAAATCTTACCACCTTAATTTTACAAGTGACTGTTCACTTAGAAATAAAATAGGCATTATAAATCATTTCCTCGTAAGAGTGCATGAGAATTCATCCTTTCATCTGCTTTTCTTTAAAGAACTTTACATGAAAAAATGCTAGTTAATAACAGTTTTCCGTATTACCTCATAGATCACGAAATCTGACTTTTCTTTCTAAGATAGCCAATATCAAAACTGAACATACAGATAAAAGCAATAACATTAGCATTTTCTATAAAAATCAAATGCATGGTCACTATAAGCAAGATGAATATTCCCATAGAAATATTATAAAGAAATATACGACTCCAATTGATAAAAACGACAAAATTAAATTTAACTTCTAACCTCATTGTCAATAACAATAACTCACCTACAAGATCCAAATTACAGAGAACCGATATTATTTATAAATTCACATGTCCCTTAAAGAACTGTGTTCCTGATCAAGTCAAATTTCATGAATAATTATATTGGGCATACCACTACATGCCTAACAAGACTCACATTACCTCTCTCTGACCATAGGTCAATTAGGTCTAATTTAAACGCATGAAGACCTACCTAACTCCATCCACAACATACTCATAGACATTATAAGTATAATAGCCTCATTCACATGTAAAGAAAAGCTAAAAATAATGGAAGCATTATTAATAAAAAAAGAAAAAGCCAACACTCAATAACACAATGAACATGACCACAATGTGCTGACCATGTTTGGAAAATAAAAACATTTCTATAACTCTAGATATATACATACAGATGCATGTTGAACAAGAGATCAACAAAACTCCTTGTAACACCAAAGATGAACTGAAGGCAAGGATTATGGCAGCATTCACCAACTTAAACAAAGAGACTGTCCAGAAGAGATGCAGGAGATCCTGAATTCATCTGGATGCTGTGGTTGAAGCCAATGGCGATTTTATTGAATAAATTTACTCTTTAGTAAATCAAGATATTTTTGTGTAATTTTGGTAAATATATGTTAAAATGAGGTGTCAGTGTTATTTTCATTTTTGTATAATTCAAATGCCAATTTATCCAACTCACTCTGTATATTTCAACCATATATATATATATATATATATCACAGAGTTTTTAAATAAATCTTACCTGTGATATAAAGAACTCAGGGTATGTGTGTGTGTGTTCATATACAGGTTTGCTTGGTAATCATGTATTTCCATTCAAGAATTTGAATGCTGATTTTAAAAGTAAGTTTTCCCTAATGGAAGATTGGGGCAATACAGTCTTCCCAACATTTAGGCATGTATGTAGCTTAGGAAATATATTTTATTCTCAAGTACTTCCTAACAGTGTCACATGCTGAGACTGTCCACCAAGATTGATATTATCACTATAGTAACAAATCAACCATGGTGAGATTTGAACCCAGGACTCATGGTTGGAATGCTAACATTCAGCTATCTGCCTGTACCCATTACAAATATACACTGGAGTTGCTACCCACTGTGAAGTCAACCCAACATTTGATCCACCCCATGTCTCAATGGACATTTCATACATCACTTCACTGGGGCCTTTTTTTTTTTTTTTTTTTTTTTGAGAAAGACATTTTTTGCCTTAAGTGACTTAAACTTTTACCAAGAATCTTGTGTATGTGTCTGATACAAATCTTTTTATAGACAGAAATTATGTCTAATATTGGTTATATGTTTACAGCAGTTAATCAAATTCACCTTGTAGGTAAAGTGAGAAAATTTCCTAATGTTACAACAGACTTGGTCAGATCACATTTAATTGTAATAAATACTTCATTGCTCTCTGTAAAGCAAGATTTACACCAATCTTGACTAATTCAGTAATTTCATACAATGCTAACTTCTGTATGCATTTTAAGTAATTGGCTGGTATCTGTGCATGTCTTAAATGTACTTTGGGCTCTCAGGTTAGTTGCAATCATGAAAGCTACTGAACTTATAGCTTTGCTATGGCTGTCAGGGTTTCCATCACTTTTTGCTTTCATTGCTTTTGTGTTTATTATATCACCATCTTGTATTTCTATCTATCAAACCAAGAAAAAGAAATTTTTTTTTTTATGTAATTCATATGGAAACGGTACTCATCAAATTGAGACACGATTTTCTTGCCTCTGACAACAAATTCTTTGTAACCAAGATAAAATATATCTATCTCAATGATTTCCGCTTTTTTGTTTTAATTACCACTGATTTATTTAAATGCCATTTCCTTTCAGAACCTACGCAGTCATTACTTTGGAGTAAAAGTAATGGCAAACAAAATTGACACATGTAAATGACAGGTCGTCATTGTCAGTAGGGGATGAAAGGAAATTAAATAAATTTCAACAAGACAATATTTTGGCAAACTTGACTCTTTGTGCCCACAAAAAAAAAAAAAAAAAAAAAAAAAAACGAGGTGTCAAAAGGATGGTTTTTCCCTTGACACCACTATTATTTTAACTACCATCACTCCTCGACAATATTGTTTTAAAAAGTGATAGATTTTGCATTAGTATTTAGGATGTTGTAAATATAAAATTGTTTTTGTAAATAAACAATCTAATAGTGTTTATTATTTTTGTTGTAAATTCTCAAGAACAAAGAAAATGTTTAAATTCACTTTCATATGTGTAGGTTTTATTACAATTCTAATCATCACTTTTTAAAACAATAAACATTGATGAGGAGTGAAGGTAGTTAAAATAATAGCAGTGTCAGTGGAAAAGCCATGCTTTCGAGATTCCGATTTTTTTTATGGGCATGAAGGTCCATGTTTGCTGATAAATGATTAACAAGAAAGAAAATATACTTCTATACATACAAAAATAGCTGTAAAGGAAGAATATTAAAATCTAACTTTTAGGAATTGTGTGGGGGGGGGGTGTAAGAGTTCAGTCACTCAAAGGAAAGATATCTCTAAGCTGGAAATAAGTGCTGGTGTTTCTTCTACTGTGTTAGTCCTGGGTATTAAGGAATCAAGAGATTCTGAGACCAAGAGACAGACTCTCGGCGACTGTCGAACTCTCTGCATTAGCAGAGGGGAACCCGGACGAGGCTTTGCCGAAGGGCAAGGTTTCGTCTGGGGAGGTTGACAGGGTCTGAACCCGTCTAGGCGAGTTCAGAAAGGCCATATTTTTGGCCGAGCCTACGGGCTCAGGGATACCCACATTAAAATGGCCTTGTGCCACATTCGATCCTCGTCGGTGAATTGATAAATACAGGTATAGTGATAACATATGGCAACAAGGCCTCTACTCAGGAGATTGGAGGTTTTGAGGGGCATAGAAACACCTTTTAATTGCTGTGATTCCCATGTCCACCCTGACCTTGGTGTAATAGTACCTGTAAGGGTCCCAGCTATAAGCAAATTGTGACCTCCCCCCCCACACACACACACAAAAAAAAACACTATGAAAGTAAAAATGCTAGCAATATATATTTATGTAAAAAAATTACTGACAATACATTTTTATATAAAAAATGACCAACAATACCTATAGTAAAATGACCAACACTGCCTATAGTAGAATTACCAACAACACCTATTTATAAGAAAATGACCAACAATATATTTTACCTGCAGTTGAAGGCATACAACTGTGCTCAAAACATTTAGTCAAAACCATAAAATTATATTCAAAATATTTAGATTTTAGCATTAAATAAAGAGATTGATATGCCACTAAACAAAATCAACCAAACAACTAACATGAAAGAACTTTTTCCTGACATTATAGTAGCTTCATTCTGCTCTGTTTTTATTCCATTTCAGCAAACGAAACTCTTTGGTGTGACCTAAAACTGCATAATCAAGAATAGTAATTCTGTGGGTCATTTCAGAGATATGGCTCAAAGGTAACATGAAGCAAATACTATTTCCTTTCTACTCTTGATTGCATGATGTTCAATTGCGTTATATATTGTGACTTAAAGTTACTTTAGCTAGTTCATTCGCAACTGGAAGTAGCCTCAAAATCCGCAAATGTATTAATGCTACCTCATCATAAAATTAGCATGCAGAGACTGAACTGAGGGTCGGGTGAAGAGGAATGAGTGTGTAGCATCTGTTCCAGCAGCAGCCGATCAGTCAGCCCACAGTTACAGCCAGAAGCAGCAGTTCCAGCTACCAGCCACCATCATCTTCAGTCTGCCATCAGCTGTTGCTCCAGTAGGCTTCAGCACCTGCTTCATTCCCACTGCTCCTACCAACCAAAGATCCAGTGATATAAAACTGCCCTTTTCAAGGCACAAAGCCTTTTCTTCCCACATGAACAGACTGACCAGCTCGGGCAACCTGAAGCAATAATGCTTAGCGACATAGACTGCAGTTTAGACTGAAACTTCTGACCTATGAGCTATTAGTTATACCAACTCACATAGGCGGTTTCCAGGCCTTTTTACCACTGGACTCATAACTCCAGTCACATCACCAGCCTAATAACCACTGGCTCAGTTCGGACCTATGATGACTTTCAACCTGACAAGACAGAGCAATTCAAAACAACAGACCTTTTTATTTTTCTTTGTTACTTTGATTTTTGCCAATAAAGAAATTTGACATTACTGTTAATCTAATCACATTACCTTTGATGTGTCACTTCTACCTTTTTAATGTTTGTAGGGAAAGTCTAACTTAGATGAATGGCTCACTGTGACAACATTAATCCATATAAGATCCGACAACTTCTTAAAGAAATCAAACTTTATTCCAAAATATAACATCCACAAAACTACAAGATAAAACATATCACCTAATGTCCACACAAACATGTATATGAACAAAAGCTGAGTATCATCTAACATGTATTCAATTGTGATGGCAGAATATCATTTATCATATTTTTATTACTTCAAAGCTCCCAAGAAAATTAAATTTTGGCATTAAATGACCCATAATGAGTTGATATGCCATTAAACAGACAAATCAATAAATCAATCTTCTACCATGTGCCAGGAATAAACTAACAAAAATGAAGAAAGAAGAAGTGCATTGTTTTTATATTTTCAACACAGTGCTGCATAACAATGTCTTGACAAATCAAATTGGGGTGGGGGGGGGTTAATCTCACTCTCTCCAGATCCTTTTTCATTACTATCTGTGAATTTTCAAGTATTCTTGGGGGAAAATAACATGGTTTAAATTCAAAGTTTTCCTTCTCTTAAACTAGTTGTCCAACAATTTTAGAGAGCCCAGTCTACCTTGCTATTTAATACATAGCTGAAAGAAGAAAGGACTGATTCATGTCTTTCACAAGAGCATTTCTGCAAAAGTGGGCACAATAAACCAGTCTGGAACTTGAACTTGGTTTGTCAATTTTACTTTCTACATCAATGTCTGTTACTGTAACCACATCACAACACTTAAATGTTTTTGTTTTTTTTTCAATAAATAAAAGCAAATAAAGTGAGTTTTGCCAAATAGTTATGTTTGCTTACAGAATGGCATTTCATAATTGTTATTTAGCAATCAAAATTATAATAAATTACATTGTCAAAATTGATAAACGAGAAAGATATTACAACGTGCATTTTAAAGAGATGTCATCAATAAAATGTTAGGCTTTGGGTTTTGTAATGTTTAAAAATTGTGGTTTAGAAAACTGTGTTGTAGTTAATGCAATCAAAGGACTTTATGTATGGAATGTGAACTGTACAAATAGGCATACCATTGAAGTTAGACATCCACCTTAGTTACTGCTTTGTTAATAAGACAATCCATAAATCTAGTTGCTAGAAAATTGGTATTAAAAATATCCACTGAAAAACTTAAACATGGAGTGCAATAGGTTATTCAGTTTTCAGAGTTATGTGACTGACAGAGAGCTAAGTTTGTCTTGTATGCTAATGCAACTTATCATTACGTTGTTGCATATCTCATGATACCAAGTTAACTAAACTTTATGGTGACTTAAATAAGCTTTGTAAGATTTGTAACCCTTTTGCATCATAGTGGCTTCATCACCTTGCTTGTGTCGAAATGATTAAAACTAAACATATTTTCCTACAAAATTAAAATCAAACAATTTTTAATCATTTAATCCCAAGCAAGGCGACAGAGCCACTAAAACAAAGTTGAGGGTATCAAATGTGAAAGAGAATGAAACTTTTAATGAGGAGAAAGGACAATAAAAGAACATTCAAGGAAGACAGAAGATTACATTTAAATTTTTGAAGATTGTAGGTGGCAGGGAATAAAAAAAATTGGAAGAGAGTTCCACAGGTGAGAAGTACAAAAGAAACTATTAGGATAGAGCTCAGGGTTTCATCTAACTAATTCAACACTAAAACGATGAGACCTACTTGCCAATTTAGTAGTACATTTATTCATGCAGTTGAAATAGCAAGGATGAAAGCTCATCAGAACAATTGCCATGAAAATATTTACAGAAAAGACAGGGGGAAGCCATATTACAGCTTTGATTGAAGTCGAGATGTCAGATTAGGACCGATAACATTACAGACACTTCTTTGGATCTTGTCAAGAATATCAAGATATATATATAGCAGGGGCATGAGAAAAAAAAAAAAACTTGGTTGAGAATGAAGTTAAAATATTTTGGTGCAATTAATGAAAAATTTGAAAATATATGCGTGCATGTCTTTTTCTTCTTTTGTACATGTAGTGAAATAAAAGTGTAGATTAACTGATAACAAGTGTTGACTAATGAATAACATGAGACTTGAATCTTTCATATTCAGAAAAGCCCCATCCAGATTTGGACTTTATACTCTCGTCTGCGATGTCTGTGAGACTGCCATCTTCCTTCAGAGTTTGATTGATTGATTTGCAGGTTATTTAAAGGCAGAAAATATTTTTAGATTACATGATTTTTTTGTGGAGATAATGATTTAGTGATAAAAATCTTACTAATTAACCCATAGCTGGAGGAGAAGAGGTGAATCTATACCTTTCCCAAGTATTGCATGTCAAGCTCAACAGGAATTAGAAATAGCTATTCAAGCTATTGTCCATGACACCACCCACACAGCCAAGCTTACAGCACCTGATATTCCTAAGTGGCCATCTAGGTCAATGTTGCTTAACTTCGGTGATTGTATAGGAATGGGGCCTGTAAGCCATCAGTCAATAATATAATACAGAACTTTGCATTTTTTTTTTTTTTTTGTGAGCATGGAAATTATGTGATTGGTTTAATCTATAGGTGAGAAATATTAAACTGTTTCATTTTGCATGTGAATTCTCTTCACTCCATATTAAATATTCTTGTTATTTTTTTAAATCAATTCACCCCAGGCAAGGAGATAATGCCACTGAAAAATAAGGAGTTACAGGAATGAAAGAGAATGAGAAGACTTTAGAATTGGAAACGCAATCATAAACATGGATAAACCTCTAGTCATGTTCAAAAACCGAAGAGGAGTGTGAACCAGACAATAGGCAAACTTATTTATCCTATTGAATATATAAAAAGAATTCTCTACTTTCTCTTTGAGTCACGTGACCTAACTATTGATTGATTTTATTGACAGATTATCAATCTTTTGAAGTCTATTTTAAACCAGAGAATATTTTTGGACTGTAAGAATTCTTTGGAGATAATGATTATACTGATACAAGTCCTATTTAACCTATAGCTGGGGAAACGAGATGTATTTATACTTTTCCCAATGGTATTTGCATGTAAGCAAATATAACAAACCTGACTGGAATTGGAACTTGGCACTCCGCTTTCCAATTCAGAGCCATTACACCACCCACATATTCAACATTACAGCACCTGGTACTCCCAAGTAGTCACCCATCTAGGTACTGATCAGGCATGACATTGCTTAAATTCAGTGATTGAGTGAGAACTAACTAATGTTTCAACATGATATGGCCTTCCTTAAGCCTATTATCTTATGAAGAATAAGCAAAAAAAAAAAAAAAAAAAATTACTGTATAATAAATAAATAAAAATTCTAAAAAGACCAAAGTAGACACTAGCAAAAGGGTGATAATCTTAGATTTCAACGTTGCAAGAATTATTTTTCAAACTTCTGCTGTCAATCAAAATGACACAAAAGAAGTATGTTGATTGGTTTTATTAACTAACTACTATCTTTTCAAAATACGTCAGAGATTTGTGACAGTTTGATGAATTCTACATTTCTCTTCACAGAATATCACTAAATGAAAACAATGATGCTGAATTTCCACTAAGTTAGGACGAAAAAAACCCCTCAAAAGGCTAACCATCAGTAAAAATACAGACGAACTTACTTCGAGAACAGAGGATAAATGAGAACAACTGATTGACGCCATTTTATTCCCCGAGAACGCAAAGAAGTGATTCATAAACCACCGACATCCATTAAATGAAAAGAATACACTTGTTTTTATTAGCATCAGGGGATTTTAGGTGCGCCTAAATTTTTGACCTTTCAATTATAAACAGTTACGAATTAAATTTCACTATTTATGTTAAAAAATCTTTAAGAAAATATTACTTATTTTTCTCAATGACTTTTCTTCCTAATCAAATTTAAGTGCAAACCAAGTTTTTCCCTGAACAACTTTCTCCAGTCACAAAATGTCCAACGTTCGTATTTCTTTTACCTTTCATTTTACTTTACAACAGGAGAGCGATCATGCTAATGATACTCTAAAAAACAAATGCACACATAGGAGAGGCACTTTCTTCAAATTTAACGTCTATATGATGCTATGATGTTATTTATCAACATGTATGCTATTGCTAATAAGTGACAGGCAAGTTTATTTTATCTTGTTTTGTCTAAATGCATTGAATAGAGTTTTTTCTTTTGTTTGTGAAAGCATTGTAATGAGAAAATTGTGTTGTCAATGTTTACAGACATGTATTGTCAGCTTAAAATATTACTATACAATAAACATGACATTAACTTATTTTCTCTGTACAAAGTGTCTTCATACTTTTATTTCAATCTCTACGACGTACCTTCGTTTTGTTTTTGTAACCCATATCCTCCTAGTGTCAGTACTATAAAGTGATTTTTCCCATAAATTATCATTTTGAAAAGCGAAAATTTCACTGAAATATGTTGGAAAAATATTTTTATCTGAAATTAAGAAAATACAAACTGAGCAAAATGGCCACGATATAGGGGAAAAGAGGTGTCAGTTTACTTTAAACTGACGCCATTTGGGGATGGGTGCGTGAAATTGATGAAGATTGAAGCGTTTCTACTCGTAATGAACAATCTTCACTGCTTTTGCTGCTATCTTGAGTTTTCTTTAAACTGTCGACTTTTCTTATTGTATTTTAATATTTCTAATATAAATCAACATTGTTAAATATTAATACCAGTACCTACTATTAAAAAGATTATAAATCATGGATAATAATTAAAAAAAAAAGTGAATAAAAAAAAAAAATAATACAATAAAAAGTTTATTGCTCTTTCTCTTAAGAGGAGAATTTTTAAAAAATTGTAAAATATTCAATAAAAAGGTAAAAATAAGAAGGTAAAAATAAAAAATCTAATATCGAGTAGGTTTGTTTGTTTACACTTGCTTGGTTAAAATAATTAAAAAAAAAAGTCAGACATTTAGTAAAAACAATGAGTGACAGAACAAATTTCAACACGATTTAAAATGAAAGTTATCAATTTCCGTGAATTCCTAAACAAAATGCAAGAAATCGGTGTTAATTTTTTTAATTTAGCATTAAAAAAAACCTTACTAGAGAAGATAATTCAGAATTCATCTTTTCTGCGACTTTCATTCTTTTTTTGTTGCAAATGAATAAAGTGGTACTTTTTTTTTTATTTACTTAGTCTTTTATTCATTTAAATCTGATCGAATAAAAATTAAAAATGCAATGTTTTTTGTAGCAAGAACAGTAGGTTGTTGAAATTAATTCTGTACCCAAAAATAACTAATAAATTTGGTGTCTTACATTTATTTTTAAAATTTTCTAAAAATAAAATAAAAAGTATGATCTGAAAAAGATGCCAAAATAAAGCGAGCAGCTTATGTTCCAAATTTAAAAAAAAAAAAAAAAAAAAAAAAAAAAAGAAGGACTTTTGGACTTTTTAGCCAATGAAGAGGATGACTTTCTCCAATGTAAATTAAAATTTGGGACTTAAGTCAGGAGCATATTGGGTCCTTTATAAGGTGTTGAGTTTGTTGGAAAAATCGAATCCATGATAAAAACACAGTCTCTCTAATAACAAAAGTGAACTCAATCCAATTTTCATAAGTCTCATAAATATTTGCTCTGGTTCCCCATTGAGATGGAATTTTACACAAGGTCGGGCTTACACTCTGGCCAAGAAAAAATAATAATCTCCGAGCCCCGGCAACCGTGGGTTGCGCTGGTCCCGATGCGAGTGTCAATCCCTCTCTCTAGTGCTCTGAGAGGGTGCAGCCACGGACATCTGTTCCTCAGGGTTGGGCACCTCACAGTGAGATTTTCCTCAGTTGGGCGTCTGTCCCCCGACAGAGCCACAACCGCAACTCACGGAAATTTTAATTCAAATTTTAATGTAATATTGAGACATTGTTAGTAATAATATCCAACCAATATATGATCCCTTATCACCTCTAACAAGGTATTAGAGGTGATAAGGGATCTAATAAGAACACAATGTCAGACAGCAAATCAACAGCTTGTGGCAACCAAGGAAACTAAGATTGAATTCCATAAGGAAGGGGAATGCCCTGCAAAGAAAAAACAAACAACCCCCAAAATAAAGCTGCTGAGTGGTGCCAGTGATTGGAAGGTTTCAGTGGATCTAATGACATCCTTAAAATTTCCAATACACATCGCACAGACAGACAAGCGTCCCGACATTGTGTTGTGGTCCGACTCTAAAAAGACTGTCTTCCTAATAGAACTAACAGTCCCTTGGGAAGAGAACAAGGTGGAGGCGCACGAACTAAAGAAAAACCGGTACGAGTCATTGCGTGCCGAATGTATGGAAAATGGTTGGACGTGTCACGTGATGCCTATTGAGATTGGGTGTCGTGGGTTTCTGGGACATTCGATCATTTTCTTCCTTTCAAAAATAGGCATCACTGGCCGTTGGTTGAAAAGCGTTTCGTATCGCCTTCAAAAAACTGTTCAACACGCGTCATGTTGGATTTGGTCGAGATCAAAACAAGCAATTTTAAACATACAACGTGTGTTATCCTGTGCGATACCCTGTCTTCATCAGCCGCCAACCAGGGTGATCTCACGGTTTCGGTGGCTAAGGCAGGACCGCCACCCCAGGCGCCACCAGCAGCATTTGCCACCAGGCAGGGTATAATAAATAAATAAATAAATAAATAAATAAAAATAAAAACAAATCTAATTGATCGTTCCTCTTTGTAAATTGTTAATGAAATAAATAAAACGATTGTCCCTCTTTGCAGCTTCTGTCCGTAATGAAAGTTCCTGAACGCGTTAGCCGTTATTGACGCGCTCGTAAAAATCGTTATAAACGACAACGCAAATGTTTCACTTGCGCATGTTAGATCGTGAGGTTGCGCGCATAATATTTCAGTAATGTCTGTTTTGACCGCAGTTTTCCTTCTTGGATTTGTTGTCGATTTGGTCGTTTTTCGCCTTTTTCATTACTGGTTCAAATCACTCAAAGCAAACGTCGTATATTGTTCTACAAAAGGAACTGATTTGTTGCCCTATGTGACCCTTAAGATTGTTATTAAGGATAAAAGAAAGCTCTTTGTCAAGATTTGTCCAAACAGCCTTCTGGTAACATTTGGACCACTGTATTCTTGGTTTACTTAGGATTTCTCCAGGGTGCTGTCGCTCAACGATGGAATCCTGAACTCTGTGGGTGTAGACCAGATTCATAATCTCATCACTCGATTTACATTCTCCGATAGGAGAATTACGTTGTTTGCACCAGCGTGCGTTATGGATACGTAAACCGTTAAATCTTCTGCCGCAATCATACGTTGTAGCCGGGTCCATATACAGGTCGTTTCCATTAAAATCAGTCTGATGGGTGATATATTCTCCCTCCCCGCTACAGTCGAGATCAAAACAAGCAAATAAAATGCGCGCAACATCACGACCTAACATGCGCAAGTGAGATATTTGCGTGGTCGTCTGTGACGACTTTTACGAGCGCGTCAATAACGGCAAACGCGTTCAAGAAACTTTCATTGCAGATAGATTTTACTTAAAGGAACAATTAGTTAGCTTATCTTCATACCCTGGCGGTATTTATTCGTACAAATATTTGGTGGCAAACGCTGCTGGTGGTGCCAGGGGTGACGGTCCCGCCATAGCCACCGAAACCGTGATATCATCCCTGGTCGGCGGCTGATGAAGATGGTATCGCACGTGCTAACACACGTTGTACGTTAAAAAAAAAAAAAAAAAAAAAAAAAATGACCCATTCCGCAGAGGAGCATATAAAAAAAAAAAAAAAAAAAAAATCGAAAATTGCTTTTTCACTGCAAATTATCCATTATCCAAGTATTTTACACAAACTTAGAGCCGATTACTATTACACAATATTTCAAGCTCAATTTAGGTTTATAGTTCGTAACCATGCAATGAGATGAGGTAACAAACTGTAGATTCGTCTGTGGAATATCATTATTGTTACATAATAATGAAATCATTAAGATTTTTTGTCAAAAACATTTTATTTTTGGCCGTATATTAGTTTAAAATATTCCTTTTTTTTTTTTTTTTTTTTTTTTTTTTTTTTTTGAGGTTTTATTTTTGTAATTGAATAAGATCATTCTAAATTTCAGAATTTCGCTATTGCCCATCAAAACGACTGGAAGAAAACGATCTAAAAACAACAATGCAAAAGAGAGGAAAGAAAGCATAAACGAAATAGCTCCAGTTTGTTCAACTAAGGAAACTTAGCATTGCAGCCAAATTATTCTAAAATGCTGCCAATAACAAAGGAGAAAATGAAAAATACCTAACAACAAATCGAATATAGCATCAAGATTTATATTATTTTTATTAATTTGTTATGTAACTAAATACATAATTGTCAACAATGTTTCCGTAAAACTTGATATTTCCTGTAATAAATTCTTATTGTTCAGGGTTGTGGAGTCGGAAACGGAAGCAATTAAGGGGTCACTGGAGTCGGTAAAACTAGATTCCGACTCCAGTTGGATTTACACTTTATGTAAAAAATGTCTTACATTATAGATTTTTATTCTTATTTCTTCTACTGTATATTTACTATTTCCTTTAAAGAAATTCATCTCAACTTCTTTTTTAAAGTCATTTTATTTTTTGTAGTTATTTTTGTATTTGCAAAACTATATATGTAAAAAAATCTTACATTATAGAATTTTTATTTTTGTTATGTCTTTTACATCCTGTAAAAGATTATACTTTAATTTCTGTTATAAATTAGGTTTATTTTTGTTCACTACTTATTTCTCATTTGCAAATATTATATATATATATATATATATATGCGTGTGTGTAAAAAGTCGTAAATTATAGCATTTTTATTTTTATTTCTTCGATATCCTTTCAAAGATTTTGTCTCTAATTCTGTTAGAAAAAAATGAAGAATGAATAAGTATGACATAAAATCCACAATATCTTTATTCTTTGACATAAAGCAATTTGTTAATGATATAGGCCTACTCAAATTAGGAGTGTATGCTTAGGCTTTACGAGATTCGTAGGCCATAATCACTTAATGCGGCTTCTCGGTCTCACGTTGACTGCTGACCTGAGATGGAATAAATACATTGAGTCAATTGCCTCGTCCACTGCAAGGAAAGTTGGCTCCCTGAGCCGCGCCAGGAAGTTTTTCTCCTCGGAGTCGATCCTCCAGATCTACAAAACAACAATTCGACCTTGCATGGAGTATTGCTGCCATATATTGTCTGGTGCCCCTTCTGTTTGCATCGGGGTTCTTGATAGGCCCCAGAGGTGGATATGCAATGTAATTGGCCCTGCCCTGGCGTCTCGTCTACAGTCACTTTCTCACAGACGCGCCGTCGCCTCCCTCTGTCTGTTCTACAAATACTCCCATGGAAATTGCTCCGAGGAGCTGTATTCGCTGGTTCCCAGACGTCATGAGTTCAAGCGTCATACAAGGCTGGCATCTCGATCTCACCCCTTCACTGTCGAAACTCCTAAATGTAGCCGTCTCTTCTACTCTAATAGCTTCATGTCTCGCACCTCTCGCCTGTGGAACTCCCTTCCCTATTACTGTTTCCCTGTGAGCTATAATCTCCAGCTATTCAAGGGTAATGTCAATCGACATCTCCAGTTGCTTTGATCTCTCCACTACCCTCACCCTTTCTTCTATCACTCCTATCTGACCTTGCTCTAAAATTTCTGTAACCCCTTGCGTCCTAGTGGCTTCCCGCCTTGCTTGGGGTGAAATGCTTAAAAAAAAAAAAAAAAAAAAAAAAAAAAAGAGAGAAGTCGGAAGGGGCCAAAAATACAGAAGTCGTAGGTTTTGTGCTCCGATTCCACAGCCCCTGATATTGTTATTATTTTATTTTTTTTACTTAAATGTAAGGTAGTCCTACATTTACAATTCCTCACTACTATCCATGAAAAGAAATGTTGATAAAAAAAAAAAAAAACTAGCTAAAATCTTTAAACGCGTATTGCCGTAAAATTATCAAATGTTGAATACGCCCCCCTCCTCCACTAAACGCGTCATATCTTTTTTTTTTTTTACAGTGAGAGTCACACTTTACAAGGCCTGTGGGCTGCTCAAGGTAGAGGGTTACTTTAAGAGGCCATTTGTGTGTATAGGTGAGGGAGATAACGATTATTAAGCCTAGCCTTGAATAGGTTAAGATTGTAGTGATTGGGGAAACATCTTGTTGGGAGTCAATTCCACGGGAAAGTAGTTTGCGGGAAGAAGTTGCTCGAGTGGAACTTACTTCCTACTAATGGAATATGGAGAGAATGTGAGTGGTTTGCTACTATGTAAGTTGCATGGTGTGTTCTTGTCATGAAGATTTACCTTGCCTGGGGACCAAGGAATGTAGTTCGTCCGAGCACTTTCAATGAAAATAGCGGTAAAGCAGCAAGAGACTTGCCACATCCCATCTGTGGGAGAGGGCTGAAGGATGGAGAATAATTCGTCACCCACAAGGGCTCGGAGACGCCTTTGAACTCTATCAAGGCTATATACTTCATGAGTTTATGGGTTCACTCTGCTTGCAACAGAAATTCATAGTACAAAGTCGATCCAACCTCCAAAAGATGTTTTCTAACAATGCTACAGTCACGTATTCGGCTTATTTCATAGGTAAGAAGTCACAGTATCTCATAAGACTCGATTTTAGGTGTAGAAAGCCTTAAGAAGAGTGTTCTGTAATGTTTGCACAAAATGTAAAGAAACTACGGAAATCATATACGAATAATATGCCGAATTAAACGCTTAAATAAAGTTTTTATTCACAAAACTTTCTTGTACATATATTGGATGTTATTATTGTCTCAATTTGACATTAAAATTTGAATTAAAAGTTCCTTGGATTTTCAATGTTAAATTTATTTCTTTATACATTAATTTACATTATTCGGACAATTGTCCTCATCTTTATTACAAAGTTACACTCCGGCTTACTTCAGGTGGTTGGACTGTCGAACTGAACCATTTATTTTGCTCACTGGGGTAGACTGTTCTAGTTCCACATGCCATGTTTTTAAAGGATGTCAGTTATCAGTTATCTCCTGTTGATTTCCCTCTGAAATTTCTCCACTGCCTTAACCGGGTACTGAACTCACACTCTTTGGGTCCTGTCACTGGATCTAACTAACACCTTTATCCACTGTGCCATGTGTCCTTGGCACAGTGGATATTTCTTTCTTATTTCTTTATATTTACGAGACTGGGATTTTGTTCTGTTACCGAAAAAATCAGAAGCATTTCTGTGGACATAAACTAATGACAAAGGATTGTTTATGAAAAATTCCCTAAATAAGGAAGGATTTTGGATTATCTCCAATGGATTAACTCGTCTGTTTCTTATGACAGAATTTAAGAAGCAGAAGAAGAAACAGAAACAAGAAAAAGATTCAGAAGTTAAATGGAAAAGTAAAAAGTTAAAATTAATTATTGAACTGTTGCTTAAAAAAAATACACAATTTACATTTCGATATTATTGTTGTTCCTCACGAAAACAAAGCGACTTTGGTGAGTCTACCAACCTTCTCAGTTTCGACCTTTAATAAGTGAACCTTTTTTTGAAAGAATATGAATTATTTGAACCTTTTTTTTTTTTTTTTTTTTTTAAACAAAAAAAGGCAATTGCATTATAGTACCTCATCAAAAGATTTTTGAATGTTCAAAGTATGTAAGAAAATTAAAAATTTGTAGAAAAAAGTTTCTAGAAGCCTAACATTCCAATTTTTAAATGCATTATCTTACCTTAATAATAAGATGCACAAAAGGAAAATTTTATGCATTCTTATTTGTACATTTTTATCCGGTTTCTTAACTTTTCAATCTTAGAATTCCGTTCCTCCCTTCGTTCATTAGTTCGCACAACCGTTACGCCCTGCCAATACCTCATAAATAATAAACTATTCCATTTTGACCACACAAAAACACGGAAATGACATATCAGTGACGTTACTTGATCTAAGTGAGAAAATGAAAGAGAAGATGTAAGTGTTTAACGAATGCATCAGTGAAATGCAAAGTTGTCAATTTCAAATCTTTTCATTTGTACCCCCTTACTTCTTAAAATAACGATCAACATTCATATTGTAATATTTTGTTATAATTGTTAAGCTCAAATATTTAACAATGCGATAGGTGAATTTCTACAGATATTGCATTGTCATAGAATTTGACATGAGCTTATTCAATCATTAACTTAAGAATTAAGATTCATTAGAAAACTCAAATAGGAAAACCGTAAAATTTTCACCGGTTTTTCGAGTAAATATAAATTTTGTTCATGTTTCACTATGGAGTTTTGAGTCTTGTTTGTTGAATATGCGCCTTAACAATGATCAGGAAAAGAGAGGTAACGTCTTCTCTTTTCCCACGTTCTCTAATAAAAAATGCTCTTAGTCTCTATATTTCTGCATGTGTGTCGCGGGTGGTATTGGAGTGATAATGATTATTGACTAAAGAAATCAAATTGGTAAAACAGAAATGACTTCTTCTTAGTCGATTTTTGAGCAGGGTTCTCAGTCCACTATTGAACAACGACAGAGATCTTGCTTCAAGAAGTTTCCAGGCAAGGAATTCTATATTGGTATCACACGAACAGCAAATAAATCGGTGCAAGAATCTTGAGTATGGTCGATGTAGTTTAGTAGCACGACTACTCAATTCTCTAAAGGCAGGTGTGAACAGTTCATGATATCCACCTTTATATAAAAAAACATTCAAATATTTGTAAACCACAATCAAGTGCCTTTTCATTCTCTTGATAATTTAGGCAATAATGCTATTAAGACGCAAGAGCTACTGGAAGTAAAAGAAAATTCTACTCCAATAGCTTCATGTCTCGCACTTCTCGCCTGTGGAACTCCCTCCCCTTTTCCTCTTTCCCTGATAGCTATAATCTCCAATTATTCAAATGTAATGTCAATCGACGTCTCCAGATACCCTGATCTATCCCCTATCCTTCTATTCATCCTTTCCTCTATCACTCCTCTTTGCTCTCACACCGACTCTCTGTAACCCCTTGCGTGCTAGTGGCTTCCCACCTCGCTTGGGGTGAAACACTTAAAAAAAAAAAAATTAAAAAAAAAAAATAATAATGATAAATTAGAAGAAATTAAGAGAAGAAACTGGAAATCCAATCCTAATCAGGAAACAAGAGATAAAATCTCTACTGTTCAAAAGACAAAGGAGTGTGAACCAACCGAATCAATCTGACCAGAGGTGAAAAGGCAAGCAAAGTTTCTCTACACTTTCCAGATATCCTTCTCGTAGTATGGACTCCTGAAGAGAGATCCATATTCCAGTACTGATCGTAGCAAAGATGTATACAAAGTTTTCACCATTTTCGGAGTAGGCCCAGTAAAAAAAAGTTTGATGATGCAAACTCTTTGTTTGTCTTTCGTGACAATGTCAACAATGTGTGTCCTTGAGAATAGATCATTTGTAGTTATGAGTTCTAAGTTTTTTTTCTTCAACCCCATCTAAATAAACATCATTCCAAAAATAGTCCTTGTACAACAGTAAGGTATCTAAATCTCAGTGCCCTGACCCCCTTCCCAGATATATCTTAATAAAAATCAATTCGTTACTGGTATGTTCCAATAGTTGGCGGAGAAATGATTTAACACTTCGAAAAACCGCTATACTCTAAGATAGAGTAGGTTGGTTTGTCCAAGTGTTCTGTTGCGGTGATTGTGAGAGTTTCGCTAATATTTCAGCATTAAAACCGGACCCATCAGAGGAGGAGGGCTTGATCTCCCCAGAATATGAACTGCTCTCCTCCACCCCATGAAAATGTACATTAATTTTAGTGAGAAAATTCTTGCTCGCTAAGTCTCCCCAACTGCACCTGACTAAGAGACCCCCCCCCACACACACGCACACAACAATCAAAACACTGGCGACAAATGAACAAGTCAAATAGTAACAGATGAAAAGATTCACGTGTATCACCATTCTTTTATTTCCTGAAACGATCAAGAAACACAAAATTGTCGCCGAAAATGCAATGATATGTCGTAAGTTGGGGCAGGATAGTAGCTGTAAGAAATTAGAATGATTTTTAGACTCATCTTTGTACAAACAAACATAAATATTAAGTATACTACAATTTAAAATATTTCCAGTAATTTTCTGAAAATAATAATCTGAATAAATAGAAAATCGGTCCGTCCTTTTAAAAAAAATATCGGTTAAAAAGAGAGGGAAAAGTCGTAAAGTACACACTGTGTGGGTGGAAGGGGAGAAAAAGTCTTACTTTGTAAAGGATACTATTTTTTTCTTTTTTATTATGGGAAAATTCTTTATTTTTTTTATTATTATTCTATTTATTAGTTTATTTTCAATCTCCCACAACTTCAGTTTAGACCCAGCTAACAAAATGATATTTTACGTTTTTGAAACGTTTTAAAGTTTGCCAAGTAAGTTATTGGGAGACTCCCAGAATGTGCATATATACACCTATAAAGTTGCAAATATTTTGCCTTGCAACATTAACAGAAAAGGGATAATTCCAAAGATATTGGAACATGCATTCATTGTTTAAACGAATTATTCTAAATTTAAAAAATATGAAAACAAATTTTATACCTTCTCTATCTATACTTATTGTTAAATGAAGAAAAAGTATTTACTTGACCAGTGCGGAATTTTTCAGCTTCAGCACTTTGCAACATTACTATGAAGTTGAAACAATGCTGGCAAAGAGAAGGCGGGAAAATAGTTAATTACAATGTTACAGTAATTTCACCGCAATATTTAATTTTCCCAAATTAAAATACAAATTTCCTACGTCGCCAGAATGTTGTGTGAACAAAGAGAAAAGAAAACTAACATTGTCATTTAAAATAGGTGTAAATATTTTAAATAATAATTTATTCAATAATTAATAAGTTATTTAGGAGATACCTCCAAGGATTTAAGCATACATGATGACAAACTACCCAAAGCTTACACAATACTGTAACAGTTAAAAAAATCTTTAGGAAAGACCAAAGGACTTTTTGATTATTAAATTGTATTTTTTTTTATCTTTAGAACTTTCAAAATTTTTTTTTTTTTTTACATCAGCAGACGACCGTAGCACGGGCAATTTTAGCGGTGCATAACACACTGATTTGGAAATACTTGCAAAAATCAAATAATTTAATGAAAATTCCAGGACTTCTTCACAAGTGAATTAAATTACTTTAAGATGTTTACTTTTTAGAAAATATGTTTCTTTTTATTATATCTGTAGTGTAGTGTAAACCCTCACTGATTTTCAAGAAGTTCTTTTTGAAGCGATTAATGTTTATTAGTTATAAGTCCTCGGAGAACTTATTTAATTTAATTTTATTTTTAAGCCATTAATTTTTTTTTGGTGGGGGGGTTGCAAATAGCACCTCTCTGAGAAAATCTGCTCTGAATCGTAAAATAAAAAATACAAAACTATTACTTAATTTAGGAATACTCTTAGTCAGTTGCTTTTAAAATATAGTCGTAAGAAAAAAAGAAAAAAAACAAAAAAAAAACGATGAATAACTTAATTTTAAAAAAAAGTAAAAGAACTCTAAATTTTTTAACGTTTAAAATTAGAACAATTATTAGTCAACTTATAAAATTTTGTATTTGAAAATGACAATGATTTTAGTTTGTATTTCTTTAGAGTTTGTTGATGGATTTTCCTTTCCAAAAGGAACTTATGAAGGATTGTAAGTTGTAACTATTAGATTACAAAAATAAAAATACCATCATGAGAACTAAAGTTTTTTACTTAACGAATTATTATTTTTTATTATAACCAATGAAATATTTGTATGACCATGACAGAGGGAAAAGCCATCAAGTTTATATATAATTAAAACAAAACAATTACAGTGTAACCCGGATATAAGAGAGTTGTTGGGACCGGAGAAGTAGTCTCTTATATCCGGGTTTGGTCTATTTTGTTTAGATAAGTATGGCTCTAATTTGGGACCAGAGAAAATCTCTCTTATATCCGGGTTACACTGTGAAGTTGACCATTGATGACAATTCCAGAACAACGTAACTATAAACGATTTTTTTCTCTCCTCTGCCAGCCGCAATGATGAAGAAAGCATTATCTCGAACCATCGCCAGTGAGACACGCTGCAAGAGCCACTCCGTTTTTGCATTAATTTGTAGCAGTTAAAAGATTTTATTTATGGAAAAGTTCTCTACACTTTAACCACTTCCAATATTTTAAAAAGAATTTTGAATTTATGTATAAAAACTGTGTCGATTTTTGTAAATATGGGTGTCCAAAGACGGCATTATCAGA
This sequence comes from Acanthosepion lycidas, assembly GCA_963932145.1. NCBI lineage: Eukaryota > Metazoa > Mollusca > Cephalopoda > Sepiida > Sepiidae > Acanthosepion > Acanthosepion lycidas. Next base: position 30,123,281 of record OZ010573.1, read on the forward strand.
AAATAAAATAAGAGAAAGAGTAGTAACTACAGTGTAACCCGGATATAAGAGAGATTTTCTCTGGTCCCAAATTAGAGCCTGTGTTAATGTATATATAATAGACCAAACCCGGATATAAGAGAAACCCTGATGTAAGAGACTTCTTCTCCTGTCCCGACAACTCTCTTATATCCGGGTTACACTGTATAGTAAAGTTAAAATTCATTTGTGATTTCCTAACAATTCTTCAGTAGGCGTCTTTGTAAGTAAAACTATAAAGTCAAAGTACCTAAAATTCAATAAAATGGTACATTGCTCAGAATATTTTTATTCAAATTTTAAGATTACTTGGTAGTTGGAAAGAAAAAAAAGTCGTTCACGAATTGTTACGTCTCCCTTAGAAGAAAATTCCCAAACATGTCTGTAGGGTAGAGTGTGTTGTCAGCACCTCACAAATAGATAATGTTTATTATTTTTGTTGTCAATTCTGAACAACAAAAACAAAAAGGGAAAAAATTGACTTTCACCATAATTCTGATCACCAGTTCTTAAAGCAATAAACATTGCCGGGGGAGTGAAGGTAGTTAAAATAATAGCAGTCTTAAGGGGAAAACAGCCATTTTGGAAGTTCAATTTTTTTTGGGTGAAGATCCAAATTTGCCGATTTTTTTTTTTATTAAAAAGAATAAAGTTGTGCCAATATGGACGATGTTAGCGTTTTTACTGATAATAATAAAAAAAATTATTCCAATCAATTTAAGTTCCTTTTGAAATACAGCTATGTATTTGCATATTGGAAATATTAAATATAATCTATTAGCTTCAAATTAAAACTAAAATAAAAGCTTTAAGAAGAATTTTTTTTTTAATTTTCATTTTAAACCATTGGGTATCGTATTTCTTTGGAGGCATCTAATTTATAGTAATGAAGTAAATATGCTGATAACGGAAATATTGACCATATCAAGTTTCAATTTATCATAAATAAATATTATTCTAATAAACTACATGTTCTCCATAAAAAAAACATCTTTAATTTACAGTAATTCAATAAGTAATATTTCAAGGAGCTACTACCTTATTTTTTAGCCAAGTCAGTTTGCAAAAAGCGTTACATTTCCACATTCCTTGAAATAGAGGGATGTTTTCGGTTATTTTGAAACTAGACACGACTAATAACCGCTCACCTGGTTTTGAAAGACCAAACAGTTCCAATTTTCCCCATTTCTGCTTTAATTGATAGGGGGTCAGTGGTAAATGAGTGTTCTTGAATTTGGCGGGAATGACGAATTATCACGTGACAACAGTGCAGTAAGTGGTCAGTGTTAACTTCCGTCAGAATTTACGTTTTTTTTTAAATCAATTGTTTCTCTTTGAGTTTTGCCACAATAGAAGACTTTATTTCTCGTGATTTTTAAATCTTACAGACAAAAATAACAAATATTAACTCGTGTCTTACTTGAAGAGGCATAAATTAGAAATACTTATGTCACTATTAAATTTTGTGTCTTGTCCCCTCAACATTTTAGTGTTTAGACTAGGTGAACCGAAAAAGCAAAAAAAATATTTGCTAACATGAACGTATTTCCATGCAAGTAAAACGCAATTCTCACATTTTCCAACAGTATGATGATGTGGGTACCATAATTCAGACACGTTCAGCAAAGAAGCAAATACAATCAACATAACATTTAACAAGGTACCTACACTGATTCGGTAAAAAAAGAGTATACCATGACGACAAAATGCCCCGAAACTTAATAAAACAAAGTTTTATCGTCAAAATCTTTGTTATTGTTAAGGGGAAAGACCTAATTTTTATTATTAAGTTATATTTTTTAATCCATTTTAAAACGTTTGTAGTGAGTGCAAAATAATAATTCCCTCCCCTCAAATTTGGAGAACCGAGGAAGAAGGAAAAAAAATTCGGGAGCCTATGTGAAATTTTTTGCTTTTCACAAAAATTAATCGGTGAGCCGCGAAGGAAAGAAATTTGCAAATATACATGAATTTTTTTTTAACATTGAAGACCTTGCCTTCAAGGAAATTAGCCGGTGAATCAAGAAAGAAAGAAATTAGCGAGCCGACGTGAAATTATTTTTTTTTCTCATTTTGTATAAAAAAAAACGAAGAGAAGAGTGTCTGAAATCATGTGAAAGGTTTTGTTCTAGTTTCTCGTAACCAGCGTTGAGGTACTCGCCAATTATTTTATCGGTCTCTAATCAGCACGCAACACCTCAAAGAATTTTCTCTCAACAATCCAAGAAAGTTAAGTATTTCAAACTATCTCACTTTGACTATTTTTGAACGGATACAAACTATATAAACCTTCGGTGAGCAACGAAGTATCTTACTTTTGTTTTAAACATTTTTTAATATTATTTTGTGTCAGATCATTTAATCTGTTGTATGAACATTTCCTCTTCAAGACAATACGTTAAAACTACAGAATTTAAGAATTCTGATTTATTTTCCAGAAACGAACTACTGACACTACTTCAAGCGTGTAAGTTCGTGAATAAATTCCTTATCTAGTTTGGTTAACATTACCCGTGTGTTTCCAGGCGTACACATATTTTTATAGATATGTCGCCCATAAAAAAAAAAAAAAATTAGAAAAACTTCCGTCTGTCAGTAAAGCTGTTAACACCTTAAATAAAAACCTACATATTTGTTAAAAATGCTTTTCTGCAATATTTTAAACTAAAAGTAAGCAATATTTGTTTCAAATCAGATTAATTTAACTTTAAATAAGATAATAAACCTCAAATAAATTTTCAGATATGTATGTTTTATTTTTGAAATATTTTTTTTAATTAGGAGATTTACATTGTGGTGATATATGGCTAAAAATAGCGTTAAAATCAGCGATTTTTAGTGTATTCAAAACAAAAGCTCTTCCAGTCAATTTAATTTAATATTTTGCTTATTGGAAATATTAAACTTAATCTATTAGCTTCAAATTAAAACTAAAATAAAAGCTTCCAGAAAGATTTCTCATTTTTCAAAATTCATTTTTTTTAGGTATTGCGTTTCTTTGGAGGTACCTACTTTTGAAGAAGTTTTCGACACCACCAGTCTCTTAATGGCAGAACGCGGGTTGTAAAAACGAATCGTAATGGGTATCTTTTACAAAATTTCATCCATTACATTCCCATCAGTAACGTTTGCAATGTTCCTCGTGTTGAATTAGTAAGGCAGACTCTTTACGCCGTTTACAACTGGTGAGAATGAAACGATGTTTCACACACCATTCAACATAACATCCAATTCAAGAAGTACCGTATAAAAAAAATGTCCAAATTTCTCGTCATGTCGCCGCATCAATGTACATTGTACAGTATATCGTTTGGGTCGACAATGGTATTTTTTTGGCATGTGGATGTCCATGACTTTACTTTGATAATTAAATTTAACGATGTAATTTTCCACAACAAATAATAATTTCAGACCGTTGTTAAAAGATTGCGCTATTTCTGCCTGTGGCAGAATGCGAACTCGAGTGATTTTTTTTTTGTTTTTTTTTTTGTTGAAGGAATTTAATTACGCTAGATAGATTGCGAAACAAGACTAAGCTTCTATCTGTTCATTAGTTGAAAACTTGTAACTCTGTAGCAGCACAATCAGCTATAGACAGATTGGCTTTGGGATGCTTTTCGGTCATAACCCAATGATCCTGCATGCTGGGGTTGTCTCCTCCTGGATTATATTATCACCAAGTCTCCACTTAGCTAATCGGAGTACGGACCCGTATAACATCTTCTGTCGCCGGCTACACCCGGTGGTGTCACCACGTTTTAGTGGTCCTCTCCTCGGGGTCTGAGAACAAAGTTTTAAACACGGGACTAACTGCGCTGGCCAATGCTAACGCTGGTCCAAGCTGGTTGTTGGTCGCTGGCAGCTACGATCCGCACCAACTCTGCCCATTCTGTATACTTGATCTCAGAGCAGTGGAAGATTGAAGGTCGTCGTCATGGCAGCGCTGGTTCAAGCCGTGGCGGGTGCTATATTAAGGAAGAAAATTATCTTCACAGCGAAAAATAAAACGAGAGATTCGCAGGATTAATCTTCAATTGGTTTATATAGCTCTTGGTATAACAAAAATTGACTCTTCCCGCATCAATCTCTATAGTGACACTGGACCTTGTCTAAACTTCTGGAGGAGCTGAGTTCAAAAATCTTGGAATCACGAAATCTGGTGGTAGCTGACGTTTATTTCAGAGGCACTCAATGCAGGTTCTCTGCCCAAAAGTCTCCAAGCTCCCCAAAGTCACCTGCATATATGCACCAAAACTAGCGTGGGACTAAAGAGTTTTGGGGATTCAGTGATTCCTCACTTTTCATTAAATTCTAATAAACGTTTTCTTTGTTCCCTATTTCTGCTTTCTTAATTATCCACCTTCCCTGGGAGTCGTCACAAGGATTACTCCAGCCTGACTGAAGTCAGGCTGGTATAATCCTAATCTAAAACTGACTCGCAGGGCTGGCATAACTATATTTGTAACAAATCTAAATTTTAAAGTGCGTCGGAGAAAGGGCGTAGTTTATTCTCATTTATTTCATTCCTGGACTCACTTGTCCAGTGAAAACACAAACCAGATCATCTCATTTTAACCTTCCGAGCCATAAATAAAAATTATTTCCAAGTTTGTTTTCGTCAATGAATATTTGTTTACCTAAATTCTCAAAGAAACACGCTGTTTTCCATCCTTGGGCTTGTTGCCGTCTTAGCAAAAACATAAACCAGATCACCTGCTTGGTACCACGGATCGATTTTCATAATCCTAACCCTCGCAGCGGGTTCATTTTGTTTTCATTTCTCATTTCATTTTCGCTAACAAAAATATAATTCCCGTCTGCTTCTCTTTTCGCCAGTCACAAGTGTTTTTCCTAATTTCCCAGGATAGAAATAAAGCCATTTTTCAATTTGCTTTACTCGCATGCCAGATTTTCGATAGATAAAAATAGTAAACTTTTAGTGCATTCGTAGGGATGAGGAAACTCAGATGACACTTTCTGCACTTTCACATTACCAGAGAAAATGTCTTTCATTCTCTTTAACCACCTCACAGTCTTAGTGTCACACCCGTGTTTCAAAGTCGGAATGTGAACGCTTTCACGAAACGACCAATTTGAATTTAGGACCATACAAACGACGATACCTATTTTCCTTTTTAAAACAAAATCTTTTCAGCTTGAACTTTGTAGTTAAACATCCACACATTTAATCTTAAAAAGAAAATTAAACTGTTTTTATTTGGTTGGTGCAAAATTAATGTCGTTTTTTGACGTTCAACTTCAAAAGAAAAACGACGTTAATTTTGCACCAACCTACTATTTTATGTTTCCGTACTTTAAAATTACGGAAAGTTACCTTTTGTGATTGATTTCTCTGTTTAACAGCATATCAATTCCTTATGAGTCATTTAATGTCGAAATTGAATTTTCTTCGGAGCTTGGAAGTGTTAGGTTGGTGCAAAAATAATGTCGTTTTCTCACATGTTACTATGTTAGAAAACGACATTATTTTTGCACCAACCTAATAATAAAAATATATGTCATTCTGCTTTTACAACTGAATACCTGGTAGATACCCAGCTTTTGTGTGTATATATATATATATATGCTTGTGTGGACATAATTACTAGAAGCGGTTATATGTGTATTTCATGTTGGAGCTTTGTTGAAGTTATATTTTGGAATAAAGTTTGATTTGAGAAATTGTTGGCTTTGATTAATTGAAAGAGTTCACGTTGGTTGTTTGATAGTATTTTTAGCGGATTTGGGTGAAGTACAATTTTTTTTACTATGTGCGTGTTGTTGGTAATTTTTTATATAAAAAAAATCTATTGCTGGTATTTTTACTATAAAAATATATATTTATGTTTTCATGGTGTTTTGTTTGGGGGGTTCACTATTTGCCCATAGCCAGGACGCTAACTGGTGCTACCACCTCGGGTCAGGGTAGACCTGGGAACAACAGTAATTCGGAGGTGGCTCCAAGCTCCCGATCACAGGCTTTGTCGCTGGATGTAGTTTATCGTCATACCCAGAACTAACGCAACTTTTTACTTTGGAGGAATGAAAAGTTAAATTCTCAAACATCGCACTTTAAGTCCAAAAACTTGATTCCTCTGATAAAGAATATAATTTTTTTGATGATCCCAGTAATTCATATTCAAAATAACAAATGTTACGTATTAAAACCAAAAAGTAACAGCACTTTCTGAAAATTGGAAATCTTTTTACTATTATCATTATTTTTTAAATGAGTTGTATATCATTAAAAACATCAGTTATTTTCCGAAACGTTTTTGCATACCAAATAGTGTATTACTTCCTTTACACTAATTAGCTTACCCTTATATTACGTATGGCTATAAAAGTAACCAATGAAAACCAACAATGTGAGGTGAAAAGAAAAGGAGAAAAGATGTTTAAATAAAATTATCGCGATTACTAATGCATACATTGGATCAAGGTAGAATGTCTCTTTTAGGCGAGTGAGGTAGGATTCTGATTTCGAAGCTGAGAAAGTTGGTTATATTCTGGCCTCGCATTAAAGCCTGCGTCAGGTCGGTTAACCAAAAGGCTACTGTGAAATGTCTTGACGGCCACAGAGTTGGTCATTTTAAGCAGTCAGGGGAGATACGGCTCAAGATTTGTGGTATGTTTTTTCTTTAGCGGCAACATTCGAGATTGACTCCGACGTTTAGCTTTTATTTTATTGGATTAGTTTTGTGAACCGGATGCGATACTCGAAACCCCTGCGCAGAGAGCGACTTATATTTAATTTTGCTTTCGTCGGGTTCACATTCGGCCTACAGATTTTGATGTGAAGTGAATCAGAAAGATGTCTAATTTTAAACAAAGTATAACAATGTTCTGAACAAACTTTTAAAATAAATAAATAAATACATAGAAAAAGGAATATTTTTCAGCTTCTAATAAGAATTTATGGAACAAAAATATATAATTCAGATAAAAGGCTGCGAACCTTGTAGAGAAGTTCCCAACCATGAGGTCCACGGACTCACAAATATGAATCAAATCATTTCGGTATTTTTTAGTGATAGGAAATGTGAAAGCGAGAGTGGGAAGGTTCAAAAGGAATAATTGATTTTCAATAATGCAGGGCACGTTCTTCAGCATGAAAATGCGGGACAATCCCGCGTTTTGCAGGATCATTGGCAACCCCATGCATTAGAAATAATACGAAAAATAGCGCCCGAAATGCAATTTATTTCATTTATATTATAGGCAATAGAAGGTTAAACATTTTTTAATTTATTTTATTGGACACAAAATTTTATTTATATTAGTTACACTATTTATGGAATGAATATGCGCTCGGGATAAGAGTCATAAAATTTGCAATATATATATATATATATATATATATATATATATATATATATATATATATGGGATAAATATGAGGCAAAGTTAAGCAAGGAGCTAATTTAGTATTTGTTATGCGAAAAACGTTTTCGGTGCTGAAATCTAAATGCCACGAAACGCCATTTAAACATCAAATGACAGCATTAAGTACTTTGGACAGCCTCCACAGTAAGAAAAGAAAATGAAATAATCATACATTTAATAATCATGCATTTTCAGAGTAAGATCAATTTTATTCACAATGTTTATATTTGGGCTGTTGTCCTTATTTTCGTTGTTGATATAACAACGTTTCGGTCGTTGTGTCCTCAGGTCTTCATCATGTGCATATTGACTCGGGTAGCCTACAGGGAGTTCCAAACTGTACATTCAACTTTATCTACGTGGATAGATTGTTCTCGTCCCATTGCCCAAGTTATTATCGCGTCTAGTTCTTAGCTCTCGTAAAAGAATAAATTTTACCTAATCTTTGGTGAATGGTTGGCCAAGTTACCTGACCGAAGACCACTAATAAACATTCTTTCCAAATAAATACAAAAAATTAAAAAAAAAAAAAGAATTTCTTCACTATTTCGATATTAATCTATTTATAATTAGGTACCGCCAAAGATTCGCTAAAAAATGAGCATACATGATTTAAAATGTCCAAACGTAATAAAAACAAAATTTTATTGTCAAACAAAACATTTGTTATTATTAACAGGAAAGACAAAACGTGTTTTTTTTATTAAATTATAGTTTTTAATCCTTTTTAAAAACTTGAAAATTATTGTTAAATTTTGATATTTCTTGGGTCAGCGGTTGAGCATAAATTAGTATGGGAAATTTTCGTCTTTTTGCGGTGAAATTCTTGAAAGAATCAATACTTTAATTAAAATTTCAGGACTTATTCACAAATGAATGAAATATGCTCTGAATTGTAAAATAAAAATGCAATAATACAAAGATAAGCTTAATAGCTTTTCTAAATAAGGATATATTATTATGCTCACTATTGTCTTAAGAATAAATATTTTTCTATGAATAATAAATTGTTACAAGAATAGTTTTCCTTTTTTTTAAATTTTAATTAGAATATTTTATACATTTTTAAACTTAAAGGTTCTGTATCAATCTGTAGCGGTTAAGTGATATTGTTAAGTAAAATCTATATTTACTAGTCATAAATGTAAAAGATTACTACAATTCAGCGACTCTCAATATTTTAAAAATTATTTTGAATTTTTTGTGGGTGTATAAATGTGCCGATTTTTGCAAATACGGATGTCCATACACGACATTATCGGAAAATAAGAGCAGTAATTATAGTAAATTTAAAGCCAAATTACCTAAAATTCAATAAGACATTAGATTACGGAGAATATTTTCTTATTCTTTTAAAAAATATTACTGGATATAAAAAAAATTATATAAAAAAGGCGCTCACATCATATTCTTCAAGTATTTTTTTTTATGTCTCCTGTAGAAAAAGTTTCCAAGCATAAGTCTATCGAGAGAGTTGTGAACATCTCATAAAATCTCCCACCACAGTGCTAAAAGTGTTTTTTCTGCTATATTTTAAATATAAAAATAATATTTCTTTTAAATCAGATTAATTAAACTTTAAATCAACTGATCTTTCTCAAATAAAGTTTGAGAAAAGTATATGATATTTTTGAAAGATTTTTTTTCAAAGAAAACTCAGTTGTGCTGAGAGTTTTGTAAATATGGCTAAAAAAACTCATCTCAATCAATTTAAATTTGTTTTGAAATCCAGCAAAGTATTTTGCTTATTGAAAATATTAAATTTAATCTATTAGTTCAAAATTAATACTAAAATAAAAGCGACAAGAAACATTTTTCATTGTTTTAAATTCATTTTAATCCTTAGGTATCGCTTTTCTTTGAAATCATAAATATGATTCAGTCGGTTAAGTGGTACACGTGATACACGCTTGGGCGATCATGTATCTTTCTATACATGACTGATGAGATAGGTTGCCATTTCTTTCTGCAGTAGACTGGTTGCCAAACAAGGTTAAAGAATCCAGTCTGTCCGGATATTTAACCCATAGCTAGGGGAAGAAGATGGATTCATACCTTTCCCAAGACGTAAGTGAATATAGAGAACTCGAATGGAATTCGAACTCGGATCTCAGAGTTCTCATTCCATTACGCCAAAACGAATATACGATTAAAAAATAACATAGAAATGTTTTTAAAAGCTGTCACTGTTCAAGAGTGAATTATTTAATTCTACAAATTTAAAAATATGTAAATTGGAACTGACATCTACACTCATTTATTATTTAATGATAAATGCTTTTTTTTCTCTTGAATCCTTAAAAGGGTCTAGCAATGCTACAAAATATTTCGAGTCGTTGAACACGACAAATTGACCTTACATTTTTTTTTTAAACCTATAGTTTTGAACGATTGATATAACGCTAATTCGTTAGCGTTCTATTTACCGTACACGCAGCAAAGTGTCAATAGGATTCAATATAGAAAGTGGTGTAATTCTGGAGTGAGGAGGTGTAGTTGTCAACACTGATGAAACAACATTCATTTTCTTTTGCGGCAAAAGAAAATACAAGAGCTGATGGTTGCTGGGTTTTCGGAGGGATCGTAAAAGAGAAGAGATATTTTTTACGAAGTTGCAGGAGACATATTTAAGGGGTTCTTGCTAAAACAAAGGATAACACAGAAAGCTATTTCATAGAATATACAGAGTGAGGAAAAAGCCGCGAACTATCGAAACAATTTATTAAAAGTATAATTACACATGAAAATTTTATTTACTAGTTATATGTGCTGTTCAAAATGTCCTCCTTCTTTTTCAATCAAAAGTATTTCAATTCTGAGCCTGCATGATTTATTAACACGTCGATTTTCCTGTCATTTTACTACATTTATATTTTTCATTTTTTTTTTCTTTAAGTTCCTCAATATTTCTTGGGCGCGTCTGATAAACAATAGATTTCAAAGGGCTCCACAGAAAAAAAAAACAAAAAAAAACTCCAAGTGTGTGTGTGGATTGGTAACTTCGATGGCCACTCAACAGGACCTATCAAAACAAATTAGCCATTTAATTAATTAACCCTTATGATGCGGAAACTTGGCATCACCCTATATTCCGAAAAGTGTACTTCCAATTCCATTTTTGGAAAGTTTGCAGCGTGCCCAGTAAAACCGAACACCGGCCATTATTTTTTATTTTTTATTTTTTCACAACAGAAAACTTTTTTTAATGCTTGCCTCCAATAAAGAAAAGTAAAGTATTTTTTCAGGGAGGCAATGGATAGCGGCTTGGATTGAGGATTCGGTGAGCCGAGTTCGAATTCCAGTAGAATCCATTACATTCACTTACGTGCTAATACCCTCGGTAAAAGGTATGAATCCTCTTCTTCTCCTCCCAGCTATGGGCAAATAGCAGGGCAGACCGGGTTTTATAGCCTTGGATAGAAACTGCTCTATCGCAGAAAGAAATGGCAACGTAATGCCGGAAAAAAAAAATCTGCCTCGTCATTCATGTATCGAAAGATACATAATCGCCTAAGCTTGTATCACGCATGGCACATAACTAAGTATATATATATATATATATATATATATATATATATAACGTATAATAAAATAAAAGTGTCCATTATGCCTTAGTTTGCGATTGACGTGGTGTTCTTATTTTTTTTAATCAAACAAGCGGAACTGTAAAGTCTTCGATAATTGATTTGGCGACTAATTGTAAAGTTTCTCTAATTAGATGGCAGTGGTTTACTACTAGTGGTAAGGGGTTTGGACGGCGGGTACTTCAGAGTATTATTAATCTGCCAAGGGAATATTCGACACAAGGTTGGTTTAAATGTGCACCTCCCATCACCACCACCACGACCACCACCACCACAAGTACACGAAATAAACAAAAATTGCTCAATCTACCTCAACTTCCATTTTGTAACTCCTCAGGCACTGACCCTGACCCTTCCCCCTTTTAAGTGCAAGGGGGAGTAGCTGGCTGTTAGGGGTGGGGAATAGCACCCTGGAGCTGTGTATATGATACTTATTTTTACCCGGGGAGCGTTAATGAAACGGTTACCTGACGCAGGAGTTAACAGACAGACGAGGCGCCTGTCGGTGGATTTTCTTTTTTGGGCTACCAATACCCCTCTCTCCCTCACAAACCCACCGCAAAAAGCAAAGTGTATGAAGATAATTAAAAAGAAAAAGAAGCGAATCGAGTATAGTAAAATAAGTAAGTACTTTGAGAAAAGGGTGGGTTTGAGATTTAGCGTTGGGATGGAGCCACAAAGTAACTCGAGAATGAGAGAAGAAAAAAAAAATAGGACGAAAACGAGGCCAAGAGACAGTCAGGGTGTCTCCATTATCTACAGGTCTAGGTTTACTGAAGCATGTTCCGCGATTTGATAGTCGTTTTAAGATATTTTGGTGACTTCTCCTGTAACAAGTGGGGAAAAGAAATAACAAATGAAGGAAATGAAAATGTCATTAAAAAAAAAAAAAAAAAAAAAAGAAAGAAAGTCTCTTAACGCTTTGTCCTGTTAAGTGTCAGAAACGTAGCCAGTAATTCTAACCTGGTTAGGGAGAGTGTAGTAATTTAAATGACTGACTCGTTCTAAAGTCTATATACCGAAGAGAAAGACTGGACATGTAACTAGCCATTTGACCAAAGAGTTTGACAGGAAAAAAACAAAAACTAAAGCGATTTAAAAAAAAAAAAAAAAAACTTCCCGTAGTTTATTCCATTTAAGATTGTCACTATTAGGTTGAGTAATAAATCAGTTCCGTGTGTATTTATCAACTTAATTCTGCAAACAAAGTATAGCATATATTCACCATTATTCGCAATAACTTGTCTTTTATCAAGCAGCTTTTCGATACCCTTTGAATTACAAAAATTCCACAAGTTTTGATGTGAAAAATTTTTTCGGCGAACTCCTTAATCTAATTTTCTTTCGAAAGTTTCCCCTCATCAAGACGTTTAGTAACTACCGAAAAAAGAAGGCAATCGGCTGGTGCAAGGACAGGTGAATATAGGGAATTGGGTAGAACAGACCAATTGAGTTCCAAAAGGTGTCTGTGTCATACTTGCTGCACTTAGCCTTGAGTTTTCATAGAGGAAAACCGCATTTTTACTACTGACGAGCGCTGGGGCCTTTTCGACTGCTCTCGCCCTTTCACTGTCGAAACAGTTAAATGTAGCCGTCTCTTCTACTCCAATAGCTTCATGTCTCGCACTTCTCACCTGTGGAACCCCCCCACTTTTCCTGTTTCCCTGATAGCTATAATCTCCAACTATTCAAATGTAATGTCAATCGACGTCTCCAGATGCCTTAATCTATCCCCTCTTCTTCTCTTCATCCTTTTCTCTGTCACTCCTATTTTCTCTCTCCCCAACTCTCTGTAACCGCTTGCGTGCTAGTGGCTTCCCGCCTTGCTTGGGGTGAAACGCTTAAAAAAAAAAAATTATGGGCATATTGCAGCTGTTGGAGGTACAAATGTGCAATTAATGTTTAAAGAACTCCAAATGAATAATACAGCGACGATCCAACCACACGCACAACATTGCGTCCCCAACCCACAGAGTTCGGAGATTGGTGCCGACTGTGGAGATTTACTATTGTCAACTAACTGACTTTTGCACTGGACATTGTCGTCTGTAACCCATTTTTATCACTTGTTATGATATATTTAAAGAAGTTAGGAAGACACATTCCTTATTCCAGTTGGTTCACTAAAACGGAAATTATTCATGACTCGACCTAATAAATATCTACTGTCAAGGCTGTCGATGGGGATAGGAGTTTTTCGTTGTGGACGTAAGGTATGTGTATCAAATAGAAGTGTCGGCGCGATTAAATTATTTTCTTCAATACCCACGCACAGGGCGCAGTGCTTATTTGGTGCGGCACGATTATTTGATCCAGGAATAAAGAAAACACCGTTGAAAAATTTTCACTGGCATGACTATTCTTTGATTTCGTTCAAAAGTTGGTAAACTTTTAACATTACACCTGTCTTTTTTACCTAATGCACATGATGAATTCCATGCTTCCATCCCTGTCATTGGTACTTAAATTGCTTAAGACTGGTATAATAGTTAAATAATACCCCAAAGATATATATATATATATATATATATATATATATCAGTCAATTGCAGATACCGACTGGTGAGTGGTCAGACGGGTCCATCTACGAAACTCTGGAGTCTGGATGCTGAAGGTAACATCAATCAGCTAAGTGACAAACCTTTTAATTGTATTAATTTTCTCTCACATATATATATATATATATATATATAAAGAAAGAGAGAGAATTAATGCATGCATGCATGCACACACAGTGATACAGACTGTTCGTTACTGTCGAAATCTCAGCCTTCACGGTAAACTCAGCCTTGTGCCGCATACATACCTTGTGGTGGGTGGGGGCTGTTAAATATTAACGAAACAGGTGTTTCGTTTCATATTAAACAGTATACTTATTTGTTTTCACTTACCGGCCTGAATGTTCGAAAAATCTTATAAAAGAAAAAATGTGCTTTCCGACCGGAAACGAACCTGCACACGTCAGGGTGGAGGGAGCCACCGTTTATCCCAGTGCGCATTACCGCTTGACTACGAAGAGACAGACGGTCAGACAATTTCATGCTTTCAAGCGAAATTTCTCTTATCATAGATCTCTCGAAGTTTTCATATCTAAACAGCTTCGTCTCGAAATGTAAACAGAGAATTTTTTAGAATGGATTTTTATTCAACCAACAGATTTTTTTATCACTTTAAATGTTAACGTGGGTGACTCATGACCCACCGTCCCCTCAACCTCTCTCTTACAGGTGGGATGTGGCAAGCCTCTCGCTGCCTTATCGCTACTTTCACGGAGAGTGCTCGGACGAACTACATTCCTTGGTTTCACTAGGCCTCACCTCCACAGCAAGGGCCAGCCATGCCGCTTACATTACAGCAAAGCTCCCACATTGCTCTTGTATTCCATCGGTGAGGAGTAAGTTCCATTCGAACAGCCTCTTTCCGCGAAAAAGTACTCGGTGGAACTGACTCCCAAGAGGATATTTCCTCGATCACTACAATCTTGACTTGTTCAAGTCTAAGGTTAACCATTATCTTCTCCTACCCGTACAAACTGCCCTGTAATGTAACCCTCTAACTTGAATACCCCCGGGGCTTGTACAGAGTGAACCTTACTGTAAAAAAAAAAAAAATACTCGTATTTAAGTAGGAGCCTGCCCGTCTGTTTCTTCGTGGCCAAGTGGTAAGGCGCACCGGGCTAAACGGTGGCTCCCTCTACCCTGAGAGACGCAGTTTCCATTCCTGCCAAAGAGCACAAATCTTTCTTTAATAAGATTTCTCGAACATTCAGGCCGGTAGGTGAAAATAAATAAATATATTGTTTAATATATAGACGGATCACGTACTCAAATACGAGTATCCACTAATAATAATGTTTAAGTGATAAATAAGTCTGTCGGATTAATAAAAATCAATTCTTATTTAATTTATTCATCGTCTTTGCAGGAAAAAAAAACGACGGATAAATTCAATCGACATTAAATATATATTCTTTTTAATATATATATATATATATATATATATATATATATATATATATATATTTATTATTACTCTAAACGTTATTTTTGTGGATTCACCTGTTTTAGTAGACACCCTGTTTCCTTTTTTGCTAACAGCGTGAATTACGTCTACCAGCGTGTACATTCAAAAGGTTTAATAAAGACGTTTCTTGGATGCGCGGGCTGGTAGGCATAATTCACGCTGTTAGAAAAAGGTAAGCGGAACGTCTACGTGTATCCATTAAAAATAAGGCTGAAAGTAACAATAAGTAATGGTGGATTAAAAGGAAAACGCTCTAGTAATATAATAAATAAATTCTAATGAGTCAGGTACTACCTACCTAGGTTTCAGCACATGGGATCATCAGGGTGAACTGGTTAAGGAGAAATAAAAGTTCCTCGTTAATTCCTCCTTAGTCAGTTCACGCTGCTGAAAACTAGGTAGGTAGTACCTGGTGTACTAGGATTTATTTATTTTACTCTTGCTCTACTTTGCGTATTGAGCAATCTTCGTTTTAACTTATTACTCGTTGGGTTTTTTTTCCCCTTTGTACCAGAGATTTAAGGCACTAGACGATTTCTTTCACCCTTTTGAGAGGTTTCTAGTGTTTTCTTTTTTTTTTTTTTTTTTTTTACAATTTTTCCTCGGATGCTAGTTTGTTTGAAAATTGTGCTATACAGGTTTTTTCACCCACCGAGTTTAAATAGATTTACACACACACACATATTATATATATATATATATATATATATATATAGATTATAGATTTACACACGCACATATATATATATATATATATATATATATATATATATTTACATTTAGATTATAGATTTACACACGCACATATATATATATATATATATATATATATTTACATTTAGATTATAGATTTACACACGCACATATATATATATATATATATATATATTATATATATATATTTACATTTAGATTATAGATTTACACATGCACATATATATATTACTTGCAGTAACGTTTGCAGAAATTTCTTACTATCGGCAGCCTGCCGTTCTTTGTCAAAGAATAACATGTATACTGTGAGCCAAAAGTTTATTCTAAGAAACCTTAGGTTAAAAGGTTACCAACCACAAAATTCATTGGTTAAATCTCATTTTTACTTTAGCTCAAATTTCATTATGGCAATTTTTTATCTTCCAGTTTCTATGAAGGTCACTTACAATCAAAACAGAAATTCTTTTGTAAGCTGAAAGGGATTAGAATATCGTAATTAAACTTTCTACTCTCAACTTAATGCTTCAACTAGTTTTTTCTAGAAGTATTAAAACAATTGCTCTTTACATGATAAATTGTCATCTCATTACTTCCTGCAATTTTGTGTTTTTTAAGCAGTGATTTATTTATCGCTACAGAGAACTTTTTCTGTCTACCATCAGAGTGGCTGATACTGAACTCCAGGAGAGAAACATTCTACGTCTACTTCACCTCACGTTTCACACTGACATGAAGCGGGCCGACTAAATCGAGTCAATTGTTGCGACTGCTTGAAATGAAGCTTGGTTCACTGTGTCGTGCCAAAATATTTTTCTCGTCAGAATCCATCTTGCACATTTATAAATCTACCATTCGTCCATGTATAAAATACTGTTGCCATATTTGGTCTGGTGCTTCTACTGTGCATCTCGGGATTCTTGACGAAATCCAGAGAAGATTCTGCAATACAATCGACCCTCCAGTCACTTTCTCATCAACATGACGTGGCTTCCCTCTGTTCTACAAATATTTCCATGGCACTTCCCATCTGTGAAACTCTCTTCCGATTTCATGCTTCCCTGATAATTACAATCTTCAAGAATTTAAATGTAATTTCAATTGCCATCTCCTGTCTTTTTGAACCCTGTTTCTTTTTTGTCCTTTCTTCAATCCGCCCCATTTTCAATATTCTCATTCTCTTTCACTTCCTGTAACTGCCTTGCATTTCAGTGGCATTGTTGCCTTGCTTGGGGTGAAATGATTTAAAAAGAAAAAATGTTCCTACTGTAAAATTTACATGAGGAATATAACCTGAGTGACTTTTTCATATATTTTTTATATAATTTTTAACTACCTGGTAATCTTTAAAATTTAGGAAAATATTCTCCATAATCTTATGCTTCATTGAAGTTTAGGTAATTTGGTTTTAAATTTACTATAGTTACTCTTCTTATTTGCTGATAATGTCGTGTATGGACATCCGTATTTAGAAAAATTAGTACGTTTATAGAATCAAAAAAATTTGAAATTATTTTTAAAGTATGGTGTGTGTGTGGGGGGGTCGATGAATTGTTTTAAGCTTTTCTGTTCATGATTAGTAGTTTTTACTTAATAACAATATCCCCTAACTGGAAAAAGTAATATAGGAAATTAGAAGATTTAAAACTTTATAAATTATTCTAATTAAAAATTTTTAAAAATAAAAATAATTCTTGTAAAAATTCATTATTCATCAAAAATATTTTTTTCTTAAGACAATAGATTCCATAATATATCTTATTCATAAAATCAAAAGTTTTTAGGTCGCTATTTAATTAAAATTAGATAGCGTCCTAGTTTTATTGAATTTTTTATTTTACACTTCAGGGCAGATTTTCCGTAAGTGGTGGTCCCGTTTGGTTTACAAAAATGAATTGATTTAAATTCTCCAAGGAGTTCTGATTTTTACTAATATTTAAGCTCTACAAAATTTAATTTCTAGAAATTTCATAAAATTAATTAAGTGGAAGTAACATATATAAAAATATATTTTTACCAAGATTTTCTCAAATAAATATTTGTAAAATAATGTTATTCATTTGTGAATTAGTCCTGAAAGTCCTGAAAAACCGGCAAAATTTTTTATTAAAATTTCGAACGTTTTAAAAAAGATCAAAAACATAATTTAATAATCAGAAAATCCTTTGGTCTTTCCGCTTAATAACAAAGATTCTGACAGTAAAACATTGTTTTTATTAAGTTTGGGGTTTTTTTGCATCATGGTATACTACTTTTTTAGCGAATCGGTGGAAGTGCTTTAGAAACCATTCTGGTAGAAACTGTGGTAACATAATGATAGGTGTTTCCAATATTCTATACCTTAAATTGCCCTACATTTTCGTTTTTGAAAAATTGTATTGAGCACTGTCTTTATTTCGCCGTTCCTTTTAACAAATATCACTTTTGCTATAGATTGAATATATATATATATATATATATATATATATATATATATATATATATGAATTACATAAAAAGGAATTCAAAATTACCTCATTTGAAATGGCCATTTCACTCTGCAAGAAGAAATCTAACTTGCATAGATTTTCAACACTAATAAATAAAAAATATCATAGATTTAAAGCTTAAAAAGTTTTAAAATTTCTTAAGCTTCCAATCTATGTCATTTTTTATTTATCGGTGTTGAAAATCTCTTCAGCTTAGATATTCTTCTTGCTGAGTGAAATGGCCATTTCAAATGAGGTAATTTTTAATTCCTTTCTAAGGTAATTTATTTACATATGCTCTGTTATAATAAATACATTGAATTCTCTTTGTGGATCAGTTTTAATAGTTTATATTATTAGGATTCACTTGGATTATATACCAACGGATTTTACCTGTATACTGTCTGCAAATGACATAATTTAGCTCTTGAAAATATATTTTCAATTGAGCACTATTGAACGACAAGCTAATTCTAAAAACAACGCTCACCTGCAAAACTCTTCAGTAAAATGAATGGAGCACTTTGGCTGCTTGGCATTTGTTTACGTTTGAAAAAGCAATGCGCTAGATTTGGCTGATTTGTTCTGTCGAGTGAAGATGGCTCAGTGGTAGAAGCTCCGACTGACACCAAATCGGTTGTGTTTCGATCCGGGCTTGAGTCATTCGGTTGTCTAGTCGCAGCGAAACAGTACTGACTGCGAATGACATATATATATATATATATATATATATATATATATATATATATATATAGAGAGAGAGAGAGAGAGAGATATGTGCACATAGTGTAGCGGTAATCGGATTAGACAGCTAAATTCAAAATCCGGACAAGGACATTGTGTTTTCGCACAAATGCCCTTGAGAAAAGTATGAATCCATCTCTTCTTCCCAGACAGGAATAAATAGCAGGGTAGATTGAGTTCTATAGCCTTAATTGGTAACTACTCTAGGAGGTTGGTCGTGGAGCTAGTAACACCACCCCATAAAACTTACTTATTACTGAAACCACCTAGCGTGGTTTGGTTGTGACACGAAAGTGCATTGGTGTCTACAATTTCAAGATCTATACAGTGATTTACTAAAGGTAGATTAGATGTGGACAACCCCGCAAGTAAGAAGCACCCGATGAGGATTGGAATCAATAAGTAATTGATATGGCTTGCTAATCATTACACTAAGTCACTAGATCGAAGTGCTCCTTCTTGCTAAGCTTAGCTTAGATGTGGCACAAGGATGGAGCACCCAGTCAAGATCAAACTCACCCTTACACAACATCAAAGTGCCCAATATATATATATATGGCGAGGCCACCATTCCACCTATCCTTGTTTTCTTAAGACAAAAATACTATAATATAAACAACATATATGAGCTTGAGGTGAATACAAAATAAAAATAGCTCTCTTTTCTCTTTTCTCCACTCCAAAAATATGCCCATTGAAACGGGTTCAGGGTCGGTTTACCTCCCCGAAAGAGAATCCGCCCTTCGGCGTAGCCTCCTTCGGGTTCCTCCGCGCTCGAAGGCAGAGAGTTCAACCGAACAGTCGGTCAAGAGTTCAGCGACTGACGATATTCAGTCACCCCCCACGAGGGCGTCATGTGGCACAAGGCCTTTTTAACGTGGGATCACCGATCCCGTGGGCTCGGCCAAAAATATGCCCATTGAACCAGTATAAACGGGTTCAGGTTCGGTTTACCTCCCCGAAAGAGAGTCCTCCCATCGGCGTAGCCTCCTTCTGGTTCCTCCTGCCCGGAGGCAGAGAGTTCAACCAATCTGTCGTTCAAGAGTTGAGCGACGGACTATATTTAGTCACCCCCCCACGTGGGCGTCATGTGGCACAAGGCCGGTTTAACGTGGGCACAGCGAGCCCGTGGGCTCGGCCAAAAATATACCCATTGAACCCGTATAAACGGGTTAAGGGCCGGTCTAACTCCCCGAAAGAGACTCCGCCCTTCGGCGTAACCTCCTTCGGGTTCCTCCCGCCCGAAAGTAGAGAGTTGAACCGAACTGTCGCTCAAGAGTTGAGCGACAGACTCGTTGCCTATTCCTGGAGCGCAGTGTTTATTCACTATGGAATAGTCCATTATTATTATTATGGGTAAGATCCCATAACACAAATTGAGGAAAAAAGTAACGAGCCGATGTGAAATCGCTTTTTGATATAAACAGGCAGAGAAAGTTGAATCAAGGTAGGGAGAGAAAAAAAGCTGAAAGGAGCAGGAGACAGAAAGGCAGAGTTTCATGCGCCTGAATAACGCTGGTGTCAAATTACACGCCGATACATTATCCGCCTCTAATGAGAGCAGGGTAATTTCCAAGAACTCTATTTAAAGTACCTTAAAACATATCTTTTCATTCATGTTGTATACAACCATATAACTTTTATGTGAAAAAAAAAAAAAACTCTCTCAAATTGTTTTAAACATTTTGGAATATTACTTTGTGTCCGATGATTTAATATGAATATTTTCTCTTCTTGACAATTCATCGAAACTACGAACTTTAAATATTTGATTCCTTTTCCTGAAACAAGTTACTGACAACTTCAAATGTGTAAATTTGTAAATAATGTTATTTGTAAAAAATGTTATTTTTTAAAAATATAACACGTGTGTTTCCTTATCATTATCTATCAATACTTCAAGCTCTTGGAAAAGCAAAAATGTATGATATAATAATATTTAAAAAACAGTGGGCCTATACCAAAAATATATAGCAAATAAGAATTTCAATAAAACCAACTTCTCTACAAACTGTATATCTGAAAAGAATACATCAATACTCTTTACAAACCCTAGTCACAAATTATTTCAATGAAACCTGATCTCCTACAAACTGATTTCTTACAAAGAATACATGTTCTATTCATACAAATCTTTTCTAAAAATCTTGTCGGCATGAAATAGCCCATTAAGGTGTTGATATGCCGTAAAAAAAATAATAAACCAAAACATTCCTCTTTTGAGTCGAACTAAGAATCCCTCATTGAACATTGATTTGTTATCATTTTAAGGTGGAACACCTGTTCAAAATAATTCCTGACTTTTACAGAGTTATTGGAGTTTGATTATACGGGAATCGCTGTTTCAATGTGATGTGACTGTAAGCCTCAAGAGAACAGGAACTGCAAGAAAGTTATACTTACAACCAGAAAGAAGGATTAGAGAATTTAGCACTTACGTGACATGATTAAAACAAAAAAAGGTGGAGAAACAATGAGTAACCAACTTAATGAGTTTATGTGACTGGATGGCAAAGAGCTTACGGCCATATCACATTGAAACATTGGTTCTCGTACTATCACCGAAGTTAACCAACGTCAAGCCTGGTTAGTTTTTAAATGGGTGACCGCTTGGGAATATCAGCTAGTGTTTCAATGTGATACGACCGTAAGCTCCAACACACATATAATCCTAGACTTACGCCAGCGGATATTCCTAAGCGGTCACCATCTCGGTACTAACAGGGCTCGATGTTGCTTAACTTCGGTGTTTCAACGTGATACAGTCGTAAGCCCCAACACACATAATGAAGGGATTTTCGAAATAATTAATGTGAGATTCCAACCCACTTTTGGTACGGATAAATTTTAAAACTGTCAGAAAAAAAATGAAAGAGTGCAGTTTGAAGAGACTAGCTAAAATGAGACATTTAGGTAGAAGAGACTGTCAAGTACAAGTAGCATTTGGACAGTCGAAGAAAAACAAGAATCACAAACACACGGGATATTAAAGCACGGCAAAGCATTCATACACACTCCCACCCCTCCGTGCGCGTGCACAAACACAAACACACATCCCTATATTTGAATATAATATACAGAATAAAGAGAAAGGAAGAAGGAAGTCATTTCCTTCCTTCAGCTGAATGCATCCAAAGAGACTGACAACAATTTCCTCCACAAGACAACAAAGCTGAGTAAGAAGCCTTAAATTTCTTTTCACAAACTCTGCGCATGCTCAGAACCACACTTAAACCTCTAGACTTGATAGATAGCCTGTAAAATGTTCATACACACATCTGCCGTGCGTATCTTCAACTGTCCAGATTTGCATTTTACCAGTTTCTATTCTTGCTCTGGTTGAATTGGAACAAACCAGCGTCCAAGATAATCAATGCATTTTCAACACACAAACTATAATTAAAATATACAAAAGCCAGTCTTGTGATTAAAAAATAATTGTATCAGGTTGAGTCATAAATAAATTTGAAGTATAATTTTTTATTTATTGATTCGTTTCCTACAATTTATCAACCCCTTACAGCCTATTTAAAGCCAAAAAAATACGTTTAGCCTGTAAGAATTATTTTTTTGAGATAATAATTTGTTTAGTGATTCAAGTCTTACCCTTGTTAATTATCCCATAGTTAGAAAAAGAGATGGTATTGCGTCTAAGTGAATATAACGAATCCAACGTGAATTGGAACTCGGCTCTCCAATTAACAAATCGGAGCCAATATCCATTAAACCACCCGCACATCTAAGTTTACAACACCTGGTATTCCCTGACCAGGCTTGACGTTGCTTAGCTTTGGTGATTGTATTGGAACAAAGGTGGTTCAAAGTGATGTGGCCGTAAGCCATTGAAGAATAAAGATGATAAAGTAAAATTACAATTACAGTGTAACCCGGATATAAGAGAGTTGTCGGGACCGGAGAATAAGTCTCTTATATCCGGGTTTATCTTATATCCGGGTTGGGTTTATTTTGTTTAGGTAAGTATGGCTCTAATTTGGGACCAGATAAAATCTCTCTTATATCCGGGTTTCTCTTATATCCGGGTTACACTGTATATTAAATTACAGTTATATATTCACCACTATTTAAAATGTCTTGTTACCACTTATCAGACATTCTCTTCTATACCTTTTTAAGTAAATTTCTACAGGTTTTGATGTAAAAAAAAAAAAAAAAAAGTTTTTGATGAATTCTTGAATCTGGTTTTCAGTGTTCAAATTTTCCCCCATCAAAGCATTTTTCAGCGATCAAAAAAAACGTAATAATCGAATGGTACAACATCAGACGAATATGGCGAGTTGGGTAGAACAGAACAATTGACACTATTTACATTATTCGGTCTATTGTCCTCATCTTTGTCCTTTTGGTGTTTCTAATTTGTAGATTACATTTTGAATGGTTCCTTTTATTGATAACCATACATTCTCTCTTCTTAGAATTGACGGTTAGTCCTTTCTTATCTGTCTATATTTCCGAGATGAGGTATTATGTACACTATTTACATTATTACTCATCTTTGTCGCCATGTTTATCACAACGTTTCGGCCGTTGTACGCTCTGGCCTTCTTCAGGTGGTTGGAATGTCGAACTGAACCCTTTATTTCGTTCACTGGGGTAGACTGTTCTAGTCTCACGTGCCATGTCTAATGGATATCTGTTAATTTCCCTCTGAAAATTCTCCACCGCCTTAACCAGTTATCAAATTCGCACTCTTTGGGTCCTGTCAATGGATCTAACTAACGCCTTTATCCACTGTGCCATGTGTCCTTGAGGACAGATACAGAACAATTGAGTTATAAAGTTTTGTGCCGTTTTGTGTTCTTCGGTCTTTCATTGCCATGTAGGAGAACAACATTTTTCCTATTGATGAGCTCAGGGAGCTTTTCAACCAGAACTCTTATGAACAGATTGCATTTTGTGTTTCTCTACGTTTTAAGAACTGATAATGAATAATACCCTGACAGCGGTACTTTTTTTCTCACGGAGATCGGCTTTTGGGATTTGGTTGTAGAGATTTATCTTATACTTTTGCGTTGAACATTGTCGTATGTTACTGTCAACCAAATTTATTGTCAACTGCCACATATAATTAGGAGTTACAATGAAACATTCCTCATTACAATTGGATCCCCAAAATCGAAATTACTTATAAGTAAATCAAATATATTTTACACCATTTCTTGAGGTTGATGTCCAAACTCACGTAATAGATTCTGATTAGTGATTTTCTAAGCAGATAGACAGGACTTGCTCTTACAAGACTATCTTAAAAGTCTTCATCTCTCTACAGCATGTGGCCTAGAGTCTAATTTATTTTAATATCCAGTTTACACTTGTATAAATGCACACACACACACACACATATATATATATATATATATATATATATATATATATATATATATAGTTTTATATGAGCGCGTGACACTTACGATTAAGTGATTAGAACATTAGCTTTTTTAAATCATTTCACCCCAAGCAAATACAATAAAGCCACTAAGACGCAAGAGGTTACCGAGTGTTAGAGAATATGAGAAAAACTACTATTACCGAGAAAGGACAAAAAAAAAAAAAAAAAGACAGAAGATAACAATTGACACTGTATTTAAAATTTTGAAAATCGAAATTGACTGAGAAGTAAGAAACCGGAAAAGAGTTCCAGAAGCGAGAAGTGTGATAGAAGAAACTGTTAGCATAGAACTTGCGGTTGCATCTAGCCATTTCAACTGTAAATTGATGAGACCTTATCGACAATCTAGTACTGCGCTTAATTCCATAACGTCCAGGTGCCATAGAAGAAATTTCCGACTATGGAACCTGGATTCAATTCTCAGCATGCTAGACGTGCCATGAGGGTGACTTCTTCATGTTTTCTGTCTGCAGGGGCGATCCTAACGTGCAGCACTATTGAAAAGTGCCAACAAACAATACCAGAATTTTAACCCAAACACTTGTGAGTGAAATTGGGTAGACGAAACTGTCTGAAGACCGTTGATAGTTGTGCTAGCATGAAGTCAAAAGTCATCATGACCGAGGATTTTATCGTACTGTCCTTGTAATACGCTCTCTCCTTACAACTCTAAGTAAAGTCTGCCCAGCATAGTTGCAGTATAAAGTACAGGTGGGCTCTGTGAATGTTGAACAGTGATGAATGGGTAACCGGTCATTAGTACATTTATACTTTTGAAAATACATTCTGCAAAGTAATTTTAGCTTAATAAATATTTGAGATATGAAAATGTTGTTGATAGAGAAATTCTGCCAAGACTTTACACACGAAAATAAATTCACATCATTATCATAGGGAAGAGAACAAATGATTTTCTGCAGTCATGAGAGAGGCAGCCACAGCAGCTCCCTATACCGACAGGAATGTGTATTTGACATTATGTGTAATACTTTTGGGAGTGCACGGATATGATATCAAAGGCAGAACATGCAGATACTCTTGCACTGAGTTTATGCCACAATTACTACAGGAAACACAGCGAATTGGCTGTAGTAGCATTAACAACTGACTGATGCGAGGGTGGGCTTTGTTCACATCGATGAAGGCCGATTGATCGTGGCCGATATTATGTGAAAAGTAGTTCGTTTCGGATTGTTGCGGTTTATGCGCCCAACGACCAGACGGAGCTTGTCTCGTTTTTCTCTCAGTTAGCACAGTTCCTAGCGTATTCGTCGCACTTAGTCTTAATGGGGGACTGGAATGCTGTCCTGGACCACAAAATAGACAGGGGGCGGGAGCTAGCAGGAGGTCAGGCGATCGTAGCTTGGTTGATCTGATTAGTGAGTTTGGTCTTGTCGATAGATACCGGGTCGATCACCCCGAGCGGGAGATGTGACGTGAACACTTAAATGGCCGTCTACCCAGGTAGCCAGCTACTTGGATAGAGTGTTACTCAGAAGAGCCGACAGATATTTGCTAGATTGTCCCACTGGTTAGGCTGTTCACATCATAGACTTTTCTGTGCCCGGGTAGCTTTAGCCTCTAAGCCTAGAATGACTGGATACTGGAAGTTCAATCTGTCTTTACTGGACAGGCGGGACTTCCGGCAACACCTAACTAGATTAGTGGAGCGGTTATTGGGGATAGGTGTTGGGTGAAGGATAAAATTAGGTCCTTCACCTTTGAATATAGCCAGCGGTCCGCATTAGATCGGGCTTATAAGGCGAAGGTTCTCAACAATATTCTTTCCCGAGCGGTGGCTGGTGATGGCGGATTCCCTAGAGATAGGCCTAGCTAGGGAGGCTCTGCGGCTAACGAGCGCTATCAGGGTTAGTTAATTAGGCATGTTAAACAAGATGTCTACCGAAGCTAGGAACATGGGCGCAGGCTTGTGCAAGGAAGAGATCCGTCGAGGTTCTGATCGGTACATTCAGGAGGTCGATATCCCGTTGGGGCGTACTCTGAGGTCCGCCGACGATATGTATGAGGCGTTTCGGCGACATTTCGAGAGTCGGTTTATCAAGGAGCCTGGTCACTATGATGAAGAATTTCGCAACTATTTGGTTGATTTTCCTCGGCTTGGCCCGACTGAAGTAGCTAGCTTTGAGGGGGAGCTCACAGAGGGCAAAGTCTACTTGACATTGAAGAGCATCGGCAGTGGCAAGTCTCCGAGACTTGGTCTCCTCTACGAATTGTATTTGTTCAACAACTGGTTCCGCCAGAGGTCCGTCCCCGACCGAATCTCCAGATGTGTTATGCTGTTGAAAAAGGGCAAGGATCTTGGGTGGGATTTAGATGATTACAGGCCCATAACTCTGCTAAATACAGAGTTTAAGATTTTGGTCAAGATCCTGACAAAGCGTTTGCAGTCAGTTGTCGAGAGTCTGTTGGGATCTGAGTAAATATGTGCTGTGAAGAGCAGAACAATTCAGAGCACTCTGATCCGCACGATCCTAGAGGGCGTGAAAGACAATGAGCGAGCCGCGCTGAAAAATTTGGATCAGCCCAAGGCATTTGATAGGGTCGACTATCGGTACCTGGTTGCTGTCCTGCAGGCCGCTGGATTCGAACCCGAAATATCCAAGTGGATTATCCTCCTGTATCGCTCCTCCAGTGCTGTGGTACAGGTGACATTACGTTGTGCTACGTTACGCTTTGGCGTTGAAGCCTGTCCTCTGCCGGCTGAGGGACAGGACGTGCAGTCCGGCCCTACATGTAATCGCTGTTCCTGGTGGGGCTCGAGTCAGGGTTTCTGCGTATGCTGATGATGTATCTACTTTCGTGTCGTCCCGCAGCGATATTGAGGTGGTGCTGAAGGCGCTTGAACGGGGGCCAAGATTAACCGCGACAAGTCTTCCGGTTTGCGGTTAGGTGCCTGGAATTGGGTCTTTCCGAAGCCTTTTGTTTGGACGGTCGTGCCCGTCCGAATTCTCGGAATGTTGTTTGGGCTCAGACCCCAACTGGGAGAAAAAAATAGTCAGAAATACAGTCAAATGTCGGAGCGGCGGTCGTGACTTGGCTTCGAAGTTTTTGTACTTGAAGTGTAGGACTGAGGCGTGTTCCACATATGTCTTTCCTCCTATCCTTTACCGGTTGTCTGTACTTCCTCCCTAAGGAACGTAAGAAGGCGATCAAGCGCTTGCTTTCTTCCCTCTTGTGAGATGATCCCAAGCATCACGTCGACAGAGATGTATGTGCCCAACGTCTGTGTCATGGGGTGCTGGAATTGCCACACTTGGTGAGTCACCGACACGCCTCGAAGTTCGCTTTCTGTTGTGGAGTGATTTCACAGTGGAGGCTTGTATTTGTACTGAGTCGGTCCTAAAATAGGTTCGACGTACAAAACGTTAGGAACTTGATATAATAGTTAATGACGCAGAGTAATCTAGTTGTGGTCACTGATACTTTAGTATCCGACTAACGGTCGTCCGGCATCGACTGACTGACCCACTGAGCGACCCATCGTTACTCTTACTATCCCTACTTATTATAGGTGGGAGAGTCTATTAACTATAGAATAGGTGTGTTCCACTATAACATTTTCCTACGCCGCGCGTTGACACAGAACTCAATCTTGGAGAGGAGTGTGAGTCGATCGGCGTTGAAGGTAATTCCTCGGCCCAGTGACTTTTCTCGACCTAGGAAAGTCCTGTATCAGGTATTAGTAGAGGGAGTTGCAAGGGATCCTCTCCGTGGGCCGCTCGGCATATCGGCTGCCGAGTTGCGCTCTTTATGGTCTTAGGCCAGCGGCGGATTACCTCAGCAACCCTGAGTTTTCGCTTACCTGGCGATTGTTTCAGAAAAGCCTATCTCTCAATGACGTAGCCTTCAGATGGAGCTTGGTGGAAAGAGAGCGTTTGCACAGACCTTTGATGGCATGGTGGGGAATGGTAAAATTTGCATTGATATTTGCAGGTGTGGAGAAAACGAGAGCATTTTCACTCCCACCTTGAATAGGAAAATGTTTGTTCATGTTTCAAAATCTCTGGGATTACATGCTTATGCATAGATAAAGACGTATTTGACATCTGCATTTTGGTGCAAATTCATTACAGCTAACAAAAATAAAACTGAGTATGTACAGAGAAGGAATCTTTCTCTTTTGGAACATCAAAATTAAAGTTTCATCAAGATCCTCCATCATTACTAAAATCCCAAAATTAAATATTTCTTTAAAATTTTAAAGCAAAAACGGGATGTCAGGTTGTTTTAACATATTTCTTAGAAAAAAACATTGTCACAAATTACATAAACCCTTAGGGTTGCAGAGGCACATGTAGTGTAGCTGTAGAAGCAGTTGGTGTCTCTAAGGCAAGATAGCACATCTCTTTTCATGCTGGTTTTGAATTAAGCATTTTCCTTCTAGGCTGGTGGTCACCCAAAGCACAAGAGCTTGATCCTAGCTATTTAACCCATAGGTGGAGACATGATTTTTCTGAAAATAATAGCACAAAGTGAATGGAATGGAATTTGAATGTGGGTTGCCAATTTCATTTTCCATGACCATAACTGCTACATATATATCTTCTTCTATGTGCCAAGTCCCTTCAAGATGTTGGCAATTATGGCTCACGACAATTTCCTGTTCTTTGTAGTTTTAGTAAATTTTGTCATCTATCCTAAACCCTGTTCATGCATACATAAGATAAAAACACATATTCTAACTTTATATATTTATTGATTACACAACCAAAACTCCCCTAAGTGTTAGAAAAGAAAGTATTATTTGATAATACTAAGTGAACATACTTTGTGTTATCATAACACCAAAACATTTCATTAGTAAATATTGTGAAACTTTTGTGCACCTACTTTTTATTTGTTTCATACTGATTTTTTTTTAGAGCAAAATTCTTTTATATATGTGACAATAGAATTATACAATAGATAAAAATCCAAGATTACTTGAGCAGAAATTCTAACCAATGCAATTGTAAAATTACTTAAATATGGCCGTTGTTTTTGATGGTCTATATGAACTGGTTTTCAACAAAAGAAAGAACTAATTTTTCTTTTTCCTTTTTTATTTACACTCTTGTGGTGACATCATGTCTGCATAATCAGTACTGATAAAGAACTATAGGAAAGAGTTATTTCCCCTTTCACTGCTATTGTCAGCCTTAAAGTACAAGTGGCGAGACAATCTTCAGTAAAAGTAGGCAACACTTTAAACAATGACTTTTTTTCAATTGCTATTATTCAGCATTAGAAACTGAGGTATGTCAAACATTTTTTTTTATTTATAAATACCTGTAAAAAAAGAAGACACAACTATAATCTGTTTTATCTCTCTCATCTCATCTTCATTCACATTTTGTGTCTTTGGGCTTCAATACAAAGCTGTCTTTTTTAGTCTTTTTAATCATTTCACCCCAAGCAAGGCAGGAATGCCACTAGTATGCAGGGGGGGGGGTTACAGGGAGTGAAAGTGAAAAAGAAGACTGAGAATAAGGAGGACTGAGGAAAGGACAAAAGATGAACAGGATTCAAAAAAGGCAGAAAATGGTGATTAATTTTACATTTAAATTTTTGAAGATTGTGGTTATCAGGGAACTAAGTAAATGGAAGTTCTACAGGTGAGAAAAGAAACTTTTGAAGTAGAAGTGGGGAATGCATTGAGCTATTTCAACAGAAAAAAGGGTGAGGCCTTGATGCCAATATAGTTGCATAATTAAATTCATGTAGTTGGGGCATCAAGAAAAAAAGCTTGTTAGAGCAGCTGCCATGAAATATATTTGTAGAATAGACGGAGAGAAGCCACGTCACATTGATGAGAAATTGACTGAAGTCAAGATACTTGGTCAAGATCAATTACATTATACATTCTTTTTTGGATCTGGTCAAGAGCCTTGGGATGTACAGCAGGAGCAGCAGTATTCAAAACATGGACAGTCGGTAGATTTGTAAATGTCCAAGATGGATTCTGACAAGAAAAATTTTCTGGTATGACACAGTAAAGCAACTTTACTTGCAGTAGGTGCAGCTATTGATTCAATATAGTTGCTCCCAAATCATTTTTTTTTCTAAAGAATTAATGAATTTCATTTTTTTGATCTGGCATATTTTTATTCAAACATTATTTTTAGTGGATACCTATATTTGAGTAGACACTCCATTTTATTTTAAACAGTATTAATTTTGTTTACCGAACTTTGCACTTGAAAAAACTTATTAAAAAAGAATTTGATCACTAGCATGACTTGAACATGGACCCCCACTTTGCAAGAGAAACCACCAATCAAATAAAACCTTGCTTGATTGTGAATTTCATTGTAGCCAAGCAGTTAAGGCACTCTAGATCATACAGTGGTTTCTACTGCAAAGGGGGACACATGTTTGAATATTGCTGGATGGCACATTTTTCTTTAATAAGTTTCTTGAGTGCACAGGCTGGGAGGCAAAATAAATACTGTTTTAAAATAAAATAGTGTTAACGTAAATACAGGTTAAATAACATTTGAAGTAATATTATATATATATATATATATATATATATATATATATATATATATATATATATATATATATATATACACACACACACACACAATCACTTGTAATAATAAACTTGCCTCTTTTACACTGATCAAAATTTTAAATTTAAGTTTATTTTCGTAAAAAGTTTTGCACATCAAGGAATCAGAGAGAGATCAGGTTCTTTCTAAGAATATGATTTCCACCAGAAAATACAGCATCTACAAAAACATCTGTTGGTGAGTAATCCCCAGTTCTTTGTTTATTCCTCAGTTCGAAGGTGAAGGACACAGGCAAAAATTCCAAACTAAAAACCCTTCTCTTTGTGCTTCATTTCTGTCATATGGTTAATAATTAATATTTAATAAATGTTTATCATATAGATTATACTGGTACCCTTTCATTTGTCATTGTTTTAACTAACCTATCTATTTATATATATATATATATATATATATATATATATATATATATATAGGGAAGAGGTTATATTTGTTCCAATGAGAGAAAAGTATATATTAAAAAGAAGGAGAATCCACAAATGCTTTTGGTTGTAATGTGGATTTTAAAAAAAATATATATTGTGCTTCATTTTCCATAATTTTGCAACACAAGTTTTGGGTCTTGTGGCCTTCTTCAGGCAAAGAGTGGGTATTTCCACACATTATTAAAATGAATTAATTTTCCTTATGTTTTTCCATGTAAAACATACACTTTTTTTGTGACAAATGTCTGTCTTGGACTGGCAGTGAGAAAGTTCTTCTGCTTGAAGGGTAATAAAACAATTAAGATTAGTCCGAGAATGACCTTTGTGTGTTCTTAAATCTATTTCCATTTTTTGTATTGTGTGTGTTTTGTTAGTATGTATATATATATATATATATATATATATATATATATAAAATGTTGCTGTGGTGAGAATAAAAATTGATAAGGTCATTCTTGTTGTTAGATTTTCTGTAGACCTCCAACTGAAGGTCATTATTAATTATATCTAGTTAAAGTATTGCTAACCCACAATATATTTTACTTTTGAATCTGACACTAACAACACTTTATCCTTCCTAGATATCATACTAAATAGAACTAATATTGACCATCAGTTAGAGGCTTACAGAATCTCTACCAACATGAATGACATATATATATATATATATGTGTGTGTGTGTGTGTGTGTATGTATTACACAATTACAAACACTGACAATCAAAGATATAGATATGTACTAATCTATGTGCTTAGTCTGGTACAAGGTCACAATAGTGGAGCTCATAACTGAGAATAGCATTCACTAAACAAGCAAATGGTTGGCAAGATACATACCTCTATGTATACACTTATAAGTTTGATTAAAATTCATAAGCAAGAAATGTTTTATTTAATTTTGTCATCAACTTATTATTATTTTTATTATGATTGTACATTATTTTATTACTATTAATTATTTTATTAAATTGTGTTATTTTATGATACATATTATTTTTTATACTGTTGTTCAACCAATACAAGGCTTAAGAGCCACTCAATGTAGAGGGTTACTGGATGAAGCTATTCTAAGCATGTAAAAGGAGGAAGCAAGAGGAGCATATTAATAGGATAGATGATGACCCCAAACTTTAAGAGGTTAAAACTGAAGTGACTGGAGAAGCATCCTCTTGGAAGTTCTTTCTTAACAATGGAATATAAAGTATACCAATCTTTTGTATATGGCATGGCAGGTTCTAACTGTGAAGGTCTGGTCTAATGGAACTAAGTAGCTCATCTGAATATTTACCATGGAAATATTTAGTTTATAGGGAAGGGGTTGTATGATGGAAAATAATTTATTACTCACAAGGCCATGTAAACACTTCTGAACTTCGTCGAGACTGAAAAGAGACAAGTAGGTAGCTTCAACCCAGACGTAGCAGCAAAACTCCATTTTTGCTCTTATCTGACTCTTGCAAATATAGAGCATAGCAGAAGGAGTCAGGTACTTTCTGGCATGGCAAAAGGAACTGATCATTTTTCCAGCATATTTAGGAATGGGTTGTATATATGAGTTCAACTTGAAATCTGAAGTGAGCTTTAGCTGCAATGGATGATCAAGGCAAAGAGTATCATTGAGGGTCTGCTCTGTGACAATGAAATGTTTTTAGCTTGCTTTATTGAATGTTACTAGTTCCTTCCCCATTGACCTGTGCAAACTAGGTCAGAGGGCAGTTTTACTGTCAAACTCTGGTCATCTAGATCTTTGAAGGGTCATCTATAAACTTTGGTATCATTTGCATATATATTTAGTCTTTCTTATCAAATCATGAAATGAAAGTGGTCTTGAATGGTCAATCTAGATCTTTTTGCATGAATGCAGGCATCACCCCCTGGGATCTATCTTTGGGACATCATTGTCCTTAATTTTCATAAACAACCTTCCTAATGGCATCTGTTCTCAACATAGGATAAAGTATAAAGGCATTAGTTAGATCCAGTGACAGGACCTGAAGAGTGTGAGTTCAATACCTGGTTAAGGTGGTGGAGAGGTAAATTAACAGTAAATAACTGATAACTGACATCATTAGACATGGCACGTGGAACTAGAACAGTCTACATCAGTGAGTGAAATAAAGAGTTCAGTTTGACATTCCAAACACCTGTAGAAGGCCGGAGCGTACAACGGCCGAAACGTCATAATAAATATGGTGACAAAGATGAGGACAATAGTCCAAATAATGTAAATAGTGTAAAATTGGCTTCCTTATTATGTCTTGCATCTGACACCATGGTCAACCTCAAGAAGTTGGAGCAGAGATAGACTTCCTCTAAAATATAATGGTCTTCTAAACTACTATTTAGCACTTTCATCAACATTGAAGATGGTAACCGCCAGTAAAGTAACTCATTGTCCTTTCTCAGATTAACGTTTGCCACTGACATAAAATGGAAAGAGTATACTGAATTATTGCTAAGACTGCTGATTAGAAAGTTGATTCATTGTGTCATGCTAGACAATTCCTTTTGCCTTAATCTATCTTACATATTTATAAGCATATCATTCATCCATGCTTTGAATATTGATGCCACATATGGTCTGGAGCTTCTGCTATACATTTAGAGATTCTTAATAAATCCAAAGAGAATCTGCAATGTTATCTGTGCTGACATGGTACCTAAGGTGAAGTCACTTTCTCACACTCCTAATGTAGCTTCTGTTTTTTCTGAAATTTTTTTTTCATAATTGTTCTGATGAGCTTTCCAATTTGGTACTTTGACTTTATGAACTTAAGAGTAGTACTAGATTGGCAGCTAGGTCTCATCATTTTACAGTTTAAATTGCTGGATATAGCCATAATTTGCATGCTAACAGTTTCTTTTATTGCACTTCTCACTTGTGGAAATCTCTTCTGGCTCGTTTCTCATCAAGTTTTGATTCTTCAAAAATTTAAATGCAATGTCAATCATTATCTTTTGTCTTAATTTCTATTCTTTTATTGTTCTCTCTCCTTAATGTTTTTCTTTTTCTAATATTCTTTCATACTGAATAACTAACTCCCTGTGCCTTAGTGGCTTTATTGCCTTGCTTCACATGAAATGATTAAGAAAACTTTCCTTCCTACAAGGTTTTTTCCCTTTTAGATAATTAAACTTATCATAAATTTTTATTGAAAGAAATGGCTTTTGGTTTATACTGATGTACACAATTTTGAGATTTTACCTGGGCTTTTCAAAGTTGGCTTCTATTTGATTACTTTTTATTACTTTCCTTCGCTAATAAATTATACATTATCTCTGATTTGTTTTAAAAGCAAACTACAATAGAGGAGAGGCAGAGGAAAACGAAATAATCATTACGTACAGTTTTTCCTGAAAAAAAAAAATGTGATAATTTCTTTAGTCTGAATTCAAGAATGCTAGTTGAGATTTTGAACAAATCTCTCAAATAAGGACCCAGATCATGTATGCATAAATAGATAATACCGAGCAAGCATTAATCCCTATATCAACAGTGCCAAGACTTTGGCACATATCTCCTATTATCTGTAGATTTTCAGTACATCAAAATGTGTGTCTACCTCAAACTTTCCAAATTTAATTACTAGTAAAAGCACCTGCATCAAAATTTATGATTGTTAATATGTTTTCAAGGATAATGCACTTCAAAATGGAAATGAAATCAGAATATATTATGATTATCTTGCACAAATATGTAGCTTAATAGTGTAGTGTGTAATTATATATGTATATATATATATATTACAATAAAACTATTTTACAGACAAGGTTTATCTTTTTCAGGAAATAGTCATATTTAAAAAAGTGCTCAATACACAGTTCAAAAATTTAACGTGTAGAGCTAGTTAATATTTAAAATGTTACAAACACTAACCATTTCCACTCATAGTTTCTACCAATGAAGGTTTTATTTCACTTTGCTTTTTCACTGCCTGAGGAAACCTTCATTGGTGGAAACCATGGTAGCAGAAATGGTTAGTATTTGTAATATTTTGTGTGTGTATATATACATATACAGTGTAACCCGAATATAACAGAGTTGTCGGGACCAGAGAAGAAGTCTCTTATATCCGGGTATGGTCTAATTTATATACATTAACACAAGCTCTAATTTGGGACCAGAGAAAATCTCTCTTATATCTGCGTTTCTCTTATATCCGGGTTACACTCTATGTGTGTATGTGTGTGTGTTGGATGTAGAATAGTAACTGAAACCAAAGTGGAGATAATAGGACAAATTGATAAAATCTTTTTTTAAATGACAACATCTTTCACCAGCAGTGTGTTAGGCTTGTCGTCTTCAGGTCAGAATGAAAGACAAAACTGGAAAATACATTGAGATTTTTTAGAGGGGCAATAAATTAAATTACATTATCAGATCCAATGACCAGAGACTGGAAAGTATGTTTATATATTAGAACCATTAGTACCTGTTGAATTTTAAATCAGCCCACCTTTACAAACACACACACACACATTATATATATATAAATTATTATTTTATTCATTGATATGTTCCTTTCATATTTTTTTTTGTTTTGTGTATTTTTCTTTGGTTTTATATTTTGGTATATTAAATAAAGATTACTAGATTTCAATTATGTGATTTTATTCAATCATTTAGATCATGATGGTTATATACATGGTGGGCCAAAAGTACAAATACACTTTACTGTTTTTTTCATTACATTTATATTTATTTATTACAATTACATTTGTTTAACTCTGTTTAATCTTACAAGTGGTCAAAATGTCCTCTTTCAACCTAGCAACATTTCTCAAATTTCTCCAGAACACTTACAACGCAAATTCTGATCCGCACCAATGTCAGAAAATGCTTCCAAGATGAATTCTTTTAATTCATCTACTGTGTAAGGTTATTTCTCATGAACTTTATTTGTTACTATGTACCCCCAAAAAGAAGTCCATTGGTGTTAAGCTGGGTCAACATGGTGGCCATTCAATTCTGCTACGTTATCAGATTCAACATCGTGGGAAAGTTTGGTTAAGGTAGTCCCTTACTGCCAAATCTTAATGAGGTGCCCCATCTTGTTGAAAAAAGTTTTGCAAAGCTCCAGTTCTGTACTGTGGCACTACCATGTCATGAAATATGTTTAAGTAACTGCTATTGTAAAAGGTCATGTCAGTATATAGATAATTAAACAACTGTATACCTAGTTTTGGCCCACCCTATATATATATATATATATATATATATATACATATACACACACACACACACTAGCAGCTATATCCAGCTGGTCGATCAGAAAAAGCATTCAATTAGAATGGAGCAAAAACAGCATCATGTTTAGACGTTAGAGAGTGTATCTTCAATTACTTTAGAGTACTTTCATTAAATACATTTTGAATTAATGCAGTTACTGATATAACAGAAGTAGTCTGTATTTATTCAATCGAATTTAGCCAAGGACATGAATGGGTAATCAGGCAAGATGAAGACCCACTTCAGACCACAATTATTTTAGAGTTTTTGAAATTTAAAAAACAGATTACAGAATCGTAAGGTAGCAACCTTATCAGTTGATACTTGGATATAAGTTAGATTTATGTCTACCTCTTTGACATTCATGTAAATCAGAAGCATGTCGACCTTTTCTTAAGCATAAATAGAACCCATGTTTACTTTTTTTTTTACTCTAGTGCAGACCGGATTTATATCTACTTTTCTATTAATTCTTTGTGATTTTTGTCACGTAAGACTAATATTTGACATTTAATAATAACAACGGTTGACATTACATTTAATTAACCAACCTAACCTAAAAGGTAGATGAAATTATTCTCTAGTCATTTACTTACATTTAATAACCAGCAGCCATACGCAGCTGGTCGATCAGAAAAAGCATTCAATTAGAATGGAGCAAAAACAGCATCTTGTTTAGGTGTAACAGAGTGTATCTTCTTCAATTACTTTGATGTACATTCATCAATGAAAAATAAGAAAGAAACTAGTAAAAATCGCTATTTACACATGTTTTCACCATATGGGTGGACTCAATTATCAAGCTAAATGACTGTTAAACGATTAACTTATTGTTGACTACAATTGAGTAAACTTTGTATTAGATTGCTTGAAAATTGAGGGAGTTTTTATTTTAAAATTCGTGTTGAAATTGATTTTTTGTTTTTCAT
Organism: Acanthosepion lycidas; assembly: GCA_963932145.1. Lineage (NCBI taxonomy): Eukaryota > Metazoa > Mollusca > Cephalopoda > Sepiida > Sepiidae > Acanthosepion > Acanthosepion lycidas. Next base: position 30,160,780 of record OZ010573.1, read on the forward strand.
GGTTTTTCACTAAACACAGTGGTGTAGAAATAAAAATGAAGTATTGTTGAGTTTGTCATGATGTAAGTACAAAGTCTGAATGAAATCAGAGGAAAAAGTTGAATTTATCAAATTTTGATCAGCTTTATTAATTATTGATTTTTAAAAAATTATCGACAGACACACAAATATCCTCTGTTTTACATTATATATATATATATAGATAACACACACGCAGATGCAGAAATGCTGAAAATTTGGCAGTCTAAACAACTTGCTATAGTTAATAAACTCTCCCACCTATAATAAGTAGGAGTAGTAGTGAGTTGCTCAGCGGTTTGGTCAGTCAGTCAATGTCGGACGACAGTTAGTTGAATACTAAACTATCAGCGACCACAACTAGATTTACTCTGCGTTATACCTATTATATCAAGTTCCTAATGTTTTGTACGTCGAATCTATTTTAGGACCAATTTAGTACAAATGCAAGCCTTCACTGTGAAATCACTCCACAATATATATATATATATATATATATATATATATATATATATATATATATATATATATGTATGTATGTTTGAGTGTGTATGTATATGAGAGAGAGTATTTTAAAATTTCAGTCTTTTTTTTTCCCTTTAACAGTTTTTATTTATATTTTTACTTCTTTCCTGAAACTGATAAAAAGTTATAAAAGTGCCACATCACAGATGCCAGACACTAATGATTTTATAAAAAGTATTCATGGTTTTGTCCAGAATAATAAAGTGACTAAAAAATCAGAGCTTGAGAAGTTTTTTTTTTTTTCACCTCAAGTAAAACTTGAGGATTAGTGTGATATACAATGTGTAAATAATTTCACCACATTTCATTTTGACATGCTTCCTGGTTGATATAGTTTAATTCTTTCTCCTTTTTTTTTTCACATATCAGTTCTTGGCATTGAAAAGAAATGAAAACCCACAATCTTGAATGGTGATTTTGAAAGCATATAAATCTCCTCCTCACAGAAAACAGGCACTACACAATCTCTCCCCTAGCATATTTTCAGAAATGCTAAATAGCCTTGTCAGATTGCATGACATCCATATGAAGGTTTCAAAGCACCAAACTCATTCAGAAATATCTAAAGTGTCAGCAGTATACAATCACTTTCTCAGATCAAGGATTAAAAAATGGATTTAAGTATATGTTATATACTGTACCTATAAACAGTAATGTGTATGTCCCAATCCTCATAAATATGTTGGACACTATTCTAAGTGGGGGTAATATGCTGTGTAAGTAGTTCACCACTAGCAGTGGTTTACCTACCTCACACTGCTGGCGAGTATTGTATTTTGTTGATTTTAAATAAGATTACCATTTCATTTCCAAACTCCATTTTGGTTATTCTTCATTCAGTAACATTTTATAGGTTACAACGTGAAGCCTGTAGGTCTTGTGAGGACCAGATGTCTTTGAACTTCATGGACTGGTAATACAGAATTGCAAATAACTACCAAATAACAGAAATCTTATCATTTGAGTACTTTCAACAAAAGCAGCAACTAAAATGGATACCATAAGCAAGTAGAAAATAATGATGTAATGACTATATCAGAGAAAGGTTAAGTAGAAAACCCCCATCAATACTGGAAAAGCAATACAAATTAGTAGAATCTGAGAAACCTATTTTCCACAAAATACAGCCTCCAAAGAGAGGACGACATAGAATACAGCCTCCAAAGAGAGGATGACATAGAATACAGCCTCCAAAGAGAGGACGACATAGAATACTGCCTCCCAAGAGAGGACGACGTAGAATACAGCTTCGCAAGAAAGAACGTTATAGAATACAGCCTCCAAAGAGAGGACGACATAGAATACAGTTTCCCAAGAGAGGACGAAATAGAATACAGTTTCCCAAGAGAGGACGACATAGAATACAGTTTCCCAAGAGAGGACGACATAGAATACAGTTTCCCAAGAGAGGACGAAATAGAATACAGCCTCCAAAGAGAGGACATTATAGAATACAGCCTCCAAAGAGAGGACATTATAGAATACAGCCTCCAAAGAGAGAATGACATAGAATACAGCCTCCAAAGAGAGGATGATGTAGAACAGTGCTTCTCAAGCTATCTGATATGGCGGACCAGCATATCTTTTTCTCAATGTGTCACATACCTGTAATATTTTGTGGTAATATTAATTTATGCCAGAAATGTTATAAATAATGAATATAATAAAAGTTGACTATTTTTTATCTTCCATTTATTTTGCAAAAAATAATTCTTATATCAAAACAAATAAAAAGAAATAAGCAGTTTCTTAACAAAAAAACAAAAAATTATATAACCTTAATCTTTACAAATGATTCCTTAGCATGGTTTGGACACTGGCCATGTATCGGTAGCTGATGCTTTGCATGCCAGCATTGGTCTGTGGACCACCACTTGGAGTAGCACTGACATAGAATACAGCTTCACAAGGGAGGACGATGTGGAATACAGCCTCCCAAGAGAGGATGACATAGAATACAGATTCACAAGAGAGGCTGATGTGAATGTCTACTCTGAAAAGAAGTAACATTGGTTCTGCCACTCAGTTTATAAAATAAAGAAAGAAGATCAGTTAAAAAAAAAAAAAAATATAATGTAAAGAACATTTGGGTTTAAAATATAAAACTTTTTACCGAGATGGTTTTCTTTCTCATGTATTTTCTCCAGAGTGGCTGAAATTAGCATTTGAAGCAGATAACAAATTCAGTGTGCTGACAATTGAAAAATATATATATATATATATATATATATATATACACACACACACACACAGTGTTTGTAATGATGTCCAACCCTGTAGCCATGATTGAACCTAAGGTCAGTGAGCTGATAAAAAATCTTTGCTGAGAGCAATGCTGCAGATGTATTCCAGTAGTTTATATATATATATATATACACACACACACACATGAACACTCATAAATACGCATACACATATACACACACTCATGAATACACATACACATATACACACGCACACTCATAAATACACATACACATATATATACACACACACACTCATAAATACACATACACACATACACACACTCATAAATACACATACACACACTCAAATACACATACACATGCACACTCATAAATACACTCATAAATACACATACACACACACATACACTCATAAATACACATACACACACACATACATGGACACTCATAAATACACATACACACACACTCATAAATACACATACACACTCATAAATACACATATACACACACACGGACACTCATAAATACACATACACACACACACACAGACACTCATAAATACACATATACACACACAAACACGGACACACGGACACTCATAAATACACATATACACACACACACATGGACACACGGACACTCATAAATACACATATACACACACACACATGGACACTCATAAATACACATATATACACACACACATGGACACTCATAAATACACATATACACACACACACACATGGACACTCATAAATACACATATACACACACACACACATGGACACTCATAAATACACATATACACACACACACACACGGACACTCATAAATACACATATACACACACACACACACACACATGGACACTCATAAATACACATATACACACACACATAGACACTCATAAATACACATATACACACACACATAGACACTCATAAATACACATATACATACACACACATATATATATATATATATATATATATATATATATATATATATATATCGAGAGAGAGAGAGCGCGCCAACATATTCAGAACATTAAACACTATCACTGAAGGAAGAAATGCCTTAAAGTTTTCTTGAATTTCAAAACAATAATAGTTCTGTTTTTGAAAATGACTAATGATGGTTGAAAATGCTTAAACATAAACTTAAACTTTATACAGTGTAACCAAAAAACTATTCTCTTGTATGAAAAAAAAAGAAAATCTCTAAAAAAAATTCATAAAGTAAACTTGTCTATACACTTTAATAAAACATATAATTTAAAATTACTGCATTTTTCTCTCTCATATCTATAATTACTGCATTTTTCTCTATTATATATATATGTGTGTGTGTGTGCGTAAATATAAAAGTTGATACTAAGGTCAATACCAATTGGTGACAGTATATTTCATGCTTGAATAAGACCTGAAGATTGTGTTCAAGTCTGAAACAGAGTGTCACCACTTGGTATTGACCCCAGAGTTCATTTACATATGCTCTATCTTATAGTGTGCACTTTCATTCATAAATATAGCATACCTTGAAAATATATTTTTATCATATATATATTTTGTAGGAAAAACCACCATTTAATCTGGTGGGCTTTAGATCAATCGTCCACAGAGCACAAAGTTCTATTCTCCCTTTTAAGGAATACACAATTCCTCCTTCAGATTTTTCACAAAAGCCTATATGTTGCCTTCTCTTGGGAAGTTGTATTCTATGTCATCCTCTTTTGGGAAGACATTGTTCATGTCTTCTTCCCCTGGGAAGCCATATTTTATATTGTCCTCCTATGAAAATTTGTATTCTCCATTCTCTCTTGGGGATCCGTATTCTATGTTGCCCTCTCTTGGGAAGACATTTTCCATGTCTTCTTCCCTTGGGAAGCCATATTTTATATTGTCCTCCCTTGACAATTTGTATCCTCCATTCTCTCTTGGGAAACTGTATTCTATGTTGTCCCCACTTGAGAAGCTGTATTCTATACTGGCCTCTCACAGGTAGTCATTTTCTGCATCATCCTCTGTTGGGAAGCCATATTCTATGTCACCCTCTCTTGGAAAGTCACTTTTCCCATCATCCTCTATTTAGAAACTGTATTCTCTGTTACCCTTTCAGAGAAGCCATTTTTCACATTGTCCTCTCTTGGGAAGCCATATTTTGCATCATCTTCTCTTTTGAAGCCATGTTTGTTGGTTGACTTTGTTTAGCAGCATATCAACCTCTATGGGTTAATATTGAAATCCAAATAATTTTTTTACAAAATTCTATGATTTCAATTAAATATATTTTGAGTGTAATTGTATGCCTTCAGCTACAGATAAAATTCTACTATAAAATGTATTGCTGATCCATTTACATTAAAAATATGTTGGTAATTTTACTATAAATATGCATTGTTGATAATTTTTTCATATAAAAATGTATTGCTGGTGTTTTTACTATAAAAATGTATTGCTGGTATTTTTACAATAAAAATGTATTTTTATACTTTTATAGTGTTTTATTTTTGTTTGGGGATTCACCATTTGCCCATAGCTGGGGATCTTACAGGTTCTACTACCTCTGGTCAGAGTGGATCTGGGAACAATGACACTTAAGATGTGGTTCCATGCTCCTCAAAACCTCCAATCGTCCAATCAGAAGCCTTGCTGCATGAATGTAGTTTATTGTCTTACTCAGGACTGATATTTAAGTTTCCTTTTTTGTACCTATTTTACTTAAGACATCCTCATTGATCACATATTTTGTCCATGGTATTCTGAGAAATTATCAGCAGAAACACATTCACAATTATTCATAGATATTCAAGTTTGAAAGTAAAACTTTTTATTTATTCTTTAAAACTATCAATATTTTTCTTCTTTAGTTCTTTAGAATAAGAAAAAGAAATAAAAAGGTAAAAAAATCATTTTGTTGTGCAGATTAAGAGGCTATTTTCTTTTTCCCCGACATCATAAAGAATGCTTTTAATATACCTTTTAAATTACATACTACTCTCACAAGTTATCCTAATGCCCACAAATCCATGAATGATCCCATTTGAATTGAGAATCCATGCCATTTAATATAAATCTATGTCTATTTGATTGAGCAAAGTCAAAATTGTGAACTCCACAGTCCTTGCATTAGGTATAATATGGCAAGATTACATACTGTTTTGAATTCAGAGTTGTCCTTCTAGAATGGTTGCCAACCAAGGCAAGAGAGCTTTGTCTGCTCTCATATTTAATCCATACCTTGAGGGAGATGAGCTGGATCCTCAAGGGTATTTGTGCAAAAGGAAATGTAATAAATTCAACTGGAATGTGAGCTTGGCTCACCAATTTCTCATTCTGTACCACTAACCATTAGACCAGCAATATATCTACTAATGATGAAAAATAAATAAAGCCCAAATACATAAAGCCCAATCTCTCACATTGCTAATAATATTTAAACAGATTGCAAAATAGTCATTAGGAAACTTTTTTTTATTTTCGTCTTCATTATTAAGAATAACTGTCTTTTAACAAACATATTTAGATACTTCTCTGCAGACCCACTCAAAACGAACGTGGCTCAAGATCAAGTTCCAAGTAGTCATTCTACAAGTATATAGGATCAAGGACAAAAATTATTCAAACCAATTCTTACTCAGGGACATGTAGCCCTCTCCCTCAAAAGTGCTACTGTGACATAATAGGTCCCAAGTCAACTGACTTCAGGCATTGTCAATTGGACTGTAAACTATTTTATCTGGATTTGAAGTTGTTATGGAGTGGTTTCACAGTGGTGGCTTGTATTTGTACTAAGTCAGTCCTAAAATAGGTTCGACATACAAAGTGTTAGGAACTTGATATAATAGGTAATGATGCAGAGAAATCTAGTTGTGGTCACTGATACTTTAGTATCCAACTAACAGTCGTCCGGCATCAACTGACTGACCGCCCCCCTGAGCAACTCCTACTCCTCCTACTTATTATAGGTGGGAGAGTCTATTAACAATAGAATGGGTGTGTTCCACTATAGAAGTACTGGCTGTTTTATGACAACTAACAGTAAAATCAAGATGTTGAGTGATTGATTCATTTTGTATGGCTTATCAACTCTTTGCAGGTTATTTAAAGCTAGAAAATATTTTTAGATTGTAAGAATTATTTTTTTGAGATAATGATTTAGTGAAAACAAGTCATGCTAATTAACCTATATCTGGAGGGAGAAGAAATGGATTCATACCTTTCCCAAGGATATTTGCACATAAGTGACTATAAGTGACTTGGCTCTCCGATTTCCAATTCTGAGGCATTATCTATTACACCACCACCAACACATCTAAGCACCTGGTTAACTACAATTGGTCACCCATCTAGATACTGACCAGGATCAACTGTTTAACTTTGGCGATCGTACAAGAATTGGTGTTTCAACATGATATGACTGTAAGCCTATATAATCACGATGTGAAAGCTTCAAAGCTACAATTGATGTTCATAAATAGGGAAAACGCAAATTAAATTACTAAAACATTTGAGGATCAAGTGACACTAAACTGGTAGTCAGGAAATTCCAGTCATGAGCATATATAGTCAAGCCATATTCTAGAGACGAGTAGTCAGAGAGAGTCACCAGTCATGAGCTGTCTGTTGAGATTTAGAGAGGGGCAGTGTTAGAGATGTAGTTAGAGATAGGCAGTGAGGTAATTGGAATTAGCCAAGTAACAGATCTGGTCCATCAGTCACGAGAGAAATGACAGCAAAGATGTCCCAAATGTCACTTACCTACTCTCCTCACTAACAATGCCAGGTGACTCCATGAATATAGAACCCAGTTTAATGAAACAAGGATTTGCTTCTTTTTTTCTTTCCCTGTCATGGTGATATTTCATTTTCTATTCCATGATGAACATGCACTGGGTAAAACCTTTTCCAGTTTGTGTTCCCCTCGATGCAAATGGGGAAATCAAACTGGGGGTTTATGTTTACATTACCACCTTTGGAGAGTGTGTCTCCTGGGGTTTGAGTATATTATACTTAAATTTAATCCTGATAGGGTTATAGAAGGAAACTTTTGTACTGAATATAAACATCAAACCTATTTAATTTTATAAATGCACAAACCATTCTCTGTAGTTGTGAATGTGTTTTCTTTACTTCTTTATGTTGTATTGCTAGGATGTGTCAGACAGTATTATAAAATGATCTAATCGACTGGACATAAAAAAAAAAGAATTACCACAGGGATACCTTCATGAACCAAGGCAATGAACACTGAATATGATACTACAATATTCCCTTAAGTAAACTCATATGTATATAATTCCCTGAAGAGGATTGCTGTCACAGCAACACACACACACTATATATATATATATATATATATATATATATACACACACACAAAATAATATGATTTATGTACTTATTAATAGCCTTAGCAATTTTTTTTTTTAAATGGCAGTTAATAATATAAATTGTTTTTATGTACATTAAAAAGCACATATATAAGTATCTAAGATATGGCAATCATATATATATATATATATATATATATATATATATATATATATATATATATATATATATATATGTATGTATATTAGAGGGAGAGAGAGTGGACATAACATTACAAGGTGTGTGTTAGCTTTACACCTCAAGTGATCTTATAAAAAATAGCTCTTATATAAGTATCTAAAATATGCCAGTTATATATATATATATATATATATATATAGTGAGAGAGAGAGGCAAACAGACAGAAATCAACATTATTGTGCATGTTAGCTTCATGTCTCAAAGTAATCATCTGACCAAGCATTGATTCCTATGTCCATATTGTTGATATCTACAAACATTCTATTTCAAATAGTCAGCACTATTACCCCATGAATATAGCAAACTTTATATTGTTATTACGTCAAACATTATTTTTTGTGGATACATGTTTGGAATAGACAACCTATTTTTATTTATTTACCGGTGTTTGAAATAGATGTCCAGTTTTATTATGTAATATTTTAAAGAATGTTACACACTGTTTAAAATAAAATAAAAAATGGGCTGTCTATTTCAGATGCTGGTATCCACTAAAGATAAAATTTGAATTAATAAAAATGTCTGATTAATTCTTTAGAAATATATATTATATATATATATATATATATATATATATATATATATATATAAAATATATATATATATATATATATATATATATAAAAATTTATTCAGTATATATTAATAAATATACAGTTTTTATTCACCGGCAAGGAAAAATTGTATATTTATTAATATCTCTTGTTATATTACGTTGACCACTATTATGTTAACACAGCATTCAGTGTGCAATATCTTATATAAATAATGTATATATGTATATATACATATGTATGCACACCATCAAACATTCAGACATAAACATATTGCCATTTGTATATATCTACAAAGAAAGTCCATTGTCTTATTGCTTTCATACACACATTTTTGGTAAGGTAAATTAAACAAATTTCATTGTTCTTGACAATTTGATTTCAACTTTCTGCCACTTTTTCACACTGGAGATTATATTTTTGGGCTGTCTCTCATCTAAATTGACCAACCATTAAGTTAATTTATGGTACCTACCGATAATTACACCCAACTGACTACACCTGAGGACAAGTGTGATATGGTCGCTAATGCTTAGCAACGAAAAGAAGGAGGAGGAGGAGCAAATAACAGCAAAAGAAATGGGGAAGAATAAACCCAATTCTGATACTGGTGCTATTCATAGAATGTCCTGATTCTATCTGAAGACAGGAGAATGGCTGGGGGAAGTAGAAAAGGATACTATTTGCTGCTTCATATGAATAAAACTCTTGCAATAATCTCACTTCAAGATTGAAAATTGATCTTAGACTATCTTGATCAGAATCAGTGAGGGAATCAAATTGATTCTGGAGTTGATCACAGAATTTTGGAGGGAAAGAAAAAAGAAAAGAAAAAGGGAGTATGAAAAAATGAAGATGAATAATGTTTCATTAGAAAAGAAAAAAAATGACAGTAGTAAACTTTATTCCATAATGTTCCAGCACCTAGAAATATATAGAATTAACATAACAGTCTCTTTGAGAAGGAAAGAGTTCTACAGAGATATGTAAATTCCAGCAAGTATGTAATATCTTTCCCATCTCTAAATGGATTTCAACAGGGATATGAGAAAAGAAAAAAAAATATTTTTAAATGGAAAAAAAAAGGTGTGTGTGAAAGTAAGTAATAAAAACTTACATCTTTCATATATTTCAAACTATAAAGGCACCCACACATGCCATATATTGCTAAAATCTACTTTCATTCATCTATTATTGAAGAGATAATTCTGTTTTCTTAAATAGATTCTCTTATATACAAACACACACACACACACACACACATATATATATATATATAAAATATAAATAATATATAAACAATATTTGTTAGTGTGTGAGTGTTTTATATACAAGGCAAGGTGAACACTGCAAAGTTATCAGGGCCCTGACCATCAAAAGAAGTAAACAAAATAGAGTTTTTGATGTTTAATCATTTGGTTATATTTTTGGGAAATGGGGTCTGATTGAAAGATTTTCAGCATCTTCTTGAGGTCATATTCAATTTCTGCAGGCTTATCAACCCTTTGCAGGTTATTTAAAGCCAGAAAATATTTTTAGATCCTAAGAATTTTTTTTGAGATAATAATGAAGTAGTGATACAAGTTTTACTAATTAACCCATAGCTGGGGGAGAAGAAGTGGATTCATACCTTTCCTAAGTGTATTTGCAAGTGAATATAAAAAAACCCAACTGGAATTGGTAGTTGACTCTTTGATTTCTCATTCGAAGCCATTATCCAAGACACCACCAGCACATCCAAGTTTACAGCACATAGTATTCCCAAGTGGTCACCCATCTAGGTACTGACCAGGCTCGATGTTGCTTAACTTTGGTGATCATACAGGAAATGGTGTTTCAATGTGATGTGACTGTAAGCCCTTGTGGTCATATATATTATTAAAACAGAGTAAGAAAAGGAACAAATATATCACAAAATCATATGATGTAGATATGTACTTATATATCAAATATACACAGACATTTAAAATACAAGTTTCTGCATAATAAATTTGACATGGAAAAAAAAGAAAAAAATCCCCAAAATCCCAGAATTATTATCTATCTGCACATAAAGCTAAAAAACTCTTGCCTTCATGTCTGCCTAAGTGTAAATATATACACACTCATTTATGCATAAGAATCCTCTGAAGCCATTTTCTGAGCTACTAATTCCTTTGGCATTATTCACCAAAATAAATTAACGAAAACACTCGGGGAATCTCAGTTCCACACATGGAATACAAAATTACAAAGACGACATTATTTTTTTAACACACTTCTTTTTTTTTTTTTTTTCCATCTAAGAAGACTTCTCTTCTAGTTTCTTTTATCAACTCAGATTCTACAAAGAATGGAAGGAAAAAAATAAAAATGAAACAGATAAGTATTTGTTCTATTACGTTCAACTGATTAAATAACATCGCAGAAAGCCTACCGTCCATTCTAAGTTGTATGTGAGAAGTTTACGATATAAGGTTGCAACATGGTTAAAGTATTGCACAAATAACCTCATGTTTATGAATTCAATTCACTGCTTCCCTCAGTTAAACTCAGATACATTGGAGAAGAAAATTTTAGATCTAAAATTTATAGTACATGTAGAAACTTGTTATTCTGTTGGTGTTGAAACTTACGGAAATAAAAAAAATATATAAAATATCACTTTACAAAAGACATCAGTTGCATAATAAAGTTTGCTTTAACCCCCAAACCTGAAAAAAAATAATATGGTACTTTCCAAAAGATGTCAGTTGTATATTCAAAATTTCTTTAGCCATATCCAAAAAAGAAAAAATTATAAAATAGCTCTTTCCAAAAGATATCAGTTGTATAGTCAAGATTCAAATAAAAAACATTATTCCTCACAAAAAAAGTTATAAAATTGCACTTTCCAAATAATATCAGTTGTATAGTCAAAATTCTAGTACCACCCACTAAAAAAAAAAAAAAATTCTAGTACCACCCACTAAAAAAGAGAAAAATATAAAATAGAACCTTTCCAAGGATATCAATTGTATATTCCAGATTTAAAAAAACAAAACAACAAAAAATAGTGAAACTAAAAATAATAATGCTAAACAAGTGAAAATGACCTTACCCTTGAATATTTTTATTGCTAACTCTAAAGGAAACTCCAAAGAGAAGTAAGTTTAGAGCTTTTAATTAAGTACAGGTGTTGTTTAATTAAAAAAAACATCACCTGTTTGTCTCATCTTTTGGTTGAGAGTATTTCAGAGAAGGAAACTCCCATCAACACTAGAAAACCAATAAGAACAGATTTAAGAAACTGGTTTTCCTGAAAATACTGTTTTAAAAGAAACATTTTATCAAGTTCAACAGGTAGTATGGCTAATTTTTTGGTCAAGTAATGCCAAATGTTTCCTGTATGGAAACGGTCATTCTCACCATTATGATTAGAAGATGATACTAGATCTTCAATAAACACTAAGATTTCAAATGCTGATTTTTAAGACACGTAGATTGGAGTAATCTAAACTCTTGTTCCTCCTCTGATTGTCTACAATAATTTTAATAAATACTGACACTGAGGCATGGTGGAGTAACAGATAGCAGCTTGGATTGAGGAATTGGACAGCTGAGTTCGAATTCCAGTCAGGTCCATTGCATTCACTTACTTGGGAAAGGTATGAATCCTTGTCTTCTCCCCTCAGCTATGGGTAAATAGCAGGACAGACCAGGTTCTGTAGTCTTGGATGGCAACTGGTCTACTGCAGAAAGAAATGGCAACCTACTTTGGGAAAAAAATCTGCCTCGTCAGTCATGTATTGAAAGAGACATGATTGCCTAAGCACGTATCATACATGGCATATAACTGACTACATCCTGTCCCATGAGTACATTTGTATACACAATTCATACAGTAAATTTAGCAACTATTACAAGACAGAGATTATTATAGTTACAAATATAGCCTTCATTTGAAGAAAAGGAGAAAAATTCATGAAATTAATTTCTCTTGCTAGAAGGACTTAATTCTTTCTCAATTATCAAAAATTCTATCATCTGTTCAAAAATTCCCTCCACTATTTTTTGACAACTAGATACTGAATTCACTGGTGAATGCTTCCTTCACTAGAAAACATCTGCTCAAATATAATAATTCTATTTTTAAGAGATAAATGTATTTGATGATCCGTTTCTGTCTTAAATCTATCGGTTCAAATATTTACTGATTCCTGTCAAGGTTGACAATGAAGAAAAAAGTTGTTTTTTTTTATTCCTACTAACGTCTAGGCAGCTAAGGCAGTTTTTATTTTTACTGTTTCATCAGGAAAAGTCTGTTTTGTTTTGCACTTTAGTAAAAGCTAAAACAAATTCAATAAATATTTAGAGCAAACAATTCCTTAAAAAATTTATCAGTGTACTATGTCTTACTGTGAAGATATGTTTTCAGTTTTAAGCCAGTCAAATTCAAACTTTTACTTTTGTTTCAGAGATGATATTCATTAAATGTTTCCAGCTTTCTCTTTGTAATAGAAGGAATGGCTGTTAGGTCTTAACATAATCTGTTTGTGGCATACATTCATATATTGGTATAATATTAATAGAGAAAAATTTTAAAATCCTCCCACTTTTAGTGATGCAAATTTGCTTTGTTTCCTCAATTGAGCTCTAAAGACAGAAACTCAACTCTCCAAGTTTTTAGTTCACCACTGCTGTGGCCTGGAATTGAACTCACGACTCTCTGGGTCGAGTCACTGGATCTAACCAATGTCTTTACTGACTTTGTCATGTTTTCTTGAGGATATCTGTGTATGAATTTTTGGTACTTATAATCCTAATGTCTCAGCAACCTTTTTTATCAGTGCTCATATTGCAATTTTTTCTGTTATTATTATTGCATTTTTCACCAGAGCTTATATTGCAATTTCTATTGTTATTCATTGCTTTTCTCTAGCACTCCTTATTACTGGTTCCCATATTGTATTCATTTTTATTCTTGGTCAGTTCAGGAGATTTTTGTAGCCAAGTATATGTGCTGATTCCTTAAGTTTTCATATTTTCCAGTGATGCTCTCTGTCTATTATTTCAACCTCATCCCACAGGGGGCAGTAATCTTCCTTTTCCCTCCATATGTGATCAGCTTCACCTGATTTTTCTGTTTCCCCTCATGTTGTCGGTTTACAATGTTCTTGTAGTCTTACCTTAAGAGGGTGGCTTGTTTTTCCTTTGTGTTTCTTACCATAGCTGCACAGGATGGTATAAATACAGTCCTTAGTCATGTTCTCCTCTATGGAGAGGGGTCTTACTTGGAAGAGGTGTCTGTGAAATGCTGAACCACTTTTGAAGGTTGTCCTGATGTTCTATGGACCACAGATCCTTCGTATTTGATAATCCTTTCACATAGGGTAGGCAGAATGAAGCTGTTTTGAGTGCTGTTATCCTCTTCTGTCCCAGTTTGTTGGAGCTGCTGCCATGTACCCAGAGTAGTTGTTACGTTGTAGGTTACTGATTATACTGACCATTTCTTGTTCGTATGTTTCTGGGCTGCCACTTATGATTTTTGTTTGATGCTGTAAGCAGCAGACGATCCCTTTCTTTACATTGTATGTGTGATGGGAGTTGAAGTTGTATTGTCCAGTGAATGTAGGCTTGCAGTGTAAAAATGTCTTGAACCCCTGCTCTGTTCAAGATAGTACATCCAGGAAGACAAGTTTGTTATCGTTTTCTCACTACATTGTGATCTGTATCAATGATCTTATTGAATTCACATGGTCCAGTAGTAGTTGGAGGTCATCTTGGTGTGGCCAGAGCATAAAGGTATCATCTACATATCTCAGCTATAGGGTTGGCTTTAGTGGTGTTGATTCTAATGCCATTTCCTCAAAGTAATCCGTAGATAGGATTGCCATTGCTGGTGATAATGGGCAAACCTCATACTGTCGATATATGTCTGATCCCATTCCAAAGTATGTTGTTTGCATACAGAAAGTCAGCATCTCCATCAGGTTATCTACTGGAATACTGGGGAGGAGTCCAAGGCCAGTCTGTCCTTGACTACTGAGAGTACCTCCTCTGTGGGTACCTTGGTGAACAAACTCACAATGTCCAGACTCACCACCTGGCTGGATTGGATGGGAGCATCTTTGTTTATTTCCACGAAGTGGACAGAGTTCCGGACAGATGATGGTGACTTTCTGATTAATGGGTTGATTATATCTACTAGGAAGCAACTGAAAGAGTGGCACACAGAGCCATAGCAGCTAACAATCAGGCTGAGTGGAATACTGTCTTTGTGAATCTTTGGGAGACTGTATATGTGAGGTAGCTTGGTGTAATGCTGTGACAACTGCCTGTATGTCTTAGGTGCGAAGTGGTCCTTGTTCTTTTTTACAAACTGTGACATTTTGCATTTTGTTTTCATTGTCGGGTCTTTCTTTACTGTAGCTACAATTTGCAATGAGGTCTTCCAGTTTTTCTGTATATTTCAATTTGTCCATCACTGCAGTTGCATTGCCTTTGTCAGCTAATAATATGATCTGTAGGGTTCTGATTACCAGCCTCTCCAGTTTCATTATGTTTGATTTGGCTAGCTTAGCTTTCTCCAGTGTTTGTCTCTTTTCCATCTTAGTTCATCTGCCTGAGCCTGAGGGAAGTTCAAGATTATTTCCTCAATTCAAGCAATGATGTCCAAGTATGGTATCTGCCTGATGGTTGTGGCAAAGTTAAGACCCTTGTTTAGCACTGACTCCCCACAGGCACTCAGCTGATGTTGATTACTGCCTTTACTAGTTGCTGTTGGACATTATGATCTTTCAATCTACTTAAATTTTGTACTTAGTGGGCCTTGACAGCATTGAATTCATGTCTGAAGGATTTATCCAGGTTGTAGTGTTTTGAAGAAGACCTCGAGCCTCAGGGAGATATTTTTTCTTTTTATCCAATGGTTGTACTGGATTCTCTCTCAGACAAAGGCATGTCCCACTTTCTCTACAACCAGAGAAGCTCTTCTTGAATTGATGGGGAGTCTTAGTGCCAAGCCTGAAGGAATGAGTTGTAGGCCTCTGCATCAGTATAGGAAAGTCAGATGGCTTGAAATCACCAGAAGAAAGCTGGCATGTACAATGGCCAAAATGTTGTAAATATGGCAATGAAGATGAGGATAACAGTCTGAATAATGTAAATAATGCAAGTAATCATATATATATATATATATGTATGTTTATCATTGACTCCTATAAGAGGGTCATCTGCTCTTTGATAGGTGTTGTTTTTTGTCCTGTGGGATGACATGCCATCCTCCTCACCAGCAGAAAAGCTAGTGTGGGAGCTGGTTTAGATGCCAACAACCTGTTCATGTGTCAGGTTGTATTGAGTTTCATGTTACCAGAAGCAGGCCTAAACCAGACTTGACCAAATAAGCAAAGGAAATCCTATATTTGCTAGCGCTTTCTATAAATACTTTCATGGTAAATGTTCTGATGAACTTTGCTCTATGGTACCTAGACGTTATGAATTTACATGCAATACTAGATTGGCAGATAGAGCTCATTATTTTACAGTGGAATTGGCTAGATGTAAGTCTAAGTTTTTTGCTAACAGTTTCTTTTCTCACACTTCTGGCTCCTAGCTTTCCAGTGAACTTTGAGCTTCAAAAATTTAAATGCAATGTCAATCATTATTTAATGTCTTCTTGATTCCTCTTCTTTTATTGTTCTTGCTCCTTAATAATGATTTTCTTTTTCTCTTGTGTCTTAGTGGCTTTATTGCCTTGCTTGGAAGGTGAAATGATTTTAAAAAAAGGTGTTTGTGCAGCACTTGCTCTGCAATTTCATCAAGTCTATATTGAACTTCAAATAGTGAGTACATGAATTATTATATTAATTAATGCACTGGATGCAGTAATATTTATATTGCTTTGGATTTTTTTAAAAGATGTATAAATTATATGCTGAAAAATATGGTTGACAATGTTATGGAAGTGTTATGTCTTAATTCCATTGAATGAAGATAACACAATCATGAAATATTATGCTGCTTGGAGTCAACATAGTCTTACTGAATTCTGTAGTAAGGATATAAGGCTCATTCCCAGCTAGCTCTGCTGACAATTCTCAGCATCAGTATACATGATATTTGGATAAGTCCCAGTTATATTCTAGAGAGGTGTGTTCATTTCTACAACATCCCCTTTTTAGATATGCACTTTCTTTAGTCAATACTTTTTACAACATGAGTTCACTTCCAGCATTTTAGTCAAATTATGTTTTCGCTTACCCTGGCATTGTATTGTAATATTAGTTTTAGGAATAGGTACTTCAAAGGTATCATAAATTATGTTCATCGGTGAATTAAATTGTACTGGTTGGTTATTCTGTGCATATCTAGGCCTTAATTGGCCCATATGTCTTCTATCTTGAAAACATCCACCTTCGACAATGTACATTATACTACCAAAACATTGATTCATTTTTTCTTCTTACCAATTTTCATTTCCAAGCTTTTAAAGAAGACTTTATCACCAATCTTAAATGACCTGGTAGTTTCAAATTTTCTTTTGATTCCCTAGCAGTAATTTGTCAAAAACTGATCTAACTTTCCTAGCAAGCAAGAGCTCTGCAGGTGACATTTTCATGGTGACGTTTGCATTTGATGTCATTCGATATATGCTCACAAATTCTTGTAGTGCCAAGCCTTTAGCTTTTCTTAATACCCCTTTTGAAGGTATCAACAAACCATTCAGCTTAATCATTCAAGTGGTGGATAGACTGGCATTATCAAATGTTCAATCACATAGTTTTTACAAACGTTTTTAAACATACTAGAAGTAAATTGAGTTCCATTATTGGATACCACACTGTCAAATAATCCAAACCTGTGGTAGAATGTCTTTTACATTTTAATATCTTGGGCCATTTTGTTAAATTTTCAACCACAATTAAATAGTATGAACTGTTTAGTGGTCTAGCAAATTCTAGATGTAGTCTTGCCCACAGTTTATGCATGCTCAGCCATATCTGATAATTTATTGGTGGTGATTTTATTGCTGAATTACAACCATTACATTTTCTATTTTGAATATCTTTGTCCACCTTTGGCCAAATAAATACAGCTTCTTATCAGAGACTTCATCCTCACTATTCCTAGATGTTCTATGTGGAATTGTTTCAAAATCATTTTTTGTAGTGATAACGAGATTACTACTCTTTCCGTGTACAAATAGAAAATGCTGTATTATTGTTAGCAGGTTTAATTTTAGTTTTACTCCATTTCAACTTAATGTCATTCAGTTTTTTTGAATAAACATATATTTTAGAATGAATTTGGCTATCATCTATTGTAACTGGTAATTCTTTAATAGTGTTACACACAAGGCTTTTAATTTCACTTTCAGATTCCAGCAAAGCAATCACAGTAACTTCAAAATCTTCATGACATTTCAATATCAATCTGGACAAGCCATCCTCATGCCCCAATTTTTTTGATGATAGAAATTCCATCTTGAAATCATAGTTCAATGAAATTGTAGCCCAACCGTGTAATCTGTTTGCAGTTTGCAATCATCTTTAAGTATGATATCATCGTATGAAATTTCTTTAAAGCAAAAATTATAGTAAGTGGTTTCTTTACAATTTGGCTGGAACATTTTTCCATATTTTTCAAACTTCTTGAAGCCTGAGCAAGTGTACCATCTTCAAATTTATGACCTACGGCTCCTATGCCATACTTGCTTGCATCTGACACTACTAATATCTATTGCTGCAGATATAATGTGTCAGTGATAACTCTGAAGTTAGTAGTTTTTTAATTCCAGACATTCTGCTGATTAATTCCATTTCATACCTTATTAAGTAAATTATTCAGAGGTGCTCGCAATTTGTGCATATCTGGCACATAAATATTATAATAATTTGCTAATCTGGGAAATGATTGTAAGTTCACCAAATTTGTTGGGGGAGACATGTCTTTAATGGCACTTGCTTGAGCAGGATCTAATCTTCTTCCCTTTTTGTTGATTATCTGACCTAAATATTTAATTTTGTCCAGAAAGAATTGAAATTTCTGTTTGCTGAGTTTGAAACCATAATCATGTATTCTCTCAGATACTTCCTGAATCAGTTTTACATGTTGTATTTTTGTAGCACTCTTAATAAGTATGCCCCCTATGTATATGATTGCACCGTCTAGTCCAGCCAACATCATATCCATTATTTGCTGGAATATACCTGGGGCTACTTTTGCACCAAAGGGTAATCTTCTAAACTTGTAAAGTCCTTTATGTGTATTAATAGTCAAATACTTCTGGCATTCCTCATCCACTTCGATTTGAAGATATGCCCCAGACAGGTCAATTTAAAAAAAAAAAAAATGAACACCATTTGACAAATATATCCTATGGAGTTGGCAAGAGATGTGGTGGGTGGCAGTCATTCAACCCAGCTGGAAAATCTGCACATAAATCATATTTTTCTTTCTAATATAAACTGCTGGCATTCTGAGTAATCTATTTTTTCAATAACTTTGTGGTTTTTTAACTTATCAAGTTTGGTGTCAATAGACTCCAATGCAGTAAAGAGCATTTTTCTTTAGGTTTAAACACTGGAACCAAATTTTCTTTTTAATTTAAAAAAGGTCTTTGACTTTGTACATTTTCCCAACTTCTCTGAGAAAATATTTATGAATTTATTTTTTAGTTTACTCAGTGTTTTTTTAGCTGTGATCTTTTTTTCTGAAGAACAATTAATTTTTTCACAGAATGAATTAATTGGCCATTTTCATAGCTCAAATCATTTCGGCCAATTGATGCATAGTAAATTTGAGTTGGAATTTTTTAATACGTAAATATCTGCTTTTTTTTTTACCTGCAAGTATGACATTACACATAACTTTTCCAAGAAAAGTTAATTTCTTGCCCGATATTCCTCTTGCAACATTGTCAGTTTTTTCATCAAGAATTGTAATATTGCAGTGTCCAATTGAAATCTCACTGTAGCATTACTCATTTTTACTGTTGCAAATTTTCTACTATTTGAACTTTTCTGTTTTTTAGCTGGTAGCTCACTTTCAGCAAGTTAATTTGTATATTTCTTTTGCTTTTCAACTTGCAGTAGTTTCGTTTGTGACCTTTTTTTTTCCACAATTAAAAAAATTTTGTGGTTTCAAGTTGGCATTCCTTTCTGAAATGAACCATACTGCAGCCATAGCATGGGCTAAGTTTGGCCGTATTTTTATTTTGGATTTTTTCTTTTAGTACTACTATGTTTTTTTGAACTAGTTGTACTTCTGATGTGCCATTTTGTTCAATTTTCACTGCATTGTGCCTTAAATTGACAATTTTCTGGCACTTTTCTGCAACATTCTGTATCGTTAACTTTGAATCCTGTTCAAGTTTTGTAACGATTCAAGAGCATATTTCTGCATCACTGCTTGATGTTAGATATTTAACAAAGGTTAGACATTTAAATCTGTCTGAGGATAGTTCGTTAAGTTTAAATTTCTCACACTCACAGTTGATTTATTGGCATATGTGATAAAATCTTCATGTTTGTTCTTAGTAATGTTCACACACAGCCAATGTGTATAAAACAATGAATTCTTTTCACCAAAAATTATTGTTAATATTGACAATGTTTTGTTAAATGACACTTTTCTAGATTATTTGGCAAAATGAAATTCAGATATTTTTCATGTTCAGTGGGGTACAATTTTTGTAATAGAAGATGTACTTTCTTTTCATTTGACCATCCTTGACATTCTTCTCTGAAAATGTCCTTATACCTTCTGAAGTCAAATAGGAATGTAATGTTTTCTTCTTAGATGCAATTAAAATCACTAAATGAGTTAGCAACTGAGTCTGGTGAAAATCAAATTGACATATTGCCTGTTCCTTGCTTTTCCAGGATTGCTTTTAACTATTCTTGATATGCAATCCACTCTGACTGCATTTGTTGTAAAAATATCATCTGGAATTTTTTCTGTTGCTGAATAATTATCTTCAAATCTTCCATAGTGTATTATGTTCACATAAATAGTCATTAATGAGGAAGAAAACATTTTTTTTCCTGTGTGAATTTGAATCTTTGTTGACATTTTCATATCTTCATTCCATTGGATGAAGATAACACAATCATGAAATATAAGTTGCAGTTGACATAGTTTACTGAATTCTGTAGTAAGGATATAAGGCTTGCCTTTGGCTAACTTTGCTGATAATTTTTGGTGTCTGTATATACACTATTTGGATGAGTCCAAGTCATATTCTTGAGAAGTGTGTTGATCTCCACAACACAAAGTATTTTGAATATTTCAAGAACTTGTGCAACTTTGATGCAAATTGACAATTTGAGTAGAGGGACCTTATGCATACATAGGCAATTTATTATTCACTAGGTAGTGAAAGTCCAGTATTTGATCAAACTTCACAATGTCCAGATTTGTTACCACCCCTTCATCCCACAATTCATTTTGGCTTCCTTTAATTTTTAGCTTTTCTGAAAAGCTATTTGATTTGGTTTAGTCTTTCAAGATCTGGCTTATGTAACTTGATGCTATGATATGTCGAGATATACACCAGAGCAGCTTTTTATCATTCCACAGATAATTAGTTTCTTTTTTTTTTTTTTTATCTGATACAAGGTTCACAAACCACTCAAATTAGGAGGTGACAGGTAATGATGAATAAGGCATGTGATATGAATGAAAGATTGATTTGTTTATTTTATTTTAGTGACACATCAACCTAGCTTGAAATGGGTTATTTAATGTAGAAATCTAAATATGTGTTATGGGAACTTACCTATAATGATAATGGACTCTTCCTGACACTATAAATACTGTGCCTCTCAAGAGGTATAAGGAATGAATGGTGTAACGAGTTGAGATAATATTAGTTCACTCTAAACCAGATAGACAGTCATTACTAACAACTTCGACTTCTTGTACTATATTTCTGTTGTAATATATCTTTGTTATTCTACTCTTGTGTTTGTGTTGTTCTTCCTTGGACCATAACTGTGGTGCGAGGATATTGGACGATAACAATATGAAAATTCAAACTTTATAATTTAAAAGAATGACATTATTTCATAATTAAATTATAATTATTTAAATGAATATTTTTTTACCATATAATCTTACAAAATCAAACAAGAATTGAAACTTTTTCTTCTAACAAGAAATATCATTAATTATAGCAAATTGATTTAAATTTTTTTTTTATTTGCTTGACAATATATATTAGGTCTTCAAGTTTAAAATAAAATGTATTGCTGGTAATTTTGCTATAAAAATGCATTGATTGCAATTTGATTTTTGTCAAATTTGAACATGATTTTAATCCAGAGGAACATTATATTGAGTTTACCAATGGATCAAAGAAAAATAATATTGCATTAAAGAAAGGAAGCACTAAAATAACTTTGCAAGACACAAATGGAAAAAAGCATAAGATTTATTTGAAAAATGTTTTATTAGTACCTAGTTTCAATCAGAACATCATTTCTGTACAGGCCGCTGTAGGAAAAGGCTATAGTATGAAATGTTCACAAAACTATGCTACACTACCAAAGATGGCATTAAATTTAAAATAAAGAAATGAGGAAAATTGTATTATCTGAACAAATGTGTAACAGAAAGTGTCAACAACACCAGGCACAAAGTATTCGGTCATTGCAATATTCCTGATATTTTAAAAATGGAATCTTTTGTTGAGGGAAATAATATTGCTGGTCTTTTTGCTATAAAAATGTATTGTTTTTTTTGTTTATAAAAATGTACTATTGTTAGTTTGTTTTGGTTTGTTATGTTTTATGGCATATCAACTACAACGGGTTATTTAATGCCAACAAAATTTCCTTTTTTTTTTAAATGTATATCTGGTATTTTTTTTTAAAAATGTATAGTTTGGTTTTTTTTTTTTTTTTGTGGCATATTAACCTCAATGGGTCGTTTAATGCTGACAAGATTTTTATTTCTGGTAATATTTTTTTTTTCATATATTTATTGCTGATACTAAATTTTTAAAAGTATTTCTGGTATTAAAATCTATTTTTACACTTTCATAGTGTTTTGAGTTAGGTTGTGGGATCAACTAATTGCCCATAGCTAGGACCCTAACAGGTGCTACCACCTCGGGTCAGCGTGAACCTGGGAACACCAGCAATTAAGAGGTGGTTCAATGCTCCTGAAAACCTCCTGATCAGAGGTCTTGCTGCTGGACGTAGTTTATCGTCTTACACAAGAGACGGATGTAGTTTATCATCATATCCAGGATGGTACTATTGTTGGTAATTTTACTATAAAGACGTATTTCTGGTCATTTTACTATGAAAAAGTATTGCTGGTATTTTTACTATAAAAATGTATTGCTGGTATTTTTATACTTTTCTAGTTGTTTGATTTTTGTTTGGGTGTTCACTATTTGCTCATAACTAGGACCCTAACAGGTGCTATCACCTGTAGTCAAGGAGAACCTCGAAGCAACAGCAATGAAGAGATTGAATGAAAAAAGAGTTGGTAGGAAGTGAAGATTATGAGAAAGAGAAAACTAGATAATGACTGACCCTGACTTGAAAAGGTTAAAATTAATATTCATGGGTGTTTATTTCACAAAGTGGTAGTTCTTGGCAAAAAGAAAAAAAAAAACTATCTGAGTGCAACTTTCTTGTTACATGTGGAATACAGAGGATATGACAGCGATTTGACTCTATGATGGTGACATGGTATGGCCTAGCTGTAAATGTTTCAACTGGTGGATCTAAACAGCAGAGCTCACCTATCCATCAGTTTCTGCTTGAGCATTTCATCTTGTTCATTTGCCAATTATATTTTTATTAAATAAGTACTAACAATTTTTGGATTTAAAGTCCTTCAGGATTTATTATTGGTAGGCACAATCTTAACAACATAAGATATACAGATGACAACAAGTAGATAGCAGACAGAAAAAAATTGCAGATGTCAAAAGACAAAATAGCAAAGGAAAATAAGAAGAAAGTTATAAACATCACTTGTAAGAAGAGAGAAGATATTGTCATTTTCAAGAGGAACAGCCCAATATATAAGCTGTTAATTGGAGACTTTAAAATCAAGCAAGTACATGAATTTAATGATCTGGGAAAGTGACTGAAGCCGAGATGCCAGGTGAACATTTCAAACCAGATGTGGCAGCAATATTCAACACAAGGATGAATAGTAAACTTATAAATATATAATATAGATTCTGATGATAAAAATTGTTTAGCATGACAGTAAACCAAATTTTCTTGCAGCAAACCGAGCTGTTGATTCAATATGATCTTTCCACTTCATGTAAGCAGAAAACATTAATCTGAGAAGGGTGCAATGAGTCACTCTGATGGAGGTTAGCATCAGCCATGTTGATGGAACATAGAGTGCTCTCTGATAGTTAAAAGAGAGCTGTTTCATTTTGGAGGTGTTAAAATTAACAAGCCATTCCTTGCTCCAGTTAACAACACATTGTAACTCCTTTTATTCTATTAATATCTATCAATTAGTTGATTTCTTCATAGATTTTTGAAAAAGAGGTATAAAAATTTTTCTTGTGTAAAAATTTTCTACTCCAAATTATTTCCGCTCTTTTTCATTTAGTAGCAAGCAACTTTTCACAAATATTTTCAATTTTGTAAAATATACATAAATAATTTAAAAAAAATCTGATTTACTCCAATCTGTCTTTTGCAAATGGAACAAAAATTTTAGCAATAAAAATTAATTTCTTTTTCTTGACAACACAAATTTACGTTTTATTTTCCTCAGGTGTTGAGTTCTCACCAGCATTTTTATCCATTCTTTCAGCATAACAACAATTTACCTTACATTTACACTGGATTAGGTATTGTAAGTAATCTAAAGTTGATTTATAGTAAACAGGAGGATCTGCGCAGGTTATGTGTAAATACATTACCATTTTGCACAAAGGACATGCATCTGCAGAGTTTGGTATTGGCAGTGGTGGGGAGGTTCTGGAATCAATCTCCCCTGTGGTTTTCATTTATATAAATGTAAAATGTCAAATTCAAATTTGTAAAAATTGTTGACTTATAACTTTAAACATCATATTTTAGGGTATGGACATATTTGAGTAAATGACTTGTTTTTTGTTGCTTTTTTTTTTTAAAGTGTGATTTATATCTACTGGCTTATGCTTTCAATAATTTTAATAACATGATGTGTTAAAGATAAAATTTGACATCCTGATTTGAGTCCCCCTTATTTGGAACTTTTCCCTTTTGAAATAATTTTTCTTTTTTTTCCTTTGCTCTCTTCTTATGTTAATCTTCAATAAATAAACACGTGTATAATTTTCCTCTCATAAATTGTGGCCCTTCCTTATTTCAATTTGACCGCCGCATATTTGGATATGTCTAACTTAACAGGTTATGGGCCCAGGATCATGTTTGATGGCGATGAAAACAATTACGAGATGTTTGAAATGAAATTTATTGGACATCTACATACACTAAAGTTGAAAGCCGAATTGAAGAAGGAAGTTGATGAAGTTGACCCAGGAAAAAATGAAGACATATTCGCAGAACTAATCCAAGTTTTGGATGACAGAAGCTTGGCCTTAATCATGCAGGATGCAAAAGACGATGGGAGAAAAGCGATGTAGATTTTAAGAGAGCACTATTTGTCACAAAGCAAACCATAAATTATTGTCTTACACACAGAACTTTCAAACCTCAAGAAACATGAGGATAAAGACATCACTGGTTATGTTATACATGCCAAGAAAGCTATTGCCGCTCTATGAAATTGTGGAAAGATAATTTCTGATTCATTAGTGACAGCTTTGCTGCTGAAAGGACTTCCACCTTGTTTCAACACTCTAAAGGTGATAGTTACCCAAAGTGAAACATCACAAACTCTTACAGAATGAAAGACGTCATTCCATGCATATGAGAACACCAGACCCAAAAAGGAAGACATCATCATAAAAACATCATACAAGAAAGACTCTCCCACATGATTTTGATGCATAAAGATGGTCACTTCACCAGAAGCTGTACCAAAAGCAGATGGTATAAATTTTGCAAAGTAAGGACACATGATATGAAATTCTGCAGAAAAAAGCAGATAATGTTGAAGAAAAAAACAGTTATATATATTACAAGGTAAGAATAAAATTACATTATTTCAAATAACTTTGAATTATTAGTTGATTGTGGCACCATTGCCCATATTATTAATGATGAAAAAAAATCAGTCAAATTTGAACATGATTTTAATCCAGAGGAACATTATATTGAGTTTACCAATGGATCAAAGAAAAATAATATTGCATTAAAGAAAGGAAGCACTAAAATAACTTTGCAAGACACAAATGGAAAAAAGCATAAGATTTATTTGAAAAATGTTTTATTCGTACCTAGTTTCAATCAGAACATCATTTCTGTACAGGCCACTGTAGGAAAAGGCTATAGTATGAAATGTTCACAAAACTATGCTACACTACCAAAGATGGCATTAAATTTAAAATAAAGAAATGAGGAAAATTGTATTATCTGAACAAATGTGTAACAGAAAGTGTCAACAATACCAGGCACAAAGTAGTCGGCCATTGCAATATTCCTGATATTTTAAAAATGGAATCTTTTGTTGAGGGAAATGATATCAATGGAAAAACAAGTTCCATATTACCGTGTGAAACTTGTACTCTGGGAAAAATGCCAAATTTGTGGTCAAGAAAGCCAGACGATAAAGCTAGATTTCCTTTAGAACTAGTGCATTGTGATTTGGCTGGGGAAATAGAGCCCATTAGTATGGATGGTTTCAAGTATGTTATAACGTTCACTGACAACTATTCAGGCTTTGTGATGGTATATTTCCTCCAAAGTAAAAGCAACGCAATTGACACCACAAAACAATTCTTGGCTGATAGCGCACCTTTCAGAAATGTTAAGAGACTAAGGAGTGATAATGGTTCTAAATTCACATCAACAGAATTCAAATCACTTCTTGTTCAACATAAAATCCGACACAAAAAAATCTGCCCCGTACTCCCCCACCAAAATGAAACTGTTGAAAGAGGGTAGAGAACACTATTCAAAATGTCTAGATGCATGTTGATTGAATCTCATTTAAGTCACAAGCTGTGGCCATACATTTTCCTCTACACCTGCTAAATTCCAAACAAATGTTATAATCACTGACTGAAGCCCAACTCCTTATGAGGCATTCAAAGGAATGAAACCAAATGTTGAAAATATGAACATTTTTGGTCCAATATGCTATGCCTATGTGCAAGAGAAAAAAAAAGTTTGATCCCTGATTGGAAAAGGGATTTTTATAGGGTACCATAAATACAGCCCAACCTATTTTGTGTATTTCAAAGAAATCTGTGAAGAAAGAACAATTGGTCACTTTCACAAATAAATTTATTGACAATAAAGGAGAGACTACTCAGGAAATTCAAAGCCAAAATGAATGTATTGAGACAAATTCTATTCCATTGAAAAACTCTAATCAATTTGGAGAACACAATATTGATGAGAATAAGAAAAATAAATTTCTATCAGATTCTTGTGAGGGCGACAGATATAATAGCAACAATAAATTTAGGGATCAGATTACTGATAATGGTGTGAGTGTTAAAGATAAGATTTGACATCCTGATTTACACTCCCTTCATTTGGAACTTTTCCCTTTTGAAATTACTTTTCTCCTTTTTTTCTTCACTCTCTTATGTTAATCTTCAATAAATAAACACATGTATAAATTTCCTCCCATAAATTGTGGACCTTCCTTATTTCAATTTGACTGATGTATATTTGGATATGTCTAACTTAACATAATGTGTTCAGTTTTGTTTCATTTTTTGTAGTAGATTTATAAATTTGTCTCTTCAAACTTTTTTCCCGAATTATGATGTTTTCTTTAATGCATGGACAATATTACAGTTTTCAGAGCTGTTAACAGGTGTAAGGAAACTTTTATTCAGTCAAATGAGGTTTTGAGAGAAAAAAATAAAAGACTGTTCCAAATTCAAGGAGAGACAATGCGTCCATCTGAAGCACTATGAAATTGAAATTCTTCCCTGGAATTTGGAATGCCACAAATTATTCTCATGTTGGTTTAAAGAGTCAAATACATAAAAAACATGACTGACCAATGAAAATCAAACAACATAAAAGTAAAAATACCAGAATCTCTTTTCTTCTTATCTCATTCTCCAATGAAGCTTTAATAAAAGTGAAACATGTTAGATTGATAAACATTTCCTATTTGTTCTTTATCTTAACATTTTGTCAGATTTCAATCCATATTTGATCCCAACTCATGTTACTATATATATATATATATATATAGTATCAATTCACCCCAAACAAAGTGTGATAAAGCAACTAAGACACAAGAAGCTACTGGAAGTGAAAAAGAATGAGAAGACTTTAGAAGGAACTGGAAACCCAATCCTAAACAGAAAATAAGAGTTTAGGTTGAAGTAGACTTTCAAAGGAACTGAAAACTTAATTCTAAACAGGAAACCAGGGATAAACCTCTACTCCTTTTCAAAACACGAGAGAAGAGCGTGAATCAAATGATAGGTGACCATACCACAACATCGTGCACATATGCACATGTGTATGCATACACACACATGCATACACATGCACAGAAAGAAAAATAAACCCATTGCCGATAAAAAAGTGCATAAATTATTTTTTTTAACTTAATATAAAAATAACAAAAACAAGAAAAACAAGAAAAATTTGCCAATAATTCCTGACAAGTGGGACTATTATAGAAAGGTTCATAGCCTGGAGTAGAGGTGCTGAATATAAAATCAAACAGTTAAGTGACAAATTTTATTTTAATCCTATATATATATATATATATATATATATAGATATAGTTTATAAGATATCAAAGAATTAACCAAAATATATATATATATATATATATATATATATATATATATAGTTTCTATGATATGAAAGCACTAAGCAAATTTATTTATTAAAGTACTTAGAGACATAGTTCTTTAGAGAAAGATCAATGTGAAAGTCAGCACCTGTCAAAGAGTTTGTTAGTTATTCTAAGTTACCAGACATCTGTGATGTCTTTTTCAACAAATCATCTGAAAGTGGCAAAAAAATTTGCAAATATGTCAGATATCCATTCCTGGCCAGCTGTGATACTACACATGGGTTTCTTTACTCGAGCTTAAGTTTGATTCTTTCAGACAGATTTTATCCTAAAAAAGAACCTCTTATTTTATGTGCACTATCCCTTAGGGCATGGCTGATCATGGCTCTCCACAATGTCCTGTCCTTTATAGCCCTTAGAGGTGTTTGCTTTTTTGCTACCTCTACTAATCCCTGTTCTGCCAAACATTTACACTGCTGATCATGGCTCTCCACAATTTCCTGTCCTTTATAGCCCTTAGAGGTGTTTGTTTTTTTGCTATCTCTACTAATCCCTGTTCTGCCAAACATTTACACAAGCTCATTAGGTAGGTTATACACTGCTTTCCTCTATTTCTCTTGTCTTCAACATGTCCTGTGAGTGTTACATTTTCCAAGCCCTCTTTTCTAATTAAGTGCCCTATAAATTTCAATTATCACTTTTAGATTCTAAGTATAAGGGCCTTTTTTGTTTCCATTTTCTCTAAAACTTTGTTGTTGCTCACATGTTCAGTTTATGGTATGCTCAGCATCATTTTGTAGAACCACATTTGTGCTATCACAAGTTTCTTCTGCATCCACAAGAAGACTTTCCTGCATTGACTGCAATATAGGAGGACTGAGATTACATAGTTTAGGTGCTCAAAATTTTCCTGTTTCTTAATACTTTGCTTATCTTTTAAAAAGCATCTTTTGCCATTCCAATGAGCCTCCAGATTTTGGTGTCATATTTTTCATCCTGTTTTAAAACACTTCCTAGATATTTACATTTTTGTACTTGCTGCATTTTCGTGTTTTTAATTTGTAGATTACATTTTGAATGGTTCCTTTTATTGATAACCATACATTCTCTCTTCTTACAATTGACAGTCCTTTCTTATCTGTCTATGTTTCTGAGATGAGGTATTATGTACACTATTTACATTATTACTCATCTTTGTCCCCATGATTATCACAACGTTTCAGCCGTTGAACACTCTGGTCTTCTTCAGGTGGTTGAAATGTCGAACTGAATCCTTTATTTCACCCAATGGAGTAGACTGTTCTAGTTCCACTTGCCATGTCTCATGTCAGTTATCTCCTGTTAAGTTCTCCACCACTTTAACCAGGTATTGAACTCTTTGCATCCTGTCACTGGATCACTAACGCCTTTATCCACTGTGCCATGTGTCCTTGAGGACATCTGTGTATGAATTTCTGGGTATTATAAACCTAATGTCTTCAGCAGTCATTTTTTATCAGTGCTCATATTTCTTCTTGCTCTCCTTTACTACCTTCTAGAAGAGTGCCTATAGTTTCCTTTCCATGCCTGCTATCAACACATGTCATCTGCATATAATACATTGTTAAGATTGTGGCTGCCTATAATGAATCCTGGTAGAACTTCTAATTCTCTCAGAATCACCTCACTGTATAGTTTGAATAAATCCAGTGAATATCGCTATTATCACAATGTTTTGGTCATTTTGCACTCCAGCCTTCATCAGGTGCTTGTCAATCTGGGTAATATTCATGGAATTTTCCAACTGAACCATTTATTTGCAGACTGTTTTTGTTCCGTTGCCAATATCTTGGGATATCATGTTTTGTTCTTATTCAACATTGCTCAGTTATTACACTGTACTATCTGACTGAAACATTGTGATAACAACAACAACAAACATAAAGACAACAGTCTGAGTATAAATAATGATAATCTCTCATCCTAGAAATTCAGACAGTGATTTTGATTAACCTGAAATAAAATTAGCACCATAATCTCTCAAGGGATTAAGAAAGATTTTGTACTCATAGTTGAAAAAAGAATTTTTATCTGAATGGTAGAAAATTTGTCTAAAGTAGTAAATTTATGTCATATGTAAATAATAAGTATAATGTTTAAAAAAAAAAAAAAAAAACCTGCTAAGAGACAATTTGAAATGGGAGAGGAAACAAGAAAACTTAAGATTCTAAGTGGGGTGATAAGACCTGGAAAATTGAAAATTACTGGTTTACAGTAAAGCTTTTATCTGACTGACAGAAAATCTTCAGGAGAGGTTGGGTGGATATTTATGACAAATAAAAACAGCTGTAGAGATGAAAAGAGCAATTATCTCCATTAGGAAAAGATGAATTCATGAAGGTCATGTGATGGCCTGTGAGTGATGTCACTTTGTAAAGTGACAAACACCAGTTGCTTTTTAGCAAGCATAGGGGCAAGACCTATCTGTCCATACTAGTTGCTATGTAGACAGGAGAGAACCAAGACATGACTTCTGATGAAAGTCCTCAAGTGATGTGGTTTCGGTTTTCTGCAACCGTTCTTTGTGCTTCTGTTCCACCAATCCATAATGTTCAAAGAAGGATGTTCCTTTCTAAAATCTGAAGGCTTTCTTCACTCAAAGCTGATCTTTAACCATTGGTCTGAGAAGGTGGTTGTATACTGTTGACAGTTTTAGATAACCATAAAATGACTGTCCAAAACTGCTGGTCTAGAAGAAACATTTTTCAGATGATTGCTCACTCTAACTTATTCTTCCAGTTATTGTAATAATATAATTTAAGCCTTCAGTATTTTCAATTTGTAATACTTGTGCATTAGATACATAGATATCTATCATTTTGTTAAGAAAGAAATTCAGTCTAGCATTCCTAGAGGGGAAAAAATTATTTTATTTCTACAATGTTCATACCATTTGTTGCCATTTTAAAAGTAAATATAGGCTTACAGCCACACCATATTGAAACACAGGTTCTTGTATGATCACTGAAGTTAAGTAACATCGAGCCTGGTCAGTATCTAGATGGGTGACCTCTTGGGAATACCAGATGCCGCAAACTTGGATGTGTAGGTGATGTAATAGATAATGATCAGAATTATTAATCAGAGAGCCAGATTCCAATTGCTGTTGCGTTTGTTATATTCACTTACGTGCAAATACTCTTGGGAAAGGTATGTACATAACTTTTATCACCCCCCTAGCTATGGGATAATTAGTAAGATTTGTATCACTAAACCATTAATATCTACAAAAAAATTCTTAAAAACTAAGAATATTTTCTGGCTTTAAATAACATCCAAAAAGTTGATAAGCCATAGAAAAGAATCAATCAATCCAAAAAATAAATTTTGAAAAAGTTTTTTTGAGGATATTTATACTTATTCAATGAATCAATAAATGATGTTCAGTGGGTTTATTTCATTGATTAACTCCAAAGTTTCATGTAATATCACTCATCAGGACCAGATTGTTTGATAAATCTATTGAATTATCAGATATTATATTTATATGATATTAAATATCACTCATCAGTGTCATACAGTTTGACAAATCAATTGAGTTATTAGATATCATATTTATATGATATTCAATATCACTCATCAGTATCATACGGTTTGATTAATCAATTGAGTTATCTGATATCATATTTATATACAATAGAACAAATGCTAATCATTTCAAATTTGAAATACATACCACACTAGGGTTCAGTAAGTATATAACAACATTTAAATATTTCAATGCAACCAAAATGTTTGATATTTTACTTAATGTATACTTATGTATTTTATTTCATACAACATTATATAATTCAGAAAATCAAAACTTTTCAGCCATAAAAGTATCTAAATTTTTTTTTTGTTTTAAATTAGTTAATTATATATTAGTTTAATTTATTAATATTATTGAATCTCAAATCAATTTTATACTAAGATATTATATTTAATTTAGAATTTTATAAAAGTATTTATTCAGAAAAATAACATAGTAAGATAAACTTAGTAAATATTATCAGCTGATATTTATATTTATTAAGGTTTTATTGACATTATGCTTTACTTGACATAATAAATAGTTTGGCGTCGGCTGTATCAGGCTTTTACTGAATTAAATGGCGTCTCTTTGCTTGTCCATTTTGACAGTAGCACTGAATATGGGAATGTTAGCAGAATGCCCAATATATCAGATCAGTACAAGAGTCAAGAGGGTGTTCATACAAGATTTACAGCCAGGGAATAATGCATCTAACTTTAAATAGTCTCAGCTCAATACAAAATGAAGAATCCTTCACCTTTGCTGAGTCATTCTTGCACATATTTTTTTTAAAACAGTTTAGAGTACAATGCTTGATATATGGATGGCAACAGTGTTTTCTATTTTATCCATGTTCAATGACAGAAACAATCCCAGGATAAACTATCCATCTCACCACAATATATTATTATTTGATGCAGAGGCTAATCATGCTGGTAACTTGCTCATTCGTAAGTTAGAGCAAGAGGCCAGCAAGATAAATATCTACCACAACTGAGTAAATGGCCTATGACCAGAGTGGAAAGGATGTTTGTCATTCTCTAAGCAGGAAACAAATTAATTCTATTAAGGATTTTAAATAACAATTTAAATATCTGGGAAGTGTTTTAACAGTGGATGGAAAGTGTGACACTGAAAGTGCATTTGGATGCCTTCCAAAAGCTAAGCAAAGTATTAAAAAACAGGAAAATGTTATTAGAAACAAAGAAAAGAATACTGAACTGTTACGTAATATCAGTATATATATGGCAGTGAATCCTGGCCAATCTCCTCATGAAGTGACTTGAAGCAACAGAAATGTGGTTCTACAGAAGGATACTGAAAATATAATGAACTGAATATATGGGCAATAATTTTTAGAGAAAATGGAAACAGAAACGACACTTATACTTAACATCAGAATGAGTTGAAATTTCTATGGCACATAATAAAGAAAGAGGGCTTGGAAAAGTTGAAACTCACAGGAGAAAAAGTCAAAGGAATACAATGCATAACCTACTTAGCAAGCTTGAGTAAATGGATGGCAAAACAGGTTCTGGAGTAAGAAGGGAAAGAAAATTTATTAAGAGCTACAAAGGATTGGAAATTGTTAGAAAACTTCCCAGATATTTAAATTGTACTTTGTTTGATTTTGCTATTTCCAATTTGTAATTTGCTTATTAAGCTATCCCTTTAGCTAACAACCATGCATTCATTCTTGATATTTAGTCCTTTCTTCTTGCATTCCTTCATTATCTTCCATAGTTATTGTAGCTTAATTTCTGTGTTTGTAATCAACACAGTCTCATCTGCATATCTTATATTGTTAAGATTGTGGTTGGCAATGAATCCTAGTAGAATTTCTAATTCACTCAGAATCACTTCACTGTAAATATATGTTGAATAAGTCAAGTGAGAAGATACATCCTTGTCCTACACCCCTTTCTATTTTCGTATATTTCTATTTCTATGTAAGCAGTTTGGTTCTGGATTATTCTAATATCCTTCCAAAATATGTCAAGGCTCCAACAGCATACTTCTGACATAACTTTACCACATTCAAAAATTATTGGTACAAAAATCTAACTGTGGCATTATTTTTCTTTTCTTCTCTCAGAATCTGTTATGCTATTAAATTATTTAATTTTATTTATTTACTACATACAAAATGACTTAGTTTCAAAAATGAAAAGAAAAGAAAAAAAAACATCTTTCAGATGAATGATTCGAACATGAAAGCAAAATAACCTGGTTTCAAATATACATATAAAAAAATCTGTCTATATCTCTGAGATGAGGTATTATGATTCCTTGTATTATTTACCTTATTTGGACTGTTATCCTCATCATTGCCATATTCACAATATTTCAGCCATTGTATGCTCTGACCTTCTTCAGGTGATTGGAATTTCAAACTGAACACTTTATTTTGTCCACTGGGGTAGATTGTTCTAGTTCCAAGTGACATACCTCTTCTGGATGTCTCAGTTATTTCCCTTTAACTCAACTCTCCAAGCTTTTTGGTTCACCGCTGCTGTTGCCTGGTATTGAACTCACAACTCTTTGGGCCTAGTCACTGGATCTAGCCAACATCTTTATTTATTGGGCCATGTGTCCTTGAGGAACTAGAACGATCTACCCCGGTGGACGAAATAAAGACTTTGATTCAAAATTCCAATCACCTGAAGAAGGACAAATTTGCTGAAACATTGAAAATGAAGATAACAGTTCAAATAATGTAAATAATACAAGGAATAAAGAAAAGTCTTTCAAATGAATTACTGCATTTCAGTTCCTTACTAGTGTTTTTTTTATTAATTCTTTATTCACTCAAACTTTTTTTTCCTGATTATTCCTATTACTGCTTTCGTGCAGGAAAATTTTCAATAGGACCTGACATATTTCCAAGCCAATGAAACAAGATATTATTGTTTATAAATGAGGTTTAAAAACATTTTCTGTCAACTGCAGTTGTGTAATTATTCTTGATTTATTTCTTGTAATGTCAATGAAAAGATTTATTGGAAAGTGCTATCAAGAACTGATACATGTGAAACACAAATTGTTTTTTGTTACTTTTTAGGTCATATTTTTTGCAAGGCAAAGGTGTTAACATTCCAACCAGGAGATCCATGTTTGATGTATGAAGGAGATGGCTTCTTGATAATATTGGACTGGACAGATGATCCCAGCATACAGCACCATTGAAAAGTGCCTGAAAACACAACACAGGTTGACCCAAAACATGTGAATGAAGATGGATAGACAAAACTGTTCGAAAATTGTCAATAATTGTGGTAAAACAAAGTTACAATCATGGTTGGCAATCTACCTAGAGATGATATCCCAATAAAAAAACAAACATCTCCTAGCAGCCTAACTACTTGCAGAGATGTAGAAGCCTGAAAACCACAATGTGATTGTAGTTCTTCAAAAAAAAAAAAAAAAAAAAAAAAAAAAAATTAATGAGTTCACAATCTACCACAGGAAGAAATAGCACAAATACTATTTTTTACTCTAACAGGTAAAACATGACCTGCACACATTGGTAACGGTAATATTAGCAGTTTCCTTATATGGAAACATTCAGCATTCATTGACTGAGCAGCCAGTGCTACTTTTGATTGAAGATTATAAAATCTTTCTATTAAAACAATTTTCAGGAAAATAGCTTTCTTAACTGTTATTGCTCCTTCCACTGTTGATAGAAGTTTCCTTCCTAACTTTTTATTTGTAGCCATGTGGAATATCAACACCTTGATTATGTCATTATTTTCTTTTCAAGTTACATGTGCTATCCATTTTAGTTATTGCTGCTGTTGAAAGTCCTCATGTGATGTAATTTCTAATACTAGTAAGGTTCTTTGTGATTCTGTAGATTTGAATAAGGTTTGAAGATGCATGGTTGTGATGAGGGTGTTGTTTCGTTTGTACTGAAGAATATACATTTGAAACCAAAATGGAAGTGCCCATGAGGAATTTAGTGTCTTTAGCATCATTTATTGCCAATAACTGGCAATTTCCTATTTTTCCCCAAATGGGCCAGCACTGCCAGGCAAAAATGCTATAACAATACAGCAGTTAAAATATTATCTGTAAATAAAAACACCAAATATTATAGGCCAAGAATATAAAAAAATCTGATGTTAAAACAAACTGTCTTCAATACTTGGTTTGTGGTTTTAAAGGTATTCAACAACTGAGAAAATATTTACCCAAATAAGGATCTCACTAGCCAGTCACAAACTTGTGATGTCAGCATAAAGTATAATAGTTAACACTAAGTTTTAAAATATTTTACGATAGGAAAGACATGTCTTCATACCTCTTGATATTAATACTGGCTAAAAGTATGGCTGTAATTACTGAATCATAAACATATCGGCATTTTCTTAATATTAATTGTAATATAGCAATGACTAAGTAGAAGCTTATGAAGCTTTATTTGACTAATTCAGCTTTAGCACTGAAAATGTTAATTTTATTATAGTGGATGGTTACAAGTTAGAAGTTTTATTACCATACTAATATTCACCCAATACAAGGCTCAAGAACCCTGCAAGGTAGATGGTTACTGTTAAAATGGTTATTATGACAGAATTGGTGGTAGGAGCTGAGGTTTATCACGACAAGGAATATTAATAACAACTGACCCTTGATTGTGGCAATCAAAGTGTGAATATAAAGCCAATGCTCTCATAACTAAAGAATAAATGACAAAAAAATATGTCTCCACTCCACACAGATGGATCATGTAAAGCTTCCAATTGGAAAGAAAAATAAATGAAAAGATATTTCCCTCAATAAAATCACTTCCTACTCAAACCAAAAGCTACAATCGTCTCAAAGCCTTTGTAAGTAAAGAATTTTTTCTCAACCAAGAGAACATCTTCACCTGCTGATGGGCTTATATTCTTTTGTCTCCCCAATGTCTGAAATGTACTGTATGGCTATACAAACTTTCCTATATCATAGGCTGTCAGTACTTCCCCCATAACACATTTTTCCCTGTTCTCAGCTGTCAGTATTTTCTGTATGATAAGCTTATTCTTTTCCCATCGGCTGTCAATATCTTCTCTATGATATGCTTTCTCTCTGTCATCTGCTATCAGTATTTTCCTTATGGTATACTTTACCATAACTCATAGGCTGTCAGTATTTTTCCTATGACACAGTTTTTCCTATATCATCGACTATCGCGATTTTCCCATGTAAATTTTATTGAAAGGAAAATGTGCAGAAGGTTGTTATTGACTTTGTGCCGCTGAAGTTGAATGTTGGTGGACCCCAATATACAAAATGAAGACTTGATTAGAAAATGACTGGCCAATGTTTATTGACGCACCTAGGTACAAGATGCAGAGGTATAGAGAATGGTCAACCTCAAGTCAGTCAGATGCTGAGTGAAGGTGACTGAATTTCCTTTTCGTTGCTACCAAGCATGTCCAAACTTAATGGTTGGGAAGTGAGAAAACAATGATCATATCCTTTCTGGAAGTGGAGGTCATAAAATTTCCACATGACTGGAAACTCTTTTTGGTTTCCTTTTGCATGATGGGAAAAAGAAATTTTTTTATTTTTTTATTATTTTATTTATTAGTTTATTTTCATTCTCCCACAGATGCATCAATTTTGGCCCACCGGTCCTCTAAACCAGTGGTTTTCAACTTGTCTCCACTTGGGGTCTACATGGGTCGATTTTAAAATAGTTTATAGTGAGTTATTTTACTAGTGTACGTAAATGTTCCATAGAATTTAGTTGTTAAATACAAGTTTATTTTCATTAAATTAGTCTTACTTCAAAATAAAGCATATACATTTACTATTTCTATAATACAGTTACTAAACTTATCTATTAGTAAAAAGTAAAATAAGCTTCTTTTTTTTCATTTTCATCATATGGTCAACAGGGGTCCACCCCAAAAATAAAGAGTGAAAGTGGTCCATGGGGAAAAAAAAAAGGTTAAGAACTACTACTCTAAACCATCAAATATAGAAAGTATTTTTGCACTTTTATTTACCTGAAAAGGGATGACAACAACAGCATTATTTATTTTAGAATTTAAAAATTAAAAAAAAAAACACATTTTTTGATCAACCAACAAACAAACAACCAGGAATCATCTAGAAGGAAGGCAATAATCGTGGAGAACATAGATAAAATGATTCGGTGTTTAAAAATTACCTACTTGAGATCCATGTCACCGACAATCGACAAGCACAAAATCTGAGGCAGACAGTTGAAGAAAGCAAAGTTTGATAGATAAACGAAAATATTAGAGTGCATCAAAAGTATTTTTGCTTTTTACAGACTCTGTTCCAAAATTTATTTTATGTACACATCTAAAGATTATGACTTCTTGATAATGTTATTTATTATCATTAATTATATATGATTATCAATATTGATATTGTTAATATTATCATTACATCTTATCCACACTATCTTTTGGTTCAGATGTTATCATGGTAGTTACAAGTACTGAAACAGAATTTTTAAAGTATTATTTTAAAATAGGCTTCAAAGATGCAGATAATGTTCATATACAGGATTGCTCCCATCTTGTCTGCCAAGGTGGTACTCTTTTAGGACTATAAAAGTATATATCAATAAAGCTTCCTTTCACTCTTTTTTGCTCTGCAATATATACAACAACATGAAACTTGTCTCCACTTGGGGAGATTTCTTTCCCTCAGTTAATTTCAAACAAATCACAGGAGTATCACATACAACAGGGCTAAGCATGTAACTGTTTTCTTTCTTTTTTTTTTTTTTTAGCTATCTGTATACTAGCAGGATAACCCATCTTTGACCAGGTCTTTCATTACTGGGAATTTTTGCTGTTCAAATGGAGCAGCTTAAGTTTAAAGTCAGCCCACTAAAAAATCAATATTAGTAACATCATTTAGGTGCAACTGAAGCACATCCCTAAATGGCGGGGGTAACAATTTGAAGTGGGGTGGGGGGCTCTGAAAAGAGAAATGTATAATAATATTCTTGTAAAAATTTAAAGTATTCATTTTTGTTAAAGTTTTTATGAAAGATATATATCCAAGAACAGATAGTAAATAGTAAAACATTGCTGAGAGTTATAATGGACAGGAAGTAGTGGAGAGCCATTGTTGCCAATAATATGGACTCAAAATTGGCACTGAAGAATTATCAAACAAAAAAAATTCATCAAAATTGGATGAAAACTGGAAATGCATAAACATTCGATCACACACACACACAAACAAACATATACACATTTTGAGAATTATATATATATAATTTTCCCTTTCTCTTCTTTTGTGAGGACAACCTTCAAAAGCTTGATGACACTTCGCAGATATCTCTCCCAAGTAAGACCCCCCATATAGGAGAACATGACTAAAGACTGTGTGTATGCTATCCCGTGCAGCTGTGGAAAGAAATATAAAGGGAAGACAGGCCGCCCCCTCAAGGTAAGGCTTCAAGAACACCAGAAAGCTGTAACATGAGGGGAAGTGGAAAAACCAGGCGTGGCTGACCACATATGGAGAGAGAAGGGAGATCACCACCCTCTGTGAGAACATGTTGAGATCATAGACAAGGAACACCATTGGAAAATTCGTAAACTTAAAGAATCAGCACATATGCTAGGCCACAAAAATCTTCTGAGCTGACCAAGCATAGAATAAATACAATATGGGAACCAGTAATAAGGAGTGCCAGAGAAAAGTAATAATAATAACAAAGTTGCAATATGAGCTCTGGTAAAAACATGCAATGATAACAGCAAAAATTGTAATATGAACACTGGTAAAAATGGTTGCTGAAGACATTAGGTTTATAATACCCAGAAATTCATACCCAGGACACATGGCACAGTGGTTAGATCCAGTGACAGAACCCAAAAAGTGTGAGTTCAATACTTGGCTAAGGCAGTGGAGAACTTTCAGAGGGAAAATTAACAGGAGATAACTGATAACTGACATCCATTAAACATGGCACATGGAACTAATCTACTCCAGTGAGCAAAATAAAGGGTTCAGTTCCCAAGGATATTAGTTCGTAAGGGAATATAACGAACCCAACTGGAATTGGAACACAAAGCTCCAATTAACAATTCTGAGCCATTATCTAGTTCACCAGCTCCCCATCCAAATTTAGAGCATCTGGTATTCCCAAGTGGTTTTCTACAAACAGCAACCTTGTCCATTTCAAACCTATAGCAACTATTTGCTAGAAATTAAAACAGTACCTGACTGTACTGCCCAAAATAAGTTGAAGCATTTTAGGGATGGTGAATTGACACTTCAAATAAAGTTGATGATTATAAGCCTGAAAAATATAAGTTTGAAGAGACCCCAAATATCAACACTGGAAAACATTCAAAATAGCTATCAACATTGAAAGAGGTAATATGTATAGCATTTTTCTTTTATGAGCCAATTCCCATCATGACAAAGGTTTGTTATTGGCTCTCCACAACATCCTGTCTTTTGTTACTCAAAGTAATTTTTTACCCTTTACCATCTTGTCTGCCCTAGAATTTCTCAAGTAGGATATTCAGTGTTTCTCCCTGCTTCTCTTGCCTTTAATATGTCCTGTAAATGTTAAATTCTCCAGGCCTGCTTTTCTCATTATGCGTCCCATAAGAAATTAACTCCCTCATTCTTACTACAAGCATAAGTTTCTTTGTTGTTGCTATTTGACTTAAGACTTTCTTGTTGCTTGCATGCTCTGTCTGTAGTATTCTCAGCATTCATTACTAGAACCACTTGCGTTTCAAGTCTCTTCATCTGTGAGGAAATTATCAATTCACTGATAAAATCTAGCTGTCTATATTTCTGAGATGAGGTATTATGTACACTATTTACATTATTCAGACTATTGTCCCCATCTTTGTCGCCATGTTTTGGCCATTGTAAACTCTGGCCTTCTTCAGGTGGTTGGAATGTCGAACTGAACCCTTTATTTCGCTCACTGGAGTAGACTGTTCTAGTTCCATGTGCCATGTCTAATGAGTGTCAGTTATCTCTTGTTAATTCCCCTCTCAAAGTTCTCCACTGCCTTAACCAGGTATTGAACTCAAGGACACATGGCACAGTGGATAAAGGCGTTAGTTAGATCCAGTGACAGGACCCAAAGAGTGTGAGTTCAATACCTGTTTAAGGCAGTGGAGAAGTTTCAATTTAAGATCTAAGACATGAGTTTTTACTTGTGGCTTTTTTATATATTGAAATGACAATTATTAACATGTACTAAAATGTTCTGTAAAAAGATTCCATTTTTCAAAAATATGATTTATTTCCTCATAGTTTTCAGAAGTAGTAGATTTCAGTTGTCAAAGTGAATTTTCACATTTTTTAATTTATATAAAAATTCAGTTTGATGACAAAATGAAATTTACTATTTCTGAAAAAGCCAGGAAATACTAAATTATCTGTCACATATGGTTTGGTTCTCTTGCTATACATTTACAGATTCTTGATAAAATCTAAAGAAGAATCTGCAATATTATTAGTCTTGACCTGGTATCTCACTTTTAAACTCCTGTAATATAGCTTTCCTGTGCTTTTTCTATAAATATTTTTCTGGTGCTTAGAGTGTATGAATTTTAAGTGCAGTACTAGATTTGTGACAAAGTCTCATTCTTTTACAGTTGAAATGGCTAGATGTAACCATAAGTTCTATGCTAACAGTTTCTTCTATTACGCTTCTGGCTTGTGAAACTCTCTTCTGGCTTCTTGTTTCCCAGTCAACTTTGATTTTCATAAATCTAAATGCAATGTCAATCGCTATTGCCAGTCTTCTTAATTCTTGTTCTTTTATTATCCTCTCTCCTTAATAGTGTTTTTTTTTCTCATATTCTCTAATACTCAGTAACCTTTGTTAATTAGTGGCTTTATTGCCTTGCTTAATGATTTTATTTATATATATATATATATATATATATATATATATATATATATAGAAAAAGTTGCAGATTAAAAAAATTGTTTTATTTTATGAAAGTATTTATATATATATTTGATGAAAGATTGAGGACAATTTGAAATATCAAATATATATATATATATATATATATATATATATATAAATACTTTCATAAAATAAAACAATTTTTTTAATTTGCAACTTTTTCTATATATACATATTAAGAAAGTATACATGGCTTCTCTATATATGCTATATATATATATATATATATATATATATATATATATAGAGAGAGAGAGAGAGAGAGAGAGAGAGAGAGAAGAGGGAGAGATATGAGCAAATGGTTGTGTCATCAGTATAGATACAAAGTTGAGAGCTAATGCCATCAGAAAGGTTGTTAATGAAAATTAAAGACAAAGTAGGA
Organism: Acanthosepion lycidas; assembly: GCA_963932145.1. Classification (NCBI taxonomy): domain Eukaryota; kingdom Metazoa; phylum Mollusca; class Cephalopoda; order Sepiida; family Sepiidae; genus Acanthosepion; species Acanthosepion lycidas. The sequence continues at coordinate 30,203,353 of OZ010573.1, forward strand.
CCAAGGATAGAGCCCTGGGTGGGGACACCTACATTAGTACAAAAAGATCTAGAAGAGTGGCCTTTCAGGATAACTTTCATTTCACAATTAGATAAGGAGGATTGTATCAGTTCAAAAATCCATCTGGAGACACCATAACCTTTCAACTTGTGAAAAAGACCAGTGTGCCAAACCCAGTCAAACACTTTTGAGATGACCAAAGCAATAGCCCAAGCTTCACCATTCTTATCTAAAACTTGATAGACTCTTTCCTCAATAATCATTAATACATCAGCAGTTGAGCGAGAGAAGCAAAAGTCATATTGTTTGTCTGAAAGAAGGCCCTGTGACATGATTCAGCATTGATTAGAGCCTCTAGTAGTTTGCTAAAAGGTGGTAGAAGGCTAATAGGCCAATAGTTGGAAGGGTTGGACTTCAGCAGAGTTCTTAAGAACTGGAACAACAGACTGGAAAGCAGGAGGTACGGAAGTATTTATTATACAGTTTAGAGAGAACAAGAACCACTTCTGGAGCACACTTCTTACAGGAATGCAATCAGGTTCAAATGCTTTGTGGGGATCCAGATTAGGGATGATACCAAAAATCATGGAAGGAGTATATCACTCAATAGAGATTCAGTCCTAAGTGGAAAGTTAGGCAATAATGCTTCAGATGAGTCAAGAGTGGAGTTTGAAGAGAATTTATGAGCAAAACATTCTGCTTTTATCAGCAGAAGATGTTAACACCTCAAATTGATTGAAGAAATAAGGAACAGAAATTTTGATTTATCTAATATGCTGTTACAGATCCACCACTAATCCAGAGAATCAAAGTTGGTAAATGCAATACAGTACCTTATTCTCTCAGCAAACAGATACTGAGCTCCTTCAGGAATGCATTTACATTTATTACATGCAGCCACAAATAGGCATCTGTTGTGATAGCAACTGTCCCACTGGTATGGCTGAAAACAGTGATTCCTGTGCACTATAGCAGCAGAATCATGTGAACCATGGAAAAGAATGAGGTTTCACCTGGTATTTCTGAGAAGGAATAAAAGCATCTATGCCAGCTTTAACACAAGAAGAAAACTCACTGGCACAATATTTATGCAATTAGATGCAATAAAAATCCTCTTTGCCAATGGATGTTATTTAGGAGACTTTGCCAAATAAACACAGAAGAAGGAGGATTCAGATTGGTTTGGTTTTTAACTTATTCAGCAGTATAATTCAAATTCCAACTTTCAAGTGGTCGTATTTTTTCCTATTTGATAAAAGAAATAAAAAAAATAGAAATTAATCCTATGTCTAGCCATTGGATACAACAAACATTACACTTCAATGTAATTAAAAGATTGCCATTATTAATAGCAGCCCTGGAGAAGCAGAGATAAATTGTTGGTTATTCTTACTTAACACTCACAAGCTTAGAACAAATCAGATATAAAAATAAACTTATTCAAAATCCAAGACTGTTTTAACTCTTTAAATGGCATTCTGCCGAATATAAACGATAACGCCAAAAGCCCAAATCCTGAGCTGATGGCTACATGAATAGATTTATAAACAAGGTAGTAGGAGTTCAAAAGCTTTTCCTTGTATAGTTTGTCAGTAATCAAATTCAACATTTCTTGAATACAATTTGCTGAGTTGATGTACAGCCTGAAAATGTTAACTCTAAAACAGCCTTCTCTGAATTCAAAGCATTTATTTCCAACAAAAACAATCTTACAATCTCAAAATATTTTCTGACGTTAAATAACTGTAAAGGGTTGATAATCCATAAAAAACAAATTAATCAAATTAAAACTAAATAATAATGTTTTTATTGATGGGACCATATGTATGTAAGGGGAGGGAACAAAATACAAATACAGGCTGCAATGGGTAAATTGTTGCCATTTTATAATTTTAATTTTGCTCATGTGTATTGTTTGTTTTTGATTTTGTTAACGGAGTCTTCCATGGTCAATTTACATCCAGGTTCATATGTAAACATACAATATGACCCTTAACTAAGCTTCCTTTGACCGCCCAATGATGACCCCACATTGCATTTCAATTCTTGATCTTGTCAGTATGCACTGGAAGCTGAAAAAAGGCTTTCTACATGTACACAAGATGAAAGACAAATGCTGCACCAGGAAATAAAGATGCCAACACTGTTTCCCATATTATATGTAGATGTTTTATTCAGAGCATTGCTTGGGTAGGTAGGTAGGTAGGTAGGTAGGTATATAGGTGATATTTAGGACAATTTCTATGTTGATATTTTAGGTCGGCTCTTCTCCCTAACAACAATATAGTAGGGTCAGTTGGGCACCGTCTGTTAGAAAAAGAGCACCATGACACAATTCACTCTGTCAAAAATTTAGAAACAGCATGCTATACAGCTTGGAATTCATACCAGAAGCTCCAATATGAAAATTTCAGAGTGTTTTGATGTCAATCTGAGTACAGTACAGAGGATTCAGTGTTTGGAATGAACACTATTGATGGTGACATTATGCCTCCATTCATCTTCGCACAGGTCTTCAAACTCAACACAGAGGCCTACATCAACTGACTTGAGGGGTCAGTGCTGCCCTGGGTCAAAGGGGTGGCTGCTGGAAGATCCTATGCCTAGTATTCTGTACCTTGCCACAATAGCAGAAGAACTAAGTCATGGCTGTCAGACAATCAATTTCTGTGACCACATCATACCCTAACATCTGGTCACCTAACTCCTCAGATTGCAACCCCCTTGATTATTATATGTGTGGCACTGTTGAGCAAGAGACCAACAAAACTCCTTATTACACCAAAGATGAACGGAAGGCAAGAATTATGGCAGCATTCACCAACTTAAACAAGGAGACTGTCCAGAAGAGTTACAGAAGATTCCGATTTCATCTGGAGGCCATGGTTTAAGCCAATGGTGATTTTATTCAATAAATTTACTCTTTAGTATTTCAAGATATTTTTGTGTAATTTTGCTTAGTATATTTGTTAAAATGAGGTCTCAGTGTTATTTTCATTTTTGTGTAATTTAGATCATAATTTATCCATTACACCATATATATATATATATATATATATATATATATATATATATATATATATATGATAGAATAAGGAATAAATAAGAAATATTTATAAATTTAACATGTTTTGCTTTTATTTTCATCATTGTAAATAATTTATGGAAGAGAAGGTTCTGGTAGTTTGAGTTCAGGACAAGGCAAAAAATGTGAGATCTACCTGACCAATGAAACCAAACAATACAGAACTCAAAGTACCAGAATGTTCTCTTCCATAACTCTTTTCCAAAAATTTCTCGTGAAGTTTAAATAAAAGTAAAAAAAAAAAAAAAAAAATTTAGACAAGAATTTATCCATTGCACACTGTATATGTTGATTATAAGTTGTGCATCAAGAGAAAAGATGAAAATAGACGGATGCTTAATTTTAGATTTAAATTTTAAATTTATGGCATCTGATGTGACTAGATGCACAAACAAACCAATCTCAATCAGCTTCTTACCGCTTCTGTTTTCATCACTGTTGTTTCTAAATATCCCACATTTTATCAGAAAAAGTTTTGTTAAGAAAAGTGATATATTGTATGAATGATACTAGGGACACCCACGTAGAAAAGAAAGGTGTGGCTTTATCACAATCTTAATTGTTTCTGTTTTATAACAAGCAGGTGGTTCTTTTTGAAGCAGTATCCACTTAGACTGAAGAGGAATGGTAAAGTAAAGGAGTGGATGAAAGGTTTTTTGGAGATCAAGTGACAACAAAACAGGAAACTGGGTGTATGTAGGTGTTGATCTATGTTAACAGTCATGCTTGGGATTGGAGTCAGTTCTGGGCCACTCTTGGTTGGAGATGGACATGTTCGTCATGTGGTCCTGTTGCCACCTGTTTGTATTTACCAGACACATGTTGGAATGTGTAAATGATAAAGATGTTGGTAGGAAGAAGAGCCGACCTACAATATCAACATAGAAATTGTCCTAAATATCACCTATCTACCTACCTACCGAGGTGGCGCCCTGAATAAAATATCTACATATAATATAGGAAACAGGGTTGGCATCCTTATTTTCTGATGTGGCATTTTTCTTTCACTTTGTTATCTTGTGAGCATGTAGAAGGCCCTTTATCAGCTTCCAGTGCATACTGACAAGATCAAGGGTTGAAACGCAATGTGGGGTCATCATTGGATGGTTGAGGGAAGCTTGGTTAAGGGTCATATTGTATGTTTACATATGAACCTGGATGTAAATTGACCATGGAAGACTCAGAAATTAGTGTAATTTGTATATATTTTTACTTTAATAAAACTACATAAGTGAACATTGCGTCCAGCATGAAACAGCCTGTTGCCTCTGAGTGTTGACCTCAATCGGTAGCCTGAAGATTGCATCCAGCATGAAACAACCTGTCGCCTCTGAGTTTTGACTCCAGTGTTCACTTATATATTTATATTTACATATGCTCTATCTCTGATATTGAGCACTTTATCCCATAAATATAGCACACCTTAAAACTATATTTCTTCATATGTATATGTGTGTGTGTGTGTGTAAATCATTTTCAGATAGAGTGTCTCTGTAAATGAGCAAAATGAATAAAAACACAAGAGGAAAACCTATTCTTACCCAACACATTTCATCTTCTGAAGGATTTTATCAAGACAAATGTAGGATTCATTTTGTTGCCTATACAAAGGCAAGAATATCATTGGTTTATCAAGGCTTTTAAATTTGAGAATGTTCATGAATATTCATTAGGTGGTTGAGGTCAGTCAAAACATATGGAATACACAAAGTGCCATAATTCAAAGTCTAGTAAGGCAAAAGTAAGCCAACATAAATGACCACAAATACATTGAAAAATCAAAAGAAATGGTTAAATTCACACATGCAACAAAATAAATCCTACATTTGCCTTGATAAAGTCTCTTAGAGGACAAAACACATTGGCTAAGTATAGTTTTTCCTCTTGTCTTTTTATTCATATATATATATATATATATATATATATATATAGAGAGAGAGAGAGAGATAAGTATGCAGCTATACAGTATTGTATCCAGAAATGAATGATTCACTAAATGAACAAATAGAATAAGAAATGGTTTTTCTGAAGCAAAGTAAATTTACTTAAAGTGAAATTTGAACAATGTACTATGAGTAGACTATGCCCATGTGTAAGTGGCTGCAAGCATCCTCAACACCAACTCAGTCTCCATATTGTGCTTTTTTTAAATTTTGTAGCTTGTTTTGTTTTATATTGAAAAATATTATTTTTTATAATATTTTTTACTAAAAACATAACCATTGGTTGACAGAAGCAAGTGAGAAAATCAATCACCATCGAAATTAAGGAGGAAATGGAACAAGTATTAGCAAAGGTTAGTAATGAGTATGGAATGGCAATCTTAACAATTTGCATCAGAATCAAAAAATAAGGATATATTAAAAAAAAGTTCAGCCTGTGAAGGGAATAACTAAACTTAGAAAATCTTGTAGCAATTTTATTGAAGAGATGGAAATTTTAATTTTGGCCTGGGTCTATGTGCAGTGAAGAGTTAGTGAAAGAGCTGCAACTCCCTGTATTACACCAACTGTAAAGCATGGAGGAGGCTCTGTTATGATGTGGGGAGTTTTGCCAATTGCAAAGTTGGGGATTTGAAGGTCAAGGGCAAATTGAATCAGACCAGCTATCACAGCACGCTGCGGCATCACATGAGCCCATCTGGAACATGGCTTGTGGGTCAAGGATTTGTCCTCATGCAAAATAATGACCCAAAGCATACTAGTAAACTCTGCCAGAGGTACATTAAAAAGCAAAGAGGAACAGCATGTCCCTCAATTGATGTCTTGTCCGGCACAACCATTGAACTGGTGTGGGATGAACTTGACCAAAAAGTCAGAGCTAAACAACCCACAAGTGCGGCTCACTTCTGGCAACTCTTGCAAGAAAGCTGGGCAGAACAATCTTCAGTCTACCTTCAGCCATTAGTGGAAAGAATTTCCGAGAATCTGTGAAGCAATAATAGCAGCTATCAGGGGTCATTTTGATGAATCAAAAGTTTGTGTTTTTTTGGTTTAATTTATATTTAATATGGCTCAGGAAGACTTGTATTTAGTATAATAAATAAAACTATTGTAGTGCTTAATTTTTGAGGGTCACCAAATACTTTTGACTAGTAGTGTATTTGCTATTTAATTTGTGTATTTTTCTTTTTTTTTGGTATACTTTTATTTTGAATTTGGATGGGATTTGCAACAGATTACATCTATTTATATGTATTTCAATTTCTCACGTAACAAACAATTTGGTTAATGAAAGAGGCACTGGAATGGATAATGTTCATATATAGAGGACCCCATTGTATTGCTGATTGATCCATCTATTAATATCTAAAAATGAAAAAATATTTCTGAGAAATAAAATTCAAACAAAGTAGATGCAAAAATTTATGAAAAGAAAAGAAAAGAAAAATGAAGTCTTTTTGGAAAGGACATGTTGCAATCCCATAATACTTATGGGAAGAAAAAAACTTGCAAATTTTTTGTTTGTTAATTATTTATTATTTCAGTGGCAAATGACGTAGATTGCCTGAGAGTTTCACATCTGGAGAAATGATGTGCGGGAGAGGAAATAGTAGGGTAGTCGTAAAGAGGATGGTGAGGCAGAAGAGTTTTGAGAAGGGAAGGAGAGAAGTGGGATGATGAGGAAAGATGTGATTCTTGGCACAGACATGTCAAGAAAAATGATAGGTCAACCAATAGAGACAAAAGGGAAAACTGTTTGGTTCCAAAATGAAAGTCTAGATGAGCCACTGGACAGATATTTGCATATATTGTTTATAAAATGTATGGAAATACAAATGGATTATTATAAATACATGCAATTTATTGATGAGAAAGCAAGAGTAAGAGAAAAGTACTTAAAAGATCTGACTGTCCAATAAGTGATACAGTTAGCATAAAAGGTTATCAGTCTATTTGATTATCTATTGGATATTGTGCATATCCAACAGGGACAATAGATTTTGGTTGATTTTGTTTGGTGGCATATTGTTATATAGGAATGAAGTGTTGCTACTGACACTTGAGTTTGAACACAGATCACCAGAGAGCAAATACAGGCAATCCCATTTTGAATAAGTAGATCACATGATGACAAAGGAAATTTATATATGGGAATTAGTGTGGCAGCTAATTGATCACTGTTTCTACTCTATCCTCTATTACTATTACTGATCGTTATTCTCTATACTATTCACTGTACTATTTCTCTATACTGATCACTATATGGATTACTATTTGGTGGTTACTTTTTGAGCCAGTATTATCGACTAAGTACTATTAGTGTGTGTGAGTGATATTTGAAGGCATCTGACACCAGTATTGTTCAACAGCATTACTGTAGTTGTATCTGTGATTACAAAGTCTCTACTACAATCAGCATTTCGAAAGGGACAACGAGTATTCGTCGACATCCCAAAACATATCAACCTCTTTGGGTTATTTAATGCAGAAGTCTAAATATTTTGAACTCAATTTTATGCTTTCAACTACAGATATTTTGTACATAATTTTATACATTCAGGGTAGTGTTGCCTTGATTGTCACTTTGCTATAAAAATATATTGTTGGTTATTTTATTATAAAAATGTACTGTTGATTTATGTTTGGTGATTCACTATTTGCCCATAGCTGGCACCCTGGATCAGGTGAACCTTGGAACAACAGCAGTTAAGAGGTGGTTCCATGCTCCTTAAAAACTCCAATCTCCTAATCAGTGTCTTTGCTGCTGGATGTAGTTTATCATTAAACCCAGGATATGGAGACGATAGAACAAAAAAGAAAAGCTGATCAAAATTTGTTATGGCAGCATCAGTTCATGATTGATGGATATCATAAAATTTCAGAATGAGTCCCAGTGGATGTTCTAAGATGGAAATGAGGAATTGGTTGCAATAAGGATCAATGAAACATAAAGCCATTCAACATGAGAATTAAAAGGTACAACAGTTCAATGAACTGAAATTGCAAGGAGATAGAATAAGAAATAAAAATGGTGAAAGAATGTTGGGAAGAAGTGTGACAAGGAAAATAACAAACAAGCAGTGAAAACACAGTTAAGAAAACTATTGGTAAATATATGGCAAGTGACTGAATTAGATAATCTGAAATAATAAAATTTGAATCATAAAAGCTATATTTGGATCTTGGAGTCAGAAAGCACAAGGAAAACATATAGGACACTTATCTTAGAGTACTTGGCATAGAATGATGCTTGCTTACCTAATTTCAAAAACTATTGCCACTGAGTTGTGAGCATGATTCTCACTGGGTGCACCTCTATTGTGGGTATGTACCAGACTACAATGTTTTCTTTGTCACATTACTGCAAACACAAATGCCACTATCGTAATTGTAATATTAACCGTTTCCCTATAAGGAAACATTTGGTATTTATCGACCGAGGATTTAGAGTTGCTGCCAGTTGAAATTTGTAAAATCTTTCTCTTAAAATAATTCTTCAGGAAAATAGATTTTTCAAGTCCATTATCTGCAAGTGACATTGTTGCTAAAGTCTTTCACATTATAGTGAACACTGGACAAAATGACAAAAAAGAAAGGGGAAAAAAAAATGTATCTTTTGTAGTCATTGTTAAATATGTGGGTTTTTTTATGACAGTAGAATCCCTCCTATCCAGAATCCCTCATATCCGGATATGATTTTCATGTGTATATTTTAACTATTTGGGTGATATATAACTGATTTGAAATTTCTGTTTTTCAGGAAATTTACTTTGGATAATTGCTTATGCTTATTTCACCCTAATAGCTTGTATCAGTGCAAAAGATGATGAGAAAAAGAGGAAAAGAACAACTTTGGAGTTATCACAAAAAGTGGAAATTTTAAACAGTCTAGACAATGGTGAAAGTTCATTATAATGAATGGCTGAGTTCAACATAGGAAAGTCAACATTGTAAGACATAAAATCTTCTAAAGAAACAATTCTCCAGCGTTCACACTGTCACAATGAACAAGGAAATGAAAAACATGATTGTGATAAAACCTCGACCGAAATTGGAAAAGCTATTGAAAAGATTGTCAGTTTTATGGAAAGAAAGCCAGCATTCAGCTATGACGATTGCAATAATGCACACAGAGTTAAAAAGTTTTCAAAATTTCAAGAACAAAAGTAAAACAAAATGTGGAAAAAGTTAAGAATGTCATTAGAAGAGAAAGAATCATCATGCAACAGCAATTATTATTACATTATTTGTTTTGCATATGTAGCATATTTAATTTAATGAATTTTCATTAACATTACATAATTTATTTCTTTTTCCTTAAAATCAATTCCATTATATTTCACTCACCATTGGCTTATTTTGTTTACTATAAAACATTGAAAATAAATGTTAAACCTGATTTCAGTTTTTTTATTTTAATCTAAATGTAACTCCTCATATCTGGACTTTGGAGCCAATTCCTCATATCTGGAAAGCCTTCTTACTCTGGGTGTCAGGGATTCTACTGTATTTTTAATTTTTGCATCCAAATTTTTGTCATTTTGCTCAGTGTTTACTTGCAGACTTTAAGCAGTGGAAACAACTAAAATGGGTAGCACATATAACTTAAAGAGAAAATAATGAAATAATCAAGATGCTGACCATTATATAAATAGCAATTGATACAGCTGGAGGCTAATCTAATCCTGACCTTGAAGACCAAACTACTAGAGAAATATTAGAGAATACATTTAACTGATTATAGTTTACAACATTCTATCCACTACTATTCACTAGTAAAAAAAAAAAAAAAAAAAAAAGTTAGGAAGAATGTTGTATGCCTAGGCAAATCTCCACCATATAAAACAGCAGAACCTTTCAGGTTTTCCCACATTTTACTTTGTATTCCAAATTGACATTAACATTAAAAAAGCTGGGGAGAATGTTATATTTATACACAAATCTCCACCAGTTGATACAGCTTGAGGCTAAACTAATCCTGACTTTGAAGGCAAAACTACTAGAGAAATAGTACTGAATACTTCTAACGAATTAGTGTTTAAAACACTGACTTTCCACTCTAACCTAGACAAAAGGCAAAGGAAACCTCTATCAATACTGGAAAGAGTGATAAATGATATACCTGCAGGTTTTTTTTCCTGTGTTATATTAGCAGATGCATCTATTTTGTTGGCTGGTGTTGTCAGTTTCATTACAAAAACGATTGAAGTAGGAGTTTTATACTTTTATATTTTTCAAAAATTACCTAATGAAGGTGTGATTGTGAAGTCAATAATCATTTTGTTATGTTATCTGGACTATACCATATGATGCAGTATTTCATGGAATGGTTGAACCATGTGTTAAGGATGGAATATGTTTTTGAATAAAATAAATTTAACAGGAGTTCCACATTGCTGTTTGAGGCTTCTGTTTCAAAGGATGCCACCTTCTTACCATCAAAGCAACAGCAGCATTCAAAAAATAGGTAGCATTAAAATAACTATTAATGCAGTTTTCTGGGATTTTTTTCTTAATATACAAAGTTTAGTTAATCCTGAGTAGAATTTTTTTTTCTGAAACAAAACTTTTTTTCAGTTGGGGCATAAGCTGATATCACTTGGATCTTACAGCCATGAGCGACAATGTTTTGCAGGTGTCATTCTTTCTGATATTGTCTATTCTGATGATTTGCATATTGCAATTCCAACTCCATGTTGTCTTTTCAAAATGAATTGTATCCAAAATACACAATGGAGTCACAACAAAGCCAACACACCTCTTCCATACAGACAACATTAAGATTTGCTTTCTTCTAAAAGAAAGTGCATCTCAAAATCATTTCAACTGTTATATGGTGTTATTCAACAACACGTGATCAGTAGTCAACTTTTTCCCCATTTGACCCTTTACTCTATACTTTCTTTATTCTATAACCAACATATGCAAATAGGTAAAATCCTATTTGCTAATCCCCATTACACTTCCCAGAACTGAAGAGGTTTAATGCCTTTTGTTGTTTTTGAACTTCAACCTCTTTCCTCTACTCCCTTTTAAGGTTTATGTCCTGTTCTTTTTAATAGAGATCTTGGTCTCATCATTATCTTTCATGTCCATGTTACTCTTGTTTTCATTCATAGGCTCGTCTTCTATTATATTATCCTGATCTGAAGAACTCACTCTTTTTTCTTCACCAAGATCTTCTTCCATCTTCAATTGTGGGTATTAACTGATCAGAATGAGTCATAAGGCTTTTTCTTTTCTTTGATGTAATGGCTGTGTTATGTCCTCTTTGCATGATAAACTTAGCTCTCTCAGGACTTGCTTTGTCATTTTATACCACATCTTTTCATTTATTCAGTTAATGGAGATCTTATTTGTCTTCCCATTAATACAGATGGGTTTTGCAATCTGTCTGCATGTAGAGTCATCCTATAACTAATTAGTAACCTTGGTAAGTAACTATCTATAGTATCTATACTTGGGGAAAATGCCTTCAATCCCATTTTTAATGTCTGTACCATTCTTTCAGCAATCTCATTAAAGTGTGGGTGATACGGTGATGTTTCGTAAGGGAAGCAGTCAATCCACCTCAACCAATTATATAAACATACATCACAAAATTCTAGTGTGTTGTCTGATACCAAGGTTTGAGTGGCCCCACTTCTAGAAAATACCACACTTAATATTTGTTTTATTATAGTTGTTTCTCTATCTTTAACTTTAGTGACTTCAGGCCATCCAGAAAAGGAGTCTACTAAAATTAGAAATAGTCCTATGCCATTAATGTGTGAATCATCCATATGAAAACGAGACCATCATCCAGTTTCTTTAGACTATGGGTGCATTCTCCTTTGTCAAAAATTATTTATTTCTGCATATTTTGGACATTTATGTACGCATCTTTCTATATTGCAATAATATCACAGCTACCATGCTTCCAATTTTAATCTCCTCTGTTAGCCATTATCACACAATGCACATCATCATGTACACTTTTTATATCTTTTTTTTTTAAATTTGCATACAGACTAAAAATGATTTTTTCTTCCACAGTTATGGAAAATTTTTCCAAAAGTGAGGCACTTCTTTCTGTCAATTCTCTCATTCTTACAGTATTTGCAATTCCATTTTTTATACTTTACTTTTCAACATTGTACTCAGTAAAATTATATTTTTTAATCAATTCCAGCTGTTGTATAAGTTCCACACATTCAGTAAAAGACAAATCATTCAATTGTAATTATTCCAATATCTTATATTTATGAGATATATCAGTCATATCTTCAATCAACTATAATTGAATCAATTTGTACTCTATAGTCAAATGAATGTTGAGTTCCAATTTCTCAAATTCGCATAATCTGCTAGCTTCCCTTAATCTCTGTCTAATCTGTCTATTTCATAATTGATACATTTTGTTTCTGTTTAATGGACTGAAGTTTGGTTCACTATTTACATTATTTGGACTATTGTCCTCATCTTTGTTGCCATATTTATCACAATGTTTTGGCCATTGTACACTCAATTGCAATGTCAAACTGAACCCTTTTGCTTGCTGGGGTAGACTGTTCTAGTTCCACATGTTAGTTACCAGTTATATGTTGTCAGTTATCTCCTGTTAATTCACCTCTCCAATTTTTCCACTGCCTTAACCAGGTATTGAACTCACAACTGTTTGGCTCCTGTCACTGGATCTAACCAACACCTTTATCCACTGTGCCATGTGTCCTTAAGGACACATGGCACAGTCAATAAAGTGGATTCTTGCATGAATTTCTGGGACTTATAAAATTAATGTCTTCAGCAACATTTTTTTACCAGTGCTAGTATGGCAATTTTTGCTGTTATCAATTGTATGTTTTTTACCAGAGCTCATATTAAAATATGGTTCTTTCTGCTTTTTAGGTTGTAAATTTCTTTTTATCTTTTCTGAAATTTTGACGAATGTCAAATTCTCCAATTGCTTGGGGTATGTCATAAGAGAAATTTTCATAATAGCTTCACAACTTGCTGAAGCTAATAAGAGATTGGCTATTTCATTTTCTCTCCTTCTGGCCTTACTGTCTTTCAAATTTTTAACCACACCTGGGCTGCAAAAACCCCAGATGGAACTTGTGACAAATTCTGGTTTGTCCAAGCAACTTAAGCATCTTAGCAGGAATGCCATATTTTTGTATGGTGTTGTTCTACAACACACGATCAGTAGTCAACTTTTTTTCCCCTGTTTGACTCTTTACTCTATAACTGTATTTCTCCTATAACCAACATATGCAAATAAATAAAAGCCTATTTGTCAATCCCATTACATTATCCTCACTTGATTCTTCCTATATTACACACTTGAAGAATTTTTAAGTATTTATTTTGTAGTAAATTTTTTAGTTGTTGATTGTCATTTATTTACTCATTTGTAAATTATACCTTTTATATTTATATATAAGATAAGGAACAAATAGGAAATGTTTATCAATCTAGCATGTATCACTTTTATTAAAGCTTCAATAATTATTAAAGCTATCAAAAATGAAACATGAAAATATTTTAAAATTGTTTTTAAAATTGTAGTTAAATAAAACATATTTTAACCTAAACACCTCTCTCAACGTAGTACAAGCACTAAAAAAATCCAATAAAACACCTACAGTAAAATGAAATTAATATGAAAAGCTAGAATATGTAGGCTATTAAATGACCCATGTCCTTTGTACATACATGAGAAACTATATATTACTAAGTTTATAAAAAATAAAAGTGTACTAAATCAGAGAAATGAATTAGCTATTTTTTGCCATCATTATCATAAATTTTACTTAAATAATATTTAAATTAAAAAAAAAAAAAAAAAGTGACCTGGTAATATATATACTTATACTTGATATGAAAAAATAATTTTACTTACTGTAAGTAATTCTAATAGAATTACTTGTTTTAAAAAGAAATATAGTCTATTAAAAATTAAAAGTGAAAATATTTTTAAATTAAAAGTGAAATATTTTAAATAAAACGTATTCTAACCTAAAAATCCCCAAAAAATCTTTAAACATACAAATAGAAAAATTGTCATAAGAATTTTTGCCATTAACAATAAATTTTTTTTTTAAAATCCAGGTGGCATGCATTTAATGGATGTCAGAATTCATTGAAAAATATATCCCTACCTATACGTAACCCCTTTTTCAAACGTAACTAATAACTGATACAATAAAAGTTAATAAAATGAACCCGCAACCACCCCTTGTCTGGATGAATGGATTTCTCTGTATCCTTGGAAACTGTAAATAATGATTTTTGCCATGCCTTAAACCCAGAAAATTAAAAAATAAGTTACTCCAAAATTTGCTTGAGGATGAAATGGAACCAATGTCTTTAATTTAATTACAAAATTAAATTTGAAGCTTTTAGCTTCCATTTTTGAAACATGGTTAGAACTGTGTAGCGAAAAAAACATATTTTAAATCAGTTAATTTATAATATATATATATATATATATATATATATATATATATTATATATATAGTGGCAGACCTACATTTTGATGGGCACTGAAGCATAAATATATATGATCCACCCGGAATGTTTTTAATTTGTTCATGGAGTTGGCCTAATTCCAAAATGATATATATTGGGCTACAGCTTCTATGAGTAAAGTTGCAAAAGTGTGACACAGTGACACACTGATATTTGCATTTATTATATAGATATATATGTTAGTAGGGTAATTAGTCAGTAACCTCTAATATATTTTCCTTAAAAATGACAGGCAAGGTACTTCTGGTAAATATTTATTGTTTTTCTTGTGTAAAAACAAGAAATTACTGTTTTTGAACTTAGTGCATGTGGAAATTGTGCAAATGAATTGTTTGTCCCAAGTGCATTTGAAAATGGGTGTGTAAAATTGCAGAAAGTTAGCAATATTTTCAATTTCTGAATACACCCAGCACGTTACAGTAATACTCAAAGTTGATGTTGTTATGGGTTGGTTTCATGTTTTTTTTTTTAATTAGGGTTTCTATTATTTTCAGATTTTTTTTTTTTTTTTTTTTTTTTACAGTTAAAGGTGTGTATTATATTTGTGTTCTTGACAAGTATATTGTGCATCGAAGTTGCTAATATTTTATGTCAATTAAGATGACCTTTATTTGCCCCACAAATTCAAAATCCTTCAAAATGTTTCATAGATTTGTCAAAAGTACTTGGACAATTTCTGTACACACAGTTCCAAAAAAGAAATCTCTTACTCCCTTACATGAAAAACACATGAAAAAAACTAAACTGAAGTACCATTATTGATTGATTGTTGGTTTTATGGCTTGTCAACCCTTTGTGGGTTGTTTAATGCTGAACTATATTTTTGAATTGTATAATAATAGTAATTCTTTTCCAAATGAATATTTTATTAAAAATTTGAGGAATAATTACAAAATATGTAACATTGATTTTCCAGAGACAAGTTGCATAAAAATGAGTTGTAATAAAACTTTTACTTAAAAATAATTATAATTTTAAAATACACGTCTTACTACTCTTTAACCTATAGCTGAGGGGGAGAAGATGTGGATTTATACCTTACCCAAGTCTGTTTGCACATCAGTGGATATAAGTGGCTATAATGAATCCAACTAGAATTCAAACTTGGCTCTTCGATTTCTCATTACACCACCCATACATCCAAGCTTACCGCACTTCATATTCCAAGCAGTCACCTATCTAGTTACTAACCAGACTCAAAGTTGCTTAACTTCGGTGATAAGCCTATATATATATATTGAAAGAATTATATAGTTGTTCCTCACTACTCAATGCGACTTAAAATTTCACACGCATGGCAATCATCAGGTGTAAAATGTTTATGTCTGACAATTTTCATGTGCATGAAACTTTAAGTAGCATTGAGTGGTGAGGAACAACTATATAATTTTTAATATATATATATATATATATATATATATTTGATTTGTTATTGTTGTAACCTAGGGAAGGTTACTGGCGGAATAAGCACACAAAAGTTGGTAATTAATGATAATACTTAGGACACAAACAACACATATAAGATTTGCCAGCAGTGTGTAGAAGTAGTCAACTGCTAGAAGTGTGTCAAGTGAATTTTACAATGAATCTCCAACTGCAAACCAACATACAGTATTTGCTACTGTATTTATGTAAATGGAGACATACCTATTATTGTTCATATGTATGCTACGACAGTTATTTTATTTCAAGTACTGTTTCTTTTACTACTAGCATCCACTGTGTACTATTTTATATATAGTGACACAAAATATATATGTATTTGATTAATTCTAAAAAATAAATATCAAGGAAAATATATCCTGATTAACTTTGCTTTGGTTTCAGATGCAATTTAGTTTGCCGACATCTCTCTATTAAACATATTATAACATCAAATGCTTTAGAAAACAACAAACCCTGGCTTATATATTTTGCCATTAATTTTATCATGAGTCATTGCAAACATTTCTATATAATCAGCAAATGATCTATCATTTTCCCTAAATAATTACAGTTCACCTTTATAATAATTAAATAAATGAAAGAATGAAATTCTCGCCACTCTATTCAGTATTATCTTGCCTGCAAGCAATTTCAGCATTTTTATGCAGGTTCCTTTCAGCAAATTTGTTCACTCAGGCATAACAGACAGCACTTGTCAGTAATGAAAACACAACGAAGCAGAAGAAATGGAATTACACAATGGAAAGAACAAGATGAAAGACACCAAACTAACATTTAAAACCTGAATTCTTTATTAGTGGAGCCACAAGTCTTTGGTAATATGGTAATCTAAAAAGGGGTATTTAAAAAAAAAATCAATACACAGTGAAATAGATTTTTTTAAAAAAAGTAATTTTTTGGAAATGCTTATAGAAGACAAATGCATTTAATTTGCATGTTTCTTAATTATACTGACAGAATTATTGAAAAACTCCATAAAATGAATGAAGAAAATATATTAATAAAAATTCTTTTTATAATTACTGGAAAAGCAAAAGTAACAAATATTATATAACAAATTACAATATACCAAATATTATATAACAAATTAAAACTTTTAAGAAACTGAGAAAAAAAAAATTGATTTAAAAAACTGAATTTTTCTTATGTATTAGGTTGGTGCAAAAATAATGTCGTTTTCTCACATATGTTTCTATGTGAGAAAACGACATTATTTTTTGCACCAACCTAATAGATTAGAAAGAAGTTTTGAAATTTTTAAACAAAGAAAAAATTCTAATAAAAAAAGATAGAGAAACTAAAAAATGTGAAAAAAGAACAGAAATAAAATAAGAAAATTTTAAAAGATAAATATAAAATACAAAGGGAAAATAAAAATTCCATAAAAATTCAATCATTTTTTTTTTTTTTAATTCTTCTAATTCATTTTCCATCTGAACTTCAAAAAAATCTGCATTTTCTTTTTTTTTTTTTAAACCCATCAACGATTAACTTGTCTCTCCTCGGCAAATAGTTTAGTATTTTCTTAAGTTTTGTTAAAACAGTAAAAAAAAGGACCAAATTATATTTTTTTAATTTTTAATCCAGACTTCTAATTTTGCTTGAATGCTAATTCCTTTTGATATATTTAAGGATTTGCTCCAAAATACAGAAATAAACCCTCACCTGTTTCTTCTAGTTGTTCCAGCTATTAATAAAAACAAAACATTCTACTAAAAGATCACAAATCAATAGTCAACAGAAAGAAAAAGAAAATTCCAGACATGTTTTACATGTTTTGTTCATCAGCAGAATCTTTTCTTTCTAAAGATCCATTCTAACAAACTGTTTTTTCTATCTCAAATGTATTATTTTCATAGAAATCAAATTTACTTCAAATAGTGAATCAAGTTTAGTAAATTTGGAATAAGAAGAGTTTACAAAGGTTAAATGTCATCTCTCAAATGTGATCTTAAAATTCGTAAGATAAAAGATTCCCAAGACATTATGAAGTAGAACTTTCTTTCTCTTCTTTCTTATTCTGCTTGGCAGGAGCTATTTCCAGTCTCAGTGCCAAAAAAGTATCCTTGACACTATTTAAAAAACATTGGAAAGAAACCACCAACATTTCTATCAGATCTTTGAGGAAAGAGAGCGAATTGTTTAGTTTGAATGAACCCAAATCAACAAGATAACGCTAACAAATCTCCTTATCTGATATTTCTCTTTCACAATTTCTTGCAAAAGAAACTGATAGGTTAAAAATAAGTCTTTCAAAATACCACTGACTAAGTGATGAAGAATGCTATTTGCTCTCTAACTACTCCTGAATAGGACCAAATACAGAAAAAAAAACAAAAAACTCTTACTATTCCTATTTTATAAACTATTAAGTTGATATAAAAGTTTTGCATTCTATCTTTTGCACAAAGTTAGAGAAATCTGAAAAGTCTCATTGCATGAGTAATCAGTCAATTGTAGCATGTTACTCAATACAGGGCTTGAGAGTCACTCAAGATAGAGGGCTACAGTTAAAATGGTTATAATGAATGAAGTTGTTGGGATCTGAACTGCACAGATTTTTGCTGCTATTTGAGTGTCAGTATTCAAAATGTTAAAAAAAAACAAAAACACATCTTTTAAATGAAACATAAATGTTTATTTTCTGGAGGAAAAGTAGAAGCTGAATGTCAGTTGAAATAATATTTATATATTCTTTTTGGAAATATATAATAACAATAAAATGTTCAATTTACTTTGCAGTGAAGTTTATTTTATCAAGTAATTAAATGTTCTTAGATTGGTGTGAAATGTGTGAACAGATTTACTTTATGATGGTCAGCCTAATGTGTTTGTGAGATTATAGAAAAAGCTTACTAGGCAGCTGTTGGTTAATCCCTTCTATTGTGTACATGAACAAGGCCTTAGTTGGTAGCTGCTGGCCATCTACCTTCCATGGTGGGCATGTGTGCGGGGACATGTGTGCGTATGCAAGTGTAGATGAAATTGACTGTCAAAATTGTTTTGAGCCTTGAAAAGCAGTACGTTTCTTTTTTTTTATCCATAACAGGATTTAAAATCTAATTTCACATATTGGTGTGAACTTTTTGGATACAAAGTTTTTATTGGTTACAAAATTATATCACATCTTTTTCTTGAACTTACGGGAGCGGTGAAAGAAGTTATTCTTGTTATTTTTTAAAGAGTCCAAAAATAATATATAGCAGGTCTACAACTACGCTCACAAGTATTTTGCTGGTATTTACCCTTGTAATGATTGTTTATTAAACAAACTTTCCAACAGAATTTCATTGGTTGAAAAATATATATAGGATTTAATTTCTATAAAGTAGTAAGTGATAATTATAATGATATGAAGGATGTTTAACCCTTGACTTGAAGAAAATAAGATTGTAGTGTTGAGGGAAGCATCCACGTAAAAGTCCACTCAAAAATGTAGCAGTTCTTAGGAAAAAGCTGTGCAAGTGGAACTTCCTCCTCACATTTGGAATATAGGGGAAATGAGAGTGTTTCAACTCCATGGAAGTAGCATGGTAGGTCTTAGCTCTAAAGGTCTGAACTGGTGGAATTAAAGACTGAAGCTGTACAAGTCCTCAGCATCAAGAACATGGATATTTTGTCTCAGTAGACATTCCAAAATTTGCAGAAGACTGGCTTCCATGTGAATACAGAGAATATTAGAAACAAGTTGAATATTTCATTTTATTTGTTGCTATATATATGAAGAAATATAGTTTTAAGATGTGCTATATTTATGAGATAAAGTGCTCAATATCAGAGATAGATTGTATGTAAATATAAAAGTGAACATTGAAGTCAACAGGCTATTTCATGCTAGACATAATCATCAGGTGGCCTGACGATTGTGTCTAGCAGGAAACAACATGTTGCCTCTAAGTGTTGACTTCAATGTTCCCATATATATATATATATATATATATATATGTATATATATATATATATATATATATATATATATATCAGGAAGTCAACTTCCTGACAAATTGACCGTGGTGAGATTTGAGTCTTCATAGTCAGGAAGTGAATGTTCTAAGCACTTGGCCAATATGAATTGGAATCAAATAGAGATTAAATCCAAAAGAATGGTAGAATAGAGAAATAGGAAACATTTACAAATTTAACATGTTTTGTTTTTATTTAAGCTTTGTGAGAAATGTTTGGAAAAAAATATCTTCAAATGCTAAAGAGTAAATTTATTCAATAAAATCACCATTGACTTCAACCACAGTTTCCAGATGAAATTGGAATTTCATGCAACTCTTCTGGACAATCTCCTTGTTTAAGTTGGTGAATGCTACCATAATCTGCGAACACATCATCCCCTTACACCCTTAGGGGGCGATGAGGTCACAGAATTTGTCTGACAGACATGACTGGGTTCTCCTGCTTGTGTTGCATGGTGCAGTATCCTGTTGCCAAATATAGGGTCTTCCAGCAGCCACTCTCTTGATCCAGGACAGTACAACCTCCTCAAGGCAATTGATGTAGGCCTCCGTGTTGATTCTGAGGCATTGTGGGAAGATAATGGAGGCATAACGTCACTATCACTAGTGATCACTCCAAACACATTTGTAATCACCATTGGACTCATCCAACTGTTTCTGAATACTCTGAATCCTCAGATTGATATTCAAACACTCTGAAATGTTTTTATTCAAGCTTCCGGTGCAAATGCCAAGCAGTACAGCATGCAGTTTCTAAATTTCTAGCAGAGTGAATTGTATCATGGTGCTCTTTTTCTCAAAGATGGTGCCCAACTGACCCTACTATATTGTGCAGTTGACAGAATCAAAAACAGACAATGGACATGCACAAAATTAAAAATACAATATACTGATAATTTACCCATCACACCCTGTATATATAGAAACTCACACCCAGAGTTGCTCAAAACTTTTAGGCCTAAAACCCATTTTTAATTCTGACCAACTAACCAAATAGTATTGCTTTTTGAATCTATTCTTGGTTGGGCTGAGAATTTTTCAGTATCCTCTTGTATAAAGATTTCTCACATAGGCCCATTGACTAAAAATAAGGAAACTAGGAAATTTTTCCTTATCAAATACAAATAAAATTCTTTCTGTTCTAATTTGTTGTAAAAGTATCTAAAAAAATAAACATTCCCAAGTAAATTGATTTTTTTCTCCTAACAAATCTAAGAAAATAAACAGAAAAATAATCTGTTTGACAATGAAACTTTTGCTGATTGCATAAACAAGCAATATCTGATGACAGTACAACTTGCCGTACGTCTTCAAAATTCTTCAGGGATCCCCCCCACCAAACCTGACCTTTTGCAGCAATTAGTATACAGACATACATGAACACATTGTCAGATTTTAATAAGCAAATCAGTGTCTTCACAATCAAATAAAAATCTATTGATTCTGGTAAGAGTACCAGGAGAAATATAACAAGGTGGATTTCAGATTATAATACATTGTTACATTCTGTGTTGTCTCTGGCTCTCTGTGCTACTACATAAAATGGCATCAACAAAAAGGATGATTTCTTTTTCTTATTCTTTTTTTTTTTTAGGAGAGAGTAGTGGCAACTTCAATTCTAAGAGGTAACAGGAGGAATAACATCACAGGGACACATGTCACACATTGGCTCAGTGTCCCTCTGTTGGTGGCCCTTACTGGTCGCTAACTAGAGTGTGGAAGGCATATCAACACTTCAGAATTCTTGCAGCCCTCTCTTGAATTAATGCTGTTTTGGACTTATATCCAATAACCAGACAAAGGCAATGCATCACTGTCAGAATACCACACCCATCAAGCACTCTGGCCAATCACTGACCATTCTGTAACAATATGTTTTTATTAGAAATATTTACAAAAACCTACTTGAGTCTTGACTCTTGTGCTCTTCTTGCTTTCATCAAATGTCTAAGGATTTGGGTAACTTTCAGTGAATTTTGAATTAAACACATTATTTAATCTCCAACTGTAGATTATTCTCATTCCACTGCACATGTCTAAGGATATCTTGTCTTGGTATTATTTAGTACTGCTTGGTTATTATTCAGTTTCCACTAAATCCAAATCTGTACTTCCCAACCCAGAAATTGAAATCACGATTACCATGTCACTGAATTCACAAACCAACATTTTAATCCACTAGTTTATTGTGCCATGGATTGTCCAGATGAGCAATAACTGGACAATATACAAATAAGGACAAAGTGACATTTCCCTAGATATAAATAGCAGAACAAGAACAACCTACCACTAGAGATTAAATAAAGGGTTAGATTGGAAATTCAATTAAGGTAACCCAGATTGACACATGCCGAAAGAAGGCTGGAGGGCAAAAACTGTTCAAAATTTTGATAACAAAAACAAAAAGAAGATTATTAGCCAAAAAGTAAATAAAGTAAATAATGATAATTTTTCATCCCAAAAATTCAGACAAGAGGTGATCAGGTGATAATAACAACAAAGATGAGGATATTAGTGCAGATGTAAATACCATCATAGGTATGACAATAGACTACATCTGTGTCCTGGGTAAGACGATAAACTACATCTGACAGCAAAGCCTCTGATCAGGAGGTTTTGAGGAGCATGAAACCACCTCTTAATTGCTTGTCTTCCCAGATCCACTCTGACCTGGGGTGGTAGCATCTGTCAGGGTTCCAACTATGGGCAAATAGTTCACTCCCAAACTGGAGTCAAAACACTATGAAAGTGTAAAAATAAGTTTTAATAACACAAATGCTTTTTTGTAAAAAAATTATTACCAGCAATACATTTTTTGAAAAATATAACTAGCAATAAAAATTGTAAGCATTAAATAACCCATTGAGGTTGATATGCTGTAAAACAAAGCAAACCAAATGTAAATAATGATAATTCTTCATCCCAAAAATTCAGACAATAGATGATCAGATGATAATAACAACAACAAAGATAAGTCCAAATGTAAATAATCTAAAACATGATAACTCTTCATCCCTAAAATTCAGACAAAATTGTATTTGTGGGCATAACATTTTATCATGTAACTCAAGATTTCTTTTATTTTATTGTGATTTATAAAGATTGCCACGTGTCATCAGATAGATACAACCTCAAAAGAGAAACAAGATATTAAGTTAGTAATGGGAACACAATATTGGAAATTGGTAAAGATTTGGACAGAGATCAAAGAACAATCCAAGAAATAACTGAAAACAACTGAAAAACTCTCACTGAAATAATATCACAAAAAAGACATGAGAAAAGGTAAAAGATAATAACTGTTACATTGGAATAAAGTGTTGCTGTTAACACTCGAGTTCGAACGTAGATCACCAGAGAGTAAACACAGGCGATCCCATTATTGAATTAAGTAGATCATGTGACCACAGAGGAAACACATATAAATAGGAAGTAACTGACGACTAATGATCATTATTCCTAGTCTATCCTCTATTACTATTCAGATCTCCATTTCTAGTCTATCCTCTATTACTATACGGACTGCTATTCTCTACTCTATTCATTATGCTATTTCTCTATTTGCATCACTATATGGATTACTATTTGAGCAAGTATTATCAAGTGAGTACTGTAATGTGAGTGATATTCAAAGGTGTCTGACACCAGTATTGTTCAACAGCATATTATAGTTCCATCTGCAATTACAAAGGCTCTACTACAACATGGATTACAAAAATCCATTGGCATCACAAAAGTGGCAATGAGTGTTCAAAAATAAGCAAGAAAAGTGATTTAATTAATAAAAAAATATTAGAACAAGCTGGTGTTGCAAATATAAATGGAGAGAAAAGATGCTCATCAGCCTTTTCAGATTCAATAGAAAACTTGGAGACCATCATAAAGATAGATGCATATCAGAATAGAAAACAGTATTCAAACAGAGATATATGGAGAGCAATAAAAGATACAGTAAGGGATGTTAACATGAAAATAATTTAAAAAATTAACAAAATCAATGGTTGAAAATCTGATGAAGGGTATAGAATGTCAAAGAGCCCTGATTAGAATATTTTATTTAGGTATTTCAGTTTATATGACCTTTTCTATATAAAGAAACATTTCTACCACAAATCGTTCACTAAATAAAACCTAAGAGCCACAAAAACAGTTACTAATATTTTTAATAAAATAAATCTAAGCTGAAATGCATTATATTCTGAAAATTTTACCAACATCAGTTGATTATTAAAAATTATGATAACACTGACATGCATAATAATATCCAACATAGTTCATGTGTAAACTTCTTGGCAGGTGAGGTATTTATTTTCTGGTTGGTGTTGGAGTTCTGGTACAGGCCAGGATTTTGAATACTGAATTTCAGAGTAACATAATTTGTCATGCACAAAAATAGAATTTGTAAACACACACATTTTTAGGAAAGGCATGAATTCAGTCCTCCCTGCACTATTATTTGTTTTTATCCCTTTGAAAAAAACCCAAACTATGGTTAACTGGGGCAAGAAATGCCTCCAAAACAAAACTGCTTTCATTTAACCACCATATAGAACCTTTTCTGCATGCCATCAGCATAGCTGATGCTAGACACCAGGAGAGCAACACATTGCACCTTCTTGGCCTCATGTTTTCCACTGATTTGAAGTGGAGCAACTACATCAAATCAATAGCTGCATCTAAAGCAAGGAAAGTAGGGTCATTGTACAATGCCAGAAAATTACTCTTGTCAAAATCCATCTTATACATTTATAAATCTACCATTCGTCTGTGCATTGACTACTGTTGCCATACCTTGTCTGGTGCTCCTGCTATACATCTCAAGATTCTTGATAAAATCCAAAGAAGGATCTGTAATGTAATCGATGCAGACCAGGCATCTTGGTTTCAGTCACTTTCTCACCAATGTGGCATAGCTTTCCTCTGTCTTTTCTACAAATATTTTCATAGCAACTGAATATATGAATTTAAGCGTGCTACTAGATTGGCATCTAGGTCCCACCCATTTTCTGTTGAAATAGCTAAATGCAACTGCCACATCTACTCCAACAGATCCTTTTCTCTTACTTCCAGTGTGCGGAACTCCCTTCTGTTTACTTGCTTCTTTGATAACTACAATCTTCAAAACGTTAAATGCAAAATCCTCTGTCTTCTTGAATCCTGTTCATCTTTTGTTCTTTCCTCCCTCTTAAGTCCTCCCTATTCACAGTATTCTCTTTCACTGTCTGTAACCACCTGCGCACTAGTGACATTCCTGCCTGGCTTGATTAATAAGAAAAAAAGTACCTGCAGGTTTGTCAGAAAGGACATCCATATAGTTGGCATTACACTGCCAATTTTCATGCAATTTTTTGACAATGAGACTGAGACAGAACAACCTCTTTGCAACTGATTTATCAGATTGAATATCTGAGACTGAGTTTAAATCACCTTCCATAAGAGCACTTTTCAACTTCAAATGTTCAACCTTTTTGAGCTCAAAAACTAGCTTTCTCCAACCAGACCAATTGTTTGCATTTTTTACCTAGTTTTTGACATTAATTTTAAGAGTTTTCAGGTTGCTTTTAACAACATCCTTGAAATGTCTTGAGTTTCTTTAGTGTGAGTGTGCTTACCAAGAGGAAGCTCTCCATAAAATAAGATTTTATGCAATCTTTCATCTCCCATCCTCCTGAGATGCATCACACAAACACATATATATATATATATATATATATATATATATATATATATATATATAAATGGTGGTACTCGTTTGGAAAAACCTCAGATAGCTCAACTTGTAGTAGAAGAAATCAGTACCTGAGGAAAAATAGGGAATAAAAAAAGAAAGAACCAAGAACATTAAACCAAGGCCAAAACAATCGTCCAGTGTTCAAGCTTCAAGTCCAAAGAAATAAACCTCAAAATGAGTAAAAAGACAACTATGTAAAGTGCTCAACCCTGAAGATCTGTTTAAGTGAAACCTAGGTAGGTTTGCCTGGCTCCTTAGAAGGTAAAACATTTTCACCTTTTTATAGTATGAACCTGCTCTACAAGTTCAATTTTCTGAGTGGTGCATTGAGCACTTTTTTATATATCCATCTTTGGCATGGTAATTTCCCAGCATATTTTACATACATTTTGTATTTAAATTTATATATATATATATTAATATATGGGGGTACTACTTCTTCCTCAAAGCGATAGTAAAATTGTTTGTCAAATAGTCTTTTACTATCTCACTATCACCAAATGTCTTGCATTATGTCTGGTTGTTGACATGTCACAATGATAAACAGAAATATTAATTAACTCTTCTTTAATGACTTTAAATGCTTAGGCAGGGACAGCAAAATGGTTTATATATATCTATTGTCAGCCTTGACAAAAAACAACTGATGTGATGCAGATGTCAATAATGTTGTGCATCACCATTATTATCTATCTATCTATATATATATATATATATATATATATATATATATATAGATATCTTATCTTTCTTCATTAAAAAAAAAAAAATTCATTTCTCAGATTAAATTTATTTTTGTTTTCAGCTTGAATTTATTTCACAAACAAAGCATCAATTTATTTTATATAAAACAATTTTTATAAAGCTGAGAGAAAGAAAAAAATTCACCTGGAAAAATAAATTCAGGAGAAGAAAAAAAAAAAAATTAAATGGCAGATCAGTAAAATTTATCAATTCAATCTATTTTACAACTGAACAGTGCCTTTTTACTTACATTAACTGATCCACCTATATATATATATATATATATATATATAGTGTGTGTGTGTGTGTATTGTGTTGTTGACTCATTTTAAGGAAAGAAATTGATCTTTTTTTCATTGAAATGCTGTTTTATGTTGAATACTATTTAAGAAATCGTTTCAATATTCAATCACATATTTCACTTTTTTTTTCTCTTTGAAGGAAATAATTTATATTTCTAGAGCAGTGCAGTTAAAGAAGAAAAGAAAGCATGAAAATTCAAAAATAAAAATTAAATATCATTCTGTTCATCTGTGCTAATGATACGCTCGAAAGTCATAATGGGTTTGAGTGAACGTGCATTAATACAAGAAGAAAATCGAAGAGAAAAACAAGATACATTGATAAAAAGTAAAGGTGGGGATAATAGCCGAGAAAATAATAAAAAATTTAAAAGTAAACTCACTTCCCAATCATTTATAATCAAGAATAAAAAGCGGGGAAAAAAATAAATATAAAATAATTTTAAAATGAATTTGTCCAATACAAAAGAAATTTATGTTCCTCTCAATGCAACTGTTGGTGTTTGTATGTATGAGGGTAAGTAAAAAGTTCTTCACACTTTTGCTATTACATATCTTTAGACAAAAGTGTAGATAATTTTTAACTCTCCCTTGTATTTTAATCATTTCACCCCAAGCAAGGCAATAAAAGTCACTAAGATGCAAAGGGTTACTAAGAGTGAAAGAAACAGAGAAGAAAACAAAACAAAACAGAATTCAAAGAGATAGAAGATGATTTTTGAAGATCACAGTTGACAGGAATGCAACGAGCCAAAAAAGAGAGTTCCATAATTGAAAAGTGTGAGAGAAGGAACTATTAACATAGAACCAACAGTCACACTTACCAATATCTTGTTTAATATTTTCTTTATTGTCTTAAATATCCTTGTGCAGGTAGTTTGCTCCCAGTATAAGTTCTGGATTATTCTAATTTCCTTCCCAAATAACTCAAGCTTACCTAACAGTTCAAGTAGTTCTTTGGGATGTACTTTATGAAACTCTTTAGCATAATCTACAAAACATAGGTATAGATGCTTTTGCATTTATTTTGCTCTTCCAGATATCATTCTGAGTATAAATAATGCATTTCTTGTTTCAGTTTCTTTAACACAACTGTACTGTCCTCCTACATGGCAATGAATATTGAACAATCTTCTCACAGATGAAGAAGAAACTTGAGCAACAGAAATGTGGTTCTGCAGAATGATTCTGAAAATACCATGGACTGAACATATTTTGGGGAAAATGGAAACAAAAAGGACGTTTATACTTAGAATCAAAAAAGATATTTTAAATTTCTAAGATACATAATGAGGAAAGAGGGCTTAAAAAATTTGACACTCCCAGGACATATAAAGGCAAGAGGGACAGAGGAAAGCAGTGCATAACCTACCTAACAAGCTTATGTAAATAGTAGACAGAACAGGGATTAGAATAGATGGCAAAAAAAAAACAAACATTACTAAGAGCTAGAAAGGAAGTTGTGGAGAGCCATGATTGCCCATGTCATGAAGAGTATATAGAAGATTATTTTGACTAGAAAAGATATGTTATAAAAGCATACTTTTTTCCACTTGTTCGGAAGATGTTTTTATTGAACAAAATGTTGACAATATAAAAACAAAAAATATCCAACTGGTTTTCATATATCCCATCTTTGTTCATATATTTCATATCAGTCATTATATATATATATATATATATATATATATATAGTGTATTTAGGCATCTTTGATACATGTTTCATTTAAGATGACTGATAAGGAACTGCATTTGAGCATTTTATTTAATTCTTCTTGTGTTCATAAAAGTGTTTCCTTTTCTGGACACAAAATGTGTAAAAACTGTCCAAAAGTTCTGCATATCCGAGAGCTTTCAGGTATTCTTTTAGCCATTATCAAGGGCGATCTTTATTTTTGTTATTATTTTTGTTAAATATGTGGGGTTTTTATCTATGTATCTAAAGTTATAGGAATGTTTTATTTTCTGAACACTGTCAGCACATAGTGGCCGTGTTCATAGTTAATTTTATTGAATGTTGGCTTTTCCTTTTTTATTATTAGGGTTTCCATTATTTTTATTTTTTTTTTTTATATATGTGAATAAGAGGATGATAAGATAAAGAACAAATCTGAAATGTTTATCAATCTAACATGTTTCACCTTATGTGATCTAAAGACATTTATTTACGAACACAAGAGAGATTTACATTTGGACAACCTTTCTAACTCTCTCGTATAATATACGAACAAAGCTAGCCTTAATTTTGATTTCATTAATCCCACTATAATTAAAAAAGAGCATAACTGTTGAAGGAGAAAATATTTTGAAAGCTGAATAATAATAAACATTATTACCAACAACTAAACAAACAACTAAAATATTACATTATCATCATTTTTTAATCCATTCTTTAAGAATCTAACTCATGCAAACAGTACACACATAAAAAGAGCCCCAGATTAATAGAATACCACTTCACCATGACGACTGACACACAAAAGTTAAAACATTAGAATTTCTCCTACTAGACAGACACACATACACAATTATAAATACACATTACCATCTGATGCCCACTTAGACATATTAGAATTTTTACAAACTTACATCCATATAGAATTATCTATGGTTTTAATGCACCATGATACATGACTGAGTAATGAGAAAGTGCTTGAGACAATAATCATTATGGATAGTTTATATACACTATTAGCACCCACCTCAGAAAAACTGTAAGATCATCTGTCTCTCACTTTCAATTAAACATGTATAAAGAGAGGTTGCTGCCTAAACTGACAATAGACACACACACACACACATACATCCAAAGATTAACTATAAAATGAGCATACATGATGAAAATATGCCTCAAGCTTTATAAAAACGGTTTTATCATCAAAAAATTTATTAGGAGGAAAGACCAAAGTATTTTTTTACTATTAAATTATATTTTTTGATCCTTTTTAGAACATTCAAAATTTTGGTTAAAAATTGTTTTTCTTGCATCAGCAGTTGATTATAAATTAGTTTGGGATATTTTAGCCTCTTTTTTCAGGGAAAAAACACAATTTGGAAATTCTTGTAAAAATCAAATAATTGTCAGATTTTAATGAAACTGTCAGGTCTTATTCACGAATGAATTAAATTATTTTAAAAATGTTTTGGGTTTTTTTAGAATAAAAATATAAAAAAAGTATATATATTTTTAGAAATAATTTTTTTTTTACATCTGTTACATTCAACTTATTTAATTTTATGAAATCCATTTTTGTACAGCTTAATGTTTATATTAGTTATAAGCAGAACTCCTTGGAGAATTTAAATCATCAATTTTGTTTTGTAAAACATGACCCCCAGTACTGAATTGTAAAATAAAAAATGCAATAAAACTAAAACATTATTTAATCAGAAAAGCTTTTAATTGCTTTTATGAAAAAAATATTTTATGGACACTATTGTCTGAAGAAAAAATTTTTTGATGAATAATGAATTTTTACAAGAATTATTTTTTTTATTAAATTTTAGAATAATTTATAAAGTTTTAAATCTTTTAAAATTCTGTATTAATTTGTATGGGTTAGGTAATATTGTTATTAAGTAAAATATATTTGATAATCATAAATGGAAAAGTGTGCTACAATTCACTGAACCCCAGTATTCCAAAAAAAATTTTTGTGCATATGTATAAATGTGCCAATTTGTGTAAATATGGACATCCATACATGACATTATCAGAAAATAAGAGCAGTCACTATAGCAAATTTAAAGCCAAAGTACCTAAAATTCAATAAAACATAGTTTACTGAGAATATTTTCCCTAATTTTTAAGCTAGTTTTAAAATAGTGCTCCTGTTATATTTGTCAAGTAATTTTTTTTCAGATATATCCTCCATAGAAAAAAATAGTTAAATTTCCAGCTGTCAATCTGTCTACACCTAATAAAAACACCTACTTCTGTGTTAAAAAATGCATTTATTTCTATGATATTTTAAACTAAAAGTAATATTTGTTTCAATCTACAATGTTCAGAGTGTTGTCATCATCTTTATTGTCATATTAACAACGTTTTGACCATTGTACATGCTGGCCTTCTTCAGGCGAAATATGTTGGGGACCATGGCCCAGTGGGTAAAAGCATTGGTTGAAGTAATCCAGTGACTTGACCCAAAGAGTTGTGAGTCACAAAAAGTTGAACAAAAATTTGGAGAGTTGAGTTACTAAAGGGAACGAAGTGAAACTGAGATATCCAGAAAAAGGCATGGCATGTTGAACTAGAATGATCTACCCCAGTAAATGAAATAAAGGGTTTGATTCAAAATTCCAACATATATCACTTGAAGAAGGCTGGAGCATATAATGGCTGAAACATCATGAATACGACAAAGATGAGGAGAACAGTTCAATGTAACTAGTGTAATAGTTCAGAAATTAGACAGATATTTGTCTCAAATCAGATTAATTAAATTTTAAATCAGCTAATATTCCTCAAATAAAGTTTCAGAAATGTATAGCTTATTTTTGAAAGGTATTTTAATAAAGAAAATTACATTATGCTGACAGATGGTTAAAAATAGCAAAAAATTTTAATGATATCAAATAATATCATTCCAATCAATTTTCAAATATAGCAAAGTATTTTGCTCATTAGAAATATTAAATTTAATCTATTAGCTTGAAATTAATACTAAAATAAAAGCTTCAAGAAAGACTTCATTTTTTTGAATTAATTTTTATGGTTCTTTGGTGGTACCTAAAACACACACAGGAATAAAACTTCTTCCCAAAACCAAATCTCAGAATTTTGTCAGGGGGGAATTCTTGGTTGAAAATTTTTCATCTGCCCCTTGTGTGTATAACACTTTTTTGAGTGCAGGATACTACACTGATCTTAGAAGTGCTGGTTGAGTGGTACTTTTCTCTTAGAGAACTCATACTAAACTCTGATCTTTGCCAGAAGTGCTGTTTTATATGTAAATAATTGTTTTGATTCTTTTTAATGGATAATATGGTAAAGTATGTCTATTCCACACAAAAAAAACATATCTACATTTGTTTACAAATGCATGAATATTGTTTATGTAAATGCACAGACATGAGCTTCATTATGTATAGCTGTGGACATTCCTAGCAGAAGGCGGCTATCTTTTTTCATTTTGGATTGAGCAGCATGTCAGTGGCTCAAACACCTACTTCCATTCTGCAGCCATACCAGCAGATATTGCAAACAAAAGACTTTGTATATGGTCTTCAAGTTTATTCAGTCCTTATGCACTCTCGTGTGACTCTTCACATCTACTGTTGACCCACATACTTTGTCACAAAACTGACATTAATTTCCTGCAAGTCATTGTGGATGGCTGTCAGCATAGTCTGCTTGGGATAGCTTACTGTCATCCAATCTTGGATAAAAAAACAAAAACAAAAAAAACCTTAGCACAGATGCTGCATGTATGCCGCGGCTGAAGATTATCTGGGATTGAGGTCATGTCCAGCTTTAGAAAAGCTCACTTCAAGACTGGATGACCAAGATTACATATATATATATATATATATATATATATATATATGAATAAAATAAACAGCTCCTATGAGAATCTGATACAGAGGCACACCAGTGAAAGAGACCTCAATGCCAGAGCCTTAATATATTTTAATTAAATTTCCAGTGAACAGTGACCAACCATGACTAACAATTTCATGCAGTTTTACACAATCATTAGGCTTACCACTGGTGATTGTGTCAAAATACATGAAACTATTAATCATGGTCAGCCACTGTTCACTAGAAATTTAATTTATATATATATATATATATATATATATGTATATGTGTGAAAAGTGTGTGTATATAAATATAAATAAATATATATATATATATATATATATATGTGTGTATAATTATTTATATATTATATGCGCGGTACTTATTAGAAAGCGCTCAATATCAGAGATAGAGCAAACATATATGGTTGGATAGATGTGAGCTTGTGACCCTGAGTTTCACGTTTTAGTGATCGTCACTGACGATCGCTAAAGCGTGAAACCCAAGGTCACAAGCTCACATCTATCCAACCATATATATATATATATATATATATATATGCTTGCACACATATTGGCTAGTATTTGTCTCAGCCTTTGTATCCATTTCATCACAAATAGCTGCATTGATACAATTTTTTTTTTAATGCCATATTTTTTC
Source organism: Acanthosepion lycidas (assembly GCA_963932145.1). Lineage (NCBI taxonomy): Eukaryota > Metazoa > Mollusca > Cephalopoda > Sepiida > Sepiidae > Acanthosepion > Acanthosepion lycidas. The sequence continues at coordinate 30,236,263 of OZ010573.1, forward strand.
AGGACACAGCTGATCATGGTCTTCCACAGTTTTTGTTTCTTCATTTGCAGCAAATTTTCCTGACTCCATAAGAAAATAGTGAAGTGAATTCCCATTGCCTTCTCCATGGCTTTGAATCCAGTATTGTCCATCTTCTAGACTGGCTGCCATTCAAGGATCAAGAACCCAGTCTAGCTAGTTATTTAAACCATACCTGGAAAAATGAGTGTTGAATTCATGCCTTTCCCAAGGGCATTATTGTAAAAGTGAACTCAACAGACTAGCCTTGGATTTGAACCTGGCTTGTTGATTCCACTTTCTGCACTGGTAGCTGTTACACTAACTGCCTATGTTTTAAAAGCATTGACTCAAATAAATCTGTACACTTAAATAAATGGAGTACTACTGCCATATCTGGACTGGAGCTGCTCAATCTTCACTTTTCAGCCTTGACAGTGCTAAAAATTGTTTTTGTTGGTCAATCTTGTGAGTGAAGATTTATTTTCTACTCTCTGACTTATTTATCCAAGAGGCAACATTACTAAACAATTTCTATTTCCATGACAGTTGTTCAGATGAATTTCATTCCATGGGTCCATAGAGTTGAATTCTCCTTATTTCTGCTATATTCCAAATCTAGGAGAGCTATTTTCCACCAAGAGCTGCTGCTTCTCCGGTGTGGGTGTTTCAAGTGTCAATCATTATCTGTCCTCCTTATCTTCATAATCTTCACTCCTTACCACCTCCACTTTCATTCATATCACACTGCATTTATCATCACCATTCTGACTATAACTCTATAATTTGAGTGGCTCTCAAGCCTAGTACTGAGGGAAATTTCCTTTGTATGACCAAGTATTTGAGAGTGCAAGAGCTTGAATATGCATGTGTTATGAAGAGATGCAGGATTGTAATGGATGTGGTAGCTGTTGGTTACCAGTTTGTAGTGGGAGGAGTTATGACTTTGTGCTGATGGGGATGAAGGCTTTCAGAATAAATGAATTCAAAACTTGTAGGATTTTTATGAAGAACAACATGGGCTCACAAAAGAAGAGAAAGCAAAAAAAAAAAAATACTGATAACTCCAAAAAAGGAAAGATTTATGTTTTTAGCTGTAGTGTCTATGTCAGGATTTGTGAGTGCGCCACAGGTTGGGTAAAGTTTAGGAGTTTTGCTGCTTAGAAAGTGTTTCCTGGGAAGGGAAGAATACCACTGTTTTTTTCTACAGCATCTGAGTCTAAGTTTGTACTACCCAACCCACTGTTCATGTCTAGGGATATTTCATTATTTACATTGTTCAGACTATCATCCTCATCTTTCTTGCCATATTTATTACAATTTTTCGACCGTTGTATGCTCCAGCCTTCTTCAGGTGGTTGGAATGTTGAACTGAACCCTTTATTTCGCTCGCTGGGGTAGACTGTTCTAGTTCCACGTGCCATGTCTAATGGATGTCAGTTATCAGTTATCTCCTGTTAATTCCTCTCTCCAAATTCTCCACCACCTTAACCAGGTATTGAACTCACACTCTTTGGGTCCTGTCACTGGATCTAACTAATGCCTTTATTCACTGTGCCATGTGTCCTTAAGGACAATGTAAATAGTGTACATAATACCTCATCTCAGAAATATAGACAGATACTAAGGGATATTTCATACTGTTCTTTTTTGCTACTGCTCCCACTGAGCCTAAGTTTGTACTACCCAGCCCAGGGATTGATCTCACAATTAGGATGTTAACAAATTCACAAATCAGAGCTTTAATCCATGAGGTTATTTTTTCATTAATCTTTATATTTAAAATTGCCTTTTATTTCAACACTCTTAATTATTTTTTCTTTTATTAGACATTTCCCTTCAGGATGTGGGCAATCATGTTTCTCCCCTACTTCCTAGTCTTTGTAATTCTTTTATAAGGTTTGTCTTTTCACCATCCCCCATGCCCTGTTCTACCATCCATTTTGCATAGTCTTGTTGGATAGTTGACTCACTGTTTCCCGTCTTGCTTTCAATATGTCAAGTGAGTGTCAAATTCTCCAAACCCTCTTTCCTCATTATGTGTGAGAGAGAGAGAAAGATTATATACATTCCTTTTATAGTCTTGAATAAACTGATACTTAATGATTGTCCTGCCAAACAAGGTTGGGTAATCCCCACACTTATCAAAAAATATATAAGTGAAATGAGAAGAAAATATACACATGTATATACAAATGTCAAAAAATATATTTATTTATCTAATTATTTGAAAAAGAGTTCAAGAAAAGATTTTCTCAGAGTTTTCTGCATGAGTTTCTCACATTATTCTCAATAATTTGAAATTCACATTACAGTAAATCATTATTTGACCTTTCCTAAGTTTTTCAATAAATGAAGAAAAAAGATAAATTATATTTCCCCTTTAACTATAAATAATGATGAAACTTTTTTTTTTTTTTTTGGACAACTCCAAATCTTACCTCATCCTTACACAAATCAAAATTGTAGATCATTTCAAAATATTTTTGTTTTTAAATATTATATTTTTTCATAATTTTAATCTACATTTAAACTGAATAAATGTTTTTCATTGATTTCACTGATTATTAAGGAATTGGAGCATTTTTTTTACAAGTTGGGAGATTACTTATAAAGTAGATTTTATCAAGTAAAACATATTCAAAAAAGTAATTAACCACTAATTTTTCACCAGTAACATGCTTCTAGGTAATAATGATTTTAAAGAAATTAATTTTTCTGGGGAGAGTAATGAAGAGAGTAATGAACACTCTAATTATATATATGTTATACCGGAACATACCTATTCTATTGTTAATAGACTCTCCCACAGATAATAAGTAGTAGTAGGAGGAGTCGTCAGGGAGCTCAGTGAGCTGGTGAGTAAGTCAATGTCAGACATTAAAGTATCAACCACCACAACTAGAGTGCTGCGTCATTCACTATTATTTCAAGTTCCTGATGTTTTGTACGTCGAACCCTTTTAGGACTGACTTAGTGAAAATACAAGCCTCCACTGTGAAAACTACTCTACAACATATATATATATATATATATATATATATATATATATATATATATATATATATATATAGGTAACAGCGTTTCCCCTTGCAAGGGGTGGCTAATTGATTTGAACCTTTTAAAACCTTTTATTCTATATTCAACATCATCACTTGATAAGACACCAGAGGTGTTGAAACAAAATGGCTATTTTTGTAGTGATTTTATAACATATTTATGTTATAGTTTTGAATAAATTATATATATATATATATATATATATATATATAAATTAATCTTTTTTCTTGTTGATTAATGACATCCTGGTATTGAATTTTTAATATAACTCTAATGTTAGCTATAAGCTGTGAGATGTTTTAATGCAGCGGTCAGCAACCTTTTGCTAATTATGTGCCAATGTAGGGTGTTAAAATCATTCAGTGTGCCAACAGCATACATATTTTTTATCCAAGTCAAGGTCAATATACTTGTTCTACAGTATATTTTATATAGTAATATAGAGTATTTAGTATATATTAAAATTGAAACCGCTAAATATCTTCTTTGCGTTGTAGTAGTTATTTGTTTGAGCTTCATGATGTCATTTGCAGCTGCATGCCATGGAAATTGCTTGGTGTGCCATGTGTGGCACGCGTGTTGTATATTGCTGCCCCCGATGTAGTGGATAGTGACTTGGAATGAGGAACAAAGAGTGGAGTTTAATTCACTTTAATTTACAGAAACTTTTGGATCAATATATTTTGTTGGGTAGTCTTCAACAGAGAACTTTATGGGGTCAAGACAGAGTTGGTTTTAACAGTATGAAGGCTAAGTTACCATATTCCAGATAAAACAAAGATCTTGGGAGATATTTTATGATTCTTTTTCAGCAACAAAATCTAGAATCAAAAAACAATTTTCTTTCTTTTATGTGTTATAATGAAAAACTTAAAATATCTTTTTCCTTTTTCTTTTATTTGTAGTTCTCAACCAGAGTGGGGCCAGTTTACTCACTGGTGTAGGGAATTTTTTTAAGTTTGAGTGCGTGTGTGTGGGGGGGGTAATCAAGGTCTACAGATCGGCAGATTCAAATTGCTGAATTTCATTCTTTTTGAGTTAAACAATTGTAAAAAATGAGAATGATATTTTTTAAATTTTGTCATTTCTCATCCACTGTAAACCCAGGATCAATATACAAGAAGGTACTGAAAAGTTCTCAACCCAACTAAGAAGCCCTTCTAAAAATAAAAATTCCCATGTTTAGCAATTTGCTCAGATTTTGGCAAGTGGGAAAAGCAGAGAATTCTTCAGCACCCCTTTGAATATGAATTTTCAAAAGTACAGTAAGCAATTTATGAAAACTTGACCAGTTCAGTCAGTTATGTGCCATGCATGATACACACTTTGGCGATCATGTATCTTTTGATACATGACTGACGAGGCAGATTTTTTCCTGCAGTAGGTTGTCATTTCTTTCTGAAGTACACTAGTTGCCATCCAAGGCTATAGACCCATAGCTAGGGAGAGAAGATGAGGATTCATACCTTTCCCAAGGGTATTAGCACGTAAGTGAATGTAATGGATTTGACTGGAATTTGAACTCGGCTCTCTGATTCCTCAAGCCGAACTGCTATCCATTACTCCACCAAAGCAATAAATGTTTAATTGAAATAAACGCATCATATGTGAGATGTGTAAAACACAGCAGTTATCAGTGTGGAAAGTGGGATTGTGATGTTAAGTTCAAATCCAGCTGAGCTTAATGCATTCATTTTTGCACAAATACCCTTGAAAAGGTATGACTCCATCTATTCTCCTCACTCAGCTAGTCTATCATGGCAGACGGGGTTCTCTCACATTCGTTGGCAACCAGGCTAGGAGAACACAGAATTCAAAAACTAGTTAGGTATAAAGTTAGCAATACCACCCTGTAAAACACTAATTACTCTGGAAGCCACAGTAGCAATACATTAATAATAAAGATTAATTATAAGAATGAAAACAAAAATTTAATTACACTGGCTCTTGTTTAAAAAAAGATGGCCACCTGTCACCATGTCAAAAAAAAAAAATGCTATTGTAGAAGTCAAGTGACTTACCTGCCAACATGGCTGCTTTCTTCTGTTTCCTTGTAAAGCAAGCCAGCTAATTTTACCTCATTTTTTAGGAGCGTGCCTAATACACCAGTAAGGTTGGTCCATTTTGCTAGAATGAACCTTCCTAATACATTGGCATGAGTGGTCTTTATTCACCCATATATTTCTCCATGAAATGACTCAAGAGTTATTAGCTTTGGCTACACTTGCCAACTTGTGTGTTAGACCACTGGCAAGCTAACCAATATTCTACAGCTATGAGAATATACTATTGAAAGAAATGTGAATAGAAGGCAAGCCAAATATAGATTGATGGCTTTCAAACAGATCTTGTGGAACTCTCTTCTGGTTTCTTGCTTTCCAGTTAACTTTGATCTTCAAAAATTTAAATGCCGTGTCAATTGATATATTTTATCTTCTTAGTTCTTGTTTTTTATTGTTCTCTCTCTTTAATAGTAGTTTTTCTTGTATTCTCTAACACTTGGTAACCCCTTGCATCCTAGTGGCTTTATTGCCTTGCTTGGGGTAAAATGATTAAAAAAGAAAAGAAGATTGGGTTATTAAACACCAAGACCAGATATAGTTGTCCTCAACACAACTGAAAATGAATGCCAAATAATTGACGTGGTGATATCTGCTGATGAAAATATAACAACAAAGCAACTAGAAAAGATCTGCAACTATTCTGACCTGAGGATTCAGATTGCCAGATTGTGGAAAATGCCAGAGAAAAGAGTTAAAGTCATCCCGGTAGTGATTGGGGTACTTGGCACTAGCCCATTGAAGTTTAAGTAATATGTTGACCAACTTGGTGTAAAATACACTTTGTAAATGCTACAAAAACCTGCCTTATTGAGTCCAGCAAGCAGACTTTTAAAAGTACTGTGTCTGAGGTCATTGTTGTGACTTAACAGGCAGTATCTTCCCTGCTACTTGAAAACAACTACACAACAATAGTACCATGATACATTCAGAAAGTAATAATTATTATTATTACTAGTTTTAACCTGTGAAAATTTCACAGTTTTTCTATTTGAAATTAGTGATGAACCTTAATTCTTCAGTTAATAACTAAACAAGCTCATGGCCAGTCCTATGACAATAAAATATTTGTAGAAATTCCCCTATCACATTGTTAAATATTTGAGCTTAATAACTTTAACAAAATATTGTAATAACAATCATAAATATGAATGCTGATCATTATTTTTAAGAAGTAAGGGGGTACAAATGAAAAGATTTGAAATTGACATTTTTTCCCATTTCACTGACAAAGACATTAGATACTTCTATCTTCCATTCTTTCTTTCATTTGCTGGTTGAAAACAAATAATATCTTTGATGTCTTTTCCTTGAAATCAAAACAGAATAGTTCATTATTTATAAAGTATTAGCAGGAGACATTAAACACTCCTATCCTTCTTTCTTTCATTGAAACTAACTTACATCTCTGACATGTCTTTTACCTTTCCACATGGATCAAAACAGAATATTCCATTCTTTATAAGGTGTTGGCAGGGCATAATGGTCGTGCAAACTAGTGAAGAAAGGGACAAGCACAATTATTATATGATTATTATAATTATAATAAAAAGAGTTAAAATAATAGTATTAGATTGGTGCAGAAATAATATCGTTTTTTGACGTATTTTTTAACGTCAAAAAACGATATTATTTTTGCACCAACCTAATAATAATAAAGTGTGCATTGACCTTGAGTGTAGTGATAAAAATCAACAATAATGACAAGTGTATTGATTCATAATAAAATAATAGAGGAAAACTTATAAAATAATAATAAACTAAAAGTACCTGCAGAAATTTACGGTTTTCATATTTGAAATTTTATGATGGATTATAATTCTTAATTTAATGGTTAAATAAGTTTCTTGTGCATTCTATGACTATAAAACACCCATACAAATTCTCCTATTGCATTGTTAAATATTTGAGCGTAACAACTTTCGCAAAATATTGCAATAACAATCATAAATATGAATGCAGGTCATTCTTTAAAGAAGTAAGAGGGTACAAATGAAAAGATTCCAAATTGACACGGTTTTCCATTTCACTGAAGCACACATTAAACAAAATCTTTCTTTATTATGTATGCTTTTCTTTTTCACATTAAAACCAAGTAGCATCTCTGATATATCTTTTTTTTTTTTACACCTTTCCTTGTAATGGTCCATTATTTATTTGAGGTAATGGCAAGATATAAGTCCCTAACTAACAGAGGAAGAAGCCAATTTATAATATGATAATGAAGTGTGTACTGAACTCAAGTACTTTTATAAAAAATAAACAATAATACGATAGACAAAAATTGTAATAATAGTAATAATAAAACTGTATTAATCCAGAGACCTTAAATTAAAGTTGGTGGAACTCTAGTAATAAAAAGGTATTTGAATTTTTTTTTAACCATTCTACCCCAAGCAAGGCAAAAATGCCATTAGGATGCAAAGAGGTTATCAGGAGTAAAAGAGAATAGGAAGGCTGAAGTGAGAAGAAAGGGCAATTAAAGAACATTAAGAAATTAAAGCATTTAGGAATGCAGAAGACTTCTTAATAAGGATTTTGTAAAATCTTATTTTAATTGTAATTTCTTGTTGATATTTACTCCATTTTCTGTTTTTTTATATCAATTTTCAAGAAATCTCAAAAAGACTTTATATTGTTCAAAGATAAAAAAAAATCAATTGCAATATAAATTAAGGTAAATAATACTTTTTCTTTCTTTCTATCATCAATCAATTCTCAGCATAGTTAAAGATTTTTGTCATTGTCCTAAAGTACAGAGGATCTTCCATTAATAATTTCCAGCAGAGACTTAGAGATAAAATTTCTCTCCAAAGACAGATATTTTGGTTACCTTGCCTTCAGCAGACAGACAAAACATTTTTTATCTTGGACAGTATTCTGCAAAATATCCAGAGGGAGATGATAAAAGAACCTCAGCTATACAGAGACAACAACTGGACAGAGCTAGATATGCAGATATGTACAAGTCCCAAACCATTCTTTAATTATACACACATAGGAAATCATACTTAATTCAACACTTCTACTCAATTAAAAAGATTAACAAAGGAAAAAAATGCAATTTTAAAGAAAATTGCTAATAAAATAATAGAATCATAAAGAGAATGGTTGAAATTTCTAGAACACATAATGAGGAAAGAGGGTTTGGAGAATTTGACACTCACTTGACATTGAAAGCAAGAGGGAAAACAATGAGTCAACAACCCAACAAACTGTGCAAAATGCATGGTAGAACAGGGCATGGGGGATGGTGAAAAAACAAACCTTATTAAGAGTTACAAAGATTAGGAAGTAGGGGAGAGACATGATTGCCCACATCCTGAAGGGAAATGTCACATAAAAGAAAAAATAATTATGAGTGTTGAAATAAAAGGCAATTTTAAATATAAAGATTAATGAAAAAATAACCTCATGGATTAAAGCTCTGATTTGTGAATTTGTTAACATCCTAGTTGTGAGATCAATCCCTGGGCTGGGTAGTACAAACTTAGGCTCAGTGGGAGCAGTAGCAAAAAAGAACAATATGAAATATCCCTTAGTATCTGTCTATATTTCTGAGATGAGGTATTATGTACACTATTTACATTGTCCTTAAGGACACATGGCACAGTGAATAAAGGCATTAGTTAGATCCAGTGACAGGACCCAAAGAGTGTGAGTTCAATACCTGGTTAAGGTGGTGGAGAATTTGGAGAGAGGAATTAACAGGAGATAACTGATAACTGACATCCATTAGACATGGCATGTGGAACTAGAACAGTCTACCCCAGCGAGCGAAATAAAGGGTTCAGTTCAACATTCCAACCACCTGAAGAAGGCTGGAGCATACAACGGTCGAAACATTGTAATAAATATGGCAAGAAAGATGAGGATGATAGTCTGAACAATGTAAATAATGAAATATCCCTAGACATGAACAGTGGAATGAGAACACTATCCCTGTAGATTAAATGAAGGGTTCGGCTCAAATTTGACTGAAGGTTACCTAGATCATCAGACACCTAGAGTACAATGGCTGAAATGTTGTGATATTAACAAAGAAAGATGAGGACATTAATCCAACTGTAAAGAATGATGAATCTTTATCCCAGAAATCTAGTCATAAATCTTTTTGTATGTTCTTTTTCTTATAACGTTTACGGATTGTTTCCCTTTATTTTTTTTCACTTACTTCCACTATTCACTTTCATTTACCAATCTTCTGTCTTTCCTTGGTTTATATTTTCACACTAGACTTTTCTTTGTTTTTTTGTTTACATCATTTACAGTCTGACTAATGTCCCCATCTTTGTTATCTGATCTTGTCCTTTTTATTACTTCTCAGTGATTGCTAGTCTTGTTTCCACTGAGTTTTAGCGAGTTGTCTAGGGATTGAACTCACAATTACCATGCCACCAAATTTGCAAACCAACACTTTTATACTTTGCTTATTGTCCCAAGGACAAGACAAGATATGCCTAGGAATAAATAGTGGCATGAGAATACTCTATCTCTGTAGATTAAATAAAGGGTTTAGTTTAAACTTCCCTGAAGGTTGCTCAGATCATCAGATACCTGGAGAGCACAACAGCTGAAATGTTATGATAACAACAAAGATGAGGATATTATTTACATTAGGACTAATGATAATTTTTCATACTAGATATTCAGACAGAAATTAAGGAAAAAAGCTTTTAAAATTTACAATTTTAAGGAATGTCCGTGGGAACAACTTGTATTTTGTTTAATAAAGGTCCTATATAAAATCTTACTATATGATACACCAAGTGGGGCACTTCAACTTGGTGTAATTGTTAACAAGCATGTCTTGACAGATCAATTATGACTGAGTAGTGATTTCGATACTCACTGGGTGCTCTACACTTTCAGCCTTGTGCCACATCTATGCTATGCTTAGAAAATCATTTGGGTACCTCAAGGTGGTGTAATGGTTAGCAAACTTGTCTCACTAGAACACTGAGTTCAATACTCACTGGGTGCTCCATAATTTTGGCCTCGTGCTACATCTAATCTACACTTGGAAATTCACTATAATACACAGTGTACTTGTAAGTATTTTGTTTGTAAAATAAGAGTTATTTCCCTTTCACTGGCGACACCAGGTTGCAGTGTCTTTGCTATGACAATGGTGGTCTGTCCCAAGATGTTCACCGAGAGGTGAAAAACTGACTGAAAATGTAAAGTACAATATAAATAATAATTGGTAAGAATATATTTGAAATACTGTCATTTTTTAATTTTTCTTCTTCTTCTTCTTTGTGCTGTTTCCCTTCAGGACGTGAACGATCATGGCTCTCCAGAGCTTCCTATCCTTGTAGATCTTGGTAAGATTTGTCCTTTCATTCTTCCTTTCATTCCCTATTCTGTTTACCCACTGTTTAACCCTGTCCCTCTTGCCTTTGATATATACCCTTGTGTGTGTCAAATTCCCCAATTTATCTTTCTTTATCATATGTTTGATGATTTAAAATAAATTAAAACAAGTCTCACATCATTTAGTCTGCATTTATATCTCTCTAGAGATGCATGCAATTTTTTGGTGAATATGCTTTGTGCAGGTTGTATAATGATTATCAACACAGAAAGTGAAATGGTAAGCTTGGTTCAAATTTTGTTCTTGTCTGCTGCATTTATTTTGGATTAATAATCTTCAGAGAAAGATGTATCTATTTCTTCTCAGTACCCACTCCCAGGTATGGGTAAATAGCAAGGAAGGCTTGGTTTTGAGCCTTGATTGGCATCCAGTTTAGGAGAAAAACAACCGAATTAAAAAATGTGAAGAAGGAAATAGAAAATAACACCATTGTTTTTTAACATTGTAATTAACAGATGATAAAGAAAAAGAAGCTGTAGTGAGCCATGATCATCTATGTCAGTATTTTTCAACCAGTGTGTCAAAGTTAACAGAAGAGTAATTTATGAATTATTTTTTTAAAGTGTTATTTTTAAAATGGTAGAGATATCAAGCACATGATTTCCATGTTTAAGTCAAGTTTTTGTCATTTGGTATCTTAGACTGAATGCTAAATTCCTTAATCTTAAAGAAGGAATGTGTTGCTGGCTAGTGTATGTGTTGAGAGATAAACACATGTGTCTCCTGAAATGCTCACAACAAACATGGCAGTTTCAGGATGTGAGTCCACATAAAGAAATGTAAAGAAAGGGCAAGAACCAATATATATGTGCAAACAAATGATAATGTATGAAAAATAAAGGGTTACAAGTGACAAAGACATGTTTTCAAAAAAAATGTGAAAACCTAATGTTCCAATGTATGTGTAGTGAGTGAATGTGCATACATACATGTGTGTGTGTATTGTTCATACATTTCCTAAATGGAACACATTCTCCACAAGAGATTTACATGTTGACAAAGAAACAGATGAGGTGAGAAGAGAATGATAAAAAATTATAAAAAATTATTGCAGAGTATTTATAGTCCTGAGAGCATCCCCTAGAAGAGGTAACCCGACAAATGGATAATCCTTTCCTGTTTGCCTTCTTCAAGGGATTTAAATCAGTCATTATCAGCTTCTCTAAAAAAAAAAAAAATAGATTCTTCATGAATCCCTTTAAATGAAAACTGTACCGCTTATCCTCTTTGAGCATGCTAGACCAAAAACGACAACCATTAAATGGGATTTTCTTCTTTGCCAAAGCACAGAATTATGATGTAATGTCTTAAAAATAAATTCTTATTTCAGGAGACTTTTTTATTTTCCTATTTTCAAATTTCATGACACAATTTCCTTTTTAAAATAAAGGGTGTTCCAATAACTTGGACCGATTTTAAATGTGAATTAAGTTTAAGCAACTAATGATTTTTCCTTTTTCTTTCAGATTTGGCGGACATTTGGATGATATTATTTTTCACACATAATTGCCAGGACTTAAATAGCGTGATCCAACAGAGAAATAAATAAATTTTCACCAATAACACTGATTTATTTACTACTGACTTTAATCTGTCTTAATGAAACACCCGTATATATAATCCTTAATGAAATACTCTTTATAAAAATGCGCCCCAGAATTTTAATTATTCTACAAGTGCAAACTGAATTAAAAGCAGTTGAGTAACATTGATCTATATCCTGAAGTTTTTACATTTATTCTGCAATTGCTAACAAATCATAATGACTTCTTAGTTTGAAAAATTCAGACAGCTTAACAAGCATCAATTTTTCATTATGATTTCAACATCGTCCTTCCTTTAGCAAACGTATTTTCTTACAGTTACTGAATAAGAGATTGAACTCATGATGACTGGCAAACCAGGTCACAATTACCAGCATGTTTAAGCATCTCTTGTTGAACTGAGCAAAAAGATTTAGTTAATCTAATTTAATCTGATTAAGGTTCATGAAGTACACTTAATACCAAAATACCTTATCAGGACAAAACTGAGGTTCAGTTTTTGAATGTGGCTATATCATGGATTGTTGAAGGTTATACTCTATAGGCCAAATATTTGATGTACACCTTCTGGATTTAATAATTAACAAGTTTTATACTTTCTTTCATTTAATTAACTCCTACTATGCTCGGATGCTGAAACTGTATAAACCATTATTGCATGATGTCCAATTATTTTGATGGGGGGTTACCTAAGATTTAAAATCTGCTATTAAGATTATCATTAACTACTGTGGTTAGATGGAGTCACAAGGAGGGACATTTGGGTGTATTAGTATCCCATTCTGGAGTGCCCGTATCTCAGGTGGGTGATTGGTGATTTCCCATTATAAATAGACCATCGTGGAGATGAGAGATCACTTTCTCAGGGTATGTTGTACCATACGTACAGTTGTGTCAGGCAGGGGAGGAATGAATGATGAAGCGGATATAGGGAAAATACTGAGAGACCAGTGTTGAGGGGGAAACACCCACTCAGAAATTGTGTCCTGAAAAGTGAGCTGTTAATTTCTTTTGATCACAGCTACAAAAGGTAGATTAGATAAAAAGAGCAAATATTTTAAGGAAACTTTATACAGTAATAGGTTAATTTTGTTATTAAATATATGATAGAAACCCTCTAGGGAGAGAAGCTCCCTCTGGCCCAAAAGTGAGGTAGTAGTTTTGAGAAAGGCATGCAACTTTCAAATCTACACAGAGTAAATGATAAGAAATTTTCTGGTGGTATACCATCTTGGTCTCAATTCCAATTTTCATTAAGCCCTCTTTCAATTTTTCTGTTCCAAGTACACGCATTACTACAGGAAGTACTTCAATAGACTGCTCTCTAGCTAGATCTTGGTGTTTCTCAATCTTTTTAGTTTCTTTGGCAAACACTTTTGTATAGAACAGCAAAGTTAATAAATTGATACTTGATATTCCTCTTATTTATAACAATAAGGTTTTTTAATGACTTTATCTTTCTTGATCGAGAAAGCCCATAATATCTTGTGACTGCCATTTTCTATCACTGCCTCTAGCGGATATTTATACCATTTCTCTTTCACAATGGAATCACAGCAGACTTCCCAATGGATTCTCTTACCAATCATGTCATCACTTATACTCTTTCTGTACCAACTTGGGACATTCAGAATATGCAGTTAACTGTCTCATCAGCTTGTCTACACATCCTGCATTTGCTTTCTTCTTGTAATCTATCTTAACCTTGATTGCATTCATTTGGATGGCCTGCACCTCTGCACCTCTGTTTCTCTCTTTATAAAAATCAGGTATTACTCAGCTAACTCTCAGGTCCAGTAATTATTATTATTTCTTATTTCCTACAGTGTTTCATTTTCAACCAGAGATCTTGCATTATGGATGCCCTCTATTAAGTTGCATGACGTCAAACAGGTAGCACCTTTCATATAACATTTGTGGCACCAAACAACACAGACTTCTGAAATGATGGAATACTAGGCTTTATTCTGATTTTCACAATATTGGATTTTAAGTCAGGTGGTATGGACCCTAATGGTAATTGGGTCATTAGTGACCTGAATGCTCTACATTGTAGCAACTTCAATCTAGAGGCCTATTTCTTCTCCTGTATGTATATATAGCTGGCCACTCATATTCAAGGATACCTGTCTGCTAGGGCGGCTTGCCAATCTCTGTTGCAGATGCTTGTTCAGGTGCATTTGTGTTTATTCAACACCCACAGAGCCCACCTATGGTTTATACTGCAACTATGCTGGACAGACCTTAGTTACAGTTTCTGGGAAAAAGTGTGATCAACAACTTTGAACGAGGCCAGCACGCTCAAGCCCTCAGCCACAATGACTTGTGACTTTGTGCTAGGACAGCTATCGATGGCTCCCAAGGGTTCCATCTACCCAATTTCATTCACAAGGCTTGGGTCAACCCGTGGTATGTTTTTTTTTTTCAGGCACTTTCCAAAGGTGCCACATGCTGTAATCAACCCCTCCAGACTGATAACATCAATAAATCACCTTCCTGACAAATTGATCATAGTGAGATTCGAACCTGGGTCTCATTGTCAGAATGTAAATGTTCTAACTACATGCCCATATTTCTTCTCCTATAATAATAATAATAATAGACACATGAATATAAGGCTGGTGCGGATGGAATAAACTTCCAGTAACCAAAAACACTATTTTTAAAAAAAGTGCTCAATACATAGTAGAGAGAGTAATATTTATTTAAAAATTATAACATCACTACAAAAATAGCCATTTAGTTTCAACACTTTGGGTGTCTTGTCAACTTATTATTGTTAACATTTTTTCCTGGCACAGTTTGCAGATATCACTACAATTGCTGTATGTTTTTGCAACACCATCACTTTACAAGATATAAATAAATTGGAAATATTAATAAAAGAAAGTCAAAAACTTACAGCAATTGTAGTGATATTTGCAAACTGTGCCAAGAGAAAATATTAACAATAATAACATTTCCAGACTAAGAAAATCGACTGAATGAAGCATCAGAAATAATGACACAATGCATACACGGTGAAAAGTACTTTTTGAGCTTGTATGAACCAGGATGAAAGTATGTACTTTTTATTTACTCCCCTTCAAATACAGTTTCAGTACTTTTGCTTTACTCTTCCTCTACTATTATTCTTCACATTGTGTGTTTACATATAAATAATAAAGTGTTAGAAAATCATTTGACTTTTATTGCCTGAGGATGCTGAAAAGTTGAAACCAAGGTAGCTGATATCCTAATTTTTTTTTTTTAAATTAAAAAGCTCTGTATGGCAAATTTTTATTTTACATATATATATATATATATATATAACACTTTTTAATAACTGTTTTACATATAAACACTTTTTAATTCAACTTTGGCCAATAACTGTTTTATATATATATATATATATATATATATATAACACTTTTTAATTCAACTTTGACCAGTAACTATATATATATATATATATATATATATATATATAAACACTTTTTAATTCAACTTTGACCAATAACTGTTTTTCATATATATATATATATATATATATATGTGTGTGTGTGTGTGTGTGTGTGTATTTTTGGATGTATACCTCAATCTCTCATTATATAAAAATACATGTATATTGTTATTATTAAAGGTTACCAGGACAGTAAATAGGATGAGGTTAAATTGTGAAATGAACTGCTATCCAGGAAGAGAGAGAATTTTCTTTAAAGTTCAAATGGTACTAATGGGCATGAGATTTCTCCAGAAAGGATCCAGCCATTTAACCTGACAAATAAAAGGGCAATGGTGCCTAAGTTCTCTTCTAAATATTCTGTTTTCAAAAAAAAAATCTCAAAGTTCTCTTTCACCACCAGCTGCTTCCTCACATTCTCCTTAATCTTGTCCGCTGTCTGAAATCTCCTTTTCAATGACAATTTCAGCTTTGAGAAAATCCACAAGTCATAAAATGAGCCAAACTTGAACTGTAGGCAATGTTTTGTATCCCTATACCAAATGTCATTGTGAATATACAACCCCATTGAACAGTATCTTACTGCTGATTGGTTATCTCCATGCAAAGTAATGGCTCCCTCTGGATACTTACCAAGTTCTAGCAAAACTACAAAACCAGATCGAGACATATCCAAAATAGTTGGATACATTCTGTATAGACCAGACATAGGCAAACTATGGTCTGCAGTTTGCATAGTGACTTGCAAAGACACAAAATATTTTTTTTTAAATATCCATTAATAGATTTTGGTATTTTTGTTTTTTTGGTTACATGTTGCACAAAACAGTAATCTATTCAAAACAGAAATAAAAACAACAAAGATGCAAACCGTTTATATTAAAGAGCAAGCCCAAGTTTTCAGGAAACTCACTCAATCAAGTGACATACATGAAAAAAATCATGTCTCTTTTGATTCATGACTGACTAGGCAGAAGATTTTCCCACAATAGTTTACCATTTCTTTCTGTGGGAGACTAGTTGCCAACCAAGGCTACATAACCTAGTCTGTCCTGCTATTCAACCCATAGCTGAGAGGAGAAGAGATGGATTCATACCTTTGCCAAAGGTTTGGAATGGTTTGGTTAACAGCTAATCAATTCCTTATATGTCATTTAATGCTAAAATTTAATTTTCTTGTCAGATTTGTTTTATTTAACCCTCCCCAAAAGAAAATGTATTACTGGTAATTTTTCTAGTGTATTTTTATATTTTCAATTTGGGTGATCACTATTTGGCCATAGCTGGGACCCTAACCGGTGCTACCACCCTTTTCCCAAGGATATTTGCATGTAAGTGAATGTAACAAACCTGGCTGGAATTTGAACTCAGCTCTCCAATTTCTCATTCCAAGCCTTTATCCATTACACCACACTGCAAGACCTCATTTCCTACTAAAATTCAACATATATTGCTACAGCTCATACTTTGCTAATGCCAATGCACAATCATCAGCATATCTAAACTCATATCGGGATCTAGGTGCCTGTGTGTCCATAGGATGCCATTTCTGTGCTTTGCTATAAATATCTCATGTGATTTATTGAGAATTTCTTATTTTTGTAAAATATTTTTTCTCTGAAGGACCAATCTGGTGTGGCGATGAACACACCTTTCCAGAAGATGACTTGGACTCATTCAAATACATATAGACTGATGCCAAGAATCATCAGCAGAAGGAGTAAACAACTAGAGAGTTAGAGATCTAGCTTATCTGCTTACTACCTATTTTCAGCAAGACTATGTCGACTCCAAGCAACATATTACTTCTTGATTGTGTTATCTTCGGTCAATGCAATGAAGACAAAACAAATGGTTTCTATGTTTTAAATTCTCCAAGATTCTTCATTATTTCATTATATAATTGCAAAGAAAAAGGACAAGAAAAAAAAAATAAAGGACAGGGAAAAAAAAAAAAAATAAAGGCCAAGAAAAAAAATGACAGATAAAAAAAAAGAAGAAAGTTTGACAATTTCAAACTACCAGATCATTTAAGACTGGTAACAAAGTTTTCCTTGGTAATATGATATACATTGTTGGTAGAGGATGATTTTCATGATAAAAGACATTAATTGAGGTCGAGATATGCACAGAATAAGCAACAAGTACAATTTATCGATGGGCATACTTTACGATACTTTTGAAGTACCTATTCCTAAAAGTGAAATTACAATACAACATCAGGTTAAGCGAAAAGATAATTCGACTGAAAATTTGCAAGTGGAACCATGTCGGAAAAAAGTATTGACTAAGTAAATTGCATATCTAAACATACCTCTCCAGAAAGGACTTGGACTCATTCAAATACATAAATGTAGATAGTTAGAGATCTATCTTATCTGCTTACAACCTATTTCAGCAAGACTACATTAACTCCAAGCAACGTATTACTTCTTGATTGTGTTATCTTCAGTCAATGCAATGAAGACATAACTGTTGTGGAGTTATTTTGCAGTGGAGGCTTGTAATTGCACTAAATCGGTTCGATGTACAAATCATCAGGAACTTGATATAATAAGTATTACACAGAGTAATCTTGTTGTGGTCGCTGACTACTTTCGTCCGACATCGACTGACCCTCGTTTCTCTTACTACTCCTACTTATATTAGGTGGGAGAGTCTATTAACTATAGAATAGGGGTGTTTGACCATAACAATAACACTATCTCATTAATAGCAACAAATGTATTAAATATTAAACTCCTTTTTCAAACATTTGTGCAGCCTGTTCACAAAATGTAGTAAATAAATAAATGTACAAATAGCATGTATCTACATGATTATAATTTACACCCTTGTGCAAATTAATTGAAACAAATGCTTTAGTTTCTTTTCTTTTACCATACAGTCAGTTTTAGACCCACTGGAGTGACAGGGTGTAATCAATTTCTATTTTTTCCTCAGATTAGGTCATCTGCAGTGGTGTGCAGTAACATGAATCTAATTTTGAGGTATATGAGGAAATTTGTATGGCCCTGAAAAATATTGCATCATCTGTGATTGCATCAGATTTTTATCACGACCAGACACTATTGTCTCAATGGTTGATTAGTTGTCCTATGGCCATTGTCTGCAATGAGCATTACTCCAAGGAAGTGTACAAGCATTACCAGTGAGAAAATCAAAGTACTATAGACTGGCCTAGAAACTCTTCTGATTTAAATTTTAATCAAGAATTTGTGGTCAATCTGCAAGGAACGACTTCATGGAATGGACATACAAAGTACTAATATGTGCACTGGGTCATGTTTCATTGGGAAAATAGGAAAAAAGTAAATAATAATGGAATTATTCATTTTGTTTCAATTAATTAGCACAAGGGTGTATATTGTCACTGTGAAACTAAAGTTGTTATTGTGATACAGCCCTCTTTGTACAGAGCCAATGACAATGCAGTAATTTGATTTACTCACTGGTAAGGCATGCCAGTGTTTTTGTGCAGTGTTACAATTTTCGCACACTTCCTTGGAATAATGCCCATCACAGACAATGGCCATAGGACAACTAATCGACAGTTGAGAAAATAGTCTCTG
The DNA here is from genome assembly GCA_963932145.1 of Acanthosepion lycidas. Taxonomy (NCBI): domain Eukaryota; kingdom Metazoa; phylum Mollusca; class Cephalopoda; order Sepiida; family Sepiidae; genus Acanthosepion; species Acanthosepion lycidas. Next base: position 30,255,315 of record OZ010573.1, read on the forward strand.
GGTGTGATAAAAATCTGATGCAATCATGGAAAAAATGATTGTCCATCACTGGTGCAGACCCTTTTGGTGTTTGTTTTTGTATTCAAGGTTTATATTAAAACACTTCATTAAGTGTTGACTTGCAATGTTATTTGTCCTGATCTGGCATCTTGGTTTCAGTCACTTTCCCCACCACCATAACATAACTTCCCTGTATCTTTTCTATTAATATTTTTATGGCAATTGTTCTAATGAGCTTTCCTCTTTGGTGCCTTGACTGCATGGATTTAAGCATCGTACTAGATTGGCAGTTAGATCTCATTTTACTGTTGAAATAGTATTTACTGTAAGTTCTTTTCTAATGGTTTCTTCTTTCACACTTCTTGTTAAGAGAACCGAGTTCCAATTCTATTTGGGTTTGTTATATTCCTTTATGCACAAATACCCTTAGGAAAGGTATGGATTCACCTCGTCTCTTCTCCAGCTATGGGTTAATTAGCTGGACTTGTATCAGTAAATCATTACTTTCTCTGAAAATTTCTTACAAGCAAGAAATAGGTTGATAAGCTATAAAAAACAAATCAATCAATTCCATTTCTTGCCTATGAAACTGTCTCTTCTGGTTTCTTGCTTTCCTGTGATTTTGGATCTTTTCAAAATTTAATTGCAACACAAATCATCATTTTCTGTCTTTCTGAATCCTGTTCTTTTATTGTCCTTTCTCCTCCCTAAAGTTTTTCCTTTGCTTTCACTCTCAGTAACTCCTTGTGTCTTAGTAGCATCATCACCTTGCTTGAGGTGAAATTATTAAAAAAAAAAAAAATGACATGATATTTTTCTATAGGAATTAATGGTGAATCATCACTGATTACATTTTTGGAACAAAAGTTCTTCAGTCTAAGTGTTTGTTCTGGAGGCAAACACTACTTGAAAAAATAATTACCCCCAATTATTTACAAAATATATACAAGATAATATATATATAATAAATATATTCCATTGTACTTAAGCAGTTACAGTTAAAAAAAGTGGAATTCCTTGTTTTAAAATGAATCATCAGATGATGAGGTCTAAGGCAGATATTTCAGCTTTCATCACTCCAACATGGGTCATAAAATAATTATTTTCCTTTTTCAAATCAACAATCAATTTTCTGGCACAATAGTTTAAGAGATAAGACCAGAATGTTACAAACTGAATTCTTGGAACTTAAGACTGTTTTGGGATCCAAAGAACAAGAAGGAAAAAAAAAAGAATAAAAAAAGCAATAAAAGGAAATGGATCTTTACTTACAATTAAGATGCAAGTTTGTTTTTTGTAGATAATGAACTTACCTGAAAAAGAAAAATGGAGGGAAAATTATTAATTTTTCTTCATACATTAAAGATCAATTATTTTTTCAAACAATAAAATAAATGTCTTCTACCAATGGGAGATTAGTGTACTTGACAAACATTTGCTTTTGTTTATTCATAGACTGTTATAACAACATCAATAATGATGATTATTATGATAATTGTAAGCACTTCCGGTACCACTAGGGAATTCTGGGAGCAAGATGGATCCAGAAGGCAGTTTTGAATAAATAAGTTGTTAAGTTTACCATGTCTCATGTCATATTTGTGCGGTTTTGACTTATCTTTCCACCCTGAGCACAGTGAAACCTAGACTCAGTTTGAAGCAAGTCCTCAGACTGATAAACTTAATAGATAGATCCAGGGTGGATATAAAAATGAAATGGGTGGAAAGGAATAAAATGTGTAATGGAGTGGGGAATGGTATATATTAACTTTTATATGTCACTTTTAAAAAATGATTAAAGAGAATTGAAAATTCCTTAATGATTGTCAATATATCCTGGTTTGCAGTAAGTGAATATGTGAATAATGACACTCTTTAAACACCAACCTAACCCCAAACCCAAACTACTTAACGAGGAGGCCAGTCATGTTATGATTAACACTTTAACAACAACTTGGCTGGTTAACATACACAGGGCATGAAATATACATGAATAGATAATATGGATTAAAAATGCATATGAGAAGGTGTTGAAAAGTCCATTGACCTGACCCACATTGCCAAAAAATCAGTATTCTAATGTTTGGTCATTGAAATAATTATTTTTGCAGAGTGAGAAAAAAGGACTAACCATCAATTGCAAGAATACAAAAAGTATGGCCATCAGCAAGGGAAAAAAAAACCTAAGATGTGAGTTACAAATTGGAGATAGTGTCATAAAGTTTAAATATCCAGGATGTATTTGAGCAGAAGATGGAAAATGCAACACAGAAATCTGAACATATATTGGACTAGTGAAAGAAGCATTTAAAAAACTAAGCAATGTGCTGAGAAATGGTAAAATTCTGTTAGAAACAAAGAAGAGTGCTAGATTGCGATGTGATATCCATCTTATATGGCAGGGAATGCTGTACAATCTCCCTATGAAAGAGGAGAAAACTGGAGGTAACAGAAATGGGCTTGTAAGGATACTGGAAATTCTATGAACGGAACGAGTAATTAACAAGGAAGTCTTAAAGAAAAGGGCAACAAACAAGAACACTTAGAATCAGGAAGAGAAATGGCTGAAATTCATTGAACCTATAATGATGAAGATGAGCTAGGAAACTTAACCTTCATGGTCTAAAGAGATAGGAGAATTTTATATATATATTTTCTTAATCAATTCATCCCAAGCAAGGCAATAATGCCACTAAGATGCCAGCGGTTACTGGAAATGAAAGAGAATGAGAAGACTTTAGAAGGAATCGGAAACCCAATCCTAAGCAGGAAACAAGGGATAAACTTCTACTCCTGTTCAAAAGCCTGTTTCATGCAGTGATACACTGACTTGACCAGCTTGTGTGAATGAATGGCAGAATGGTGGTGGTTGGAGGAGAGCATAAGTCTTAGCAAAAGGAGAAAAACTGCTAAGAGCCACAAGGAATAGGAAGTTTTGGAGAGCCATGATCACTTATGTCTTGAAAGGTCATAGATGAAGAAGGTCAGCTCAAGAATTTTTCAGCACCCTCTTGGAATTCTTCCACATATAGAAAGATACAGCCTCCTCCTCTGTCTGGGACAAAAATATACAATTACAGTTAATGAACCTTACAAATAACAAATAAAAGTAGCCTAAAGATAACGAATATATACTTAAAAATAAAAAAAAATACTTAGCAAAACAAAATTCCTCATTTTGCTTCCGTTTACAAACTTGGCAAAGTTTTGCAATTTGTTCTTCCTAATTCTAGAAAATAAAACCAAGTTGGCTAGTTTGAGTTTACGACTTTTGCGCCAACTACTTCCTGTGAATGCTTTACGAATAAGCTGTAACTTACCAAGGATATCACAACAAAAGAGAAAGTCTGGGGACTAAATCAGGCATTAAAAATAGTGGTACTAAATGAGATTTTCAGTCATACAAATTCTTTATTCTATATATTTTTTATCTGATCCTTTCACAAAGTGATCACTTTTTTTTAACCACTATTATCTTCATTTTTGTTTTTATTTTAAATACTCAATATTTTGTTTTTCAATTATACTTATTTTCTGAAATTAAACCAATCAACTTTTTCTGCATTTAAGACTTATTTAAAAACAACCTTCTATAAAAAGAACCTAATATTTGGGGGAGGAAAAAATGAAGGAAGATGTTTTGTTATTTATTCAAAAAATTAATAACAGTAATGATTTTCAGCATCTGTATATATTTCCAAGATAAGGTATTGTAACTGTTGTAACCTAGGGAAGGTTACTGAATAGAATAATCACATGAAGGTTGGTAATGAATAATAATACTTAGGACAAGAACAACACATAAGATTTGCTAGCTGCATGTAGAAGAAGTAGTCAACTACTAAAAGTGAGTCAAGTGAATTCCACAATGAATTTTCAACTGCAGACCAATATACAGTATTTACTACTGTATTTATGTGAATTTATCATCCGTAGGTATGCTACAACAGTAACTATTTACTTTTATCCACTAGATAAAAGCATTAGTTGAAGTAATCCAAAATGTGACTTGATCAAAAGAGTTGTGAGTTCAATACCTAGTCACAGCAGAGGTGAACAAAAACTTGGAGAGTTACTGAAGGGAATTAACTGAAACTCAGATATCCAGAAAAGGCATAGCACATGGAATTAGAACAATCTGCCCCATGGACTAAATAAAAAGTTTGGTTCAAAATTCCAATGTATATCACCTGAAGAAGGATAGAGTGTACAACAACCGAAACATTGTGAATATGACAACAAAGATGAGAACAGAGCAGGCAATGTAAATAGTGTAAGTAATGATTTTATACAAATGATACACAACTCTGTTCAGTTGTTACAGATAGAGGCCAAGAACACAAGGTTGGTTGTGCATTTAGTTTTCAGTTCCACCCTAACCTTCCCAATAGTGAAAGGGTTGTTTACAGGTAGTTTAGTCTGACACAAGGCCATAGTAGTAGAGCACCCAATGAGAATCAAGCTCCTCAGACAATCCTGATCTACACAATGAGTTTATCTGAGCTTACCAATATGAAGGTTGTTAATCTTTCCAACATATCTTTAATTTTAGAAGAAATCAACAAAAATATATCAATTTTGATAATTTCTTTTAAAATGCAAAATGACATGCAATTTTAGGGCAGATGGAGCTTCTTAGCTGTAGTGAAGGCAACCTGTCTAGGAGAATGAAAACCTTTGACATAAAACCTTTGTGAAGGTATAAATTCAATGTAAACCTGTCTTATAGAAGTGAGAGAAGAATTCTTTAAATCTGTTAGTGTATAAATCTTTATAATCATGACATGCTTTTCCAAGTTGTTCTAAGACAGCATGGATGATAAAACTTATATAAAAATGTCAGCCCAAACATTTTCAGATCACAGGGAGCCACCTCTGGACCTTCATCATTTGATCAGGAGAGTGGATCAGCAGCTCTGAACTGATGTGTAACACTAGCAATTAATGGATACCTCCAGTAGCCACAACTTGGAGAGAACTGTCTGATGTTTGAGTGCAATCTGCCATAGACAGAGAAAAGAAAAAGATGAAGACATGACAGTTGTCACAATACAATAAAAACAATTTTTTTTCAATAAAACTATAAAAAAAAAATATGAGGTACATTCACAAAGAATCTGACCTTTGGGCATAAAAAAAAAATCAATTTTGCACATTTCACAAATTTTATTTAATCACTTTCAAAATACTCTCCTTGGGAATTCACACACTTCTTTCAGTGGTTGTGCCACTTCTGATAACACTTCTGGAATGTCTTCGTTGGAATGCTATTGAGTTCCATCAATGCTTTTCTCATAATTTCCTCCTGTGACACAAATTGCTTTCCTTTCAGTGTGGCTTTCAGATTGGGGAAGAGCCAGAAGCCCCACACACTGCCAAGTTGGGAGAGTAAAGAGCCTGTCAAACAAATGGTGTGCTGTTCTTGATCAGGAAAGCTTGGGTTATGTGGGCAGAATGAACTGCGCTTTATCATGGTGAAGTTACCAAATCTTCGCCACCCATGTGTCCAGCTACTTTCAATGCATAGCATCACAAAGGCAACGTATAACTTCCAGGTAGTATTACTTATTGTTTGGCCTTGTGGTGCATATTTATAATACACAATACTATGGGAGTCAAAGAAACAGGTTAAGATTACCTTTACATTGTGAAACTGTCATGCTTTTTTGGGCCTTGATGCTGACAAATGATTCAAATGGGAGGATAGAAAATCCATGTCTCATCACCAGTGATGATGATCTTCATAATATCTGGGTTATAGTTTGTATAGTCCAGCACACGTCCCGAGCGATTTCCATGTGGAGTTGCTTCTGTTGATCCTCCAGCACCTTGGGGATGAATTTCAGACATTTTCGGCATGCACAAATCCCCTGTTAAAATGGTATGCACTGAACCTGGGCTTATTCCTACATTGTAAGCAATTTCTTGGATTTTTAAACAATGCCAGTTTGCTCAGTTGGCTCCTTGTTTCAGTTTGTGGTTGGCCTGACTGAGAAGTAGATTTCTGTTGTTCAAGATATAGACATGTCTCAAATTATCTTTGCTTGGTGAGTGCCTGATACTCTTATTTGAATCCTTTACAACAAAATCTCTCACCAGAGAGTTCGCTAATATTTCTTTTATACATAACAAACTGTTGCAGAGTAGATGTATTTGAAAACAACTTTGCTCGATTCTTCAGCTGTCCAGCTTCTCATGCTGCACAGCAAATGTGAGGTGCTTGGATTTCATAACTGCAGTTAGTGCTGGTTTGCTCTCCACTGAGGTGCAGCCATGTTTGAAGCAGCTGTACCACTCCTTGATCTGTTTTGCTCATGGCATCATTGGTAATGGTCTGCTGAATCTTCTGAATGGTTTGAGTTTGAGTATCACCAAACTTTTGACGAAACTTGGTGTAGTATGTGGTCATCTTGCATGAAAACAAAAATCTGACCAGCACATACTACACGCTTGTACTCTAGGTGTAACAGCAAGGAACTGATATGGCCTACTGGTGTGAAAATTTTTTACACATTTGCTGGAAGGATAGCATCATCTCCTCCATGAAAAGAATTTTTGTTGGGAAATAATAATGTTATATACGTTTTAAATGCACATTGTACTCCTAATGCTATTTTATGATAAAAATGAAATAAAAACTTTGTGGTTAACCCAATAAATGTGAAGTTGAATTGCTTAAAAGATTTTGTCTTTGTCAAGAGAAGAAAAAAACAGTAAATGAATTTAAACAAATTTATGGAAGGACAAGTACCTCATAAAGGAGCCAGTATCAAGTACTGATGAAGAAGAGACTGAAAATTTTATGATTTCCAAAAAAAAAAAAAAAAAAAAAAAAAAAAAAATTGTGCCCCCACATATTGATTAAATAAAAAAAAAAATAAATATATATAAAATATATTTTTGTCATCCCATTTTTATAAAATATTGCATTAATTTTTCTTGTTTTCTCAATTCATACTTGTGATGCTGCTTTTGCTTGTTCTGATTAATCAAAGAATACGGATTCTAGTGCCTCACCCAGTGATTGAACTCAACAATCAAGGGGTACAATTTTGAGGTCTTAAACTCTTCTTTCTTGATCAATATGATTAGCACCTGAAGAAGGTTGCAGAGAACAATGGCCAAAACATAACTCAAGAAATCAAGATGAAGACAACAGTTCAAATAAATCATTGTATAATAATGAAAAATTTATCATCTCAGAAATTTAAACAGAAATGTTTTGTTTCTTTATAATGAATTTTACTGAATTGATTCACTTCAGAAATAGATAAAAAATACAAACACATTATCTCCCCTTCTAAACCTACTTCACCCCATCATATGAAAGTGTGTTTGTGATAGGAGGAGAGGGAGAGAAAAGGGAGGAGAGAGAAAGAGAGGGGTAATGAACATTATCGTTTTTATTTCTGGTTGACCCTCTCTCATTCTTCATCTGCGACTTTGTACCCTCGCCTGCATTTTACCCACAAGATATTCTTTGAACCAAAAAATTAAAAAAAAAAAATGTATAAAAAATGGAAACTTCGAGCAAGAGATTGAATTTTTTTGGGGGAAAAAATCCAATATAGTTATTAAGACTCCTCTAAGAATTCCGTATAATTCACTGACCTAACAAAAAAAAAAAAAAAAAAAAAAAAACTTCGTCGAGATATTTAAATAACTAGAAATCACTGTGCTTTTTGTTCAGGTATCCAGACACCCACCCCGGATCAGCTCATGGCTATATTGACGTAAAATAATATTCAAAGTTTTAGTTTGGGAAAGTAAAATAAAAAACAAAAATATTTATGACTCTTGGAACTGATTTGAGTTGACCATGTCCTCCTTTTTTTTTCCCCTTTGTTTTTTTTTTTTTTTCTACATCCAGGAAAGACGAAGTATACGTGGCATATAGCTACACTTCAGAGAAATAGAATTATATCGTGTCAGGCACTTGTGCCTCAATTCCTGACCACAAACAATCCCTTCCTAAAAATCAATGCATTCCAATATCCAATATACATAGCCGTGTCTTAACAGTTTGCGTTAAACTATATACACATCATAATTAATTTATTCTTGTTCGTTTTACGCGTTAACATTGTTAAAATATTTTAAAGAATTAAGAAATCAACTTTTTAATTATGATTTGAAAAAGAATATTTATGAAATGAGGAAATGCCATAATGTTAGATAAACTTAATTTTCTCCTTAAATATTTTCATTTGTTCAAAATTAATTTCAGCGTGTTGGTATAGGAAATATGTCAAATAAAAGTTACTGATTTTTCCCCAGATAAAATATTTAAAAAAAAATAATCTTTTAAGAAAAGAAGTTTTAAAATTTTGACAATTCATATTGAAGATATTTAATTTGCTTTGATGGAAATGGATACTACTTCTAAGAATTTATTTCATGGGAGATTTACATCACTATAAAAAAAAAAGTAAAAGTAGTCTTCAATCTCTCTCATAATGAAGAGATAAAAAAAAATTAAAAAAAATAAATTCCATTAGGTAAAATTCCGAATATTTGTTTACTATCGATTCATTAACTTAATTGAATGATACAATTTATCATCAAAAAAAAAAAAAAAAAAAAAAAAAAAAGAAGAAAAAAAGTTCTCTATTCTATGAGGTGTGTGCAAAAGTTCTCAGCTTGGTTGGTTGGAACCTTTATAGGTTTTTTTTTTTTTTTTTTTTTTTTTTTTTACACACATACTTAAATTTGAAAGCTCATAACAACAGATAAAGGAAAATTAACTGGAATTTCACAGGATTTTACAATTAATTTTATTTTTCTGACTTGTTTGGAAGTAGCTCTGGGGAAAAGAACGAAGAATTTTCTCAAAGTGAAGTTTCTTGACGATACAACTTATAAATATGGAAATTAAGTTTCCCTTCCCCCAGGAGATCTCAATCATAAATGGATGTCAAATTTAGCTTTTATTCCAGCATTCACACGACTATGTACAAAAATGATACATGGAGAGACGCATACAGATAGTCAATAGAAATGAACACGCACACATAGTCAATCACGTGAGCCTTATACAGTACACAGGCAGGCTCCACACATATACACGTGAACGTGAGATAATCCATATACATACATACATACACGCACACATCCACTCAACAATACGTTCACATACATAATCAAATATTACAAATAGCCAATGATTTTAGAATTTGAACCGTTGCCAAATCTATGATTCATCATCAACAACTTGTGTACATCGAAGCATAGGTCAGCAACTGCGGTCCCGGCACGGAACCTAACAAAGCAGGGGAGGTAACTCTAACAGCAGCTAATATTTATTAATGACAACCAATATTATGATAAAATATCACAGCTGTTCTGAGTGGACGGAATATTGGTTAAGTATTGCAACGACTTATTTGAATTCTTATTCGTCGATCCGTTCTTTCTTCTCTTCCCGAGCGTTGTTCTTTCTTGGGAGGATTACGTCATTTCAACAAAGAAAGGACATATATAGAGAGGGGTGGGTCATCAACTTTTGCGGGGGGTGGGGGTGCGTGTGGGTTTTTAGGGGTGGGTCTAACTCTAAACATTTTAATGTTAATTTAAACAACGTTTAAAAGGAGCAGGCACTGGCGATGATAACGAAGACGAAGGCAGCGATGCTCATAATATCACTCTGCAAGCTTATCAGTACGGCTTACATTATTAAAATTATCAACCGCGGTGTGAGATGTAGACTTTTTTCCCCTGAAGACGCACACACGCTCATAGGTAAAGAAATAGGCGGGGGTGAGAACTGTACTGCATTGCAATGAAATGCAGTATAATGTTATGCACTGCATGTGTTCATACACGTGTTTTCAATCAACTGTACTCTCTTAAAGAGGAAGGAGTCATAGCTCATTTGGAAAAGATGTTTATTCTTTTAATAGCGTAAAAAGAGAGAGAGAGTATTTCTTCCTCGTATCATGCACAAAAAAAATTATTCATCTATGGACCTCCACAAAAATCGCGATACCAAAGGTTTATCCGACCTTTTTTTTTTTTTTTTTATTAAGACATAAACACGGAAATAGTTTGAGTAGACTCGGTCTAAAAATTTCTTGCATGAAATTTTCAATAGGCATTTTTATGTAAGAAGTTCATTCAATACAAGGCTCCTGAGCCACTCAAAGTAGAGGATTAAAAAAAACTTAAAATGGTTAAGGGAATGAGGTATGTGATACGAACGATGGAGAAGGGAAGTAAGATGTCAAGGCTGATTAATTATCTTAATTGCTGAATAGGTAACCGAGAAATCATGGAGAGACATGAATGAAGGCAATGAGCTCTAATGTCACTGGAAGTTTATTATTTTTTTATTTCTACTTTGCACTGCCTTAAGGTTGTACAATGGTCATCATTGTCCATCTTTGTTGAACACACACACATAATATCATATATTGCCTAACTAAAAAGATTCCTTGTCATATGAAACACTGTCTATAACTACAAATGCTCTTTCTATCTAATATTGAGCTCTTTCTTCTTAAGTGTAGCAAATTTTAAACAACCCACCAGAAAGCACAATTTCTTTAGGATTCACGATTTCACAGGCCACTAGATGCACTGTTAAAAAAACAAAAACACGACAAAAAAAGTACTGGGATGTGTCTTCACAAATAAGTGTATCCACAGAAAATGTAACATTTACTTTAAAGCAATGATAAATAATGACAGCTTATAAAACCCATTAATTTTGGAAATTATCTTGCTTTTTTTTTTTGCTTTTTTTTTTCATATACAAAATAAACGTAAGAGATATGAGCTTCAGCAGATTTGAACAAATGGTGTTCATTTCTTCCTCTTCATGTGACATGTCCCCTCAGGATGTATACGATCATAGCCTTCCACAACTTCCTATCCTTTGTAATCTCTATCTATAAAAGGCAGGATGTGTGTGTATGTGTGTGTAACAAATGCATGGCCACAATTTTCAACAAATTTGCACCAAAATTTACATGCTCCAAGTTAGCGGGAAGGCCAAGACTGACTTTTCATTTCCCAAATCCCATCGATAGTGGAAATAATCAATTTTTTCATGCTTCTACAGCAGTTTTCATGTAGTTTGCGGCCATTTTCTACTGGCCAGAGTGAGAACCTATAGCTGGCTGCCACGAACAGGCAGAAAGCTTCTAGTGGCCAGCGTGAGAGCCAACAGCTGACTGACACGAATGTTAACTCGCATGCTAGTATGCAAAAAATCGATAGCTGCATTCGTCACAAGTGGGAAAAATTTAAATCTGCATGGCACTTTACTCCAATTGGCTGATTCGCTTGCTTAAACTCAACGTTGATTTTGATTCCACAGAACTGGGTTGGGTATGAAAAAGTATTTGTTGTTAACATTCTTTTTTCATTCGGTTTTTCCAGTTACGAGTCCTTTTTTAAAGCTCATCGTTTTGTGTTCATTTTGTTTAGTTCTTTTTTCATAACAGATTTAATGTTTAGTATAGAGCTTAGAAAAAATTTGCAGTGTGAGATAGGCAAGAAGTAAGGCATGTAGCAACATCAGCATGGCAAAGGGCACTACTTTAAAGGCAAGGAAGGGCAAAAATATTTTAAGTCAAGTGATAGCAATTGCTGTATGAGTCGTACGATTTTTGCATCAAGCCCGGGCAATGCCGGGCCATGCTGCTAGTTCTTAATAAATTTTGTCTTTTTATTATTTCTCTTAAACCTTGTTCCAACATCTATTTACTCAAGTCGACAAAGTATATTATGTGTTGTTTTCCTGTCCCTCTTGCCTTCAGTCTGTCCTGTGAGCATCAGATTTTCCAACCCTTTTCCTCATTATGCACCCTAGAAATTTCAACTGTCTGATACTGATGTTAAGTTTCTTGTTTGTTTCCTTTTTCTCTGAAACTTTGTCGTCATTTTCACATAACTGATACATGGTATCCTCAAGCATCCTTTTGTAGAACCAAATTTCTGTTGCTTCAAGTCTCTTCTTCATCTTTGAGGAGATTATCCAGTACTCACTGCCATATAGGACAGATACCATATAACAGTTTGATTTTTCTATTAGTATTCTGCTTAGTTTTTGGAATGCTTCTTTGGCTATCCCAAAACACCTTTGGATTTCAATGTCGCACTTTCCATCCTCTGTTAAAACACTTCCTAGATATTTAAATTTTTGTACTTCTTTGATTTTGGTATCTCAGATTTGTAATTTACACATTTGGCTCATCCTTTTCTTTTTGCAGTTGATGTTTAATCATTTCCTCTCAGTTTCCTTCATTATTTTCTCTAGGAGGTTTGTAGTTTTCTTTCTGTGTCTGCTATCAACACTGTGTCATCTGCATATCTTATGTTGTTAAGATTATGGCCGCCAATAATTAATTCTAGTCTTCACTGTGTGTACATGTGTGAGTGCACATATAATCATTAACAAAAGTTTAAGACCACTTAGCTGTAACAAGCTTATTTTTAAATTTTTATATTACCTTGTATCATGAAATTACATGTTGCTATAGCATTTTGGTATTGCATCATTATTCATGGTCAAATTTTTTTGTTATTGCCAAATTAGAAGCCATTGTGATAATATTTGTGCAACAAAATGGGCTTAGAATATGGGCAAAAAAAATTCTTACTTTCACAAACATGAAATTGTGGTTCTACATGATGAAAAATTTTCTGAACAAGAAATTATTTTAAAATGAGGATGTAGCAAAATAGCTATATGTACTGCTCTCATGAATTACCAAAATTCAGGGATATCTAGTGATGAAGTGGGCATCCAAGTAAAACCAGTGAGAGATAACCATTTGATAAAATATATTGCTACACAATTCTCAACAAATTCTTTTAGGATGATACATGCTGCTCTGCTTCCAATGGTTTTACTTCATCTTAGATTTGGAATTGGTTTGAAATCATTCAAACTGGCTTGTGAACCAGGGCTAACTGCAGTTATGAAATCCAAGCACCTGACATTTGCTGTGCAGCATGAGAAGCTGGACAGCTGAAGAATTGAGCAAAGTTGTTTTCAAATACATCTACTCTGCAACAGTTTGTTATGTATAAAAGAAATATTAGCGAACTCTCTGGTGAGAGATTTTGTTGTAAAGGATTCAAATAAGAGTATCAGGCACTCACCAAGCAAAGATAATTTGGGGAGACACGTCTATATCTTGAACAACAGAAATCTACTTACTTCCAGGAATAACAATGAATGGTGTAAGTTAGGTGGAACTACATATGCATATTCATCAGTGGATAATATTTATGCATGATACTACACAATGCCACTGTTAAAAAGGTCATACTGAATTTTTTGAACTGAATCAACATAATGAAACTTGATTGGCTGGGGAATAACCCAGATATGAAGGTTACTGAAAATTCATAGGCAATTATCAAAAACAAAGTTGCAGAAAAACTATCTTCAAGTAGCAAAGCACTGAGAGAAGCTATTAAAGTATTTTGGACAAAAGAAATCTTGGTTGACTATTATAACAACTTGATTCTCAGTATGCCCCATTGTATCAAAGCAGTAATCAAAAGCAAAGGAGGTCATACGTAATACTGACCAATGGACTATTTGGCTTGAAATGAATAGAGAAAATCATCATGTACAATTTTGTGAGTAAAACTGAATCAGTCTCATAAGTTACTTGTTCGTCTATGTTTTTAAGATAGTAAAGTTATAAAGTGGCTTAAAATTTTGTTGATTATATAATTTATTTAAAAATATGATTCCAACACGCTACATAAGAGTTCTCATGTTTCAAAACAAGAGCTGAAAACTTCAATATAATTATTTGAATTAAATTGAATTAAAGTAAGATTACAAAAAAAAAAAAAAAAAAAAATTCGCTTGAAGATGGAACAGAGCTTACTTTAATTCAATTTAATTCAAATAATTATATTGAAGTTTTCGGCTCTTGTTTTGAAACATGAGAACTCTTATGTAGCATGTTGGAATCATATTTTTAAATAAATAATTATATTTATGGTCTACTTTTGTATCGAGCACTATTTTTTAAAAATAATAACAAAAATACTAAAGAACTTTGGATTATTTACCTAACCAGTTCTTTCCTATTTTATATATATATATATATATATATATATATAGCCATCCTTCGATTAATGTATTTTGGGATTATTGCACTAAAATTGTTAGATATCAAAATTTGATTAGTGCATACATAATACATGAAAGTGTGGTAGAATATTATTCAGTTTAACCATAGTAATTGAAAATTGATTTTTTTATAGTTACTGATGTACACATTAGCCACACTAATTGAGGGATTCCCGTATAATATATTATATATATATATATATATATATATATATATATATATATATATATATATATATATATATATATATACCTATCCATATGAAATGAGAATGAGTCAAATATAAATTCCAACATTCATAACATTAATTTAAAATCCAATAGTAGAGCAATATTTTTTATTATAAGATATTACATACAAACATGTAGAAAAAATGCTACAAAATGCACTCATATTTTAATGTGTATCAGCACACCACATCAGGCATTAGTAAATGAATGATTATTACAATTTATTAGGATTTTAATCACATACAACCTCTTTTCCTGAGAAAGAAAAGAAAAGCAGCAAGAAAGAAAAACTCCAGATATCATCTCTCATACAGAGAAAAGGAAGAAAAGAAAAAATATATAAGAAAACAGAGAGAGTAAAATAGCAGGACCTGTTATGTTTATAATCGGTTCAACCAATCAAAACGGCCTGTGCTAAGTAAGAGGTCATGAAATACAGATTTAAAATTGCAACGACAGAGATGATATACTTGAAGCAAACCTTTGCTATGATGTTAACATCAGATAGCTGACATTTCCATTGAGGAAGAAAATGTAATTTAACAAAATGATAGCTAAACCACACACGCACATGTATATATATTTTGTATGTGTATATACATATATATATATGTGTGTATATTTGTATGAGTGTATGTGTGTGTGTATATATATATATATATATATATATACACACACACTCACACATATATATATATATATATATATATATATATATATATATATATATATATATTGTTAATATTTCAGTTTCACACATGGTACAACGTCAGTATATGTTTGAATAATGATCTGCTGCCCCAATATACTAAATTCAAGTTATATGATGCCATAACATTAAACAATTCCACCACCAAGAAATTTCAATGGAAACTCCTTAAATGACAAATAAACAATGCCAAACAGGAATTACAACAGCTCAACATGGCTGAAATTGTATGTATTAAAGGAATCTTACAATCTTCTACCACAACTGAAAAATTCAAAGAAATATTGGATTTATTATATAATACAACACAAAAGTAAACTGAAACCCATAAACAAGTCATCCAAAAAAAGGCTAAACAAATTGTATAAAAGGAAAAATACTTTTACCAAACATCAATGACAACTTCATTAACATATCGGATTACCAACTCACTCCAAATGAAATGGAATTTTTAAACTTGGAGCAAATTTTCATGTTGCACAGAAACTTAATTTCATGTTTAAATAAATACAAGTTGAAGCTTCATACCAACAAATACTTCTACTGGAACGAGACAGCCATATTACTACACAGATAGGTTTCAAAGAATTACTGAAAGTTGAATTTATTAAACACTGTTACCATAAAAATCTGAATGGAACTATCAACACCCCCCCCTTTAATAAAAGCAGCCACACAACTAAAATATAACAACAGTATTGTTATTTGACAAGTTGATGAAACTAATATTTTTGTTATTTTAAACAAACATGAGTATCACTCAAAATTACAGGTCATTTTGGACAATCATAATAAATTTAAAAAGTTAATACCACCTCCCAACATAAAAACCATATCAATGAACTTATTACTGCTAACAATGCTGAAACAGGATCTTATAAAATTTAAAAGATTATAGGTGACTATCAGCCTAGCTACCTTTATGGAAATGTAAAAATTGATAAAATAGATCATCCCCCTCCGACTTATGATTTCACAAATACTTACACCAGTATATTACTTTTCAAAAACGTTTAATAAATTAATTACTCCCTACCTCCTAATGTTGTATTAACTCCACAAAAGAATTTATACAAATTCTTCATTCTGTAAAAACACCAACCAAATAATTGCATCTTTGGATGTGCAAAATTTATTTACTTTTGTCCCCATCCATGAAACAATTGACATCATTATCCATAACGTATATGATCACACTTCTCTCCAACCTATCAATTTTAAACCCACTATTTAAAAAAAATTATTATTAGTATGTACCACTCAAGTATCTTTTCATAATCCCCTAGGTAATATTTATAGTCTAACAGATGGTATTGCGATGGGAACTCCTCTAGGCTCCCTTTTTTCTAATTGTTATATGGCACATTTAGAAAATAAGATACTTAATGGCACTAATAACCCCTTTATATATGTAAGATACATAGATAACATTTTCATTTTAGCTAAAAATATTGATCAAATTACATAACTTAAAAACAAATTTGAAAGTCACTATTCTCAAATTTACACTAGAACTTAATATTAATAATAAAATTCCATTCCTTGATGTATTTATTGATTACAGCACACAAAAATTTACTACTTCTCTACAGAGGAAACCCACTAGCATTAACTTGTGTCTTTTTAATTATAATAGTGAATACCGCAATGATATAAGTTAGCCATTATAAAATCTTAATCACACACAAATGATATCTTCTTCCAAAACCATTTTCTATAAAGAATTACATAACATTAAACACCTGTCAATAATTGAGTACCTAATTCCATCATTGATCAACAAATAAATCTCAATAAACTTAATACCTTTAACAAAATTATTAATATTAATAATAATAGTGCACGTCAAAATAATTATAACACTATTAACTTATACTATTGTAACCAAATGCATAATAATTACAAACATGATGAAACAACGCTTAAAAACATAATAGGTAGAAATGTTAAACCCATTAATAATAATAAACAAGTGAAACTCATGATATATTATAAAAAATTTAAAACAATTGGACCTAATAGCCTCTAATAACCCTTCAGCCACACAACTAAATCATCTACAAAAAAAACAAAACCCAATGTAGTGTATTAATTTACATGCCCGTTCAGAGATGATATATCTCTGATACTAATAATAAACCCACTACATATATTGGTTTTACTACAACCACGTTCTCCTGTGGACTTACCTGTGACTTTTCTGAACGTAGATCTATTAAACAACATTTCTTAGAAAAACATATCCATGTGAATATTAGACAAATATTAGTTGATAACACAATAATACACACACATACACACAGTAAAAAGAACCTTCAGATATTGAAGGCCATCTACATAAAAACAAAACAACCCACACTCAACAAAATTACATTTCAAACTAGACACAACACATTGCATCTAGACATATGGTTCTGTTGTTAATATTCTGGTCTCTCATGTGTGGTACGACGTCATAGAACCACATCATGAATTTACAACCTGCATCTGCTATTCTGCAATGGTTATCGTCACATAGCAATCTTCTATGTCAACAGAATATCATCTTTGATGGTGAATATCTTCGTTTAAATGCTCATATAACCACTCTGAAGATGGCTTATGTGAGCTGAAAGCTTACATCAAGGAACAGCTTAATAAAACATATCCAAATGTTGGACAATTTTTGTCTTTATTTTCATCCGAAATTAAAGCAACCATACAAAGTTTAGAATGCTCATAATCAAACATAATAGACATTCATTGTCTGTTATATTTAAGAGTATATATATATATATATATATATATATATATAATTTGATGCATGTAGGTCCTTACTTTCTTACAAGCAATTATTTTTATTTTGTGGGTTACTTTTACTAGATTTCGCAATTAATTTTGATTATTCCCAAATTTATCTCCAAGTTATAAAAATTGTTATTGTACAAAAAAAATTTGTTGCAAAATATCACATAAAAAAATCACAGTAATGAAAACTTGGGAATCCAAAATTTCAAAATTGCGAGCCCTGATCCGACCAGAATATTTTTAATTTGCTCATGGAGTCCGTCTGATTCCAAAATGGTATCTTATATTTGGCGACAGTCTCTAGGAGTAATACTGAAAACACAGACAATTTTATTTTGAAACACTGTAATTTGAGAACAGTAATTTTTTCATTTGAACATGAGCTATTGAAAGTTAGAGAGTTGTGTCCCTTTAATTTTTTATCAGAAGAAGCCAAAATGGCAGAATCTGAAAACAATCACAGTGATGAAAACCTTGGATTGCAGGTCTGGAATCTTTTTAATTTGCTCATGGATGTAAGCGTTTCACTGTGTCACACTTTTTCAACTTTACTCTTAGAGGATGTAGCCCAACATATCATACCATTTTGCAATCAGGCCTACTTCCTGAGAAAATGAAAAACATTTCAGGCTGGATCCAGACATACAATCCTGAAATTTTGGATTCTCATGTTTTCATTAAGGAGTGTTGATATTATGCCTTTGCTTAGATTAAACATCTGATCTAAATTTAAGATTAATTTTTTGTTTCCATTTTACAAGTTAAAGCACACATAATGAAGATGAACAGAAATTCTAAAATAGAAACCTTAGCCTTGAAATTAATCAGGTGGCTAAAATGACTATCTCATTAGGTATTTACTTTTAAACCACCATTATATATTGTTACTAATAAACTAGTGTTGAGTCAAAATGTCTGCTTGAAGATAACTTACTCTCAAACTGGACAGCACACCTTTGAAAATTAGCCTTTATCTCAGGATTTACTGCAACCATTCTCAGAGTAAGAAGAATAGCTTATTCCCAACCTTAACCACTTTCATGACAATTCAGAAAGTACTGAGACCCCACCCCAAGTGGATACCCAGAGAGACAAGAAAATGATTGCAACAATCCTGCTTATAACTGATTAGAAAGCTTAAATTTCCATCATCCTATTTAATGAAAGTTAATGTCACCAAAAATTCAAAAAAGAGAAAACAAGTAACGACACATAATGATTAAATATTTTGCTTTTATGACGTAAAAAAAAGGGAGTTATTTTCAAAAAGTAGGTGTTATGCGACATTTTTACCAGAAAAATGGTTTTGGACGTGATGGAAGACTTTCTAAATTAATTTAAATGAAGCATTTAGAAACTGCTATCACTCCAGAAATCATTAAAATATGTACTTATATGAAATGGACAAAGTCTGACAATTATTTTAAGACATTTTTATGTTTATACATTCATTTTTATCAATACAAATATTTAAGTAAATGTTCTGTTTATAATAAACAATATTAACAAAATTTACTGGCCTGAATGTCCGAGAAATTGTCATAGAAAATATGCATCCTCCGACAGGAATCAAACTTGTATCCTATACAGAACTGTCATATAGCCTGATGTGCTTTTACTGATTTTGCCACAGAGGAGCATTTTGATTCCTGTTGGAGGATGCATTTTTCTATGACAATTTCTCAGACATTCAGGCTGGTAAATGTTAATACTGTTTTTTATAAACAGAGCATTTACTTAAATATTTGTATCTATAAAAAAGAATGTATAAACATAAAATGTCTTTAAATGTACTTATATATAATAATATTATCCTATGAGTAAGACCAGGTTTAATTCATGACCATTTTTAATTATTTTCTTTCTCATTCTCAATATATAACTTTCAGAATGAGAACTGAATGATACTGCAGTGAGTCCTGATAAAATATATAAACAAAAAATAAAAATCTTTATGATTAGAAGAAGGCATTTGTGCTTTCATTTAAAACCCTTACCTCTCTCTATATATATACTTCTCTCTCAACTAATGAGAAGGCAATACTCAAATAAAAAGAGGAAGAAGAAAAGACTGAACACAGACAAAGTATGATGGATGTTTATAGGACAAAAGGCTACTAATTTGTGACTGAAAACTAACAAAAATCAGGGAGGCTCCACACATAACTTCTGGCATAAAGGAAATGAAAAATAAAGGAATGCCATAAAATAAAATAATTTTGGTCAATCAAAACAATTAACACAAAGAGACTTTTGATATTACCTGAAACCAAGGTTCATGGCAGGGTGTCAGAACCTGGTCAACAGGATATAAGCTCAGATCTCTGAGCCAGATGAGGACAGTGACAACTAGAGGTGTGACAGCTAAAGAAACCAGTCATACATGATGTGTGAAGTAGTTAAGAAGTCATTTGCTAAAGATATTTTCTGACTTTCTGAGGGCCAAGAAAAAAACAGTAGATTGACACTGACCTATTTCTAATATTACTACTACCTCCAACTTGGTCTGACTTCAAAACTAAACTACCAAGCTAAAACAGACATTTCTGCAAACTACTACCAATATCCACCTTATAAATGAACATTTTGTGACACTGAAAGTCACAGGACTTGCTCTGAAACAAATAAATAAAAATATATTATTTATTTTATACCTTTGAGTTAGTTCATTTTATTCCAAAGTTTATACAGCATAAAAAAAAAAAATTACTGAGAGTGTAGGTGTGGGAAACAAGTGTGAGAGGGAAATGTATGAAAGCTCTAGAGAGAAGTGTAACAGAAGAAAGAACAACAGAAAGGCCTAAAGGTGAAGGTGGGAATTAAAATTTAACAGAGAGAAGTTTTAAAGAGAGAAGTTACATAACAGTTTAAATGAGCGAGATACAGATAAATATAAATTGTTAGGTTGGTGCAAAAATAATGTTGTTTTCTCACATATGTTACTATGTGAGAAAACGACATTGTTTTTTGCACCAAACTAATATTTTTCGATGCATAATTTGCTACCGAATCGCTGACCTAAATTAAAATTAAAAAACAAACATCGGAAATGTGTGTATGCATTTGCGGTGATAGCACGCACAATAAAAAAAACGATATGATCTAAACTTAAAATCGACTATATATATACCAATATTTTATATATATATATATATATATACATATGCCAATATTATATATATATATATATATATATATATATGCCAATATATATATATATATATATATATATACATATGCCAATATTATATATATATATATATATATATATATACATATGCCAATATTATATATATATATATATATATATAAAAATATATATAGACCAATATATATATATATATATATATATATATATATATATATATATATATATATAGACCACTAATATTATATATATATATATATATATCGACCACTAATAACATATATATATATCGACCACTAATATTTTATATATATATATATATATATATATATATATATATATAGAGAGAGAGAGAGAGAGACCACTAATATTATCTATATATATAGACCACTAATATTATCTATATATATATATATGAGACAGAGAGACCACTAATATTATCTATATATATATATATATATATATATATATATATATATGAGAGAGACCACAAATATTATCTATATATATACCACTAATATTATGTATTTATCCATATATATATATATATATATATATATATATATAGACCACTAATATTATCTATTTATCCATATATATAGACCTCTAATATTATCTATCTTTCTATATGTATATATACATATATATTGACCACTAATATTATCTATATATATCTGCATCTACTACAAGGAAAGTTGGGTCAGTATGTTGTGCCAGAAAATGTTTCTTGCCAGAATCCTTCTTGCACATTTACAAATCTATCATTTGTCCATGTATTGATTGTTGCTGCCATATCTGGTGTGGCAGTTCTGCTATTGATCTCAAGGTTCTTGACAAAGAAGGATCTGTAATGTATTAAATTCTGAATTGAAATCTCAACTTCAGTTACTTTCTCATCGACATCGTGTGGCTTCTTTCCTAGAAATATTTTCGTGGCTATTGCTCTGATAAGCTTTTCTCCCTGGTGTCCTGACTACATGAATTTAAGCAATGCTATTAGCTTCTAGGTACCACCCATTTACTGTTGAAATAGCTAAATGCAACCGCCATTTCTACTTCACCAGTTGCTTTTCTCGCACTTTACACCTGGAATTGGAATTCCCTTCTGTTTACTTGTTTCCCTCATAAACTACAATCTTCAAAAATTTAAATGCAACATCAATCACCATCTTCTGTCTTCTTGAATCCCATTCATCTTTTGTCCTTTCCTCACTGCTTCTTATACTCAGTTTTTTCTCTCACTTTCACTCCCCCCTGAAAACCTCTACATACCTAGTGACATTGCCACCTTGCTTGGGGTAAAATGATTAAAAAAAAAAAAAAAAATTGATAAGATAGACTCTCCAAAGATAAATATATTGTGTTGTATTTGCAGCATGAGATAGAATTATTCCCTTTTTTTTTTTTTCAACTGAAGTTTACTCAATACAAGGCTCAAGAGCCACTCAATGTAGTGGGCTATTGAATGAGATGTGTGATATGAATGTAAGAGAAGGAAGCAGGAAGTGAAAATAATGAGGATATCGTGGATAAATAACAATTGACCTTATACTTGAAAAGGTAAAAATTGTTGTGTTTGTGGGAAGAAACTTTTGGAGTTGAACAATGCAGTAAAATCTTTCAATCCAGATAACCTATAGAGAATTTTGAAGTTAACACTTATTTAATTTACAGCATAACTTGTTTTGTTCTACTGTCCATGTTTAGAGACATCTTGTTCCTTTTTTGGTACAGCTCAATTATTACTAGTCTGGTATCTATAGAGACCAAGTTTGTACTACCTGACCCAGGGATTGAACTAACTATGCCACCATATTTGCAAACCAGTATTTTAATCCTCTTGGTTATTGTCCTAAAGGACAATATTAAATCTAGAACTTAGAGGCTTAAACACGATGTTCTTATTGTTGCCTCTACTGCTGCAGCTTTGCTGTCAAGCTTGACTTCTTTTATCACCATTTTTTTTTTTGTACTACTGTTGAAGCTTTTCTTAAGCAATATTTATATACAGGCAATAAAGTGTTAAATAATTTTTTTCTAACTTTTAATGCATCAACCCCATTTTTATACCATAAAATGAGTACAAGTTCCATTAACTTTCATCACTCCATATATGACTTCATATGCTGTGTAAAAAGTTTATCCTGCCACTGGAGAGGATTCTGACCTCTGAATTTGTTTGAATTTCATAGTTGTGTTGTCATATCCTGCTATGGTAACAGAAAACACCTTTAAGTGAAATTAACAATAAGGTTACTGCAATTGAGAGGCCTTGAAAAAGAATGCAATGGAAAGGAAAGTAATATTAATAATGCAGAATACTAAATGTTAATTAACTAATATTATCATTCAGTCAGTTATGTGCCATGCGTGATACACACTTAGGCATTCATATACCTTTTCATACTTGACTGATGAGGCAGATTTTTTTCCAGCGTTAAGTTGCAATTTCTTTCTGCAGTAGACCAGTTGCCATCCAAGGCTATCCTACTATTTACCTATAGCTGGGCAGGGAGAAAAAGAGGATTCATACCTTTCCTAAGGGTATTAGCACATAAGTGAATGTAATGGATTCAATTGGAATTCAAACTCGGCTCTTTGATTCCTCAATCCAAGCTGCTATCCATTACTTCACTGTGCCTCTTAACATTATCATGACTAATATATAATACAAGATACTCTTACCTAAGTAGTATGTTATTTTTAAAGTTTTGACAACAGGAAATCATCCTGTCAAAACCATTTCCATATAAAATATATCATGACATTCCTTGATGTTTGCAGCTTGAGCGTTGGGCCTTTTTTTAATTTGAAGATTTAAGAAAAAATGATCCTGAGTCTGATTTTACATCTTTGAGATATGAAATAAAGTTTCAATGAGGAAATGTTTTGTATGACCAATTCTTTAGACCGTAAAACCAAGAAAGGCTTAAGATTTCTCTGGTGTTTTCAGTTTGACCAACATACCTGTTTGTTTTTTTACTTTGAGAAAATAATACATTGAAAGAGCTGAATTCTGTCTCAGATCTGCTTCCAGTTCTTCAGTACACTTTCTTTTTCTGGAACTTGTCTTTGGAGGTTTCATGATTTGTTGTGGTGCTGGCACATTGAAAATGTCATATAGCATTTTTAATGGTTCTTCCAATATTACAGGTCTTTCATCAAAGAATCATTTTTTCAGCTGATTATGGTGACTTTTATGTTCAAATTTTCTCCCTTTCAACATGTAAATTAATTTATCGATTCTTGCTGATATTATGCCGTCTTCCCATGTTTCTTTGCCATTCTTATATGGCTCTAAAGAACACCATCAGGCATGATGCCAATGGAATTAATTTCTCAACTATCTTGAAACTTTTGCTATCACATTTGTTAACCATTCAGGTTTTTTGACTTGGTAACAACTTGTTAAACATTTTATTCTTCTGGCAAAAATTAATTCCATTGGCATCATGTCTGATGGTGTATTGGGGTTAGGTATTACCTGGTAAACTCTCAGAAAATTTTAAAGTGCTTCCTCATTTACTTTCTCAACACTTGCTTTCTTCAATGCTCTTTTGAATGTTCCCAAAAACCATTCCGTTTGTTTGACCTTGGGTGATTTGGCGGGGATATAACATGCTCAATCTTACAAAAATCTTGGAATTCTTTACCAGTGAATTGCATTCTGTTATCAGATACTATGGTTCTTTTTCTATCTGGCTGTAATTTGTATAAAGATTCTCTGTACATAATGCAGGCTACTCTACCATGACACCTGTATTGGTTAGTCTGAAGACTGACTCCAAATGACTACCAGTTTTACCTCTGACCTGGAGTTCTTTATAGTAATGGACTAGCTCATATAGTCACCGGGTGTATATTATTTACTTCACAACAATTAACATTACCTTTAGAGTTGAGAACAGATACTCCACTTTGATCCCTGCCCAATGGCCAAAGAATGAAGAAAGTCACAACTCAAGTAGCAATGGCTGTTTGGCCAATGCATGCTTAATTTCACTGTAAGAAAATGGCTTACATTAGCATTATCATGTCACTTTGATGCAACAAAAGTTGGTTGTATTGATTGATTCACAAGCCACTTCACTTTTCATACAAAGTTTACCTTTCTTATTATCTCAATGCAAAAACATATTTCAGCCATGTTACTGAGTTTGTCAAAATGAAATATAATCAATATAGATGGATTTTTCTTTGATCCTTCTTATAAGCGCTGACCATTTGTAGTGAAAGTTTACACCAATTTCCGAAAAACTGATTCATGCTCTTCATTTCATACTCTTTGTGCCAAAAAGCAGACAACAAAATATCCTAGATTGAGCATTGTAATATTATTTACATAAAACTAGAAGCTTTCTTTTATGCCAGTTATAGGCTCATACAGAGACGCTAATCAGTGATCCACTTACAAAGCAGCAAACCACCTACGTTCTCTCCATATTCCATTGGTAAGAATTAAGTTCCACTCAAACAACTTCTTCCTGCGAACTACTGTCCTATGGAACAGACTCCCAAGATGATGTTTCTCCAATAACTACAATCTTAACCTATTTAAGTTAGCCATTATCTTCCCCTCCTACCCATATAAACTACTCTGCAATGTAACCCTCTACCTTGAGTGGCTCCTGGGCCTTGTACAAGGTGAACCTTACTGTAAAAAAAAAAAAAAAAAAAAAAAAAAATGAATATTAGGCATTTTAACTGAGGTTTCATTACTGATTTTTCCATAAGTTCAACACTGGGAATGACAGTGCTTGTATCTGAATATTTTAATTTGTTCTTCCTGGTGTCTGTTTAAATAGTCAAGTTATAAGTTACTGTACTTAAATTTGACTAAATCTCCACTCTTAATGTCAGTGTGGCAAATTAAACAGAAAAGAGCAACTAAATATGTTATTTTATACAGTACTCATGTAAACATACAATGTGATCCTTACCCATGCTTTCTACCAAACAGCCAATGATTATATTTCAATGCAATCTTGTTGGTATGCACTGAAAGCTGGGAAAGGGCCTGCTGCATGCTCGCAAAGTAACAAAAAAAAAAAAAAAGTGCCACATACAATAAATGATAACATGACCCCTGTTTCCTATATTATAAAATAGGTACTTTTATTCAGGGTTTTACATGTTCATCTAGGTAGGTAGGTGACATTTGGGACAACTTCAGCGACATCAATGCTTTCCTCTACCTGTCTACACATCCTGACACATGGCTGATGATATGAATGGAGAACATTGGAAGTATGTGATGGATATGACTGTCTCCTGCCAAGGGGCGAACCAAAACTGACTCTCCGATCCCAAGCATGACTATTAATATAGATCAGCATCAGGAAATAATCAATGTCTGGTTTGTTGTCACTTGTTCTCTAAAAAAAAAAAAAAACACACTCTGATCCAGTCTTTTACTCCCTTTAGTAAAAAGTTAATGCTTTTTAGGAGACCAGACTTCAAAAGTAACCATCTGCTAGCTATCAAACAGAAATACTTTTCTATGTGGGTGTCCATAGTATCACATTCAAGAGATCTAACAGTTCAGTTACATTGAAAGGTCTTTTCTTTTTTATTTATTAGATACCATTATAAAAAATTTAAGCAACTTGAGTATTAATTCTGGTACAAAAATTAAGCAACTCAAATACTGATTAAAATCATATGATATAATGCTTATAAAAAATAAATTGTATCTAAACTATAATTTTAGGAAGTGAAAATTTCATAGAAATATATTAGAAATTTTTTTAGTTTTCATCTGAAATCAAGAAAAATAAGAACCTTTAAGAAAAATGGTTACAGTGTTGTATCCTGTCAGTACTTCCACACTTTTTAAAACCAACTGAAAGTAAAAGTTTAACCAGCATTGTTATAAGACTGGTTCAAGATATAAAGAGTCTGCCAAAGTAATCCAACAGACTATGATCAAATTGTAGCATCTGTTCCACTGCCATGACCAGCTAAGACAAACTTTGTGCCTGATCCCGTGCAAGTAGGGGGATGGATAAGAATTGACCAAATATTTTGGCCAAATACCTTGAGTATATGTATTCGGATTCTCCATGTTATATAACTGACCTTGAAGTCCAGGGGAGGGTGTGAGTAAATGCCCAGGTATTCTGCAGTCCAGAGACTATAATCAAATTGTAGAAGGATTTGTGGACATATATTTATATGGAATGTTGTTCCTGTTTTAGTGTGAGGAACCTGCCCCAAAATTTTTAAAAGAATTTTTGATTTTGCATAGTGTTCCCAGTCAATAATGTTGTTCCCACAAATTCCAACTTATTAATGATTATTTTAGTTTTAATACAATTTTCATTTCTTTTAATCAAAAATGCTTAAGTTTTTCAGGAAAAGTTCAAGACAATAAAGCACCTCCAGGATGCGATGGATAAATTGTCATCTAAATTTTGTAAAATTCAAAATAACACTGACATCTCATTTTAACAGATATATTTACCAATATTACACAAATCTATCTTGAAATACTAAAGAGTTAATTTATTCAATAAAATCACCATTGGCTTCAACCACAGTATCAAGACGACTTTGGAATCTCCTGTAACTCTTCTGAATAGGTCTCCCTGTTTAAGTTAGTAAATGCTGGCATAATCCTTGCCTTCAATTTATCTTTGTTACAAGGAGTTTTGTCGGTCTCTTGCTCAACTGCACTCCACACATAATAATCAAGGAGGGGTTGCAGTCTGGGGAGTTAGGTGGCTAGATGTAAGGGGTGATGTAGTTGCAGAAATTATCTGATAGCCATGACTGGGTTCTGATGTTTGTGTGGGATGGTGCAGAGTCCTGTTGCCAGACAGAGTCTTCCAGAAGCCACCCTTTTGACTCAGGGCAGCCCTACTTCCTCAAGGCAGTTGATGTAGGCCTCCATCTTGCTTGTTTACTCAATCCAATTTGCAGTTGATGCAACTTCCAAAAACTGCTGTGCAAAACTGGGGTGTAAATAAAACAGAACAAATAACTCCTGCACAGATATCTATTTCAAGAGACACCTTTACAAAGCACTGTCTTAACTGTTGGCCACGGTATAGTGAGATCCTGTGGAACAGTTGTCATATGCAAATAAGAAATTGTTGAGTAGTTCAGTCCATAGGTTTGGTAGTGAAGTCTACATCAGTTGGTTCAGTTGGTCATTTTATTTACATTTCAATCCCTTATTGGGTTATTTAATGTTGATTTATTTTGTATGCAGCACTATCTGAGGATCAAACTTAATTCTTCTATGTGCTGCATCCCTTCAGGATGTGGACAATCATGACTCTCCACAACTTCTTATCCTTGGAAGCTCTTAGTAAATTTTGTCTTTTTGCTCTCTTAAGCCCTACACATGCTTGTTAGGTAGGTTATGCACTGATTTACTCTGTCCTTCTTGTCTTCAATATGTCCTATGTGTGTCACATTTTCTAGGCTCTTTTTCCTCATTATGCACCCTAAAAATTTTAACTATCTCTTCCTGATGTTAAGTATAAGTGTCCTTTTTGTTTCCATTTTCCTAAAAACTTTATCATTGCTCACATGTTCAATTCATCCTGCTGTAAAACCACATCAGTGCTGGGATTGTCCAAAATTCACTGGAATTTTGGAGGACTGATATTACATTACATTTCAGTATGCTTTTCTTTATTTCTAACATAATTTTCCTGTTTCTTAATACTTTGCTTAACTTTTGGAAGACATCTTTGGAATTCAGTGTCACATTTTCTGTCCTCTGTTAAAACACTTTCAAGATATTTAAATTTTTGTACTTGCTTGATTTTAGTATCTCCATTTTTCTTTTTGATAACAATACATTCTATCTTCTTTCAATTAATATTTAGTCCTTTCTTCTTGCTTTCCATTACTATTTTTTGTAGGAGTTCCTGTACTTTCTTTTCTTTGTCTGCTGTCAACACTGTGTCATTTGCATATTCAATGTTGTTAAGATTGTGGCTGCCAATAATGAATCCTCGTAGAAATTTTAATTCTCTCAGAATTACTTCACTGTAAAAATTGAATAAGTCTGGTGAGAAGACACACCCTTGTCACATGCCCCTTTCTAGTTTTGTATATTTACTGAATTCATTTTCTATCTGTATGCAGGTGGTTTGCTCCCAGTATGTTCTGGATTATTCTCATGTCTTTTACCAAATAAATCAAGCCTACCAAGCTGTTCAGACTAGCTTTGCTAAGCATTATACAATGCCTATACACCTAGTTTAGCAAGTTTTTTCTTATCTTAGAATTCACTCAATAGAAGACTGAAGAACCACTCAAGGTGGGGAGGGTGACTAATAAAAAGTTAAGGATAAATAATGGTAATTAGAATATGACTGGGAGAGGAGGTGATACGAAGTGGAAGATTATGATGAGAAGGAGTGTTAATCTTCACAAGTTGCTCCCCTTGGCAACTCTTCAACTGGAAAAAAGGGTGGCAGCTTACCTGGAAGTGGCTGAGTGGCCATTTTAAATAGGGCAAACACATGGAGAATGAAGAATACCAACTGATGTAAAAACTATGAACACACTAACAAAGAAAGGATTACCATCATTTAAGATTCTTGGGTTCATATCAGAGCCTAAGAAATCCTCTGTTTAATGAATTTACATTCTCTTATATATTTTTTTGCAGATTAACATTTTATATATATATATATATATATATATATATATGTATATATATATATATATATATACCAGATGCTGAAAAAGAAAATAAATCTGTTAATCTTCACAAGTTGCTCCTCTTGGCAACACTTCAACTGGAAAAAGGGTTGAGTGGCCATTTTAGATAGGGCACACATGTGGAAAGCAAAGAGTCCAAATAAGGCATTCCCTTTCTATTACATGTCCAGGTTCCTTTAATTTGAATTTATAAGGAGGATAGATAACAATTGAATTGAAGAATTGTCATGCCCATGAGCAAAATAAAAAAAAGCACAGGGATGAAAGAAAATAATAATCAACTAATATAAGAGTATGGATATCTGAAGAAGGTTAAAACACTGTGCCTATAGAACAACCCCATAAAAATCCTGAAAGTATATTTTATTTATTAAGACTAACAAGTGTTCTCTTGGCAGATTGCACAAACCCCACTGAGAAGAAACTGAAGCAGATTATATTGAGTTCATTTTAATTGGCAGGTTTGACAAGACTCCTGCTGCAAATTAGAATTCATGTTGGTTGAGAACGACCAATATTAGCAAGGATTGGCTAACCTTCTCATATATTAGTATGTAAGTCGAACAAATACAATTACAAAATTACTTCACTAATGCTGTCATTTTTTGACAGTGTGGATAAACCATTAATAATTCTTTGTCTCAAAAATCAGACTAAAAACTCTTTACCTGATTTTCAAACATTATTCGACTTAACTCATCAAGGCCCACTGTTCCATTTTAGGGACAGTGAACATTTATGGGTCATGCATAGAAATCAATAATTAAGACAGAATTTTTTTTTATAAACTTCTAATCAATATTGGATTTATTTTTTTTTACGATACCAAATTTCATGGTGGACATTAATGGGTTAATTTTTAATTTTTTTTTAATCAATTCACCCCAGGCAAGGCAAGAATGCCATTAAGATGCAAAGGGCTACTGGAACTGAATGAGAAGGAAAATGCTTTAGAAGGAACCAGAAGCCCAATCCTAAACAGGAAAGAAGCGATAAACCTCTACTCCTGTTCAAAACTGAACAAATACAAACTATAGTATATTATGTAAATTCTCCTAAAGCCTACTTTATGCCCATTTGGCAATGATCAATGTGCAGAAGTGGTTTATATCAGTATCTGTCTATATTTCTGAGATGAGGTATTGTGTACACTATTTACATTATTCGGACTATTGTCCTCATCTTTGTTGCCATATTTATTACAACGTTTCAGCCGTTGTATGCTCCAGCCTTCTTCAGGTGGTTAGAATGTCAAATTGAACCCTTTATTTTGCTCACTGGTATTGAACTCGCACTCTTTGGGTTAGATCCAGTGACAGGACCCAAAGACAATACCTGGTTAAGGTAGTGGAGAATTTGGAGAGGGGAATTAACAGGAGATAACTGATTTTGGGTCCCTGTCACTGGATCTAACCCAAAGAGTGCGAGTTCAATACCAGTGAGCAAAATAAAGGGTTCATTTGACATTCTAACCACCTGAAGAAGGCTGGAGCATACAACGGCTGAAACGTAATAAATATGGCAACAAAGATGAAGACAATAGTCCTGAATAATGTAAATAGTGGTTTATATCAGTTGTATATAAAAATGTTTTTTTTATATTAATTACAGGTTATCAACAAAAACAAATAATAAATAACGAAATAAAGCAAAATCACGAGCATAGTAGCCCAATTCTTAACGTTATCAAACAAACCAACCTCCATTTTTTTTTTTTTTCTAGCTTGTGATTTTTATTAAAAAGAAAAAAAAAATAAATTTAACAACTTGAATGGTGCAATAAAAAGTGACAATAAAATGAAAGACAAAATAGTATAGCAAATACTAATGAAAGTAGTTTGTCTAAGGAATGTTTTTTATTCTTTTTATGGCACATTCACTTTTAACATCAACACACTGCTGCAAAAACCGAAGAATTGCAGTGTGCGAGATGCAAAATGGAAAATGGAGAAGGAGAGATGAGATGAGCAGAAATGGATGAAAAATAAACGGAAATATAGACAACTTAAAAACAGCTACTAAAGAGTAAACAAACAATATGTACGTTTGTTAACCCTATCGACACCTAAAATTAAATTAACAACTAGAATGCTATCAGATTCCATCACTGAAGTACAAGGCTATGGCCTCATCATATCAGGTCTTACTGATGTAGGTTCCATAACAAATAGGTTTTCATAATATGAAATTACAAGCCCCATGCCCAACCTTCTAGCTTAATCCCTCAGTCATGATGACGTCTGACTTCATGCCAGCACAACCATCTATGGCTTCCAAAGAGTTCTGTCTACCCAATTACAACTACAAGGCTTGGGTCATTCCACTGAATGATTTTTCAGACATTTCTCAAACAATCAATAGCAACATGAAGTCATTTCGATAAATACAAATGAACCATCAAACAGTAGGACATGAATAATCAAATAGGTGGCTGACTGGAGATCGAACCCAAGTTAGGCTGTTTATCTTTCTCATCACATCAGTAAAAGCAGTTTTCGTGTATTAATGCTATAGTTTATCAAACAGATGTTATCTATAATAAATTAGTTAAAATTAATTTTGATTATTTTATTGCTCATTAAGATATTAAGACTGAGAAAACACAGGGGAAATTATATATAATTCTGATTAACCTAAATAAGCCACAGGGTTATCTCGAGGTAAGATGAAACTTAGATTTCTTATAAAAGAAACATCTGCCATGAGGAACAATATTTTTACGATTCCTGAATTACACAGCATTACAAAATAAAAAAGAGAAATAAAATTTAGATTTCAATTAAAAAAGAAGTTATCATGAAATGATTTAAATATCAGTAATTAATGTCAAAATTTCTGTTTAATTCATACCAATCTTAATTATGCTAACGCAGTCTTTTAAGTAATTTTCATAAAAATTCAGAAGGAAATTAAAATTGTTGAATATCTTGAGAAATTAAAGAAATGTCAATTTACTGAACTTCGAAATTCAAATCTAATTTTTTTTCCTGTTTTTATTGTTTCTCTGAACAGCCTTTCTCAATAAGGACTGCCACTTCTACTTCAACAATTTCTTTTCTTTCATTACCAGCCTCTGGAACTCTCTTCTATTTTTTTTAAATTGGTATCACCCCATTCAAGGCAATAAAGCCACTAAGATACAAGGGTGTCTGAAAGAATTAGGAATAGAAACATTAATAATGAGTGAAAAGAGAAAAGAGTAATCAGGACAATAGATAGTGATTGACATTGCATTTATAGGTAAAATGTTTAAATAGATTGATCAAGAAGATTACCTTTATCTTTTCCCTTAAGAAGATTATATTTTTCCACCTCAAGCTCATTAGGTAGGTCATGCATTATTTTCCTCTTTCTCTTTTGATTGCAGTATGTCCTGTGAGTATAAAATTTTTCTTGCCCTCTTTCTTCATTATGTGCACTAGTAATTTCAACTGCATCCTTTTTGCTGCTATCTTCCATAAAAATTTGTTGTTGTTCACATATTCAGTTAATGGTATTCTCAAAAAGTGAAAATGGTTGGTCATAAGTAAATGCTATTATCATCATGTAGTTCTCCTTTTCTGCAAAAGTTGTTTTGAGGACAAATATATATGCTTAAGTTAAACTGGTTCAAAAATCCTTGATTTGAGAGAAAATGAGTTAACATTGGACAGATTATTATCTTGAAAGAAAAATGTGAAAAAGAAATTTGTTGTTTCAACACATTGTTGAGTTAAATGGAAGGAACAATGTCAAGTCTTCAGAAGGAAACTTTTAATTGTACTGAGACAACCGAGAAAAAGGGCTGCGGACAGAAATGTAAGTTCTGAAACGGCCAATGCCAATTACTTTATTCAGTAAAACAAAGTAAGTACAATGGATTGAAGAGTCATATTATTTATGGTTGTAATAAGGTGGATGATGACCAATGTGATCGGGCTGAGTAAAGCCCCAAGGAGGATTGGCATCAGTTGATAAATGTAACTATACAAAGGCTCAGTTTTATGGCACAGAGCTAAGGAAAAATGTGAAAAAGGCTTGATTATACTTAATGAATAATGGAATTAAATGTAGAAAAAGGAATAATTAAGAAAGTACATTATTTTAAAGAAATTCATTGTCATCATCCTTCAATCTTTCTATGGTTGATCTGAACTCCATTGCTGTCCCTCGATCCCCAATGTCTAACCCTGACTTCCAAGCTATGGTGTCTGGGAAAGTCAATTAATTCTTTCAGTAGCTAATACAAAATGTGGGACGCCAACCCTACATCCGGGTGTTTTTCTCACCATCATGAGAAAGACTGCCATCCAGGGCTAAAGACTTCTTTCAAGCCATGAAATGAATTATCCCACACCAGACACTAATTTGGAATTTGAATTTCCGTGGGCTGTCTTAGAGAATCCAGCTCCGGATTTGTTCTCAGGGTTTACTCCCGAAGCCTTTCTCATGATTGCGTATGGCCAGTAGACAGTGAAGGTTTAAAAACCAGAGTTTTCCTTCTCCTAGATGAACTACCCTCCCGGGATGACATAAAGAAATTAGATGGGTTGCAGGGTTCTTAAGAAACTGAACTCTAATATTAACTAGGAGATAAATTCCTAATTTAGTATAATTGGATAATGTCATGTATCCACCTACTTTAAAATGCGGCATAATAGTCAACCTCAAGATTTTTAGTTCATATTCAGAGTTAGGTTTATACTTACCATATAGGTTGACTGCCCAAACATACAGTAGGCTACCAGTGACCCCAATTATTTTTAGGCTTAAAAACTTGACCTAAAAAGATTTTTAGGCTTGAAAACTCAACGTTTATGGAACAATTTATGGTACTTGCTATACTCATCAAGTCAGGCAAAAAAGGCAACAAGTAGTAAATAACTTATTTAGCAGAAATAAAATATTATCTCTAAAAATCCTTGATTTTGAGTTTTATCCTATCAAACTGATGTAGTTTCTTAGTCAAAATAAATTTGGAGAAAAAAAAGAAAATTGGTCAAAGTCAATGGGCCATATGTTTTGTTTATGTAAAAACATATTTACTGATGGATATAGGAAGAATATGTTTGGAAAGTAGGTTATCAAAATTCAGTCAAGTGACTAGCTGGCCATGTACTGTCTGGTATGTAAATTGATGGTCACATCATTAATGAGAAGCCTGAAGGATGGGTTCTGTATATACTTCAGAGCTAAGGCCATCTGAGAAGAGAGACACGTCAGTGAAAAAAAGACAGATGAAAAAGTAGCTGTAGATAAACACAATCAGCTGATTAATTTCCCAACCTTTAAAAAAGTGGGAGAATTAGCAGACAAACATTCAACTTAATGCCAAGTTATCATAGATATGAAAAAATGATTCAAAGTTCAGACAACTGTGTAGCATTGTTGAGCATTCAAATTGGGAAATGTTAATACTAGTTGGAAACAATAATGTCACTGCTAAAATAAACAGCACTTTGTTAAAATCATGTTCAAGTTTCCAGTATTCTTTATTATTCGTCCAAGAATTTGGTAAATCCTTTGTATTATTATGACATGTAATAGATTCAGGGTTTGTAGTTTTTCAACCCTGAGATTGGGACTTCTTCAGATGTTTCAAAATAAAATATGAAAAGAAGAGTCTCTTGTCCAACATGTCACTGAACCAGTGATGGGGACAGCTAACTTGATGCTTCTAGCTCTAATCCTACATTGTGTTACCAGAACACAAGCTTTGTATCCCCCCATTGGGGGGTTACATTTGGTTATCATGACCAGGATCATCCTAACTATAATAAAATATGTCAAGCAAGAGAAATAAACCCTTATTTTTTTTTAGCAGAAAATTGATGCTAGAGTAAACATTAAGGAAGTGCATGGATTACAAGGTTTGTTTACCCAAATAAAAAGCATTCCTTTTTCTTTGTCTAGTCAGCTTTAATTTATCCTCCCATTAATCAGAGGCCATGGCAATAAGAGGATCTCTAGCTTTATCTTTCTATGCAGAAGCTTTATCAGGGAACTAATTTAAAAATTGACACCTCACTGATAATTATTTCCTTAAAAATCTAATACTGAACTGAAATCATGAATCCTGTTTTGCTTATTTTAAGTATTAGGTTGGTGCAAAAATAATGACGTAATAATGTCGTTTTTTGACGTATTTTTAAGGTCAAAAAACGACATTATTACGTCATTATTTTTGCACCAACCTAATATGAAGAAATTGAAGGAATATATTTTAAGTAAAAATTTGGCCAATAATTAAAGTACAAGTCTGTCATATTTGCAAGTCTACTAAATTTCTGAATTTCTGGATGGAGAGGATTCCCTTATTTATGACACCATAGATACTGATGTGGATAAACTTTTAGTCTTCCAAGATTGATGAAAACAGACTTTCCAACAATTATTTTCAATTTTTTTTTTTTTTTTTGGTTTGTTATTTTAGTAAAATGGGAGAAATTCATGAAAAGAAAATCCCCTTTGAGGGAAGAGATAAAAAGAACCAAAACGCATGCGTCCCAGCAAATTCAGAAGACTGGGTAAGACTACATATTTGAAAACTGAAGTCATTCTACAAAAACCTTCACTTTGTTTGAATTTAAAGATATATATTTTCTTAGTTTAGTAAAGTCTTCGACAAGCAGAGATGAAAGAGATGGGAAAACAGAAGGAAGAGAGAGTTAGGAGACCGGAAAAGAGAGTGATATGGGCCGAATAAAACCATGGTAGAAAGAGACGCTAAGCAAAGCAAAAAGCAACTGAACTTTATGTAAAATTGATGTAAAAATTACTATCCTAATCTATTCTTTTTATTTTAATGACACCAGATACGACGTGCCAGACAGAGAGAGAGAGAGAGAGAAGGGGGGCTACGACGCGCCAGAGAGAGAGAGAAGAGAGAGGCACCGATACGTCGGACACACACACACGGAGAAGCACCAACGCTCCGGACACACACACACACGGAGAAGCACCAACGCTCCGGACACACACACACACGGAGAAGCACCAACGCTCCGGACACACACACACACACGGAGAAGCACCAACGCTCCGGACACACACACACACGGAGAAGCACCAACGCTCCGGACACACACACACACGGAGAAGCACCAACGCTCCGGACACACACACACGGAGAAGCACCAACGTTCCGGGCACAAAAACAAAGAGGCATCGACGCGCCGGACACACACACAGAGACACCGACGCGCCGGACACAAAAACAAAGAGGCATCGACATGCCAGACACATATAAATATAGGAAGAATCAATATAAACACAAAGTTAAAACTGTCGAAATTGTTGACTTTGCTTTTGGTTTAATGAGGTCATTCCCTTGCGTTTTTCAAAATCTAATTTGAACAGCATTTCTATGAATAAGGAAATTTAATCAAGAAGAATAGAAAATAGTTTTTATAAATTCAAGAAATTGAAAAGCCACCAGCCAATGAAATTTAGTCTTTTCGATGATACAAACAACTTTCTTTGTTGTACAATCAAAACAAAATAATTTAATTCAAAGTGAAAATAAGATATTTACAAAGTCATTATGGGTTATTGATTAAACAAAATTACTTTATAATTTTAAGACTATTTCTGATTAGAATTTCACACCAAAGTTGGATATGCTCAAAAGCAAAAGCTCCTAAACAAAAATGAACTTTTAAAAAATATGATTATTACGGGTCATGAAGTACAGTAACAATTCGTATTGAATCAATCTCATTTGGGAGAATTGTTCCCTCGAGGATATTTAGCTTTTCTCCAATTATATGCTTCTAAGTTCTATGTAACACAACAATGTCAAGCAATTTCCAGGGTCAGTGTTTTGTGATTGTAAAGGAAACACGGTAAATATTATGGGAATAAAAGAGGCAGAATTTATTTACACACGGGCTATCGTCCTCATTTGTTGCTGTTCATCGGGTGCTTGTCGATTCAGGTAACCTTCGGGTAATTTCGAGCTGCATCCTGTATTTAATCTCTATTCCCATCTAAAATAAGAAGCCTCTTTCCTTATATACTGCTTTGGAAACGCCATTTAGCGGTTGTTAGCCTAAGTACATTGACCGATATGTTTTATGTCACAGAGGAACCTCAGTTCTCGAACGTCTCACATGTCGAACAAATCGGTTTTCGAACAGAAAATTCGAGATGAAAATGCTTCGGTTATCGAACAAAATTTCTGTTCTCGAACAACATTGCCGAACCGATTTAACACGAACGGAATCATTTCTGAGTCGACCGCCGGGTTGTATACATTAACATTCGTATGTTGTGGCGTGCTCTTCTTTTCCAGTGTTATTGTACTGTGAAATTTTTTTCTACATTGATTTCTAGAAAAATAGTTTCGGGTTACAAACGGCCTTCAGGAACGAATTAAATTCGTGAACCGAGGTTCCACTGATAATTCAAAACTACATTAATTGCCGAATATTGTTAATTTTAAAATGTCGTGTGCTAGCATTAAGTTTTCATTTATCAAACCTAGATTAATAAAAGAAATTCACAACTTAAAGAAATTCAAATTTTGAAAGGGTTAAAAAAAATTATAATTTGAAATTAAAAAACAAAAAACAAAGAGAATATCAGCTGTTGTTCAAAAGAACATCACAAATTTCAAGATTCGTTTCTGAAAGCTGATATTTTAACTACGAGAAACAAAAACAGAAAAATTTATTGCTTTTCGGATGAACTTTAAACGAACCAAAGACTCAGTGTTCTTTAATCTCTGAGGTTTTGGCTTTAATTGATTGCGGTCCATCTCTAAAGAAAAAGACGTCCAATTGAGTTGAACTCAAATCAAAAATGGGTTAACATTTCTCTATGATTGGCAGACTAATCCAAAAATGATTTGTTGTTGAAGAGACTAATTGCAGACAGAAAAAAGAACTGGAGAAATAGGAATGTCTAATTTGGTTCAAGTGAAAATATAATCAGGACAACTGCTTTGGTTTTGATTGTTTAAGCAGTTTACCTCCGGAAAAATCAAATTGAGAGTGGGGAGGAGAAAATTGAGAGGAGGAAAGAGAGAAAAGGAAAAAGAAAGAGGCCAAATATAAAATGAGGATCAGGAAAATATTTGAAAGTTATATTTGAAAGGAAATAATTGTGTTCATATATTATTTAAATAAAAATTCTCAAAATGAATTGTGAAATCTCTGATGAGCCATCTTGAAAAAGGCAAAAATAGAAAAAGACGAAGCGAGAAATGAAGAGAAACAGAAGAAACTAGAAAGGAGGGGAAACTTGAAAAGAAGAGAAAAAGGAGAATAAATTAGAAAAGAAAACAAAAAGAATGAACGAGAAAAGAAGACAAAAAGGAGAAGAAACGAGAAAAGAAGAGAAAGGGGAGAAGAAACGAGAAAAGAAGAGAAAGGGGAGAAGAAACGAGAAAAGAAGAGAAAGGGGAGAAGAAACGAGAAAAGAAGAGAAAGGGGAGAAGAAACGAGAAAAGAAGAGAAAGATGAGAAGAAACGAGAAAAGGGGAGAAGAAACGAGAAAAGGGGAGAAGAAACGAGAAAAGGGGAGAAGAAACGAGAAAAGGGGAGAAGAAACGAGAAAAGAAGAGAAAGGGGAGAAGAAACGAGAAAAGGGGAGAAGAAACGAGAAAAGGGGAGAAGAAACGAGAAAAGAAGAGAAAAGGGAGAAGAAACGAGAAAAGAAGAGAAAAGGGAGAAGAAACGAGAAAAGAAGAGAAAAGGGAGAAGAAACGAGAAAAGAAGAGAAAAGGGAGAAGAAACGAGAAAAGAAGAGAAAGGGGAGAAGGAACGAGAAAAGAGGAGAAAGGGGAGAAGAAACGAGAAAAGAAGAGAAAGGGGTGAAGGAACGAGAAAAGAAGAGAAAGGGGAGAAGGAACGAGAAAAGAAGAGAAAGGGGAGAAGAAACGAGAAAAGAAGAGAAAGGGGAGAAGAAACGAGAAAAGAAGAGAAAGAGAAGAAACGAGCAAAGAAGAGAAAGAGGAAAAGAAAAAGAGAAAGAGAAGAAACTGCAAAAGAAAAGAAAGAAGAGAAGAAACGAGAAAAGAAGAGAAGGAGAAGAAACTGGAAAAAAAGAGAAAGCGGAAAAGAAAAAGAAGAAAAAGCGGAGAAGAAACGAGGAAAGAAGATAAAAAAAACTGGAAAAGAAAAGAAAGAGGAGAAACATGAAATGAAGAGAAAAGGAAAAGAAACGGGAAATGTAGAGAAAAGAAGAAGCAAGAAATGAAGAGAAAAAAAATAGAAACTAGAAAGGAGGTAAAAAAGGAAAAGAGACGTGAAAAAGTAAAAGAGAAACTAGAAAAGAAGAGAAAAAAAGAAAAGAAACGAGAAAAGATGACAAAAGGACGAAGAATGAGAAAAATACAAAAGGGAGAACAAACGAGAAAAGACCAGAAAAAGGAGAATGGGGAAAGAAGATAAAAATAGAAAAAGAGAGAAAGAGAATAATGGAGAAAGGAAAGAGAACCAAAAAGAAAAGAAATGAGTCACAGATTGATTGGGACAATTGCTTAACTGTTCCATAAGCAATATTTTTCAGTCATTACAAAAAACAAAGATAAACAACGAGAAGAATATAAACATTCCTAAAAATTATCATAATTTTGGCATCAATGACTGCATTGTAATTATCTTTATTGCTTTAATAATTGGCATAATAACAATGGTAATGACGAATATAATAATACAATTAAGCAGTTTTACCTATTGATTCGATGCCACAAAACAATGAAAATTAACCTGAATGTTAATATTGTGACAACGAGGACGTCATAATTATTCCTTGCTGCCTGTCTCTACGACTTCTGTTTGAAGAAGGCACTAGACACTTGTGGGCACGAAAAAGTCCCAAAGTAGACAAAGAACCCGATAGAATGTTTAACAATAAACTATTCAGAAACGCATTAATATACTTTAAAACATTTGCAAACGTGATTGTGAGAGATTATGCCAACCAAGGATAGAATTACAAGAAATGAAGAAATCCACAACGTCTAAACAGTTTTAGTTATAAACAAATATAAAAACTTGACAATATACAGAAAAGAGAGGCAGAACAAATGAATGACGGATTAAATTCTTGAGCTAATGAAAGAGGTATGGAGTTACTCAGATCATACCAGCAGGAATAGCCTAGTGTTCACATGAATAAAACATACACAGAAATAACACTAAAAGCATGTTAAATTGTAAATTAAAATCATACAACTTTATTTTTGTGTACTGGCGTGTGTGCATTTTAGTTATTAGGTTGGTGCAAAAATAATGACGTAATAATGTCGTTTTTTGACGTATTTTTTAACGTCAAAAAACGACATTATTACGTT
Source organism: Acanthosepion lycidas (assembly GCA_963932145.1). NCBI lineage: Eukaryota > Metazoa > Mollusca > Cephalopoda > Sepiida > Sepiidae > Acanthosepion > Acanthosepion lycidas. Next base: position 30,296,248 of record OZ010573.1, read on the forward strand.
ATTATTTTTGCACCAACCTAATACATGTGTTTTAAGGTTGTATGTGATAAAAGGAAGAAGTCACTTCGTATTATAACAAGCAATGTCTTGAGGAGAGGAGCTGGACGTCTTGACCTTACAACGGTTGGAAGTGAAAGGGAGTGAATTCAGAGTTTTTGGCGCAAAGTCCATTTTTATTTTTTTTTAAATTTTATTTATGGTATTCATTATGATTATTATAATAAATACTGCGCCTCAAGAGGAAGCAGAGAGTTCAGTCTGAAGTCGGACGACCGGCTGAACTCTCTGCCTTTGGGCGGGGAGGAACCCGAACGAGACTACGCCGAAGGGCGGAGTCTCTTTCGGGGAGGTAAACCGAGCCTGAACCCGTTTATACGGTTCCTGTTTGTAATATATCTATGTTATTCCATATCCATGTTCTTTATTGGTTCTACCTTGGACTATCACCGTGGTACAAGGAACCGGACCATAACAATATATATATAACTATATATATTTCTTCTTCTTAATAATAATGTCCCTACAGAGACAGTAAATAAGGGGAAAAAGAGGCACGGAATAGAAGATATTAGTAATTTTATAATGAATGCAACCAATCAAAAGAATTTATGAGAAATGTGCAGAGATATAAAAACTGCAGAATTTAAACATAGCAGTCATGCATGAAAAGAGAATAAAAATTATTTATTTGTTTGTTTAGCGGCATATCATAATGCCAAAATTTAATTTTCTTGGGAGTATTATTAATTTCTTTCACAAAAAATGTATTGGTGGTAATTTTTTCCTTACAGAAATGTATTGCTGGTATTTTTTTGGTATGAAAATGTATTGCTGGCATTTTTACTATAAAAATGCTTTCATGGTGTTTTGACCACAGTTTGGGGATTAACTATTTGACCATGGGACCCTAACATGTGCTACTATCCTGCTCAGAGTGGACCTGGGAACAACAGCAATTAAGAGGTGGTTCCACGCTTCTAAAAAAACTTTCCGATCAGAGGCCTTGCTGCTGTCATACCCAGGGCGAAGAGAAACAAAATTAACGCCAGAAAACGTACTTTCGACAGGATATATACAATCTAAAAGGAGAACAATCATAATGAGGAGAAAAAAGCAAAGATACTACAGAAAAGAAATGAATACTTCGGAGAGCCCTTTCATGCAGAAGAGAGAAACTTATAATACATGAAAACATGTAACAGGCGTTGTAAAATCTTACTTATTATAAAACGCAGATTGTGTGTGTGTGTGTGTACGTTTATATATTGGATCGGATTTCCTACATTTTTCAACCGATTTCAACAAAACTTCACAGGACTACGTTAAATTACCTTGCGGGGGTTCTGACAGTGCCAAAAATTGGAAAAACACAATTGTTTTTGAACGATTAAGAGGCATTAATGAAAGGGGGACAACTCATATCTAGTTATACTTATTAATATCGAGTTATCGAGGTTGGTTGTGTGTGTGTGTGTGTGTGTGTTCGTTTATATATGGGATCAGATTTCCTACATTTTTCAACCCATTTCAACAAAACTTCACTTTTTTTTTGGTAGTGTTTCTTATTGTCTTGCACACTTTTTTCTTTATTTTTCTTTAAAAATTCCATTTACAAGACAATTGTTTATAATAAAATTCTATTCAATCGGTAGACTCATAACGATTGAAAACAATGTTTTTGTTTGAGTTTGGGTTTGACCAATTCGTAAAAAAAAAAAAAAATAAAAAAAAAAACCCAACTAATTAAGACATGCGTGTCCGTCAACCTTAAACAATAATCTTTGTCAATTTTATTTTTCAGTCTTTATGATGGTCGATACTTGATCTATCTCTTACTGTTACATCCCCAGGCAACGCCGGGCTCTACTGCTAGCCTTAGTTAAAATCAGTATTAGAATATTTTTTTTAATTATTTCACCCCAAGCAAAGCGATAAAGGCTCTAAGATTCAAGGGGTTTACAGAGTGTGAATGAATAGAAAAAGAAAAAAAATTAAGGAGCAGGAACAAGAAAAGAAGAGGAATCAAGAAGACCGTAGATAACGATTGACATTGCATTTAAATTTTTGAAGATCAAATTTGTCTGGAAAGCAAGAAGCCAGGAGAGAGTTCCAAAGGCGAGAAGTACGAGAAAAGAAACTGCTAGCAAAGAACTTAGGGTTACATGTAGACAAGTCAACTATAAAAATGATGAGACCTTGTTGCTAATCTAGTACAGCACTTAAATTCATAAAATTTAGGTTCCATAGAGTAAAGTTCATCAGAACAATTACCATGAAACTGTTTATACAAAAAGCACAGGAAAGCGACGTTACGGTGGTGGAAAAGGGTCTGAAGCCAAGATGCCAGGTCAAGACCAGTAACATTGCAGATTCTTTGTATTTTGTCAAGAATCTCTAAATGTATAGCAGTAGCACCAAACCATATGTGGCAGCAATATTCGAAGCAGAAATGGACAAATGGTAGACTTATAAATATGTAAAATAGATTCTGGCGAGAAAAATTGTCTAGCGCGACACAGTAAATTAACCTTCCTAACAGCCGACCTAGCAATTGATTCAATATAATCACATCACTTCATGTCAGCAGAGAACGTTAGCCTGAGAAGTCACAACAAGCCACTCTCCTGGAAAGCAAAAACATGTCTCTCAGATGATTGCAAGCAGTTTTGTTTTGGAGGCGTATATTGTAAGACATACTGACAGCCATATGTGATTTCTGGATTGATAAAGTTACGGAAATCATGAAACAAATATATAACAGCAGTGAAATACCGGAGGGCCTCAGTAGATTCAATCTTCATCGAGGTGCCAAAGAAACCAAGTGCGAAGGAATACGATCTCCGTCGGGCAAGCAGATTGATGAACAACATAAATTATCATTGGTATTCTAATGAATATAGATCGCAGCTGAATTGGATCGAAAATAGGACAGGAACACTGCGGCTCTGTTTTAGAGAAGAAATTCTAATTTTATCATCAGAATGGGTTCTAAGACAGTCGTGTAATGGAAATTGGCGTCCCGCACAATTGCGTTCCAAACAATTGCGTCCCTGGATAACTGAGTACCTCTGATAAATATTTTGAAGCTTTTAAAAAGCAATTACCACAAATTTCGAAAAAAATGTATCGATAGTAATCATAATTTTTTAAAAAAAGAAATAAAAGGAATAAAATATAAAAAATTAAAAGTTTATTTTTGTTTAAAATGCAATGACAGATTAACAGTGTTGCAAGATCGCTCTACACATCGCCATTATGTTTTTGTTTCATCGGCGTTTTTCTTATGATATTGGTAGTTGTAATTTTCCTTGTCCACAAATATTTTTTCACCAGTGTTTGATTTTCGGAACTTAGCCATGGGTTCTAAATAAAAATATAATCTATAAAACCCAGAATCTATTAGATGTTTGAGGTACGCACTGCTGGAATGAACTGAAACTGCTAGTTTAATTTTGTATTGCTTTAAAAAAGAAATTTCTCTCTCTTTTTTTATTTATGGTAACTATCTTTCTACTTGTTTAGAATAATTAAAGGTATTAGTGTGCAAATTTCAATTTAAAAGAATGGTAACTTCAAAAAATTATCAAAGGCACGCAATTATCCAGGGACGCATTTGTCTAGTAATTGTCTGGTACGCAATTGTCCAGGAAGCAAATGTCCAGAAGGCAACTGTCCGTCAAACCCTTTCCGCTTGTTTAGAATAATTAAAGGTTTTGGTGTGCACATTTCTATATTAAACAACTCTTTAAAAAAATGTTTTTTTTTTTAATTATTTGAACTACCTTTTCACTTGTTTAGAATAATTAAACGTTGGTTTGTAGTTAGCAACTCTTAAGAAAAAGTAACTTCAAAAAATTGTCTGAGGTACGCAATTGTATAGGGTCGTAAATGTCCTGGTACGCAACTATCCATCCGTCGATCAGGGTGCTATATGAGCAATACGAAGAGAGAGAGAGACCTATACATATATTTTATAGGTTACATAAATGCATTTACAGGGTACCACACAGAGAGCTACACTACAAGCTCAAGAGCTACGGATTCACTGAACGAATATTTGGCTTAACCTAATCTTTCTTAACAAACAGTGTAATGAAGGTCGTGTTGGCCGGACACGCTTCTAGTCCGTTTTACATTAATGTTACCCCCTCCTCATGTCTATCCTTGAACTTACGTTGTTTCTTATCTTCATCAACGACTTTACCGATGTCGTCAATTTCCAACAAGGTATTTATATTGATGACAACTATTTACTCTTCTCATAGTAGTAAATCCAACCGGTCCAACGAAGTAAAATTGGCAACTGCTCCCGAAAAAGACTTCCGTTCAGTTGTTAAATGGAGCAAGGAATAGCTTATAAATTTGAACATCTCCAAAACAAAACCGCTTTCATTTAATCACCACAGAGAACCTTTTATGCCGTCCATCAATATGACTGATGTCAAACTCCAGGAAAGCCACTCTTTGCGCCATCTTGAGCTCATGTTTTCCACTGACATGAAGTGGCGTGATTATATCGAATCAATTGCTAGGTCTACTGCTAGGAAAGTCGGTGCACTGTTTCGTGTTGACAATTCTTCTCGCTAGAATCCTTCTTGTACGTTTATAAAGCTACCATTCGTCCGTGCATTGAATACTGTTGCCATTTCTGGTTTGATGTTTCCGCTACGCATCTCGAGATTCTTGACAAAATCCAAAGAAGAATCTGTAATGTAATCGATCTCAGTCTGGCATTTCGACTTCAGTCATTTTTTCCACAACCGTGACGTAGCTTCCTTCTGTTTTTTCTACAAATATTTTTATAGTAATTGTTCTGATGAGCTTTCATCGTTGATGTCTAGACTGCATGAATTTAAGCGTAGTATTAGATCGGCAATTAGGTCTCTCCGTGTTACTGTTGAACTAGCTAGGTGCAACTGTAAGTTCTATTGTAATAGTTTCTTTTCTCGCCCGTGGAACTCTCTCACGGTTTCTTACTACCCTGCTACTTACAATCTACAAAGATTTAAATGCAACGCTACTCACCATCTTTTGTATTTCTAAATCCTGTTCTTTTATTGTTTTCTCCCGCCATAAAATCATCACATTCTCTTTCACTCTATGTAACTCCTAGCGTCTTGCACTATTGCCTTGCTTGAGGGTGAAATGATAAAAAAGATCTTTAAAAGCTTGATTTACAATTTGAAAGATATTCCAGTAATACCTAACTGGGAACAAACAGCCTGCATGCGGATAGAAAATGAGTTCAATTAATCCCCAAACGTACTAAGAGGAATAAGATAAGGATTGGTTTCTTACAAGATTTATCTAATCTGTACAGTAAAAAGTAAAAATATTGCTGAATTTATTATTGGTAAACATAATCTTATTCTGAGATATACAGATAATACGAAGTAGATAAATGTAGTAAATAAAAGAAAAGGTTAACTATTAAGACAGAATATATAGTCGTCAGCAAAAACGACAACCCAAGATATGAACTGAATACTGGGGACGTCAAAATTAAGCAGGTACAGAGATTTAACTATGTCGGTAATGTATTGACAGACGACGGGAAGTTTGAAACATAAATCCGAATGTGCATAGGAACAGAGAAATATGCCTGTCAGAAAATAAGCAAGGTACAGTGTAACCCGGATATAAGAGAGTTGTCGGGACCGGATAAGAAGTCTCTTATATCCGGGTTTGGTCTATTTTTATATACATTAACACAGGCTCTAATTTGGGACCAGAGAAAATATCTCTTATATCCGGGTTTATCTTATATCCGGGTCTCTTATATCCGGGTTACACTGTATTAATAGATTGGAAAATGTCCTTAGAAATAATGCAAAGAGAGTGGAATCGCTATGTCAACATCTAATCTCCTATATGGCAGTGAAAGCTGGGCGATCTCCTCACTGATGAAGAAGATATTGGATGCATCAGAGATGTTGCTTTATCGACGAATGCCGAGAAGAATTAAAAGAAATGCGATGCTAACAATCAGAAATAGCTGAAATTTCTGAGATACATAATGAGGAAAGAGAGCTTGAAGAGTTTAACATTCACAGGACATATTGAAGGTAGGAGAAGCAAGAAGAAACAGCTAATAAGCTACTTAAAGAATTTTAGTGAACTGGTGGCAGAACAAGCAGAGGAGCAAAGGTTATTCAGAGCAACATAAGATAGGAAGTTGTGAAAGAGTGATAATCGGTCATGTCGTGAAAGGACATGGCATATAAAAGAGATAGTTTCCTGTTTTACTGGCATTGCGAAAAGAGACTACAGTTTAGAGACAATGTGCTTCCATTACATAAGTATAGCATATCAATTTCGCCTCGAGAAGTTATTGCCAAATAGAAAAATAGGACATAATATCGCACCTCCATGACTGAAGTCCTTTTTAGTTGACATGAATAGAGTATGTTTGTGAAGTTGATAAACTGGGGGAGGAACACCAATTTGAATAAATTATGCAAATACCAACAGATCATTATATTTTTCAACCATGCAAAGGTTAAAACGTCGAAGACGACATTGATATGCATACATGTGAGCATGATGCAACAATGATTAAAATTTTATTTTTATGAGGAGTTTCTCATTTAAAAGCATACAAATTATTCATAGGTATTTCAGATTTTACCAGAACATAAATGTGCTGACTGTTACTTTGGGCTCCTACAATTCCCTTTAGAGATTAAACACAAGGTCTGTTATGAAAATATCATCCATTTAATATTAACGAAAAAAATAGAAAAGGCGGGAGGGAGCCTAGCTAAGGAAATGCCTCTTTAGTCTGCTTCAAATTAAGGGGACGTACGCTCAAAATTATCCCAGCTTTCTTCTGATATTTTAAAAGCGTTTGTATCGTTGCTGTGTGAATTTCTGGGATGAGGAGTTATTATTATTTACACTATTTACATTCGGACTATTGTCCCCATCTTTGTTGTTATCACAACGTTTCAGTCCATGTGCACTCTGGCTTTCATCAGGTGTATATCGATCCATGTAACCTACAAGGAATTGTCCTACCGTGAGTTCGGGCGGTGTGTACTCAGTGGGAACAGGACGGGCAATAACTGTAGCAGTACTAAAAATGATATCCCTAGACATGGGCAGTGGAATAGAAACAGCCTACTCCCATAGATTAAATAAAGGGTTCAGTAGTTTACCTGGATCGATATACACCTGACGAAGGCCAGAGAACACAACGGCCAAGACGTTGTGATAAAAACAACAAAGATGAGAACAAGAGTCCGAATGTAAATAACGTTGGTATAGCCCCCCTTTCAGTTATATTGTCGGTTGTTTGATCGAGTTATTAACCTCATCAACAATTTTTTACGGAAGTCTCAAAGAGTCAAATCTTAACAATGGCAGACCCGGGATATGCGATGTGGGAGCGAAAGAAAACGAATTGTGAAGAATCTACGTTCTTGATTATTATAAATTTGATGTCAAACAGTACACGAGCTCACTCAATGACATTTCATTAGCGACTGCGTAACCACACAAGAGAGTATTCACCCAAGTTCAATTAAGTCCTTATATTGGTTGCTAAGTTGCATCTAGTTCTTGATATATTCAAAATGGTTGGATACGAGCATAGATGGCGCTTATGATCAGTGCTCGAGTCCAGCTAAAAATCCAGAATTTTTAAAGCCGATATTCAAGGTAGGCGCGTCTCCTTAACTTTAAAGATTCGTGCTACAGAGTCTTTCTACTTTTCATTTCACTATACCATAGTCCTCTGAGGCAAATGTCCTGAAAACCGATTTTCTGTGCGCAACGCATAACTGAAAAGAGGAGTAGTGTTAGAATTTAATTTGAGAACAACTTCACATTCTCGCTATTTTTTCTATCCTCACTCTAACCTCTTTTTAATTTCAAAACCGGCTCCCAAGGCCTTCATTCTTATCAGAAATAAGAATATATTTTCTGACTAAGGAGAGCTGGAAAATAAAAAGGAATTCCACCACCATTATTCTTTCCATGGAGCCATCAAGTCTGGGAGAAACCTCACAGCTTCTTCACTTCAACCTGTCTTCAGTACCTTCGAAACCAGCTCCCAGGGCCCTGATTCTTATCAGACATAAGAATATGTTTTCTGACCAATAGAGGGGCCAGGAATTTTGTACAACAATTTTGGAGGGAAAAGTCCTCGATCCCTCGAAGCCTCAAAAAACTCCATAAATTTGGAGAATCTTGCCAATTTCGACAGTGAGATTTCTGCCCACTGTCTGTGAGGTCGATGATAGGAAGCTCCAGGACCTCTTTCACCAAAGAAGAACTACTAAAAAGGGTTGTCATAAACGAACGTCGGTCCACTATTTCAAGCAAGACCAATCCAAAAAGCTGCATCCCTTCACCACTCCTTCTGACGAGCCCACTGGACTTCTGTCGTTAACCAAAAAAAAAAAAAAACTCACTCAACTGCAGGCTTCCTTCAACTGCGAACAAATTTCCAACTCTCCAAGAACTGTGAGTGTTTCTATCAGAACTTTAACAATAACATCTAATAGCTTAAAGAACTCTTTAGGCACTCAAATAAATATTTTGATCAAGCCTTTTTTAAGTTAAGAACATTTTCTCTTTTCCTTTCCTTTCTCTACTAATCGTCCTTTTATCCCTTTACCTTTTTTTTCTGTGTATGTTGTAAATAAACACTTTCTTCTTTTGTTGTTACTCACCGAGCAGGAGTTTTTTCTTTATTCGTACGCGCCTAAAAGAGAGAGTTTGTCCGCTCTAATCTTGCAGTTTTACTTGCGTTTTTTCGCCAAAAATTTAAACCTCAACCCTATTTTTAACCTCAAGCCTTTGATGCGGGAAAGCCGGGACAAAAATTTCCTAGTATTAGTGGTAAAGTGAGTGGTCTGCGATAAGAACAACGATACGGCACTCATCTATTGAATTCATACACAGTTAGCACAAAGATACACAACCGCTAACATGGCTTTGTTTTACACCCAATATTTTTTGTGTTGCGATTCAATTGAGCGAAAAAAAAATATTACAGCGGAAACAAGTGTTCGGTATATAGGTCTTTCCTTAATAAATATTTTACAACTAATGACAACTGGATTATATCGCGAGTCGAAGATTATCGCGAGAGACTGAACTAAATCCAGGGATTATTCTCTTAAATATGTCTTTCTATGAAACAATATTTAAAGGTGTGCATACGATCATTGTTTTCCATCCGATGTAGCCTGAAATTAATGACTTTGAAGGAAAAAGTTAATAAAAGGTTAAATTCAAAACAATTCAGCAAACAAACAAAAAATGGCAGAGGCAAGTCGACTCCCCTTCTAAGTACAAACTTTTGAATCTTTACATTTTCATCAATCTGCTTCAGTTACAAACTTAAGCAGAGACAAATACAATGTGTGTGTGTGTATATATATATATATATATATATATATATATATATCAAATATGTGGTGCAGTTCAAGTTATATTACAATGAATCATTCATACAAAAAGTAAATTAGTAAACTAAAGTTAATGATATAAAATGACGAAATCCTTTCGCAAACAAATATTTTAACGGATTCCGCTACTTTATATCATTAACTTTACTAATCTACTTTTTGTATGATTCATTGTTTTATATATATATATATATATATATATATATATATATATATATATATATATATATATATATATATATATTATATTATTTATATATATATATATATATTATTATATATTATTTATATATATATATATTATATTATTTATATATATATATATATATTATTATATATTATTTATATATATATATGAAGAAATATAGTCTTAACGTGTGCTATATTTACGGGATAAAGTGCTCAATATCAGAGATAGAGCGTGTGTAAATATAAAAGTGAACATTGAAGTCAACACTTAGAGGCGACTGGCTATTTTATTCAGTCAGGCCTGACGATTGCGTCTAGCGTGAAACAGACTGTCGCCTCTAAGTGTTGACTTCAATGTTCACTTATATATATATATATATATATATATATATATATATATATATCGACAGAACCAGCTTCTAATGCTCTGGAGGGAGCGGCCTGTGAAAAGAAGACGTTGCTCGTGGGGAGGGGGGAACAATCTTAATGGAAAAAAATATACTTGGATGAGTTGCACCATAGAAAGTAAAAGCAGCGCTATATCGAGTCTAGATTACCTCTTCGTCAATGAGGACCTTTGGTACAGTTGGTATGACGCTTGTGTCGTATCGTAACAGTCCAGGTTCGATTCTCAATAGTGGATGCGTACTGCTAATGTGTCCCAAAATATAGGATGGAACGGCCGCCCGGTGCTTTCTGTTCAGGATTCTTCTAGACTCAATGAATTCCTTTGATATATATCATCGGTTTTATCTCGTATCCAAGAAATTAATTTCTTCCTTGCTGAGCGCTTCATTTAATTTTGCCGATCCTTTCTCTCTTGTTGTCTGATTTCTTCCTTTTCTCTTCTGATGGCTTCGAAGTTTTTGGTTTCGATGGTGATGATACTTGAACATTGCCAGTTGGCACAATCTTGTATTTGTGTTTAAGCCATTTAGGCTCAAGCCCAATGGTTTTCAGTGTTGTTTTGAGTTGGTCCTTGTATCTTCGAAGAGAGCAACTCCATGATCTTTACCCTGTAAGGAGATCGCTGAATAAAACTTGACTCTCCTATTCTTACATGTTCTGAACATTGAGAACGGTGTTCCATGATCAGCGATTCGATGCTTTGATTATTGGTTCTTTCCAGGATTTTATTGTTGGTCACATAGTATTCCACTTGATGTTCAAGATTGAACGAAGCTTTTGCTGTCGAAAGGGCCAGTTGGGTACCGTCTATGAGAAAAAGAGCACCATGACGAAATTCACTCCGCTAGAAATTTGGAAACAGCGTGCCGTATTCTTGGCATTCGCGCCGGAAGCTCCAATACAAACATTTCAGTATGCTTGGGAGTCAGTCTGAGAGCCTCAAACTCAACACAGAGGCCTACATCAAGTGCTTTGAGGAAGTAGTGCTGTCGGGGTCAAAAAGGTGTCTATTAGAAGACCCAATGTCTGGCAACAGGACTCTGTACTATGCCACATGAACAGAAGAACCCAGTCAGGGCTGTCAGACAATTTCATCACCTCTCAAATCTAGCCACCTAACTCCTCGACTGCAAACTCAAATACGGAGACCGCGCAGAAGAATTGCATGAGATTCCGAAGTTGTCTGTAGGCCGTGGTTGAAGCCAATGGCAATTTTATAGAATAAATTTACTCTTCAGTATTTCAAGATATTTTTGTCTAATTTTGGTAAATATATCTGTTAAAATGCTATGTCAGTGTTATTTTCATTTTTGCGCAATCTCGACGACAATTTATCCATCGCACCCTGTATATATTACAGAGTAAGGACAAAGAAAAGGAAATCACAGAATGAAAGGAATTAAAGGCGGTAGAAAAGTGAGGTAAGAGAAACGGCAGTAGAATCGAGGTAGGGAGAAAAATGAGGTAATGGATACAGGAGCGAAATAGAGAGAGAGGTTAGGTAACGGACAAGCGAATAATATCGAGTGTGTGAAATCGAAGAAGGGAGAAAAGTGGGGTAACTGAGTCGGGGCGTAATCAGTTTGGTTTGGTTTAAAGCATATCAACTTCAGTGGGTTATTTAATACCGATAAGATTTTTATTGCTGGTAATATTTTTTTCTTCAAAAATGTATTGCTGGTAATATTTTTCTTCTTTAAAAATATATTGCTGGTAATACTTTTCCCCTAAAAAAAAAAAAAAAAAAAAAAAAAAAAAAAAAACCGTAGATATTTTTTTTTTCAAAAAGTGTACCGCAGATAATTTTTTTTTTTTAAATATACCGCTGGTAATATTTTGTTCAAAAATGTATTGCTGATAATTTTTTTCTTCAAAAATTCATTGCTGGTAATAATTTTGTTACAAAAATGTATTTCTGGTATTAAAACCTATTTTACACTTTCATAGTGCTTTGACCCCAGCTTAGGGGTTAACTATTTGCCCATAGATGGGACCCTAATAGGTACTACCACCCCGGGTCAGGGGGGAACCTGGGAACACCAGCAATTAAGAAGTGGTTCCACGCTCCTGATCAGAAGCCTTGCCGTTGGATGTAGTTTATCGCTTTACCCAGGATGCGTTTGTAATTTATCATATTACCCAGGGCGGGTTAGGGGCGAAATCGAGCGTAAGAGAAAAGTAGGGTAACGGGCGCGTATGTAGAATCGAGGTCGGTAGAAAACGGAAAGGAGAAAATATTTTTTGGTGCTATTTTATTTTTAAACTGCTATATCCTAACTAGGAATACAATAAGTACTGTTAATTAACGAATATCAATAAACTAAAAATTAGTAAGATTAAATGACCATGGATATGGTTCTTACACTTTCCATCGAACGTAAAAATTACCAATATGGCGAGATGCATTAAATACTGTTATCTAACTTTAATGTTATTATTAAATAAACACTTCATGAATGAAAATTATCATGTCCCAACTCGAAAGACTGCGACCAAAAATAGATTATCAATTTAAATGATTGATTGATTAATTAATTTTCTACGGCTTATCAACCATTTGTAGGTTATTTAAAGCCAGAAAATATTTTAGATTATAAGAATTTCTTCTTTTTTTTAGATAATAATGATTTATTGATAAAAAAAGTCAAATGATCAAAACTTGTGAAAAAAAAGAAAAGAAAAAATTAATATGTATTTAAAAGGAGACAGAACGTTGTAACAAAGAATCGGGTCAACTCGATTAGAGGTTCAGAGTTGATTTTGTTTACTGCAGTAAGCGCCGCGAGTTATGTCCTCTTTTACAATTGGCTGTTGAGAGAAGACATTCTACTTACAGTAGATGGCGCTGCCAAAGTTCGCATACAACCTATACTGGGCAGGTGGGTTTGGGACTTTGAGAGCTATATAACACCAGCTTTTTATCAATTGTGAGCAGCAATGAAGCCAAATGTAGCATTCATGAACAAGCGATAATTTAAAAACTGCATAAGAAAAAAAAAAAAAAAAGTAATGAAAATTATTTCTTTTTGCATCAATGTTATTCATTTGAGAAATATAAATATTCAAATAGTGAACAAGAAAATGTTGCTCATTGCTCAGTCAGATATGAATGCAGAGTGTTTGTAGGGATAATGTTTTTTAGACAGCTAATGTTAGTCCCCGGAGAAAGTTCTTTTGTTAAACAAGTTTACTTCCGATGGAAAACTATGGAGCGAAACTTCTCATATAGAACACTGAGATTTTACTTGGGATTAATAGAGAGATATTTGCAAACTCTGTCTCAAATAATGTCTTGTTGTGATGTTATTTTCAGCAATAACGCTAGTTGTAAAACCACAGAGTTACTTTATAAATTATTTTTGGGGACTAAACTGACTCATTATTTGAATCGAACAGAACAAAGTAATATCCATAACGTAACAAAGTGGGGGAAATATTAAGAAGTCGGGGTTAGACAGGATGGAAACAAACCCGTCGCTAAGAGAAGTTTGGTTGTCAGAAAAAACGTTTGAGCCGTCTCGTGAAAAATATATGAACTAATTTATTTCTTAATCGTCAACCACCACTCAAAACAATCTGATGACGGGTCTGGAAGGGAAAATGGACAGCTGAAGAAGGGGTGAACAGAATTGCTGAATAAAACATTTTCATAGGAAAAGAATAAGTGATTCATTAACAGAAAATATCTGAAGAAAAAAACTGAGGAAGAGAGACACGTAGGTAAGAATAATAATGATAATAATAAACAGAGGAAGAGGTAGGTAAGAATAAGAATAATAATAAATTTATTTATTTTTAATATTAATTAATAATAAGTAGGTAATAATAATAATAATAATAATAATAATAATAATAATACAGAGGAAGAGAGACACGTAGGTCATAATAATAATAATAATAATAATAATAATAATAGGTCGACTATAGTCGAGTTTATCGTCATTGTGAACTTTATACATAGTACGTGTTACGCCAGGGCTACATAGGGTTTTGAATTTCAGACTCGTTGTCACCCAAGGCTGAAGAGTCTAGTCTTCCATACTAGAGCTGAAGAGAGAAGCGATAGCTTCATATCTTTCCAAAGGGTATTTGTGCGAAAGTGAATATAACTACACTCCTTCCTCCTTGTAACGGCATTCACCCGGGGTGGGTTAAGCCGGCTCCAATATTGGAGTTTCATGGGAATTTGGAATTCACAAGCGGTCCCCAACCCGCATGTATAGCACATGAGAATTGGTTATAGTGGTGAAGGTTTCGTGCAGGACCATCCACACTTTTTGAAGGGCCGGTGCACTACATGCCACAAGGCCCCCAAACGACCCTCCGCAGGTTTTGAATTCAGAGCTTTCCTTCTCCTAGACCAGTTGCCATCCAAGGCTATAGAACCCAGTCTGTCCTGCTATTTACCCATAGCTGGAGGGAGAAGACGAGGATTCACACCTTTCCCAAGGGTATTAGCACGTAAGTGAATGTAATGGATTCGACTGGAATTCGAACTCTGCTCTCCGATTCCTCAATCCAAGCCGCTATCCATTACTCCACCGGTGGAGAATATAACTACGAATCTAACTGAACTGAAATTCGAACCCGGCACGTTGATTTCTCGTTCCGAGCCGCTATCTATTAACAATAGCCATAAAGAAAAAAATCTAAAAAGAAATTAAGTAAAGCATATCTGATGGCATTCTTTCTTTGTGGCAGTTCATGTTTGATTCGTTTATTCGTCTTGAAATAGAACAGCAGGTTTCTTAGCAGTGTATGCGTCTTTATAAGCGTTTGGTTCGAATAATAGAGAAATCAATCAGAATATCTATGAGAGACAGCACGTAGGATGTTCAGTAAATATTGGAATGTAGGCTGAGATACAGTGCTAAAGATAAGATAATTTTTTGATTTCAAACTAATCTGGAATGCGATGGACAAGATGATTGGCTAATAATATATTGGTTAAATAATGTCGATCGGAAGCGATTTGCGGTTGGATCGTGTAAAAGTACTCAAAAAGAAAGAAAAGAAGAAATTGATAGTATGAAGGAAGGTAAAGACGATAGAAAAAGGATGGGGGAGGGGAATAGGCATTAAGAGATAAGAAATACTTTGATGAAAAGGAAAGAGACGTATGAGTGGTACGGAAAAAAGAAAGAAAGAAAATGTGGAAGTCGGAGCGAAAAAAATCGACGTGGGAGGAGCGAGCGCTAGCGAAAAAACAACGCGACGAACTAAGCGGGAATGAATGGTAGGTAAAAAAAAAAAAAAAAAAAAAAACTGGAAAGAAAGAAAGAGAGAGAGAGCAATTGCGAATAAACGAAACAAAGGCGAAGTGGTAGTGCGCAGTTGAGGTAGAAACAACGGATAAGGGACGTGCAGTAGAATAAATAAATAAAAAACGGTGAGTGGGGAACGAGCGATACAAAAAAAAAAAAAAAAAAAAAAAAAAAAAAAACGACGAAAAGGAAGCTAGCGGTCGAGGAAGAAACCGAAGGGAAGCGTGCGGTAGAAAAAAAGCGGGAAAGGGAAAACAAGTGGTTGGGTTGAAACAAAAAAAAATTAAAACAGTAAAATAAAAATAAAAATAAAAAAATAAATAAAACGAATGCGGGTGTACGGTAGAATAAAAACAGTGAAGAGGGAGCGAGAGAAGAAAAAAAAAAAAAGAGACCAAGCGGAAAGAGCAGACGAAGAAATATAAACCCGAAGAAAAAAAACGACGAAAAGGAAGCTAGCAGTCGAGGAAGAAACTGAAGGAAAGCGTACGGTAGGAAAAAACAAAAACAAAAACAGCGGGAAAGGGAAAGCAAGGGGTCGAGTTAACAAAAAATAAAATAAAATAAAATAAAAATAATAAATTTAAAATAAAAACGAATGGAACGAGTAGAATATTATAAAAAAAACTACAGAAAAAACGACCACGAGGAACGAGTGGTAGAGTGAAAAAAAAAAAAGTCAAATTGATAAGCTTGCGGTGAAATAAAAACAGAGAAAGAGGATCGTGCGATAGAATAAACCTGATGAAGCGGAAGCGTAAAACACACACACAAAACCAAACAAACAAAACACACACAGAAAACGAAGACAATTGTATTGATTTGTTTAACGGCATATCAACACATTATGGGTCATTTAATGTCAAAATTTAATTTTCCTGAGAGCTTTGCAGTAATTTCATAATTCGACCATAGATACGGTATTGTTGGTCATGTTACTATAAACGTATTCTTAATAATTGTTTTTTTATATATAAAATATATTGCTGCTATTTTTACCATAAAATATACTTTTTATACTTTCATATTGCTTTTTTTTTGGGGGGGGGGTCACTATTTGCTCATAGCTGGGACCCTAACAGGTGCTACCACCCCGGGTTAGGGTGGACCTGGGAACAACAGCAATTAAAAAATGGTTCCTCACTCCTCAAAAACTCCCGATCAGAGGCCTTTTACTGCTGGATGTAGTTTATCGTCATACCCAGAACTAGGAGACAGGAAGAGGAAATAGGTAGTTGTGACTGGAGAATTTGCACAAAACAGTAGTTTTGATGGGAAGGAAGACGGTATATCATGGACAGGTGGAGTAATACAGGTCTCAGACAAGATGTTATGGCAATTTTCTAAGTGTAGGTTTGATGTGGCACAAGGCCGAAAGTATGGGGCACCCAGTGACGATTCAACTCACTATTCGGTCGAAATAGAATACTTTTGCCATATATGACCTGGTGACCCCACTGTTCATCTTGAGGTTCTCGACAAATTCCAAAGACGGTTACGCAATGTGATCGGTCCTGACTTGGGGTCTCGACTCCAGTCACTTTCTCACCGATGTAATGTGGCTTCCCTCTGTCTTTTCTATAAATATTTTCATAGCATATTCACTGACGAGCTATTTTGACTGGTGCCCTGACTGCTCGAATTTAAGCGAGTTACTAGGTTGACATCTCGGTCACACCCTTTTAATGTCGAAACAGTTAAATGTAAGTCTCTTATACTCCAACAGCTTCTTCTCTCACACTTCCCGACAGTGGAATTGCCTTCCTCTTACTTGCTTCTCTGATAACTATAATCTTCAAAAATTTGAATGTAATGTCAGTCGACATTTTCTGTTGCCTTGATCCCCGTTCTTCTTTTTATCTTTCCTCAACCCCACCCACTATAGCCAGTATTTTCCCTTATTTACACTCTCTGTAGTCCCTTGCATGCTCAACGTCGAGGTGCCCAGACAAGATGCCATGCGTCTCTTTCTCTCTCTCTCTCTCTATATATATATATATATGTATATATATAATCTTAGTGCAGTATAACAGAAGAGTTTTGTGCCAGTTCTCTTGGACTTTTAAGACTTCATTTTTATCTGCCTAATATTGACAAGTAGCAAATCTTAATTGCCATGAAAGCTTTGGGGTTGTTTGACAAGTTACGAGAGGACGGCGAAAGAGAAAATCACAATAAGTCAGATTTTAAAGAAATTAACATCATTCAAGAGGACGAAAAGAGAAGAGAAAATAGCGGGAGACAATTTGCAAGCAACTTCGATAACGATGAAAATATATATTTTTTAACCTTGGTATGAAAAAACAGTTCTGGTGACCATTATTACAGCTGTCAGAATATTGTGTTAAAAACAACAAAAAAACAAAAAAAAAACACCAGAAGAGAATGATTTGAAAAGAAAATGAATCTTGTGATTTCGTGTTTGGAAGTGAAGTAAAAAAAGGTGAGACATTAAAGAAATATTAAAAAGATTATAGCTGGATTTATTTATTTTTTTAGTTGAGGAATAATGAAAAGGTTTTTAAAAACATTAAGGCAAAAACTTGTTCTGTTCTAGTGTCTTTAACAAACCTGCATTGTTTTAGTCCTATTTCCGGTCTGATTCTACTGGGTGGCATAATGGATAATGGCCCCGGGATTCCAATGGAATCGTTATATCCACGTATGCGCAAAATTCCGTGGGAAAGGTATACCTATTCTCCCCACAGTCATGGGTTAAATAGTAGGACTTGTATCAGTAAATCATTATTATCTCCAAAAAAATTCTAACAATCTAAAAATATTTTCTGGCTTTAAATAACCTGCAACGGGTTTGTTCCACTGGACTTAGGGTGGAAAGATATATGAGACTGACCGCAGAAAAGTCCAAGCAACATAAAACGACACGACATATGGCGTAAACTCAACAACTCATTAAATTAAACATCCCCCAGCATTCCCTCGTGAGACCGGAAGTCCTTATAATCATCATCATCATTATTGATGTTGTTATAATATCCCCCTTCATAAGCTAATTTTATTTTCTTTATTAATTTATTTTTAACTTTTCCAAATTATAAAATAAATAATTAGAAATCAATCGATCGATTAGTAGTGGCAACAATCTTAACATAAGATATGCAGACGACACATTGCTGATAGCAGCCATAGAAAGAAAACTACAAGAAAGGACTAAATATCAATTAAAAGAAGAGAGAATGGATGGTTGTTAGCAAAAGGAACAGCCCAACATGCAAATTACAAATTGGAAATTCCGGAATCAATCAAGTGCAACAATTTAAATATCTGGGAAGTGTTTTATCAGAGGACGGAAAATGCAATGTAGAAATCTAAAGGTGCATTTGGACAGTGAATGATGCCTTCCAAAAGCTAAGCACAGTATTAAGAGAAAGAAAAAATACGTTAAAAACAAAGATAACTGACATTATTTACATTATTCGGACTATTGTCCTCATCTTTGTCGCCGTTTCGGCCGTTGTACGCTCCGGCCTTCTTCAGGTGTGTTGGAATGTCGAACTTAACCCTTTATTTCGCTCACTGGGGTAGACTGTTCTAGTTTATCCACTGTGCCACGTGTCCTATGGCACAGTGGATAAAGGCGTTGGTTAGATCCAGTGACTGGAACCAAAGAGCGTGTGTTCAATACCCGGTTAAGGCAGTGGAGAACTTTCAAAGGGAAATTAACAGGAGATAACTGATAACTGACATACATTAGACATGGCACGTGGAACTAGAACAGTCTACCCCAGTGAGCGAAATAAAGGGTTCAGTTCGACATTCCAACCACCTGAAGAAGGCCGGAGCGTACAACGACCGAAACGTTGTGATAAATATGGTGACAAAGATGAAGACAATAGTCCGAATAATGTACATAATACCTCATCTCAGAAATATAGACAGACTCTGAAAGATAACTGAACTGTTACGCAATATCATTCCTCTTATATTGGCAATGAATGCTGGACAACCTCCTCACAGATGAAAAAGAGACCTGAAGCAACAGAAATGTGTTTGCAGATATGAAGGATACTGATATGTAAGCAACGCTGAAGCTTTATAAAAAAAAAATGGATATTAAAGGAAATTTATACTTAACATCAGGAATAAATAACTGAAACTTCTAGGGCACAAAATAAGGAAAGGGGGCCTGGAAAATTTAAGACTCACAAGGCAGATTGAAGGCAAGAGGGACAGAGGAAAAACAATGCATAACATACTTAATGAGCTTGAGTAAATGGATGACGGAGCAATGTTTAGGAGAGATATAAAACGACAATTTATAAAGAGCAACGAAGGACAGGAAATTGTGGAGAGCCATGATCCCCAACGTCCTGAAGGGGCAGGTCCCATAAAAGAAGAATATGTATCATAACAATAACTGCATGTGTATATGTTTTTAAAGGCAATCATTCTTGATCGGCTGTATGTCTAAATTTTCATATATGTTTTCCCATTTTACCCAGCCGTCGTCATCTTTCTATTCCCACCTTGGCGATTGCTTCATTTGTTTGAAAGTCCATGTAACAGCCGGACAAACAGATTTATGGCCATCAAAAGGTTCTGGCCATTACAGGATGGTGCCAATACAAACAAAAACATTTAGATTCACTCAAAAGAGAAGGGAAACGAAGTTACAGTGAAGGAAGTGGGGGGAAAGTACATCGTAATTGTCAACAACAACAACAAAAAATGGGCATGAAAAAAGCAACAATGAAGTTGAATAATAGACAATGTCCAATTTGTGTAACATGATTTCCTCAGCTGGTACCACAGGGACAGGGTCAAGTGACACTGATGCAAGGACAGAAGTTTACCTGCACTTTTAAATTTCTTAGCAATGGGAATAGTTACAGGTTGGTCAGGTGATAGGAAACAGCTGAAAGGGAAGAGATAAAGATTGAAAAAGAAGAAAAGAAAAAAAAACAGTATAAAAGAGTATATGAGACATAGAGGAGTAGAAATGATGAGGGGATACACAAAAATGAGACACGCATACAAAAGCGGATATGAAGAAGAAAAAAAAGAGGACAAGAAGAACGAAGAAAAAATTCTGAAAAAAAATAATTCCGACAAAAAGCAAGATAAGAAAGACGACGAGAAACGAAACAGTAAAAGAAAAAAAAAACAACCGAGATGAGGAGAGAAACGGGCAAAAAAACAAAAAATACGACGAATACGATACTAAATATACTGTGGCACCCTGCATTTTTAGAAAGACTAAAAAGAGATATTCATAGAAATATGATTTAATTTTTATTCGGTTTATTAACCAGTTGTTAGTTATTTAGAAACGAAGAATAATTGAGTTTTGAGAATAATTCTCTAACTGTATTTAGGCGATCCAAAGAGAAGAAGAAAAAAAAAAATAATAAAAAGAAAGAGAAAGAGGAATAGATAAAACAAAACCCGGTCATAAGTAAAACTAAGACAAGACAGGTGTCAAAATATATCAGGTCAAATTACCTGACCGAAATCCAGGGAAATAGAAATTGTTATATTTGGTTGAAGAAATAGAGTTTGGAGATAATAAAATAAAACAAAAAGAAGAGGAAAGACAGAAACATAATACGAAACCAGGTCGTAAGCGAAAACACACACGTACGACCAGCACCTAACAAGTGTCAAAATTATCAGGTCAAGCACTTGAACTAATTCCATGTCCGCGTAGGATGGAAGTTGTTAAGGTTGGCTGAAACAATAAAGATTTTTTAGAACAATGGAAACGAAATTTTAATCGGAGGAAAGGTGTTTTTTTGTGTTGAGGTGGTGACCGGTGGAACTGTATACAGATTCTGACCTGTTAAAAATTGGAACCCCACGATGATGAAGTGGAGACATTTTTCAATTCAGATAATTAAGATTTTTGACTATCAGGTCTGACCAAAAACAAAGAAGGAAAGAAAACGATTGTCTCGGCTCACAGATAGCGCCAATATTCTTTCCTGAAGTCACATCTAATTAGCGGCAGGCTGTTTTGACAGAACCCAGGTGAGAAAAAGCCAAGATTATCATTTTTCGTACGTGTGAAAAAGGCCAAATTAGATTTTGTTTTTTTTAGAACAAGAACGATGTAAGCCACGCCCGATTGGAGACGGGAGGCGTCCCACCACAGTCTCATTAGCCGAAAGCGGTCACGTGATATGCGGAAAGAGGAGGGAGAATGCTCGATCAAGAACCATTGGTCGAAAACGGTCACCTGACATACGAGAGACCGGGAGAGATGGGTATGCGTCTTCCCCCCAGAGGCACTGTGAGGAAGTAGGGGTGAAAATAATAGCGATAATGGGAAATCAGAACTAATGCGACTTTTGGGATTATCGAGAGAGCCCTGACGCCGACAGACCCACCCCGGTTTGCTGCGGCGTCAATAAAAGCAGGACCCCAATCGACAAAAAATGAGTTCAGCCCCGGACGGCAGCGAGAAGAGATCACCTCGGACGACAGAGAGTTGCGGCTGGGTTGCGGCGGGGGGTCCTTCCAGCCCAAGTCGAAAACAAGAAATTCTTCCAGCCCAAGTCGAAAACAAGAAATCCTTCCAGCCCAAGTCGAAAACAAGAAATCCTTCCAGCCCAAGTCGAAAACAAGAAATCCTTCCGGCCCAAGTCAAAGACAAGAGAAGTTCTATCTAAGTCGACGAAGAAGAAGATTACTCGAAAGCCGCGGAGAAGTTGCAGCCAAGTCGAAGACAAGGCCAAAGAGTTACTGGACGGAAGAAGAAGAAGAAGTTAAAATCAAGCCCAGCCGAGAACAGAATTCGACCCAACCAGATCGAAGTGAAGAAATACAACTCAAGTCGAAGAGAAGAATCAACTGCGAATGATTGATAGAAATTAGCCCCAGTGTCGAACTAAACCACACTCCGACATACACAATTCTAGAGAGTAGACAATTCGAAATCGTTAAGTTGTATGATAGAAGCTTGGTGCCATAGTCCACAGAGCGGGTCGGGAATGAGAACAATTTTTCTTTATGTAACGGACATTAGATATAAAAGGTTCTCACCTTTTTTTTATCAGTAATTTTTTTTGTCTCGTGAGTTTTTTTTTCTTTTACTTGTGTTTTGCCACCCCCGTCGGACTCAACTTGCATACGGCCCAATCCCTGCTGGTCCCGTCTGTCTAAGATCTAAACACAGCGTGGGTAGACAGACCGGAGATCAGTACAGTTGCTTTAGCAACCAGGTATTGGAAGCGGGTTGGGAAAGGCGAGGCTGGTGATCATCTAACCAAGAGGTTGGAGCGGCACGCTTGGAACTAGGAGGAGCGACCAGGAGGAGCGACGTCACACTTGGCGCCGTAACCAAAGGATTCGACCCTGGGCCAGGTGTGTAACCCGTCACAATACTCACCACCCCCACAAAAAAAAATCCATGGACGAAAAGAGTGAACAGATAAAAATGATCGAGAGAAACAAGAGAGAGAGAGAGAGAACAATAAATAATTGAGAGAAGAGAGATGGAAAACATTTTAAAACAATATACAACAGCAAAATTGTCCAAATCATGTTACAGCATAATTGTCCATCCTACAAAATGTTTAATATCTAAAAAGAAAAAAAATTAAACCAACTGAATTTTTTCTCGGTTTTCAGATAAGACATTTAGCCATCTTGATACCATTTGTTGTAAGAATCAATGAAAAGTTCTTTGGGTTATTCAGCTAGAAAGAGAACAGGTCAAAATCGTTTTGTGCCAGATCCACTGAGGAATGGTGAAAAGAAAAAGATTAATCACGCTTTCAGTAACGTTAACAACATTCATACTCTGGCTTCCATCTTCAAAGTCCATTCAAAAACCATCAAGAGAACAGTAGAGAGGAAAAGTGTATCAGGAGGTCACAACAGGAAGAGAGATCATCATTTCAACTTGGAGCTAAAGAGATCAATCAGAAAAATATCCAAATCAATCCATAAGACGTTTGGCGCGCGAGAAAGGAGTTTCAGTGTTGACAGTCCGAAGAGCAGTGAAAAAGATTTGAAAATGAAATTATACGTGAAACGCGCGAGGCAACTTTTTGCTCCAAGGCAAAAAGCTACATTAGAGAGGGCAAAGATCATCTTGTATATTATTAAAATATAAATTATTACATATAAAAATTTTAAAAAATTCCTTTATTATTATTATATTTGCCTTTTTCTTTCTTTTTTCTCTCTTCCTCTTTTTCCTTTTTATCCAATTATATCTGTCTGGATGGATTGATTACATTTCTTAAACCTTTCCGTTTGAAAAGATGAATATAACAATATTCCTGAAATAAATTATAACGTATAGATTTTTAAGGTGTTTTCTTAAGTTATAATTATATATATATATATATATATATATATATATATATATATATATATATATATATTGCGCTGTAACTTACATTGAACTTTCATTGGATTAATATTCTCCTTGGAATTATCCCTACCATGTACAAACTGGTATTTTATATATATCTCAAATAAAGAGAAGGAACAGTCAGATTAAATATCCACAAAATTAAAAATTCTTTGGCATTTATTTTTTTTTAAAAGTGCTCGACACAAAGTAGAGCTTAATATTATAACATCATTATTTACAATATTTTAAAAAATATTTTATCATCGAGACACGGAAATTCCCCTGTTTCGGAACTAAAATTATCGTTCCATTTTCAAGCGATGTTGACAGTTTGTAATTTCATTAACCCTTTCATTTAAACTTCTCAATATACTACTACTTCGCTTACAGAAGTAAATAATTTTTTCTGAAGTTATTCAACATCGCTTGAAAATATAATGAAAATTTTAGTTCCGAAACAGGGGAATTTCCGTGACGTGATGAAAAAATATTTTAAATAATTATATATATATATATATATATATATATATATATATATATATATATTATATATATATCCTTTTGATCTCGCTATGTCCTGTGAGTGTCAAATTCTCCAAGCCGTATTTCCTTATTATATTTCCATGAAATTTCAGTTGTCTCATTCTGATTTCGAGCATATGTGTCTTTTTTACTTATCTTTTCCTTAAGACCTTTTCGTTGTTTGGTGAATGAAAAAGAACTTCCCATCCTAACATATTTTTCTTTTTGTTGACAAAACAGTTTGGCCTTCCAGCTTCCTTATCTCGTATATGGCCTCTTTTTAATCAGTAACTGTCCTCAGCCTTTCAGGCCTGATGGACAGTAATGTTCTACAGTATGACTTTCACCAGACGTTAGCAGTACGTATTTTTCACGTCCTACTAAATAGCGCAATACCTTCTGCCTAGAAAGGTTACTTTTTGCTCATTATGTTCTGGTTTCACATAATTCCTAAGGCTTTATATTACTGCAACGAGCCCTCTATCTGGCAAGTGAAGCAGGTTATCAGATGCTGACCTCTTCATGCGGAAACACTTAGCTCATTTCTTTTAAATATCTCCCATATTTAAAGGCGTATCAGAAATGCTTGATGCCCGACACCAAGTTTTCCAGCCAATCACAACATTGATTGAATGGGTTAATCATCCATAAGAGTCTTCAAATCATAATTTGAAAATTCTTGTTGTCAACAGATAAATAGTTTATCGTCCAAACAAAATTCATCTTTCACCTTTCTTGAAAGCATTTCCATCATACACTGCTTCCAACCATCTTCATAAGATCACTCGATTAATATCTGTGCGTCTGCTGATGTCGTGTCCAAATTGAAGAGGAACAATATCACATACGACACATTTTAAAAAAAATAATTTCACCTCAAGCAAGGCAAAATTGCCACTAAAACGCAAGGGGTTACATGGAATGAAGGAGAATATTGAAAATAGGGAAGATTGAGGAAAGGGCAAAAAGGAACAGGCTTCAAGAAGACAGATGGCGACTGACGTTGCATTTAAATTTTTGAAGATTGCAGTTATCAGGAAAGAAAGAAATCGGAAGGAAGTTCCACGGGTTGGAAGTACGAGAAAAAAAGACTGTAGAAATAACGGTTGCATCTAGCTAGTCCAACAGGGAAACAATGAGAACTATTTGCTAATCTAGTAGCACGATTAAATTAATGTAGTTGGGGCAATATGAAAAAAAGGCTTCCGAATACTTACCATGAAAATATCTGTAGAACAGGCAAAGAGAAGCAATGTCACGTTGGTGAGAAAGTAACCAGAGATGAGATGCCTGGTAAGGATCAATTGTATTGACAGGAGTAGGAGACCAGATATGAAAAAGTATTCAATATGTGGATGAATGGTATATTTATAAATGGACAAGTTGGATTTTGATGAGAAAAGGGTTTCACAGTGAACTAGCCTTCCTTGCTGGAAAACGTAGTAATTGACTCAATATAGTCGGTCCACTCCATGTGAGGGCAATAAGTTGTAGACTGTTGCTCTCTTGGAGTTCAACATCAGCCATCCTGGTAGAAAAGGTTCTCTGTGGTGATTAAATGAAAGCAATTTTGTTTTAGGGGCGTTGAAATTTACAAACCATTTCTTGCCCCAGTTAACCACTGATTGGAGGTTCTTTTCAACGGTATTTGCTATGCTTACTTTCTCAGATCTGTTAGATTTTCTACCAAGGCAGGAGTAAATGATAGTGTCATCGACATAAATACCTATTTGTGAACTAATGACATCAGGGAGATCATTGATGAAGATCAGAAAGAGCCTAGGTCAAAGGATAGAGACCCCGGGGACCCCCGCATTAGTATGACATGATATGGAAATATACCCGTTCAATACGACCTTCACTAATCGGTTAAACCTGATATACGTCACGCCAAAACCTTGTCGAACACCATCGAGATATCTAGAACCAGCGCCTGAGCGTTGTTATTCTTATGTAAAGATTCATAGATAATTTCAGAAATGGTCGTTAACACGTCGGCGGTAGACCTACCAAAACGGAAGCCATATTGTTTGTCTGAAAGGAGATAGTGCGAAGCAAAATGCTTCAGCAGTTCGTCATTGATTAGGGCCTTGAATACTTTGTCGTAAAGAGGTAAGAGACTAATAGGGCGATAGTTTGAGTGGTCAGAGGGTTCCCCGGAGTTCTTAAAAACAAGAAATACGAAGGAGTACTTCCAACAAGCTAGAAAACAGGAAGCGGCGAGGCATTTCTTGTAAAGTCTGGAGAGAACATGAGTCAGCTTAGGAGCACAGTTCATTAGGACGACGGCAGGGATCCCGTCACATCCACTTGCCTCGTGGGAGTCTAATTTTGAGATGATGCCAAAAACCAATGATGGGGTTATGAGTATGCTATTCACCGTAGTCTCCATTCTAGGGTGAAAATCTGGTCGAGGTACTACAGATGAATCCCGAGTAGAGTTAGAAGAGAACTTCCGAACAAAGCACTCTGCCTTATCTACAGTAGATTTCAATACTTCAAATTGATTGAATGGAGGAGGGATTGAGGATTTGCTATTTTTCAAGACACTCTTGCAAAGCCACCAGTAATCCCTAGGACTAAACTTACGATGGCTATACGGCGTTTCATTCTAGAAGAACGTCGCTTCCTCGCGGGCACGCTTGCACTCATTACGGGCAATGACAAAGAGACGTCTATTGCAATCAAACCTGTGGCTCTAGTATAACCGGCAGAAGAGATTCCTGTAGGCTATAGCAGCTGAACAACCAGGTGAGAAACAGAGAGGCGATCGTGGTTTCACTTGGTATTTCCTAGCTGGAACGAAAGCTTCAATGCCAGCATTCACCCAGGAAGAGATCTTGGTAGCACATTTCTGAGCAGGATAATTGAAAATATCCTTCCAAGGTAATTGCGAAGGAAGTTACGAAACGAGTCCCAATCAGCACTTTGATAACAGCAAAATGTTCTGTTAATAATGGTGGTATTGGTGGTAGAGCAGAAAGATATCTATAGACATCACCGCATGATCAGAGTTGCCAAGAGGACAGAGCTGCATCGCACAACAGGAGATGCTGTCGTTTTCCCTGTCTTTCTCAACACAGGCTAAATGAATACTAATTCAGCACACTCAAAAATTATTTTCAACTGTACTTGTTTAATTCCTAGTTTACAAAAACGATGGTTCTGGGAAATCCATATATATATATATATTTATATCATATTGATGACAACGGATTGTTCGGCTCTACTGATCATAAGGGTGACAGAACTAATTTCAACTCGAGAGTAGTTTGCAGTTCAAGCCCTGCGCTCAGCTTCTAATAAATATTTCCCGCCCCGAATAGTTCCATTTAGGTGTAAATGTACATGCTTAATTCGAAAATAAAGTAAATTTGATAAAATCTACCGTTTTGAAGTTATCGGTAATAAAAGTTCGGACTCTTTCGCGTCGCGGCGGTGAAATTAATTCTGCACCCTGACCATAACATTTTTGCTGTTTCATGCCATTAAATTTTGCCCCACTCCCTCGCTGAAAGATCAGAACATTGCACCAGATCCAGTGCCATTGCAGGTTTCAAATTCAGAGTTGTTATTCTCTTAGCCTCGTAGATAACCAAAAGAGATAACTAAAGAACCCTGGCTAGTCTGCTATTTAACCCTTAGCAAGAAGGTAAAAGGAGACGGATTCATACCTTTCCCAAGAGTATTGGTGTGAAAGTGAAATGAATGACTGAGGCTGGAATTTGAAATCGGCACGTCGACCCCACACGCATATCCACACGGGTCTATTTGAAAAGTCGTATAACAGTTGTATGCCTATAACCCTTTCTAATTAAATTGGTTCAAATTACTATAGTTTTCATTTGAAACTCATTAAAATTTTATGTTGTATTTCTTGTTGATGCACATATAAATTTTATTAGTTTTCTTACTGGAAGATTTTTTAAAATTCACACACCAAAATTTAAAATTTCTTTTTTTTTTTTTTTCCAAAAGTGACTTATCCAGTTTATGACTCAAATATATTACACGCACACAGACAGACACAGGGGTAAATATAATACATTTGAATCATTAATATCAACTATTCTACGTCAGTGAAAGTACATGTAATAAGAGGGCGGGAGTGAATATAAATGAAAAATTAAATATACTACAAATACCAAATTTCTCGACTGAATAGAAGAAAAAATGAAAAAATTAATATACTAAAAGCAAGCATAAAAAATAAGCATAATTTAAAACGAAGTCTAATATGAAAAAAAAAAAAGGAAGAAAAAAAAAAAGACAGTTCAGAAGTGATTTTAAAAAATGCAAGAGATAGAGAGTACGAGAACAAGTGAACAGTTCTTCAATTATATGCTAATTATTATGTTGTGCAATTTTTCATCGTCAGCAGGAATATTCGCTCATTTGTAAAATAGCAAATTAGGACGCAGGATAGAGGGACAACAGAAAGTGTGTTAAATATCACAAATCACTTGCATGCAAATTAATTCCTCTGAGCATTTTGGCTATCTCCGAATTTAAAATCAATATTATGAACACACTTATTCTAAAGAGTCGTGTCTTCCTTACATTCTGCTAATCAACTCTTATCAAGTCATTTTGGGGATAGAAAAAAAACGCTTTTGTTATCAGAGCAGGCGTTTTTATCAATTCTTAAAGCAGAATCATCAAACCTCTGACTCTTGCATTTTTCAACTTGCCAACATTAATTCTTTCATAACTGTTTATTAATTTAGCAGAAATATCAGAGTCTTTGATCATACATTTATAAACAAAAATATTTTCCACCTGGAGTTCGAACAAATCGTTCAAATATGGCTGACTTTGCAGGCAGTCATTTTGACATAAAGTTAAATTTTAAAAGCATTTCTGAAAATGTTAAAGTTTTCTGGTGCCAATACATTTTTACAAATTGACCAAAATTTATTCTGAATTTTTCGATTACCATATATGGGCATCCATAAAACTCCACCTCTACGTCCTGTCTGCTGGAAATAATAAGAAACAAACATTTTTATTACACTATAGCTCACCCAATACAAGACTCGAGAGCCTCTCAAAGTAGAGGGCTGCTGGCAAAATGGCTATGGTGAATGAGGTGCCAATATGAATGAAAGAGTGGATTATAGGAAATGAAGATTATGAGGATAAAGAGGATAGATAACGATTAATCCTTCACTTAAGATTTAGATTGTATTAGTTTGAGTCATAAGTAATTTCGGTTTCGAGGTATGAATTGTAATGACGAATACCCCATCCTAACTATTAGGTTGGTGCAAAAATAATGTCGTATTCTCACATATATTACTATGTGAGAAAACGACGTTATTTTTGCACCAACCTAATACTAATGATACGTGGCAAATGGTTACACTAATATATCCTAGTTTTTGTTATGGTAGTAGTTGCGTACACAGTGCATTAAATGCGTACACAGTAAATTTGTTATTCTTACAAATGGTGGGATTGAAAATGCATTGACGCCATATAATATCATGAAATTTCAAGCAAGAGAATAACATTATGGAGACATCTAGAAAAATATGGAATGTTTATGGTCAAGGAATTATAACTGACCGGCAAGTAGGGAATAGATATGCAAAGTTTCGTTCTGGAGAAATGTTGCTGGAAGATGAACCCAGACGGAGGACATTGATGAAGTTCTATACGTATTAGTGGAAAGCAATCCATAGTAAAGTAATCGGCATTTAGAAAAGATGTTAAACCAATCACAATATACCATACATTACCTATCGTCTGGTTCACACTCCTCCCCATTCTTTTGAACAGGAGTAGATCTTTATCCATTGTTTTCTGTTTAGGAGTTGATTTCTAGTTCTTTCTAAGATCTACTTTAAATCTATATTTCTGATGTCTCCGTATTTTATTCACTAATTATTTTTCCTCTTCCAAAAGGTGTAGATAGGTCCGCCTCTCGCCCGGTTCAGATTCCTCCCCGTTTTTTTGGACAGGAGTAGAGGTTTATCCCTTTTTTCTTGTTTAGGATTGGGTTACTGGTTGGTTCTAAGATCTACTTCAACTCTATATTTCTGACGTCTCCGTATTTTATTCACTAATTATTTTTCCTCTCACAAAAGGCCCAGATGGATTCGCCTATCGCCCGGTTCACACTCCTTACAGTTATTTTGAACAGGAGTAGGAGGTTTATCCCTTGTTTCCTTTTTAGTATTGGATTAACATGCCGACAGCTTGAAATGGAGAAGTTAGCAAGCTGGGTGTTTCGATTCCACGGTCTTTTAGCGAACTGAACAACGTGGATCATTGAACGGAAATTATTTATGAGCCAACAAAATAGTTCTCGTGAAAGCATTCACGTGGCCGCCTGTTCTACAAAGCAGCAGTTCTTGGGAAAAATCTGTTTGAGTGAAACATTGATTTGGGACATGAACGAAACAAGAAAACCTGAAGATTTTGAATCTTCATATACTAACTCGTATTTTGGCCCGTTCAAAATGAGTTCATTTCTATGCGTTTGTTAGATTGATAATTTTCTTATATTTGAAAAAATAGCATACGCCATCAAATACAGTAATTCCACCCTTCTATCTTTGATATTTATGACAAGATAAAAAAAAAACAAAAAAAACATTAAGCATTATAAAGTCTATATAAAGGAAATTTGAACTCTCTGACACGGAAAATGTATGTTGATTTAGATCCTGATGCGCTGTTGGTGTAATTGATAACGGCTCCGAATAAGAAATCAATGGGCTGAGGTCGAAATCCAGTCACGCGAAAATCTTCTCCCCCAGATATGCACAAATAGCAGGGCAGACTGGGCCATATAGCCTTGTTTGCCAAACAGTCTAGGAAAAGGAAAACTGAATTCAAATATACCTGGAGACGGTTGGCTCACGTCAGGCTATCTTGCCAAAGATACACTACCGCTACTACGGCTGGAGTACATGTGGCACCACATGTACCCCCACAACCTTCAGGGGTTACGGGACTCGTGATCGCGACACTGTTAGTCGTTGTAGCCAAATTAGTTAAAGCATCGTCCATGGAAAATTAACTCACAGGATATGGAATAAGATGCTGAGATAAAAAGCTCAAAGCGAGAAACTAGTCAAAAATTGATAAAGAAAATGCTTCATTTCATAAATCAGATAACATTTGAAAAAAATAGCTTTTGACTGACAAAGTCCATTTCCCTGGGGCAAGTCATAATGATGTGAAGTTTGTTTTTAAAAGCAAAATAAAATTCTCCTTTTCCTTTTTCATACACAAAGTTTCCGACCATTTTAACTTTAATTCCTTCTCCTCAGTAGTCCAGATGGTTACAACAATTCACGGTCAATTAAAAAAACAAAAAACAAAAAACAAAAACAAACAAAAAAAAAAACTATATTTCACAAATACATCTGCATTATTGTTTCTAAAAATATAGGAATAGCATACATAGAAAGTTACATGGGTCGTGTCTTGTTTAATATTTTTGACAAAGTTTAAATCAAAATTGCAGATTTTGTTTTTACTAATTGTTCACCCAATACAAGGCCCCCAAACCATTCAAGACAGACGGGTACTGATTGACGTGTATGCACGTAAAAGGAGGTACGAAGTGCAGCTTATGAGGATATATTAGAAAGATAACCGTTAACCCTAGACTTAAAGAGGTTTAGATTGTAGTGATCAGAGAACCGTCTTGGGAACCTGTTCCATAAAGTAGTTCTTGAGAAGATGTCCGGATGGAACTTTCTTCTTACTAAAGGATTAAGACAGGAATGAAGATGATTTCTTCCATAGTACGTGGGATAGAGTGTCTTAACTGTAAGGTAAAGGAATGTAGCTCGTCGGAACACTTTCCATGAAAGACTTGTAACATTTCGTCTGTGGGATACGGGTTGTAGAGTGGAAAATAATTACCAAAAATGCTGCAAAACGCTTCTGAGCTCTATCAAGTAAGGGCTGGGGAACTCCAGTCCATACATGACATTAGTATTCCGTTTTTGATCCGATCTGACTCTTGTAAAAATATCGGAGCCAGGTATTTACTGGAGCTGTACAAGAGGCCGATAATTTTCCAAGCATCTTTAAAGACAGCTCGTATATACGAGTTCCACCCTAGGTCTGGGGTGAACTTGGGTTTCAACAGACGTTCAAAACAAGAAGCTTCCTTGAGAGAACAACCGGACATTATGATAGGCGAAAATTTAAGGTCTTCTCGATAAGGATGAAACGTTAACAGAATAGTTGGGGGCGGGGTTGAATGTTACAAGCCGGTTCCAGCCCCACACTGAGCAGTTAGAAAAATGTGAAAAAGAGAAAGCTTTCAAAAACAAAATTAAAAAAAGAGAGAGAGAATGAGGTAAAAAGAAAGGAGCAACAAAGAAACAATAAAAATAAGGCGAAGATTAGTAAAACATTTCTATCCTCTTAAAAGAAAAGAGGGACTGTCACAGACAAAGTGGTATGAAGTGGAGTTTCCTTCGTATTTTATTGGTCCAACGGTAGTCTATCCTGCATATCGAGGGGGTGATTTTTCAGTGTGCATACATCGCTACCGAATATGTCAGAAGGTTGAATTTAAAGTGGGTTTAACGGGAATACAGTAGAAAAATTCTCAAGCACTCTCGGCACTTCCCCATTATGGCCAAGCAATAAACCCAGCTCCCTTCCAGAGGAGACGTACTACCTGGAGGGATAGTTCCCTGGGGATTGAGCGAATATTATTAACAGAGTAGCGACCCCCTCTGCAAGCTATCGGACGATGCTCACATGCAGTGAGCTGCTCTATCCTTACTGCTTGGCTTTATGCTATGTTAATTACACAGTCATTTACATATCACAATACATTTCCAAGTCCTAAAGAACATTGTATGAGATTTTCATTACAACCGACAATGATTGCAAAAAATACATGACTTTAATATTAAAAAGACACAGAGGTTTCAAACATGTTTACAAGATGGTTTGATTACCTGAAAAGAACTGTATGATCGAAAAATTCAGGAAACTAACTAG